>CM029598.1:8451203-9651203 GCA_017311375.1 Mytilus coruscus
CATAAATAGAGTAACAGTAGTACCATACACATAAATAGAGTAACAGTAGTACCATACACATAAATAGAGTAACAGTAGTACCATACACATCAATAGAGTAACAGTAGTACCATACACATAAATAGAGTAACAGTAGTACCATACACATAAATAATAGAGTAACAGTAGTAACAGTAGTACACATAAATAGAGTAACAGTAGTACCATACACATAAATAGAACCATAACAGTAGTACCATACACATAAATAGAGTAACAGTAGTACCATACACATAAATAGAATAACAGTAGTACCATACACATAAATAGAGTAACAGTAGTACCATACACATAAATAGAGTAACAGTAGTACCATACACATCAATAGAGTAACAGTAGTACCATACACATAAATAGAGTAACAGTAGTACGTTACACATAAATAGAGTAACAGTAGTACCACACATAAATAGAATAACAGTAGTACCACCACACATAAATAGAGTAACAGTAGTACCATATACATAAATAGGTACCATACACATCAATAGAGTAACAGTAGTACCATACACATAAATAGAGTAACAGTAGTACCATACACATAAATAGAGTAACAGTAGTACCATACACATAAATAGAGTAACAGTAGTACCATACACATCAATAGAGTAACAGTAGTACCATACACATAAATAGAGTAACAGTAGTACCATACACATCAATAGAGTAACAGTAGTACCATACACATCAATAGAGTAACAGTAGTACCATACACATAAATAGAGTAACAGTAGTACCATACACATAAATAGAGTAACAGTAGTACCATATACATAAATAGGTACCATACACATCAATAGAGTAACAGTAGTACCATACACATAAATAGAGTAACAGTAGTACCATACACATAAATAGAGTAACAGTAGTACCATACACATAAATAGAGTAACAGTAGTACCATACACATAAATAGAGTAACAGTAGTACCATACACATAAATAGAGTAACAGTAGTACCATACACATAAATAGAGTAACAGTAGTACCATACACATAAATAGAGTAACAGTAGTACGTTACACATAAATAGAGTAACAGTAGTACCATACACATCAATAGAGTAACAGTAGTACCATACACATAAATAGAGTAACAGTAGTACCATACACATAAATAGAGTAACAGTAGTACCATACACATAAATAGAGTAACAGTAGTACCATACACATAAATAGAGTAACAGTAGTACCATACACATAAATAGAGTAACAGTAGTACCATACACATCAATAGAGTAACAGTAGTACCATACACATCAATAGAGTAACAGTAGTACCATACACACATAAATAGAGTAACAGTAGTACCATACACATCAATAGAGTAGTACATCAATAGAGTAACAGTAGTACCATACACATAAATAGAGTAACAGTAGTACCATACACATAAATAGAGTAACAGTAGTACCATACACATAAATAGAGTAACAGTAGTACCATACACATAAATAGAGTAACAGTAGTACCATACACATAAATAGAGTAACAGTAGTACCATACACATCAATAGAGTAACAGTAGTACCATACACATAAATAGAGTAACAGTAGTACCATACACATAAATAGAGTAACAGTAGTACCATACACATAAATAGAGTAACAGTAGTACCATACACATAAATAGAGTAACAGTAGTACGTTACACATAAATAGAGTAACAGTAGTACCAGAGTAACAGTAGTACCATACACATAAATAGAGTAACAGTAGTACCATACACATAAATAGAGTAACAGTAGTACCATACACATCAATAGAGTAACAGTAGTACCATACACATAAATAGAGTAACAGTAGTACCATACACATCAATAGAGTAACAGTAGTACCATACACATAAATAGAGTAACAGTAGTACCAGAGTAACAGTAGTACCATACACATAAATAGAGTAACAGTAGTACCATACACATAAATAGAGTAACAGTAGTACCATACACATAAATAGAGTAACAGTAGTACCAGAGTAACAGTAGTACCATACACATAAATAGAGTAACAGTAGTACCAGAGTAACAGTAGTACGTTACACATAAATAGAGTAACAGTAGTACCATACACATAAATAGAGTAACAGTAGTACCATACACATAAATAGAGTAACAGTAGTACCATACACATAAATAGAGTAACAGTAGTACCATACACATAAATAGAGTAACAGTAGTACCATACACATCAATAGAGTAACAGTAGTACCATACACATCAATAGAGTAACAGTAGTACCATACACATCAATAGAGTAACAGTAGTACCATACACATAAATAGAGTAACAGTAGTACCATACACATAAATAGAGTAACAGTAGTACCATACACATAAATAGAGTAACAGTAGTACCATACACATAAATAGAGTAACAGTAGTACCATACACATCAATAGAGTAACAGTAGTACCAGAGTAACAGTAGTACCATACACATCAATAGAGTAACAGTAGTACCATACACATAAATAGAGTAACAGTAGTACCATACACATCAATAGAATAACAGTAGTACCATACACATCAATAGAGTAACAGTAGTACCATACACATAAATAGAGTAACAGTAGTACCATACACATAAATAGAGTAACAGTAGTACCATACACATAAATAGAGTAACAGTAGTACCATACACATAAATAGAGTAACAGTAGTACCATACACATCAATAGAGTAACAGTAGTACCATACACATCAATAGAGTAACAGTAGTACCATACACATAAATAGAGTAACAGTAGTACCATACACATAAATAGAGTAACAGTAGTACCATACACATAAATAGAGTAACAGTAGTACCATACACATAAATAGAGTAACAGTAGTACCATACACATAAATAGAGTAACAGTAGTACCATACACATAAATAGAGCAACAGTAGTACCATACACATAAATAGAGTAACAGTAGTACCATACACATAAATAGAGTAACAGTAGTACCATACACATCAATAGAGTAACAGTAGTACCATACACATAAATAGAGTAACAGTAGTACCATACACATAAATAGAGTAACATTAGTACCATACACATAAATAGAGTAACAGTAGTACCATACACATAAATAGAGTAACAGTAGTACCATACACATAAATAGAGTAACAGTAGTACCATACACATAAATAGAGTAACAGTAGTACCATACACATAAATAGAATAACAGTAGTACCAGAGTAACAGTAGTACGTTACACATAAATAGAATAACAGTAGTACCAGAGTAACAGTAGTACCATACACATAAATAGAGTAACAGTAGTACCAGAGTAACAGTAGTACCATACACATAAATAGAGTAACAGTAGTACCATACACATAAATAGAGTAACAGTAGTACCATACACATAAATAGAGTAACAGTAGTACCATACACATAAATAGAGTAACAGTAGTACCATACACATCAATAGAGTAACAGTAGTACCATACACATAAATAGAGTAACAGTAGTACCATACACATCAATAGAGTAACAGTAGTACGTTACACATAAATAGAATAACAGTAGTACCACACACATAAATAGAGTAACAGTAGTACCATACACATAAATAGAGTAACAGTAGTACCATACACATCAATAGAGCAACAGTAGTACCATACACATAAATAGAGTAACAGTAGTACCATACACATAAATAGAGTAACAGTAGTACCATACACATCAATAGAGTAACAGTAGTACCATACACATAAATAGAGTAACAGTAGTACCATACACATAAATAGAGTAACAGTAGTACCATACACATAAATAGAGTAACAGTAGTACCATACACATCAATAGAGTAACAGTAGTACCATACACATCAATAGAGTAACAGTAGTACCATACACATAAATAGAGTAACAGTAGTACCATACACATAAATAGAGTAACAGTAGTACCATACACATCAATAGAGTAACAGTAGTACCATACACATAAATAGAGTAACAGTAGTACCTTACACATCAATAGAGTAACAGTAGTACCATACACATAAATAGAGTAACAGTAGTACCATACACATCAATAGAGTAACAGTAGTACCATACACATAAATAGAGTAACAGTAGTACCATACACATCAATAGAGTAACAGTAGTACCATACACATCAATAGAGTAACAGTAGTACCATACACATAAATAGAGTAACAGTAGTACCATACACATAAATAGAGTAACAGTAGTACCATACACATCAATAGAGTAACAGTAGTACCATACACATCAATAGAGTAACAGTAGTACCATACACATAAATAGAGTAACAGTAGTACCATACACATACAATAGAGTAACAGTAGTACCATACACATCAATAGAGTAACAGTAGTACCATACACATCAATAGAGTAACAGTAGTACCTTACACATCAATAGAGTAACAGTAGTACCATACACATAGAGTAACAGTAGTACCATACACATCAATAGAGTAACAGTAGTACCATATACATAAATAGAGTAACAGTAGTACCATACACATAAATAGAATAACAGTAGTACCATACACATAAATAGAGTAACATTAGTACCTTATACATAAATAGAGTAACATTAGTACCTTATACATAAATAGAGTAACAGTAGTACCACACACATCAATAGAGTAACAGTAGTACCATACACATCAATAGAGTAACAGTAGTACGTTACACATAAATAGAATAACAGTAGTACCACACACATAAATAGAGTAACAGTAGTACCATACACATAAATAGAGTAACAGTAGTACCATACACATAAATAGAGTAACAGTAGTACCATACACATAAATAGAGTAACAGTAGTACCATACACATAAATAGAGTAACAGTAGTACCATACACATAAATAGAGTAACAGTAGTACCATACACATAAATAGAGTAACAGTAGTACCATACACATAAATAGAATAACAGTAGTACCATACACATAAATAGAGTAACAGTAGTACCATACACATAAATAGAGTAACAGTAGTACCACACACAAAATAGAGTAACAGTAGTACCACACACATAAATAGAATAACAGTAGTACCATACACATAAATAGAGTAACAGAAGTACCATACACATAAATAGAGTAACAGTAGTACCATACACATAAATAGAGTAACAGTAGTACCATACACATAAATAGAATAACAGTAGTACCATACACATAAATAGAGTAACAGTAGTACCATACACATAAATAGAGTAACAGTAGTACCATACACATAAATAGAGTAACAGTAGTACCACACACATAAATAGAGTAACAGTAGTACCATACACATAAATAGAGTAACAGTAGTACCATACACATAAATAGAGTAACAGTAGTACCATACACATAAATAGAGTAACAGTAGTACCATACACATAAATAGAATAACAGTAGTACCATACACATAAATAGAGTAACAGTAGTACCATACACATCAATAGAGTAACAGTAGTACCATACACATCAATAGAGTAACAGTAGTACCATACACATCAATAGAGTAACAGTAGTACCATACACATCAATAGAGTAACAGTAGTACCATACACATAAATAGAGTAACAGTAGTACCAGGTAACAGTAGTACCATACACATAAATAGAGTAACAGTAGTACCATACACATAAATAGAGTAACAGTAGTACCACACACATAAATAGAGTAACAGTAGTACCATACACATAAATAGAGTAACAGTAGTACCATACACATAAATAGAATAACAGTAGTACCATACACATAAATAGAGTAACAGTAGTACCATACACATCAATAGAGTAACAGTAGTACCATACACATCAATAGAGTAACAGTAGTACCATACACATAAATAGAGTAACAGTAGTACCATACACATCAATAGAGTAACAGTAGTACCATACACATAAATAGAGTAACAGTAGTACCAGAATAACAGTAGTACCATACACATCAATAGAGTAACAGTAGTACCATACACATAAATAGAGTAACAGTAGTACCATACACATAAATAGAGTAACAGTAGTACCATACACATAAATAGAGTAACAGTAGTACCATACACATAAATAGAATAACAGTAGTACCATACACATAAATAGAGTAACAGTAGTACCATACACATAAATAGAGTAACAGTAGTACCATACACATAAATAGAGTAACAGTAGTACCAGAGTAACAGTAGTACCATACACATAAATAGAGTAACAGTAGTACCAGAGTAACAGTAGTACCATACACATAAATAGAGTAACAGTAGTACCATACACATAAATAGAGTAACAGTAGTACCATACACATAAATAGAGTAACAGTAGTACCATACACATAAATAGAATAACTGTAGTACCAGAGTAACAGTAGTACCATACACATAAATAGAGTAACAGTAGTACCATATACATCAATAGAGTAACAGTAGTACCATACACATCAATAGAGTAACAGTAGTACCAGAGTAACAGTAGTACCATACACATAAATAGAGTAACAGTAGTACCATACACATAAATAGAATAACAGTAGTACAACACATAAATAGAATAACAGTAGTACGTTACACATAAATAGAGTAACAGTAGTACCATACACATAAATAGAGTAACAGTAGTACCATACACATAAATAGAATAACAGTAGTACAATACACATAAATAGAGTAACAGTAGTCGTTACACATAAATAGAGTAACAGTAGTACCATACACATCAATAGAGTAACAGTAGTACCATACACATAAATAGAATAACAGTAGTACAATACACATAAATAGAATAACAGTAGTACCATACACATAAATAGAATAACAGTAGTACAATACATAAATAGAGTAACAGTAGTACCATACACATAAATAGAGTAACAGTAGTACCATACACATAAATAGAATAACAGTAGTACGTTACACATAAATAGAGTAACAGTAGTACCATACACATCAATAGAATAACAGTAGTACCATACACATAAATAGAGTAACAGTAGTACCATACACATAAATAGAGTAACAGTAGTACCATACACATCAATAGAGTAACAGTAGTACCATACACATCAATAGAGTAACAGTAGTACCATACACATCAATAGAGTAACAGTAGTACGTTACACATAAATAGAGCAACAGTAGTACCATACACATCAATAGAGTAACAGAAGTACCATACACATAAATAGAGTAACAGTAGTACCATACACATCAATAGAGTAACAGTAGTACCATACACATAAATAGAGTAACAGTAGTACCATACACATAAATAGAGTAACAGTAGTACGTTACACATAAATAGAGTAACAGTAGTACCATACACATAAATAGAGTAACAGTAGTACCATACACATCAATAGAGTAACAGTAGTACCATACACATCAATAGAGTAACAGTAGTACCATACACATAAATAGAGTAACAGTAGTACCATACACATAAATAGAGTAACATTAGTACCATACACATAAATAGAGTAACAGTAGTACCATACACATAAATAGAGTAACAGTAGTACCATACACATAAATAGAGTAACAGTAGTACCATACACATAAATAGAGTAACAGTAGTACCATATACATAAATAGAGTAACAGTAGTACCATACACATAAATAGAGTAACAGTAGTACCATACACATCAATAGAGTAACAGTAGTACGTTACACATAAATAGAGTAACAGTAGTACCATACACATAAATAGAGTAACAGTAGTACCATACACATAAATAGAGTAACAGTAGTACGTTACACATAAATAGAGTAACAGTAGTACGTTACACATAAATAGAGTAACAGTAGTACCATACACATAAATAGAGTAACAGTAGTACCATACACATAAATAGAGTAACAGTAGTGCGTTACACATAAATAGAGTAACAGTAGTACCATACACATCAATAGAGTAACAGTAGTACCATACACATAAATAGAATAACAGTAGTACCATACACATAAATAGAGTAACAGTAGTACCATATACATAAATAGGTACCATACACATCAATAGAGTAACAGTAGTACCATACACATAAATAGAATAACAGTAGTACCATATACATAAATAGAGTAACAGTAGTACCATACACATCAATAGAGTAACAGTAGTACCATACACATAAATAGAGTAACAGTAGTACCATACACATAAATAGAGTAACAGTAGTACCATACACATAAATAGAGTAACAGCAGTACCATACACATAAATAGAGTAACAGTAGTACCATACACATCAATAGAGTAACAGTAGTAACGTTACACATAAATAGAGTAACAGTAGTACCATACACATAAATAGAGTAACAGTAGTACCATACACATAAATAGAGTAACAGTAGTACGTTACACATAAATAGAGTAACAGTAGTACGTTACACATAAATAGAGTAACAGTAGTACCATATACATAAATAGAGTAACAGTAGTACCATACACATAAATAGAGTAACATTAGTACCATACACATAAATAGAGTAACAGTAGTACCATACACATAAATAGAGTAACAGTAGTACCATACACATCAATAGAGTAACAGTAGTACGTTACACATAAATAGAGTAACAGTAGTACCATACACATAAATAGAGTAACAGTAGTACCATACACATAAATAGAATAACAGTAGTACCATACACATAAATAGAGTAACAGTAGTACCATACACATAAATAGAGTAACAGTAGTACCATACACATAAATAGAATAACAGTAGTACCATACACATAAATAGAGTAACAGTAGTACCATATACATAAATAGAGTAACAGTAGTACCATACACATAAATAGAGTAACAGTAGTACCATACACATAAATAGAGTAACAGTAGTACCAGAGTAACAGTAGTACCATACACATAAATAGAGTAACAGTAGTACCATACACATAAATAGAGTAACAGTAGTACCATACACATAAATAGAGTAACAGTAGTACCATACACATAAATAGAGTAACAGTAGTACCATACACATCAATAGAGTAACAGTAGTACCATACACATCAATAGAATAACAGTAGTACCATACACATAAATAGAGTAACAGTAGTACCATACACATAAATAGAATAACAGTAGTACCATACACATCAATAGAGTAACAGTAGTACCATACACATAAATAGAATAACAGTAGTACCATACACATAAATAGAGTAACAGTAGTACCATACACATCAATAGAGTAACAGTAGTACCATACACATCAATAGAGTAACAGTAGTACCATACACATCAATAGAGTAACAGTAGTACCATACACATCAATAGAGTAACAGTAGTACCATACACATCAATAGAGTAACAGTAGTACCATACACATAAATAGAGTAACAGTAGTACCATACACATCAATAGAGTAACAGTAGTACCATACACATCAATAGAGTAACAGTAGTACCATACACATAAAGAGTAACAGTACTACCATACACATCAATAGAGTAACAGTAGTACCATACACATAAATAGAATAACAGTAGTACCATACACATAAATAGAGTAACAGTAGTACCATACACATAAATAGAGTAACAGTAGTACCATATACATCAATAGAGTAACAGTAGTACCATACACATCAATAGAGTAACAGTAGTACCAGAGTAACAGTAGTACGTTACACATAAATAGAGTAACAGTAGTACGTTACACATAAATAGAGTAACAGTAGTCGTTACACATAAATAGAGTAACAGTAGTACGTTACACATAAATAGAGTAACAGTAGTACGTTACACATAAATAGAGTAACAGTAGTACGTTACACATAAATAGAGTAACAGTAGTACGTTACACATAAATAGAGTAACAGTAGTACCACACATAAATAGAGTAACAGTAGTACCAGTGGCGGATCCAGAGGGGGTCCCGGGGTTGGAACCCCCCTTTTTTCTTGACGATCAATGCATTTAAATGGGGACATATAGTTGGAACCCCCTTTATCCTTGGTTGGGAACCCCCCTTTTTAAAATGGCTGGATCCGCCCCTGAGTACCATACACATAAATAGAGTAACCTGAGTCACATATTCACCAAAATTAAGATTAATTTGGATGAATAAAATTACTCTTTTTTTTTCACTAAAAATGCACTAGTTTAAGGAAAACAGACTTTTAGTTTGTTACTTAAAATTTGATATCATCAATAAAAACTACAGTTTGATTTCTTATGTCTATGTACATATTTTGTTGTTTTTGATATATTTCAACTGTATATGTTATAACACATAATTCAAGATTTCAGTCTAATCATGACCTTATCTGACTCCTATCCAACTTTAACTTTGCTGTTGTATAAAGATCAAGATTTCAAGTTTATATCATATGTCCATGATCGTGTAACCTCTTTTCTTTACCTGTTCTACAAAGTCATAAAGCTCTGCACCAAACTCCACACCTGGTGGTCCCCTCCTACAATGACTGTATGTAACCTCTACACATTACCTGTTCTACAAAGTCCTAAAGCTCTGCACCAAACTCCACACCTGTTGGTCCCACTCCTACAATGACTGTATGTGACCTCTACACATTACCTGTTCTACAAAGTCATAAAGCTCTGCACCAAACTCCACACCTGTTGGTCCCACTCCTACAATGACTGTATGTGACCTCTACACATTACCTGTTCTACAAAGTCATAAAGCTCTGCACCAAACTCCACACCTGTTGGTCCCACTCCTACAATGACTGTATGTAACCTCTACACATTACCAGTTCTACAAAGTCATAAAGCTCTGCACCAAACTCCACACCTGTTGGTCCCCCTCCTTCAATGACTGTATGTAACCTCTACACATTACCTGTTCTACAAAGTCATAAAGCTCTGCACCAAACTCCACACCTGTTGGCCCCCCTCCTACAATGACTGTATGTAACCTCTTTACTTTACCTGTTCTACAAAGTCATAAAGCTCTGCACCAAACTCCACACCTGTTGGTCCCCCTCCTACAATGACTGTATGTAGTAGCCTATTTGCTTCTGAATCTTCTATTCCTGGCTGTACAGACAATTCAAAATTCTTTAATATTCTGTTCCTTATTCTCCTTGCATCTGCTACTTCCTAT
The DNA here is from genome assembly GCA_017311375.1 of Mytilus coruscus. Classification (NCBI taxonomy): domain Eukaryota; kingdom Metazoa; phylum Mollusca; class Bivalvia; order Mytilida; family Mytilidae; genus Mytilus; species Mytilus coruscus. The sequence goes on from CM029598.1 coordinate 8,462,269, forward strand.
ATTTAAGAAAAGATAAAATAAAAAGATTTTAATCCATCCAAAAATAGTCATTGAGAAAAATAAAATATTTTGTAGTCAGAAAAATTTGTTATTTTCGCAGATTCAACAAGATCTTTATCAGAAACTAAGGTTTCAACTCCCTCAGGTAAAGTTAACCTAAGATTGATTTGGCTATTATTTTCAGGTACTTTTTGGTCATACAGCTCTTAAGCTGTTTCGATTCTTACACATCGCTTTCAAACATTTGAGTGTTCCTGATTAATTTTCATTTTTTGTTTTATATTAGTTATAAGTAATTTTTTGATGAATTCCTATATATGGGACAATAAAACCCTTACTTGTAGAATAAGTGGCAATAAAATGCTCCACAGGGCGCAGCTTGATACGACCGCAGAGGTCGATCCCTGAATAGTTGGGGCAAGTATGGACACAACATTCAAGCTTGATACAGCTCTGAATTTGGATTGTGATTAAATATTTGACACAGCATAGGTTTCTGACACAGAATGAATGTGGTCTAAGAACTTAAAATTTTAAATTGGACATTCACCTATTATGGTCCAATATCCAAAATCTAAATACATGGTTAGATTCAGTATATCAAAGAACCCCAAGAGTTCAATTTTTGATGAAATCAAACAAAGTTTAATTTTGGACCCTTTTGACCTCAATGTGGACAAAGTTGATAACGGGGCCCAAAAATCAAAAATCTAAATACATGGTTAGATTCAGCATATCAAAGAACCCCATATATTCAATTTTTGTTGAAATCAAACAAAGTTTAATTTTGGACCCTTTGGACCTTAATGTAGACCAATTTGAAAACGGAACCAAAAATTAAGAATCTAAATACACGGTTAGATTCGGCATATCAAAGAACCCCAATAATTCAATTAAGTTTAATTTTGGACCCTTTTGACCTCAATGTGGACAAAGTTGATAACAGGGCCCAAAAATCAAAAATCTAAATACATGGTTAGATTCAGCACATCAAAGAACCCCATATATTCAATTTTTGATGAAATCAAACAAAGTTTAATTTTGGACCCTTTGGACCTCAATGTGGACCAATTTAAAACCGGGGCCCAAAATCCAAAAACTTAATACACGGTTAGATTCAGCATATTAAAGAACCCCAAGAGTTCAAGAATAAAACCCCACTGAAATTGGTCAAGAAATAAGCAATTTATACAAAGTATCTTCTTTTGCATAATACTGTGCAATTGAATATTTCTTGCTTTTGCCATATCATTATTATTTGCTTTTAAATATAAATCGAAATAACCAACTTAAAATGGAAAATTTTAAAGAAAAAAAAGGAAAAAGGAAAAAAAATCCCCCAAATTTTTAAACCCCTTATGATTCATCACCCCAAACTCAATCCCAGCCTTCCTTTGACGTATGGTACCTTGCAGTACAATTTCAGAGAGATCCATACACTTGAACACAAGTTATTGTCTGGAAACTAGAAAAATGCTTATTTTTGGCCACTTTTTGGCCCCTAATTCCTAACCGTTTCAGGCCATTACCCCAAACTCAATTCCAGCTTTCCTTTGTAATATGGAACCTTGTAGTACAATTTCAGAAAGATCCATACACTTACACACAAGTTATTGTCATGAAACTAGAAAATGCTTGTTTTTGCCCTTTTTGGCCCCTAATTCCTAAAATTTTTAGGCAATTACCCCAAAATCAATCCCAGCATTCCCTTTGTGATATGGAACCTTGTGGTACAAAGTCAGAGATCCATACACTAACACACAAGTTATGTCTGGAAGTTACAAAATGCTTATTTTGGCCCATTTTGGCCCCTAATTCCTTAACTGTTGGTACCATAACCCCAAAATCAATCCCAACCTTCCTTTTGTGATATTGAACCTTATGGTAAAATTTCATAGAGATCCATTCACTTAAACTAAAGTTAGAGTGCGAAAACCAATGAGTCTTCGGACGACAACGACGACGCCGGACTACGCCGACGACGACGGCGCCAACGTTATACCAATATACGACCGCAAAATTTTTGCGGTCGTATAAAAACTACCCTGTACAGCTGAAAGGGCTGATCTGTAACAGGTGAGTTAAGTAAAGTGCAGATTACTTGTATTTAATTAGATAATATTCAATGGCATTTTCAAACAGAGTGTAACTGGTGAGTTGAATATATATGGTCAGACAGGCTAACATGATGGACTGGTTATAAAATAATCTTACTTTGAGAAAGAGGGAATGTTCCTGAACGCCAGGCACATTAAACCTTACCTTGAGAAAGAATGAATGTTCCTGAACGCCAGGCACATTAAACCATACCTTGAGAAAGAAGGAATGTTCCTGAACGCCAGGCACGTTAAACCTTACCTTGAGAAAGAATGAATGTTCCTGAACGCCAGGCACGTAAAACCATACCTTGAGAAATAAGGAATGTTCCTGAACGCCAGGCACATTAAACCTTACCTTGAGAAAGAAGGAATGTTCCTGAACACCAGGCACGTAAAACCATACCTTGAGAAATAAGGAATGTTCCTGAATGCCAGACACGTTAAACCTTACCTTAAGAAAGAAGGAATGTTCCTGAACACCAGGCATGTTAAACCTTACCTTGAGAAAGAAGGAATGTTCCTGAACACCAGGCATGTTAAACCTTACCTTGAGAAAGAAGGAATGTTCCTGAACGCCAGGCACATTAAATGTATTACTCAAAGCTCCTACACCAATCACCAATTTATCAAAGTCTATTGTATATTTCAGCTCAGATTTCAATACACTCTCACAATGTATTTTTTTATTTTCAATATCTAGTTTTGTAGCAAATGATAAGTGGAAATGATCCGGCTGGCGAAATATTGTGTTCCTAACAGGCTCTATCACAGATCTGCAATGATAACATGACATGAACTAGATCAGCAGAAGACAACTGTGAATTTAATCATCTTTACATTCTTATTGCATATTAAATCCATTAAATTGATTTTTAAACTTAAAAACGGATAATACATTACAAAATATAATAAGTCTAAGTTTATGACTTGAGCTTTTTATTGTGATACAATCTTTAGCTATAGACTAACCCGTCACTCTTATTGTGAGAAAATAACAAATTCAGATAAATTTTCATGAGTTCAGAACTCTTCCTTATGAAAACCCTGCTGATGCATGTTGTGAATTACCAGTCATTATTATTGATATTTATCATCTTGAAGGTCAAATGAAGGTTGCTAGAAGGTCATCAGCGATAAATCAAAATTTTCTGTATTATCATTGTGTCTAAGCACCTGGAGCTTGTAGGTTCAAATGTATTCTGTATTATTGTACATTTTTCATAATTTTTTGTGTTTCTTCTATCAAACTGTTTTTTCAGTTAACATTTCTAAGATACTGGTATTATTGATCTTGTTCTATTTTTCAATGTATACTCATAATTTATTTGTGGCAAGTAGTTTTGGGGAATTTCATTGCAGGGGAACAAACATTTAAATGTTCAACGAAATACCCTGTAGCCTTGTATGTAGAATTTTTTGTTGAAGTGTCAACCTACTACTGTATTGTATTTTAATGGTATATATATTGATAATATATACATGATATATATGGTTATCTCTCTTCTCACAAATAGTTGTTTACTAGTATCAAACTTTAAGGTCAAGTAAAATAGAGTAAATGGACTATGTCACAGATTTTGGTAAAATTTTGCATACAACTTTGGCTCGTTGAACTATAACTGAAAAGGGAAAAACTAATGCATTTATTTCTTTAATCATCTGAAATATTACTGATTGAATTCTTTCAAAACAGGTGAACATTTGTATAGAAAGCACATAAAATCGGCGAAAAACCTTCTTTAATTTGTCTTAAAATCATAAAATCTCTAATTTCTAATACATAGATATTTCTTCAAAAACTATATGTTGTTGATACATAAATTTCTGTTTTAATGATGTAAAATAATGATAGGGTCACCAACTTTGTTTTTACATTATACATCATTCAAAGGGGTGTTCTATGTGATAAATACCACAAAACGTCGAAAAAATCGTAACATCATCGCGCTTCATGCCATAAAACATTAATTTTAGACGTTTTTCACTACCAACTAGGTAACAAATTGGTTATTAGACAAAAAACGAAGTCGGTGACCATATGATTATTTTATATCATTAAAGCAGAAATTTATGTATTGATAGACAACAACATGTCATTTTTTAAGAAAAATCTATGTATTAGAAATTAGAGATTTGATGATTTTCAGACAAATTTAAGAAGGTTTTTTCGCCGATTTCCTGTGCTTTCTGTACAAGTGTTCACCTATCTTGAAATAATTCAATCAGTAATATTTCAGATAATAAAAGAGATAAATGCATTATTTTTTCGATTTTCAGTTATAGTTCAACTTGCCAAAGTTGTATGCAAAATTTTAGCAAAATCTGTGACATAGCCCATTTACTGTTGACCTTAAGACATTGTCAAAACATACCTAAATTCTAGAGTCCCAACAGTTGTACTACATAACAATGGTGTAAACAGGAAGTGGTTCCTTGGACTGACAACTATCACATCAAATTTGTTTTTGTCTATTGTCTTCAATACACTGTAACTTCCCCAACCTGTTCCAAGAATAACTAGTCTTTCACGTTTTTCTGTAGATGTTGGATTTGTAATGTCATTTATTCTAGCTAAGTTAGTCTTTCCTCTACTTACTAGCAGTCTAATTGCTCTTAATGCCATTTTGACACAATTCTATTCTTCAATTATTTCATCAATAAGTATAAAGTATTCCTGACACTATGTCTATGTGTCACACTAATGTTATGTAAAATGTGCATATATACCAAACATTTCAATATCAGATTTGGAAGGATTTCTCCTCTTAATTGTCTACAAATAAAAAAATATATTTTCAATACTTAAAAATACATGTAAATGCATTTACAGCATAGCACACTATTGTTAAAATATTAATCTACATTACTGATTAACAGTTTTTAACTTTACGTTTATTTTCTGGCGCATTCAGATTTTGTCCTTTGTAAAAATCTTTGAGTAACTGTATTGCTCGTTCAGCCATCACATTACTTATGCACTGTAATGATGGTCCAAGGGAAGGTAACTCAGCACTATGAACAGGCAAAATGGATCCACATCCACCAAATCTATCGTTAGCACATCCATAAATAACTAAGGGGATTTCAACTTGTCTAAGTGCTCCAGCACACATAATACAGGGTTCAACTGTAACATACAGTATACACTCTCTAAAAACTGCTTTTGAATCCAAATCATTTTCTTCTGAAAATTTCAAAACTTTATCAATGGCAACTATTTCAGCATGTCTTGTGGCATTTTTGGTTTCATTCACCTCGTTCCTGCCTACAGCAATTTCCTTGCCATCATACACTAGTAAACATCCTACTGGAACCTCTCCTGATTTTAATGCTTCTTCTGCAAGGTCAAATGTCTTTTCCATCCAAGCAATATGTTCCATATCCATTGTTACCATTCTATTACTTATGCTGTAAAATTCATGTTTTTTTTTTACTATCAGATGTACATGTACGTTTTAAGAGTAAGGCATGGAGGCATAACTTTAAAACACTACAAGAACAAGGAAGACTCCAGTGAACCAAACATTTTCCCTTCATGTTTGAAGCTCTATTCTGGATGAACCTTCACCAAGAATATCCAAAGCTCAAGTTTGGCGAGCCTATGAGGTGTGCTTGTTTTGAATACATCACATTTTGATCAATTGTACAAATATAGGCAGTACATTTCATTAATGCAATAAAAAGAGACCTATAATAAAAGTAATATGAAAACCTTACATTAACAAATAAACATGAAATAAGGTCAATGTCGAGTGACCTCTAAAAGACAATTATGTATATGGATTTTATATATCAAGTGTCAATGCTAATACATCTGCATACCAAATATCAACTAACCAAATCACAAAATTTAAGAAATTGTCAACGCTGCCGCTGGAAATAAGGCAACAACCTTGAGGAGAAAAAATATAACAAATTTTACAGTTATCCCTTTTCATTGTGCTTAAACGGCTGTGGGTAACTTGAGTTACCCACAGCCCAAGATGGAGCCGCCTGGCGTCGGTAAGAAACTTCTCTCCTATATAATAACAGTACCATGAATACAACACAAATGTTCAATAATCAAAAATTTAGGGAAACTCCTAAATGTAAAAGGTGATTAAATAGTACAAAATAAACGATCACAGCACTATTTGCAAAATCACTTAGGATGTCTGATAACTTGAAAACAACTTGTCCGTAACTTTTTTTATTATACCAATAGGGATGTCTGTAACTTTAACATGATGTCCGTTCCCTTGGACATAATATATTATAGTATAAAAGTCCCAGCCGTAACTTTCAAAGAATCAATATTCGTGGATGTAATATTAAACATATTATAGAGATTGCATGGAATATATAATCAGAAATAAAGTAGATTTCTAGTATGATATAATTCTTTTGTGTATACCATGATTTCTGGTATTATATCCAGCTAATAAACTCGACTATTTTTTTTAAATTACATGTGTTATTATTCTTCCTGCCATTATACATCTAGTGACATAGATACCATACTTTATCACTCAAACAGCCAACACAATAGAACTTCAAAACTTAGCATAAGAAAACAATTTTTGGACAAAAAAACCAGACATGCAGCTTATAAATCTCACCACTTCCCACTGCAGATATCGCAAATTTCAGATCAAGTTACTAAAGGCTTTAAACCATACATTAATAATGAACATACGAAATCACCTTTAAGAGAACAAGTTAAGATGTCAATCCTGAGCGGAAATACATAGACGATGCTGTCCCTGCCTTAACGATCAACTCGTTTCAGCAGTCACCTGCCTATAACGGTCACTTTCAAACCCTCCCAAACATTTTCTCTATATAATTTAACTTGTTTCAGCAGTCACCTGTCTATCGCGGTCAGCAGTCACCTAATTTTTGAACGATTTGTAATTTCAACTTTTAACAACGGTCATTTTAATGTTTTTAACTACCAAAAATCTTCATAACAAGAAATATATGTTGTTAATATCGAAGTTAAAATCGAAATCTGTTTGCAACCAAGATCACGTAATACAAGGTGAATTCTTCAACCCCGGTGTTCCAACCTTTAAATTTCCATTGAAAACCGTATCGCCGACTTATTTCTCAACGAATATTAACATATTTGGAATTTGTCTTCACATTTACAGCGCCGGAAAACACCAGTTTTTATTTCACTGCTCGCAAGGACGACAACTCTTACCAATTAGAAACACTAAAACAATTTGCTCCGAGCCTGGTCACGGGCGAAGTTGGAATCAGACTTTTTTAGAACCTCATTTTACAGGTACACTCTCTTGAGTTGTCACTTTTGATTCTTCCCAAGAGTGACTGCTTAATACAGGTTTGACTGTATATACATGTAGTGCATGAAAAACGTTGCAAAAAGTAAATTTTGTATCAATTATATATTTAACGAATTTAGAGGCCGCCATCTTGGGCTGTGGGTAACTTAAACCACAGACGTTTAAGCACAGTGTTTTTGGAATTCTGAGTCTAGAGCGATTTTCGGATATGACCGCCCAGGATGAGAAAATTGGTCCGCACGTTATCTCAATAAGAATAAAAGAACAGAGTTCCAATGTTCCCTGCATTGCACATGGATATTTTACCTGTCCAAGGGCAAAAACTTGGGTTTTTTTTGGTTCTAAACATTTTATAAATATCTTAAGAGAAATAAAGGCTTTGGAGCAAATGCAATTCAATTTCTGATTTAATAAATATTTCCAAGGGGCATAACTCTTTTAAAGTTATTTGATCTGCACTGATTTTCGAAATTGTCCGAGACATTGCTTATATCATATATATAAACCTTTGATATAAATTTGATAAAAATCTGGCAAAATGGTACACTTGAGAGTGCTTTCATACTCCATATAATTAATATTTCCAAGGGCATAACTCTTTTAAAAATAATGATCCACACTGATTTTCCAACTGGTCTGAGACATTGCTTATATAAACCTATGATACAAGTTCCATAAAAATCTTGATGAATTGTACACATAAGAGCACTAACAATAAAATTTTTGCATATAATAATATTTCCATGGGGCATAACTCTTTTAAAAATAGTTGATCGCCGCTAATTTTCGAACTTATACCATTGTAATACGAGACATTGGTGATATAAACATATGATATAAGTTTTATAAAAATCTGGCAAGAATTGTACATGTGAAAGCGCTAACAAGACGGGACATACAGACGGACACCAGGTAATGGTGGTATTTCTATGTCCCCTGCAACTTGTCGCACAGGGCCAGGGGACAATTAAATATTCAAGATGTGCAACCAAATTACATGTTCATTTCAACGATAACTATACCTGAGTGAAGAGATTTGGTTAGTCCCCTTTGCAGATACATAAGTGGATTCCAAGATTTACATTTGTATCCTGGTTAAATCAGAAATTTGAAGGAGCCTTACGTCAGGTAACATTGATCATTGTCAAAGTATGACTATTAAAATTATAAATACCTGGAACAACCGTGTTTCTTATAAGTTATGTTTAACTCAATTAAACGATTGTGTAACAGTGTCAAAAATCCGATAGAAGACGTCAGCGTAAATAAATTCCCGGCAAAGGAATAAAAGACGTCCTGGATTTTGACTTTGAAAATTCAGGAAGTGACGTTCATATCCTTCTGCGCTTGTCGACATATTTTGGTGACGTGAACACAAGGAAAGAAAGAGGGAGACACTAATTTCATCGTTGCTCGAACTTAATTTGCTTCTAGCTGACAGAAGCATCGTCTTTGACAATGAATACATATGTTGTAAGCGAGTAACTTGTTAAAGTCCTTCAAAGTTCGTGCAAAATTGAAAATCGATAATGAGTTTTGCCAACAATTTATGATTTTATTCAGAAATCACAAGCCATGCATTTTGCATTCATGATGATCTTATTTTTGTGAGACTCACTTTCTTTGTGGCATGTACTTTCATGCAATTCATAGAAAGTAGCTTCGTGGTGAACATGACCACAAATTATCAGAAAAATCACGGATAATTACTTCAATCGAAGGCTTTCATTTTTTGTTTCAATTTTACTTTATTTTGGCAAAGGGAAACAACTCCTTGGTATGACATTCTGTATAGTCAGAAATAAGCTGTCACCCAATGCAAATAATTATGACTTTTTGAAAAGCCATTTTAAATTTTTGATTTCAAACTTTTTTCTGTGACACCTTCCTACGACGTTATAACGCTGAAGCCATTTTTTTTTTTTCGTCTGGACCATGTGGATTTTGACTCGTTTGAGAGAGAATTTTTTGGAGGGACTTTGAGACCCAATTTTGCCATGAAATCTTTATTAATGGCTAGAAATTTTTGCATATATAGAAATTCTTACCTTTTGTGTGCTCCTTTACTACTTTGCATATACATGTATTGAAACTATCCAGGTCAATGAAACAGTACTTCAGTACTGTGCAAGCAGTAAATACTGCATGTCAAAGGAAAAGAAGTAGACTTTTATAATCAAAAAGATCATATCGTTGAATAGTTTTCTAAACCAGATTTGAATGATGTTTCATTTTACATGCGTACAGGTCATGGATAACAAATTTATTTATAAATCAGTTACAACTTGTTCTTTTTTCATATCTATGGTAAAGGAAATGGTACACAACAGAGAGAACAAAATTTGTTTATAATCTTCATTGAAAGAATTAAAACACAATAATACATGTAATATAAAGTAAAATCACAAAATACTGAACTCCGAGGAAAATTCAAAAAGGAAAGTCCTCAATCAAATGGCAAAATCAAAAGTTCAAACACATCAAACGAATGGATGACAACTGTCATATTCCTGACTTGGTACAGGCATTTTCTTATGTAGAAAATGGTGGATTGAACCTGGTTTTATGGCTAGCCAAACCTCTCACTTGTATGACAGTCGCATCAAATTCCATTATATTGACAACGATGCGTGAACAAAACAAACAGACACAATTAGTAAAAATGTCAAAATAGGGTTACAGCAGTCAACATTGTGTTATCATCTTAATCACTATAAAACAAACAAATTTTAGGAAGAAGGATACATCAAATTTAACATCCTCATTATGCTTATATCATGCGATTTTATATATCTATGTAAAATCCACCTATAAAGGATGGAAGGTTTTAAGTACTGGCGTAAAATCGCGTTTGAAATTCGCACAGGTAGACATAAAATAATTTTGTCGTTCAAAGTATAAAGAGATACATTAATACAGAGTCACGTAAAATGGACATCACAAAAACAGACTCAGCAGTAAAAGCAATATCAATAAATAAAATAATAGTTTGGTTCAAATTATGACGGGATACACAAGCACAGAGCCACGCCAAATGTATATCACAAAAACAGACCCAACAGTAAAAGTGATATAAATAAATAAAATAATTTTGTCGTTCAAAGTATGACAGAATACATATGCACAGAGTCACGTAAAATAGATATCACAAAAACAGACTTAACTGTAAAAGCAATATTAATAAATAAAACAATAGTGTGGTTCAAACTATGACGGATATATGAGTACAGAGTCACGCCAAATGTATATCACAAAAAACAGACTCAACAGTAGAAGTAACATCAAAAAATGAAATAATTTTGTCGTTCAAAGTATGACGGGATACATAAGCACAGAGTCACGTCAAATGGATACATCAAAAAACCGGACTTAACAGTGAAAGTAATATTAATAAAGACAAATAAAAGAATACTATAACAAGTTTTAAAGATGATAAACAACGTCAGTACGCAAAATCTAATAATATATAACACCAGACATTTAAATTTCATTTATAATTCAATACTGTTGTGGGTCACAGCTCTTTATTGATCTCCATTTAATTTTTCTCAGGTTTCCAAAAATCTTTATTGAGAATTTTTTTGCCACTGAAAATTTTGTGGGTTTTAGGAACTTTGATACCAATTAAGCTGTAGAAATCTACATAACGAAAAGTGATTTGTTTGGTATTTCAGACTCATCCAAGTGTTCGAATTAAAGGTACAGAAAATAATTTGACTCCGATGAGATGTGTGGATCAGAGGTGTGGTGATGGTACATTACACATGCATTGCCCATTCTGTGTGAAGACTGAACTGTATCATGACCCAGTCATACTGAAGGCTCATTATAGAGTAAAACATGTAGATAAGGGAATAGATTTTGCTGGTAAATATACTATAAAAAAATGACCATAAAATCTCCTTAAAGCAAGGAGTTATTTGAATTCTGGAAAATTGATAAGAAATGTATGATGAAAACTTAACAAACTAATGAGGGTTAGCCATGTTCGCATGGCTAAGGTTAATCTTACTTTCACTGATATTTCAATATGAACAAACTAACATGCATGGCTAACCCTCCTAAATTGGGTTAGTTTTCATCGTAGATTTCTGGTTTTAATACATTTTTCCTGAATTTTACATACCTTGACAGATAATAGATAAATAAACTTTTTGTGCAGTATTAATGTATGTAAATAAAATATTTGCAGGACTGAACTTTCAAATTTACAAACACTTAACATGTAAATAAGACAACTAATTTCATACGGTTCAAATATTACTCTGATCTGTAACTCTAGTATAAGTTGTAATAAAAAAACTGTCAGACAATATGGAACAAGATGAGAAAAATTAAAGAGTACTGACTACTAGCATGACTAGAGTATCAGAAACTACAATATATTTGATTTAATATCAGACAAACTTTAAACACCAAATATGTACTCTAGCTGATTTTACAAGTCATATTTTATAATTCCAGGTTTGAAAATTTTACGATGTTGTGATCATTGTGACATTGTTGGTATAATTAAAGGAGAGAAAAAATTTAAAGGAGCACATTGGCATTGTTATAAATGTCGTAATGGTTTTAACAGGAGAGATGAAGCAATTAAACATTACAAAACCCACTTCAGAAATCCACAAACCACTTTTCAGATTCAAATTGCTCAGGTAAAGATTTGAAGTATAATTTCTATCAAAGTGGTTCAGATGGCATTAAAAAAATATAACTTGAAAATAATGAAGAATTTTAATGAAAAATATTTTAAGAAAAAAAAGCATTATTTTCAAATTCATGAATGAGATTTATCAAAATATGAAAGGGAAATTTGTCAGTAAAAACATAATTTAAAAATATTGAAATGAGACAGTGCACAAATATATATATTCTGCTAAAAATAATACAGAAGGAAACAAATGTAGAATAAGGTCTAAAGAAGATTACCGGACATTTCTTATCATAATATCTAGCCAATCTTTTATGTTTTAGGTATTTATGTTGATCATGTTAGTTACTGAAAAGATGCAAAAGAGACAAAGACATTCAAAACTCATAAAACAAAACTGACCAAGCCATGGCAAAACAATAGAAAAACCCTGAAAAAACAATAGTCCACAAAACACTACATAGAAAACTAAAGACTGAGCAACATGAACCCCACCAATACTGGAGGTGATCTCAGGTGCTCCACAAAGGTTAGCAGATCCTACTCCACATGTGACACCCTAAGTTAGTTTTTTAAAGAAAGATATTTCTATATAGAAGAAATCTCAAAACAGATATAATTTTCAAAACTAAAGTACACCAAAACGTTTTTTAAATAATAAATTTTGCTTACATTTTGGAGTAATGTTGAATATTATGAAGCAGTGTCTAGTGAAGGATTACAAAAAGATAGTTCAAAAAAAATTCTATTGTTTGACTTTAAAATGTTTTCAGGAAGTTTACCCTCCTAAATATGAAGATGAGATGACATCATCAGCTGTTGATAGCACAGGTCTTTCTATCCACCCAGCTCTTACAGAAGCTGTCATGTCTACATCTGTTGGACATGAATTAGGTAACAACTGTTGACCGAAATGATTTATCTATCTAACTTGTTATTTTATAATATCTGGAAGGAAATGTAGTATATTTATTTGAAAGGATATATCAAATGGAAGGTTTTACTTAAACAAGTTATTTTTTTTAATTATCTATATAGGTCATTTATAAGAAAATATTAAAAAAGTTACTCGTATTCATTAGAAACATTACTAGATGTATGAATGGATGCCTCTGTAAATAGAATTTTCAAATTTAAGTAACTTATATAAGTAATATTTAAAAAAAAGCCTCATTTTCAACATAACTCATATAGGTAGTTTTATATTTAGTTAACATAGAGGATGTTCAAGTCAGATTGGCTGGATTATAGCACTGATAATGCTTTGATTATTTATTTTTACTTTCTAGCTGCAATAAGTCATCCCACCCAAGTGAGTTTAACTAATGTAAAGTCTGGTGAAATCCACACATCTGTTGCTGCTGAAGAAACTGTAGATAGTTCTAATGGTCAGACACACCATATAATGATAATACAGGAGGAACCTCCATCACAAGTTATATCTAATGATGTAAGTATCTTGTATCCAGTGAACTGCCTTGGTTGTCCCGTGGTATCATGTTTCGCCTGAGTGCAAGATGGTTGTGGGTTCAAACCCAGTCCGGATCAAACCAAAGACCTTAGGCTTAGAATTGGTATTTGCTGCTTCTCACAAAGCATTAAGGAGTAAGAGTAAAGAATGGTCAGCTCATAGTCAGAATAATGTGTCCAGGTAGGAAGACATGTCTATCTGTGGACTATTACCTTGTGATTTAAAAATTAGACTCAGCGTGTCGGGAAACTGCCTTGTTATGTTTGATCTACATAAAACAAAAATGCTTGTCCAATAAAGATAAAATGCAGATCTGTGGATACTTTAGTACTTGCATATATAAAATAAAAAGATGTGGTATGATTGCCAATGAGACAACTCTCCACGAGAGACCAAATAACTTAGAAGTTATCAGCTATAGGTCACCGTACATCCTAAACAATGAGCAAAACACATACTGCATAGCAAGCTATAAAAGCCCCAAAATGACAAATGTAAAACAATTCAAACGAAAACACTAATGACATGATTTATAGTTTGCTAAATGTGATAAATTATACCTCATTCAAGGATGGGGATTGGGGGCTATGTTGTAATCACATTATCTGTCTTTCATTTTGCCAAACTTTTTCGTCATATTTCTCTCAGAAACTACCATACAGAATGAATTCCTATTGAGTCATCAACTTGACAATAAGGAGTTGTAAGACATGAGAACTTTTCAGATCTGTTAGATACCTACTGAATGTTTGCCAATAATTTGAATTTTCAATGTGCAAAAAGAACTTAAGAAATTTTGCCACACTTTTTCTAATACAAATGTACAGAATAACTTCATAATTGGTCAGCAGTTCAACATTGTTGAGTTGTAGTGTTTGTGTGAGCTTTTAGGATCTGTCATACACTCACTGCCTGTTTTCCAATACTTCAATTATGAGTGGGGAATGCTTAAATAGTATTCTTGTTTTATTTACAAGTTAAAGAATGATCTTCCTATCTTTTAAGGAGGTGAATATAGAAGTGAATATAGAGGAAGAAAAAGAGATTGCTGAGGATCAGAATACAGATAATCAATTTGAAGATCTAAAACAGAAATATAAAAAACTAGAGGTGGAGAAAATCTTAGTGGAACAATCGTACAAAACAGATATATCAGAATTACAAACTCAGGTAGGTTAAGACAGAACAAATAAATCATAATTGAATTACAAACATGCGTAAGTTTAGATGGGCAAATCAATCTTACAAGTCAGAAATATTTCAATTACAAACACGGGTAAGTTTAGATGGGCAAAAGAATCTTACACATCAAAAATATTTGAATTACAAACATGTGTAAGTTTAGATGGGCAAAAGAATCTTACAAGTCAGAAGACTTACAATCACTGGTAACGCATTCCTACAAGTCACAAATATTTGAATATTAAACATGGGTAAGTTTAGACAGGCAAAACAATCTTACAAGTCATAAATATTTGAATTACAAACACAGGTTAGTTTAGACGGGCAAAACAATCTTACAAGTCATAAATATTTGAATTACAAACATGGGTAAGTTTAGACCGGCAAAACAATCTTACAAGTCATAAATATTTGAATTACAAACACAGGTTAGTTTAGACGGGCAAAACAATCTTACAAGTCTTAAATATTTGAATTACAAACACAGGTAAGTTTAGACGGGCAAAACAATCTTACAAGTAAAATTTATTTAAATTACAAACACTGGCAAAACAATCTTAACAATAAGAAATATTTGAATTCCAAACACGGGTAAGTTTAGACGGGTAAAACAATCTTACAAGTCAGAAGACTTACAAACACTGGTAAAGCATTCTTACAAGTTGGAAATATTTGAATTACAAACAATTAAGTTTAGACGGCCAAAAGAATCTTACAAGTTAGAAGACTTACAAACACTGGTAACGCATTCCTACAAGTCACAAATATTTGAATTACAAATATGGGTAAGTTTAGATGGGCGCAAAACAATCTTACAAGTCATAAACTTTTGAATTACAAATATGGGTAAGTTTAGACGGGCAAAACAATCTTACAAGTCAGAAGACTTACAAACACCGGTAAAGCATTCTTACAAGTCAGAAATATTTGAATTACAAACACGGGTTAGTTTAGACCGGCAAAACAATCTTACAATTAAAAATTATTTAAATTACAAACACTGGCAAAACAATCTTAACAGTAAGAAATATTTGAATTCCAAACACAGGTAAGTTTAGACTGGCACAAGAATCTTACAAGTCAGAAGACTTACAAACACTGGTAACGCATTCTTACAAGTCAGAAATATTTATCATGAATAACAAACATATGTATTGTGTAGGCTTACTTGTTAATGGAAGTATGAAATATCCAATTACAAATACAATTTGGTGTCAAATTACAATCTAAGTTAAGTTTACAGAACAATACTGTAAAAAATTAGAAATATCTGAGCTAGTCTTCTACAAATACAAAAGGCTGGCGGAATGGTCTTTCCTAATCAGAAATAACTGAGTTACATGCACAGGTATATGATTATGTAGACTGGTAAAAATCATTCTAGTCAGTAAAAGCATGGTTTATAAACACAGTTTAATGTCTTTAAAGGCCAACAAATCAATCCTGTCAAATCTGGAACATCTAAATTACAGGTTGCTCTGTAGTGGATAAATGTTTGAAACTTTAACAATGATATACTACAAAGTAACAATCCATTGGAAGACATATTCTTTAGACTCCAAATGTAGGTATATGTGGTATGACTGTCTAAGAGACAACTTTCCATCAAAGTCAAAAGGAAGAGAGGTTGTTGGTTGGTTGCTGTCTATCTTGTTTGTTTTTCATTTATTGTTTTGTCATACCTCAGACTGTTGGTTTTCTCGTTTGAATTATTTCACAATTTGTCATGTTGGGGCCTTTTATAGCTGACTAGATTGTATATGGTCTGAGCTTTTGCTCATTGTTGAAGGCAGTATGACTATGGTAGCCTATAGTTGCTTGCATCCATGTCATTTTGAATCTGGTGGATAGTTGTCTCATTGACAATCATATCAAATCTCTACTTTTATATGGTTAATTTTTTTTAATGTAAAGTCAGGATTAACCATTCTTACATACCAATTTAACCTCTATGAATAAAACCTGTATCATTTATATTTAATTTTGTAGGTTAATGAATTGCGAAATGAAATAGCAGAATATCAGAAGCGTGAACAGGATTATTTAGAACAGTTGAGTGTACCCTTAGACAAAAATATAGAAAACATTCTTAAACAAATGGAAAATCAACACAGGAGTTTACTTCATCAACATTTACTTAATCTTAAACGTGAATATAAACCAGTTCCTTTAATATTAAATACAATGTCAACCGAGAACCATCAATACCTGCCACAAAACAGTATAGAACTTGGACAGGAGGTGTCCCCTGCCACCAGTATGTGTTCATCCACAGACAATGTTTCCAGTTCTAACTTAGATATGCCAACAAGTATGAACTTAGAGGAGGCTATCGCAGACAACATTTGTAATGGCAATAATGAAATTACTGAAGAATCTTCAGAACATAAACTAGAGGGTACTAAAGTTCACTTTGAGAAAAGTGGTTCAGGTGATCCGTTCGTTGTGTGTATACAGTATGAAGACACTGGTGATCCTAAGTGTGCTAACGTAATGGTTGAAATGGCTACAGAAGATAGTGTAGAAACAATCGGTGAACCAATGGTAAAGCGTGTCAAGATTTCATGATCTAACATTACAAAAAATACAATAATACATTTATTGATGGTTGGAACGATATCTAAAAGAAATAAAATGTATCAAATCATCAGAGAAGAAGCTGTGTGACATTGTATCTAAGCATTTATTTTATTGTTAAGACTGAACCAAACTTCCATTGTAAAGAGAATTAACCAAGTTGAAATAGAAAAAAATACTCATCTTTAAGACTACAAAAATGAATTAAAGTATAAAAAACTCATTAGAATCTTGTATTTTATTCACTCTTATTTGTTTGTAAATTATCTATTATTTCACAAACATTTTAAAAACAAATCTGTGTTTAATTTTTACAGAATCATTGTCTACATTTTGGAGGTATGCTCCTTGAAAATAAATCATTATCTTTGTTTCCATTTTTGTAACCTGAATGATTTGTTTGGGTTTCAACATTGAAATATTTTATAGCCATTACACCTCAACATTACATCTGAAAAGATGCATTTCTGTCCATTTGATTTTCTTATGCTCTGTCCTCAGTTTGATGTGATGGTTATAACTTGAATAATGTTTGAATAAAATTGGGTTGTTAGTTTGTAATTTTTGTTTTATGATGTGTATCGATAAGTTACATATGAGCTCCATTCCAGTGACCTACTTTTAACTTAAATATGGTTCCTACTCAGTTACCAGCCATTGATAGTGATATTGTGCTGTTATTTGGTAACAAAAAGCATGTAATTGTATGATGAGAAATAACATATCATAGTAATGTTTTGTTGACATAACCACAAATAAGCATACAAATGTTTTTAAAACCAGTACTAAAAATAAACCATTCCCTTGTGAATTTATGACCGTTTCCACAAGTGCCAAAATTAAACACACCCAAACATACCTGATTCGTTTTGGGTAAAAACCACGTAAATATACCTACAACAAAGTAACCTGAGTAATAGTAATAGAGACTGCTTCATGTTGTACAGGCGGTATCCTTAATCAAGTTTCTAACCAGTATTTCTCCTCCTTGTCAAAATTTCCTGCCATTCACCCAAGTTGTTCTCCCTTATAGAACCTACATTTGTGAAAATAGTTAATTTGTTCTGGTCCTGAATGATCATTGCCACTAAACTAATACCAAGCATCAATCAATCAATCTCTTCTCAGGATTATTTTGAAGATTTAGTATCCCTGTCCGACTTATTATCGAACTTTTGCAGGTTTAAGACAAAAGTGTATAAATCAAAAAAAGATAAAATTAATTTTTCAGATGACTTGTTGGTGGTTGAGTTACACATTCAGTCAGAAATCCTTTTCAAGTTGTTATTGCCAGTTATACTTGCATTGTTTATTTATTTATTATTTACTATAATTTTGTTAAATCATGTTCTATATTTGAATGTAAATTAAATATTTTTCTTTTATTTGTTAATTTCAATGTGACTAATTTACAATGGACACCAAATAAAAGCTGATTATCTGATACCACAATTTAAAACAAGGAAAAATGATGCTTCCTAATTTAAATATAAATGTCATACTTATTAATAACCAAAAAGGTTTTGGTGTTAAGTATACATAGCATGGCAGGTAGAAATGTTCCAAAATTAACAATTCAAGGTACATTACTCTGGAATGATAACTGCTGAAACGGTGAAAATCCAACAACATGAATTTCATGGTACGTTTTAATGGTGCCATGTTACAAGGTCTTCCTTTAAATAAACAAAACTTCAGTAATTATCAAGAAACCATTTGTAGACAATTTATTTGGCATAACCTTGAAACAACAGTTATGTCAAAACGATGAAAGTTAAAAATCTAACTTTAGGTACAATACATTGTAATGTTACAAAGTACAAAAGTCATCTAATGCAAACTAAATGTACCTTTACTAAAATGTATACATGTATGTCTCTAATTATAATTGAAGATAAACCCAAAGGAATTGATTTTTAATTAAATCTGATATTAACAGCTATAATTGTTCTTGTCATGATTCAGATATTTCAGTTTCACGCAGAAAACTCTACATAAACCTATGACTCATGGCTGTACCTGTAGAAAACTTATTACTCCTATCACATTCTTATTAAACAATCAAGTTGTTAATAAAGCTTGTAAAATCTGAAACAATATGTTAACTTGTACCCCATTTCATACAAAATTTTGAGTGGTATATTTGAATCAAACCACCCCACCACCCCTCCCGGTCAATCAATCTTTCTGACCATGTGCCTTGTAAGCACAAGTCTTTCAAAACCACTGGACAGATATTAATGAGTATTTACATAGTAGTAGAACACTACATAATGATGTGCATGTTTGGTTGCTAGGTTCTTTTCTCAAACATTATTGTTAAAAGTTAACATTTTATTGTTATGTGCTTTTCTTTTTAAATTATGGGTCTTCATGTCTTTTCTGAGATTTATCAAAATTGGAATCTAAAAAAAATTGTTCAATATGTTTTGGTCAAAATGTTTCCAAACATGTATGGTAGCTATATTCCTTTCTTCGAAAAAAGTTATGGGTTTGAGAGGCAAGTAAATTTACCAAAATTTAAATTATATCCTTTTCAAATTCAATTGAGCCCTGTCAAAATTTTGGTCATATTTTCAAAAATATATGATTGCTATGTGCTTTAAATGGGGGGCGTAGCTGCCGTTGGGCACTTTAGGCACGTGCCTACACATAATTTTTTCACAAATAAACAGCATTATCTGTAGATGCACACCAGAGAAGTCGTCAAACTCTTTAACTCGACCCCAAGAGATTTCTGGAAAATAGGCATTTTCGAAAATTTGCAAACTTATGCAAATTTTAGTAGACTCTTGATGCTGTAACTGATGCTGATCTATTAAACTAGGTATTGAGATTTGAGGGCGGATGGCATGGGTGGGGGTGGGGTGGGGTGGGAGATGGTATATTTTCTGGTGGGTTTGAACCCACCGCTACTGAAAAATGGTCATTTTCAGTCTATTTTTCGATTTTAATATGACCTTGAGAGGTGAACAATGACTAAACTGTGCAGTGGCGGATCCAGAAATTTTCATAAGAGGAGGCCCACTGACTGCCTAAGAGGGGGCCCGCTCCAGTCATGCCTCAGTGATTCCCTATATAATCAACCAAATTTTTCCCACAAAAGGGGGGCCCGGGCCCCCTGAAAAAACCCTCTAAATCCGCCCCTGCTGTGTTTCTTTGTCATTCAAGTATTACCTTACAGTTACAGCAGTCTATCCATACTGACTGGAAGTAAATGTGACTTGAGAATCTTGCTGGGGAATTATTATTGGCTAGCCAAGTATGCCTAAATGTCCGTTTTTACCGATTTCTGACAAAACGGTGACCTAGATTTTACTTACCAGATTTCTTTTGGCCATATTATACCTCCTTGTGTTCCTGTACCATCTATGCATGTATTTATGATACTAGTTGATACCTACAGCCCATACCAGTAACGTAGTGGCCATAAAAAGACTCCCACCCCCACCTGATTTTGGCTACTTTTCACGTTTTTCCGATTTTGAACTCTAAAAAGGCCATTAAAGTTGCCATATTTTCATAATCACACATCTGAGAAGAGTTTATGGACCATGAATTGCATGGTTGAAGTCCCTGCTGTAAAGACAGTTGAGCTGGGGCAGTTCTAAAAAAGTATGGAGGGTCATACAGGCTATCAAAGAATGGTGGTCGCCATCACGACTACAGGCGGGATTGGGGCGAAGGGTTAATTATCAAATGTCATGTGAACACTAGTCTATCATCCTTAGTTAATTGAGTATTGGATAGAAATGAATGTCATTATATTCCCCCTTATATAGAAAATATAAACTAGAACTTTGGTTCAGATCATTTCGCTTCCATCAACAAATACTAGAATAAACCTCAACTTAGACACGTGATTTTTGTTAATTAGTTGTTGCTGGCTTTCATAAGCTTTCCACTTGGTCTTCATCCTACCTACATTAAAATCCGTACCAAAGTTGGGCGTCCGTTTGACTGTGCAGGATGTATAAATATGCAGTCAAGTCTGGTTTGAATGGGGACGTTAAATCCGATGCCTAGTATAGAGAGAATACTACGCTCTCTGCACGCTAAGAAGCTTGCAACAACTCTTTGAGGGGTTCGTAGGTGGTCTACTGATATTCTAAATTTCTGTTCCTATCCAATAAACCCTCATTTTCCAATGCATGGCATTTCCAAATTTCCAGACCTTCGTCCTGGACGACCCTTATCACAGGACCTAGCTACCTGTTATATTTATTGTAAATTGGATTTGGTCCAGAACATGCATGAACTATTTGCCACTGGACGTTAAACAATCAATCAATCAATCAAGCTTTCAGTAACTTCGAGCACTCCAAGATCTACGTTTAATGACCATAATAATTCAAATTCCTAAGCCGGTAGGGATTTTATTGTACAGGATATAAGGAAATATGAATTTCTTGAATTTTGTTCGATAGTATGAACAGAACTGCGTGAGACATCGACTGTGTGTGTATGTGTTTGTGTAGCCAGGGGACGGTCAAATGTTTTTTTATGTAAGATCGTCAATATGTACTATCAATTGACGTATATATATATATATATATATATATATATATAGTACGTCTGAACCAGTGACAACTCTACAACAGATTTCTCCATCGGATCACCAGCAGTGATGGCGATGCATGGCTGTGTACATTATATACAGTAATGTACACAGCCATGCATCGCCATCACTGCTGGTGATCCGATGGAGAAATCTGTTGTAGAGTTGTCACTGGTTCAGACGTACTTATAAATATAATTATTTCTGTGACTGTATCTTGCATTAATTTGTAGGATCCTTTACAATAGATATTTCAGCTGATCTGTAACAATTCCATCTTCATGCCTTATATATCATGTACTGTATTACGACGCTAGATTAAAACTGACGAGGAAAGGTAACACCCGGCCATCGAAAGCTTTATTATTGTGAAGCCTAGGTGGTCGTGTGGTCTAGCGTGTCGGATACAGTGCAGGCGATTGGTGTCACGATATCTCAGTAGCATGAGTTCGAATCCCGGCGAGGAAGAACAAAAATTTGCGAAAGCAAATTTACAGATCTAACATTGTTGGGCTGATGTTTAGACGAGTTGTATATATATATATATATATCAATTATCCTCAATCAGAAAGGAATAGATGTGAAAAACTAAATAGGTTATGCTGCTTAATTAAGGGCTAATATAAAAAAGAATATGTTGTATGATTGCCAATGAGACAACTCTCCATGAGTTGACCAGAACTGGGCAATGCATATTGTAAATAATTTATATATATATATATATATTTCAGATTGTACTGCTGGTTAATTCATCAGTCAGATGTAATTGTAAAATTATGTACATTATAATTTCTTCGAAATTTTTTTTTTTATGTATGATAAAATGACCAGTTTTCATGTTTTTTTTTGTACACAAAATTTTGCAACTAAAATGCTGAACACCGTTTTCCGTCGGGGGGTTGGCCTCCTGAACCCCCTACCAGGGCTCTGCCCTGGACCTGCAGGGGGCCTTGAGCGGCCACCAGACCCCCTGCCGTTATTTGTGCCTACAGTTTATTGGGTACCTAGCTACGCCCCTGCTTTTCTCAATAAATATTTTTCTAACAGACTTCAAGGAAATTAACCAAACTGCTTAATTGCAGCCTTTGAAAAAACAATGGTTCCATATAGATATGTTGCTGAATATGTATCCAAAATATATGGCTAGATACCTTTATTTAAAAACTGTCGGGCTGAGCGTCATTTATGAAATTTCATGGTAAATTTTGGAATCACAAGAAACTGTTTCAAATAAAAGTTTAGACAATATGTTACAAAAATATATGGTGGCTAATAGAATTAGAGAATATTTCAGGCAATAAACAAAATCTGGATTCCCATCCTTTTGTAACTCAATAGATCCATTAAAATTTAGGCGATAATGTTTTCCCCCAGCATAGTTCGCTAGGTGCTTTTCCAAATCATTGTTTTGAGAGACTTCTCAGGTAATTTACAAATTTACCAAAATAGGAATCCCATCCTTTTGAAGTTTCATTGTTTCATGTCAAAGGTGGTTTGCTCAATTGATATTGTTGTAAAAGACTTCAGGGAAAATTACCAATATTAGAATTCCATCCTTTGGACTCCAATAGTTCCAGATAAAAGTTTGTAACAATATAACCAAAATGATATGGTTGTTATGTACCTTTATTGGAAAATTGTGGGTCTGAGAGTCTTTCAGGAAATTTACCTAACTTGGAAACGAAAGAGCAATTGTATTGTATATATGAGTCAATTTGTAATGCAACCAAGTACAATGCAGTTATTACTGCAGGAATAACTAGTTACATTGTATATTTATTAGAACTCAAATCTCAAAAAAAAAAATCCCATAGGTATCTATAGTAGACACAACGATCTTTTGATCTCAAATGGCAGGGGTTGGGAATGACCCCTTGAGACTCACTCTATATATCAGTCAATGCCTCTTCACGTGTCAATCGAATTATGTAGTTTACGAGTGGGAATCTCACACATTTACAGGACATTTGAACATTCTTCATTTAAATTGCGTGGGGACTCACCCTAAATACCATTCAATATGTCTTCACATGCAAAACGAGAAAATACTTGGTTCAGGGCTGGAGTTCTCAACGATATTGAATACATTAGAACATTCTCAAATGACAAGGGATGGGGATTTTTATTCATTGAATTCTACATTTCTATTACGGTGGTTGCTAATTTGAAAAATACTGTACACGGTCAAAGGGTTGGATCGAACATGTTTTTTTTTTAATAAACGCATTTTTTGCTGATTCCATGGTCCCGGTTTCGTATTGGATAAGAAACACATACCATAGATTTGGTAGGAAAATAGACTCCGTAGTATCTGATACTATTAATCACAGGTAGTATCTGCAAAGAATTGTATATTTAAATATGCAATTCCTTGGTATCTGAGACTACTATTTATCTTACCTCCTATACATTTCTAGGAATATGATTGGTCAAAAGCAACCGCGTGGAAATATCTTTCTCCTACCTTTATCAATTAAAAGCATCTTGAATCCAGGGACGATGTCATTAGGATATATATGTATACAATTACATTTATTAGAACGTATTTAAAATCAGTATACATCTTCCAATTCATTAGTATGTATGCAGCTGGTATGTGACGTTCAAATCAGATATATGTATGTAGATTATAATCTACAGGCATATATATGTTTGTGTATAAAATTACATATTTAAAAGGTCTTCCCCTAGAGTGGGTGGCGCATATTCGCCTTGGACACATTTTCGCCGTTTTGCTATTTCTTCTGTAAAATTTTTGTGCCTTTACCCATTACTTGCCTAAAAAGATGGTAAAGGCTGTTTATAATGTTCGAACTGTTGATAAGGGACGAAGTCCCTATTACAATAGAAAAAAAAAAAAAAAAAAAAAAAAAATCGGGAAAATTTCCCGAAATTTTCATTGTACTAATGAACTCAAAATCGTTAACTTTTTTTTAACTTTTTTTCAGACTTTTTTTATTTTCCCGCATCTGCGCAGAAATCTTTTCCGGTATCGTTTTGGCTCGGGATTTGAGTAAAATGTTTTGGGGACGTACCTTACATCAGTAAGCAAATCAATAAAACTACTAAAAATCAAAATAAAAAATCAATATACTAATAAAATCATAATCGTAAACGTTTTTCGAACTTTTCAAACAGTTGCATTTTCCCTGGCGGACGGTGCAATATATGTCATACGAGTTCCCGAAAATTAATATGTATGATTACCGGAAAGAGTATGGACGACAACACAATAACAATAACATTTGTATTCTTATAATGTCCTTTTTATAATTCATGGTTGACTTTGCTTTAATGTTGTTGTTTTTTCGTTATACTTTTAACAAAAAGACATGCAGATTCAAAGTTGTATGAAGTCATATAATGGTGATCGCTACGATTAAGGATCATTGTGACACGTTGGTTTTGGTACAGATCTGCTCCTTAACAACTCGATGCTTCATAGCAACACGTCTTTTCGTTTACATTAAAATAGCAGAGTTTTCAGTCTTTTTAACCATTTAAATATACATTCTTTTTAGTCAGATTTTGATATGATAAAAAACGTTACCTGACAATAGCGTTTCTTTGTTTACATTGCAAATGACGTCACAACACAATGTCTTAACAATAGAACCAACATCGGAAACGTTGCGGTATTTCCGTTTCTTTTCAACAGATTCTGAAGTTAGATTATTCCTAGAGTTCTTTTGGGAAACTTACCGCATATCAATCAGACAGACTTGTATCTGTACAAAGATCCATAATAAATCGAATTTGAATGTTTTGTTATCCCCCGACATACGGGCTTCTTTAAAAACTAGTAATCTCACTTTCATGTGTATAATCTTCAGAAAATTTAACTTAAATCGTTCTTCTTATTTCATTAAATGTGTTTTTAAAACTTAGATACAAAGTCCACTCGTAGATGAGGGTCTGCGTGGGGTTTTAAAGAATCGACAAAATGTGCAGAAAAAATAGCAAGCAAATTATGAATAAAGAAAAATATGGCAAAAAAGTAAAAAATAGAAAATAATGGGCCACTCAAATTTAAAGAAAATGAGTCACTCAAATATGAAGAATATAGACCCTTTTAATTACCTTTTTATAAAAAAAATACAAAACAACTTTCAAGGAATAAGAAATAAGCATTGTATGACATAAAAAAAATTAAATGCAGACTATTAACAAAAAAATACATCTTTTAGTTTTAAATCATACATTTTAATAAATAATTTCAAAAATGAACTCGCAGAACAACTCTTCTTTATCATATATTTCAATAATTGACAAACTTACTGCCAAAAGAAAAAGAAGTGACACCGAAACGAAGCTGAATTTTTAATTGTGCCAATTGACATATATTTTCTTATTCAAAATTATAAAATCATTCTACATAGAATGTGTCATTTACAACCGCATATCTTCATAATGTACCTACATGTTACACTGAGGTATTGAGCAAAATTGACACAACTTTTGTTTTATATATACAATAACATGCATGATGGCTTACCATCACAAAAGAGTAAAAAAAAAAGGAAAATGATACAATGAAAAGAAAAAAGAGAAATCAACTTCACATCACCAGATCTATTATCAAGAAGTGAGAAATTTGTATTGTAACGCGATGCAGTAAACATGGTGAAGAAACAATGAAAATGATTATTTCTAGCAACGTTTACCTTGTCACACAAATTTAAACCAAATGTTTTATGTTATCACCTTCTACATTCACAGTAGCCACTTGCAAACCCATTGCTCAAAGGTCATGCATCCCAATGAGATATGATGTATATTGAATTTTACAACCTTCAATCAGAGTTTAAAGTCTGAAGCAAGAAAATAAGACACTTTAATGACCACTGTTAGAGTGTTTCTACTCTATGTATAAAGAAGCTGAAACTGTAACACTTATATGACTTAATAGATATAGGAAGATGTGGTGTGAGTGCCAATGAGACAACTCTCCATCCAAATAACAATTTATAAAAGTAAACCACTATAGGTCAATGTACGGCCTTCAACACGGAGCCTTGGCTCACACCGAACAACAAGCTATAAAGGGCCCCAAAAGTACTAGTGTAAAACCATTCAAACGGTAAAACCAACGGTCTAGTCTATATAAAAAACGAGAAACGAGAAACACGTATAAATTACACAAACAAACGACAACTACTGTACATCAGATTCCTGACTTAGGACAGGTGCAAACATTTGCAGCAGGATTAAACGTTTTAATGGTACCAAACCTTCTCCCTTTTTCTGAAACAATAGTATAACATCACAACATAGAAAAACACACGATAAAACATCAATTGGAAGGCTTAACTCAATCAAAAACGTAAATTAACACACTATGAACGAATAAATTCGATCTGTGATACCTGAAAGTAAATACATAGTTAATAAAATATTAGGGACAAACATTCAAGGCCAAAAGCAAACAAACAAGTCCAAATAAAGCCATGGCAATACACCACCGCGAAATATTTAACCCTTAGAAAATAATCACTTTTGAAAAACCGGTTTCATAATATATACAGGTAAATGAAAAATAACTTTGTCGTTTTAGGTATACTTTTTCTGTCTATATAAAATCTTCCAATAATTAGGAATACCAAGAAAGGTCTGTCATATAAATACCTTATTTAACACTAGATACATAAGGGTAAATATCAACAATAAAACTTCCTGTACAGATTAAAGGAGAATAATTTTGATGTTCATACAAATGTAGTATGAAGAAGTGAAAATTAGTAGATATTCCAAATAATCAAAGCTGGTATACAGACAAGATCCATATTAATATAAAATAACAAAAAGTATTAAAAATAGTATCAGCAGGTCGAATTAAAAGAAAGTACGATTTGAGAGTACTCGCAGTTACTGACAGCTAGTTAAAAGCCAAAAACAATTAATGATAAAAATCATGCATCAGAGACTAAAATCAACTAAAACACATCCCAGGGATTTAGTATTTTAACGTCATGAACAGTCAGAGAAGACATGACTTGTGCAATGCCAAAATAAATGTATCGACAGGTAGTAGGATAGTGAGGAGCTACTTCTTAAGAGATAAAAATAACGTGTGTGTCTCTAAACATCCCGCCTCAAAAGAAGATACAACTTAGTTATGTTTTAATTTGCTAATGACAAAATCGATATTAGTGCCAATGTAAACTATATTCAGAGATCTAATTACAATATTGGTACGATAACCCTTACTTATAAGTTTGTTTAAAGGTTCGATGAGTTTACACGGATCACATAGTGATTTCTTCGCTTTAAGTACAATATTACCGTAAAATTTAGGATGTGAAATACCATTTTAATAAGTTTTCTACAGGTACAGCCAAATTTACTAATCAAATCTTTGTATCTATGAAAGAATTTAGTAAAAGTTTTAAGTAATTTATGGTATCGAAATCCCTGACACAATAATTTCCCAGTGATGCATTGATTACGTTCGTTAAAATCTATGACATCAGAACACACACGGGCATACCGAACGAGTTGGGATATATAAACACCGTATGATGGAGCCAAAGGCACATCGCCGTCTAAAATGGAAAATTAACAATAGGAAATGAAAAATCGTCTCTTTTGTCGTAAATTTTAGTATGTAGTTTCCGTTAGAAATTGAAATGTCTAAATCTAGAAAAGGGCAACTGCTGCTGTTTATGTTAGATTTAGTTAAAGTAAGTTCTTTTGGGTAAATTTCGGAAGTATATTTAGAGAACTCTGGATTATTTAACGAAAAATATCATCCAGGTAACGGTAGGTATTGTTGAATGTATCAACTAAATATAACAATGATGGGTCTTTACTGAGTTTGGTCATAAACTGAGATTCATAGCAATATAGAAATAAATCTCCTATTAAAGGGGCACAGTTAGTGCCCATAGGAATACCTACTACTTGACGATACACTTTATCGCCGAAACGTACATAAATGTTATCTAGCAGAAAATTTAAAGCTTCAATCATATCCTCACATTTCCAGTAAGTGTATCTAGCATACTTTCCTTTTCGTTACAGAAAAAGGCTTTAAACGAGTTACAGCAAATAAAATTACAATGAGATTTTTCGAAAGACCATTTTATCAAATACAAAACTTTTTCTTTATAAGATTGTGTGGAAGTGTAGTGTACAGAGTAGAAAAATCATAACTGTCAACAGAATTATAAATGACCATCAAAAGCATGTATTTTATCTAAAACCTCTAAAGAATTTTTAACACTCCAAAATAATTAATACCATTATTTTCATAAGCTTTATTACAAAAGTTAATAACTAGTTCTTTGATAGTAGTAAGGAGGTAGTTAGAAGAACTGATAGATTAGTAGTAGAACACTTACTCGATGCGGAGATGAAACGGAATTTAAATGGTTTTTGTGTAATTTCGGTAACCAGTACATGGTAGGGACTTTCAAATGTTCGGAAGATGCTTTAAGTTGGGTAGTGGCAGTGGTATGCTTGTCAACGATTTGACTCTCTGTGGTGCGAACGGACCTAAATGTAGAGGAATTAATAATTTCGTTTTGAAGAACTTCCGTGTAGTATATGCGTCACACCACCACTACATTATTGGCTGCCTTGTCTGCCGGTACGAACACAAACCGCTCTGCGAGTACCTTGAGTTTATTTTTTATTCTTGAAATGGGAATATCATGGATCCTATTATTAATTTCAGAATTGTTTTCTAAATGAGATATTCGAATATTAACAGTATTCATAATTTTATTCAAATAACTGTCTAAAGATTTTTTATCCGATTTTTCACGTTTGCACCAATGTTTACAGTAGGCAGACAGAGCGTCTTTAATGACCTGACGACACTGTTTCCAATCTATTATAGATGGAGGACGGTATTTCGGTCCTTTCTTTAGAAAAGTTATGACCTCACGGTCTTCGACGATGTTGAGGTCTCCTGTAATAACATGACCATAGGGAACATATATAAAACTAGATGTTTCGCAGTCTCAAGTGGAAGGAACATTATTTTCTATATTGACGTCTGATGTAATTGACGTATAATTAAAAATCAAATTTCTGCTCGGTTTTTATAAGAATACGAAATAATGGGTTGTTCTATATTATCAAAATATGGAGGTATTAAGCTATATACGGAAGAGTCATTGAATATGCTAGACAAATTAATAAAATCAATACCTCTATTTATATATTTTAATTTAAGAAAATGTCGTTTATGATTTTCAGGTTTATCAATACTAGGAAATAGCCTGTGATGACAAAAGGCTGTAATAATACTTAAGCCCATTTCTATACTGTTTTATGGTGTGATGTTTTCAGATGTTTATAAAATTAGAAGATGTGGTGTAATTGCAATTGAGACAACTTTATGTATATGCCTGTCCCAAGTCAGGAGCCTGTAATTCAGTGGCTGTCGTTTGTTGCTGTGTAACATGATATGTGTTTTTCGTTCATTTTTTGTACATCAATTAGGCCGTTAGTTTTCTCCTTTAAATTGTTTTACATTTGTAATTTTGGGGCCTTTTATAGCTGACTGTGCAGTATGGACTTTGCTCATTGTTTAAGGCCGTACGATGACATATAGCTGTTAATTTCTGTGTCAGTTGATTTCTTATGGAGAGTTGTTGAATTGGCAATCATACGACACCTTCTTAAGGCCTCGACATGTTTGTTTGTTTGTGTTTTTTTTTTAGCAGTCGTCAGTTAATTTTACTTTTTTTCTGTACGTTTTAAGAAGACAACTGTTATAAGCTATTTGAGACATTGAATAGTTGCCATTCGAAAGCATAGAACTGTTCAAGTTTTTACTAGCTTCAATAGTGTTATTGTCTATTGTATTGGTGTGTCTGACATGTCTCCAAGGCATCCATATTTAATAGTATCGTATATCACCTTCCACATTTTCCATATAAATTGAGATTACTGGTGGCACTTCCTGTATACAAGGTGATATGATGTACCGCTGGAATTGGTCACCTTTTCAAGCTTGAAAATATCAGAAAAATATGATAAGGTCAATAAAGTTCCCATAACTTCTTCATCTGCCACCGTTCTTGGTGTTCCCTGCTGTGTTTTAATCAACCAAGTTTTCATTTTTGACATTTTGGTATTCCACTTCTACATTACACACCACATGAAACCAAAACAATATGGGAAAAGGTTACATTTTCACGTACGCAATATATGAAAAGGTATCCATTTTTTATATCTAAATCATATGAATAGAGGGTGAGGTAACTCTGAAATTTTCTGAAGGAATTTAAATTAAATTTTGCTATTTTATATTTTAGCCCGAAAAATTGTACAGTGACCCTATCTTTTCTTATAATATTCTCAAAGCATTTTCCAAAAGTTGTCTTCTCGTATTTATTTTACAATTCTATCATTCAGTTTACATGTAGCTTCTAATCGCATAATTAATGATGTTTTTTCCCTGTATAATCCATACAAATTGTGTCATTTTGTCACTACCTGTAGCTTCAGAAAATGCTCGGTAACCTATCATTTTTTATTATATTTTTGAACATATCACAATATATACTACATTTAAGCAAAGTATGCAGTGGCGGATCCAGAACTTTTCATAAGGGGGGATGGGAGCACTGGCTGACCTATTAAGGGGCCCACCCAGTCATGCTTCAGTGATTCCCTATATGATCAACCAAATTTTGCCCCCCTTTTCCCCGGATCCGCCTATGGTATGAAAAATTCTATAAATTTTTAATTCATTCTCCCATACCACCTTCACAGGATTCTAAAGGTTTTCGGACTTCGTCCCTTTCACAGGTAACACCTGCCTCATATTATTCCTCTTTACCCCATTTCTAAGGTTATTCGCACATATAAAGAAATACTCTGGTGTTTTTAAACGATTTTGGCAATTATGTAAGATTTATATGGCAATCATGCGCAGTCTTAACGTAAATATTTGTGAGAAAAATCGTATAGGAATGATCTCTCAAGCTAATTTATGTTATTGCAAACATTCGTTTTTGGTGGAAGAAGACTTTGAGGTCTTCTGAAATCCTATACTGCCGGCTGTAAAATAGAACCGTCACCAGGAGTGTTGCCGTATCCCTTTCTGTGCTTTACAATTTCATAACTTCCGTACCATATCTTGACACCGATTTTACACATGATCGGTTTCAAGTTTGTAAAATTGCATCTGCATCATTTTATAAAACAAATGTATAGCTAGGCTTAAAAAAACAATCACTATCGTTAGTGTTATAATTTCTCATGTTTTAATGTTTTAATATCTACCTTTTTACTTATGTTAATTCTTAGATTTCATCTCATCTTACATGTACGTTATTTTTTTACTTGTAACCGGATGTTTTGAAAGTTTTGGTAGTACGCATGCGTTAATTTGATTATAATCCGAAACTTACTCGAATGATTCAGCGCCCTCCATCCACTGCCGTTTCTCGTTGGAGTAATTGGAATAAATCAACTGGATTATTTGGGTTAATCAAAACCATGTTGGTTACGTATCTGCGCATGTGCACAAAGGAAATTTAATTGTGCATCCGAAAGTTTCAAAATAATTTAATGATAAACAGAATTTTCATTAATTCATACAATGCATCTTATGTTAATTTCAAGTATTTACGCGGAGAGTACGACTTCAACTCAATGATGTTTAACAAAATTACACGGATTTAGGGAGCTACCATTTGATTTTTATGGGGGGGGGCTAGGATGAAAAATTTTGTCCTTTTTTTTTTAGTTGTAATCTCTGTCCTGCCTTTTTATTTTTACTCTATTAGGTCCTGCCTTTTTTTTACTAGTTTATCCTGAAAATTCCCCAATAAAAATCAAATGGTAGCTCCCTTAGTTGTTCCGTCTGTGTTCAGATCTTTAACGAAATCATGTCATATTCCGGTTTTAGAAAACATACGGTGTGAGCCTAGGCTCCGTGTTGAAGACCGTACTTTGACCTATAATGGTTTACATTTATAAATTTTGACTTGGATGGAGAGTTGTCTCATTGGCACTCATACCACATCTTCTTATATCTGTTTATTAAACGAAAGTTAGAATAGTTCAGTATGTTATTGCAATAATAAAGAGTCAAGCGCACACGTAAATATGTTGGTGCTTTACACTTCAAACGATGCACCGCCAGTTGACAGAAATATCAATGTACGAACTAATTTCAGTTGACGGAATCCATACCGAAAGTACGCAGTTTTCATGTCAGTCATTGTCGGAATGTCCCCAATGATTACCTTTATTGCCTTGCGTTTCAAAGTTTTAAGTGATCAAAAACGGGATTTAACAAATATTGTTACTTTTACCGTTATTCGTCATGAAGGTACCCCCATTACAGCCCTCGAGTACGGAACCAGTAATTCATTGCTGTCTTCTTTCTTCTTTTCTTCGTATAAGCTTCCTCTGTTAGGAACACCCCTCTTTTGAGGGTAATATGGATAAAAAGTCTTTAACTATGTACACACTCCGTGAATATATATACACTTGCTAAAATCTAAAATAGACTTTAAGTTTCTAAGTTGAGTGATAATTGTCAACAGCCATTACACGCTTATCAGTTTTAGTCTCGAGTTATGCATCTTGTAGCACATATCTCTTGTGAGCATTTCTAGTTCCTCTATTTGAGCTTGCTTTCACTAAATATATATATATGAAGTTTGTACAGTCAATTATAAGGACTGTAATTTTATGTCTATCAATGAATGTCTCTTTCCACTTCCTTTCTCCAATGAATTTGGTTACATAAGATTTTATTGGGTTGAAAGTTTCTTTTCTTGTCTCACTTAATGCTGAGCAGGTAGTAAGCATATGAATAAGGTCTTCTGGTTCTTGGTTGCACATTTGACAAGTTGGAGCAATTTCATATCTGCTGAATTTATGCCGATCAGCTTGTAGGGTATAAGTTCGTGTCATCATCCTACTTTTGATTATACCTTTTCGAACATCAAGAACTGTAGGAGATATGCGGCTTTCCATTTTAATTTGGTTTATAGCTAGATATTTAAGGGATGTCTTTTGGGCTGTGTCAATTTGAAGAACATTATTCCAGTACTTTGACATTTTCAAATTCACTAATGTTTTCCACTTATATTTAGTAGGTAGACTGCTTTGGAGTTCCCATATATTTGGAAGATTGTATAATTGTAGGGTTTCCATTGCACAAAAGAAGAAGCTTTTTGGATTGTCAAAATTGATTGATGATTGGCGTTGTACAAGATCTTGAATAGTTTGGTTTTTAGCCGATAATAAAGAGTAGAGCATAGATAGTTGCCGCTTGTGAAGCTCTCCTTCAACTGGTATTGCTCCTAAGAGTAGATATATTGCTGATGTAGCTGTTCTTTGCGGTAGAGATTGAATATGTCTCAAGGTATTTTTATGAAATTTTTCTAGTATTTCAATTTGTCCTTTTGTAAGTGGTAGTATTTCTAAACCATATAGAAGCCTTGGGAGAATATATGTCTTATAGATGTTATATCCTGTAATTGGGTCAACCCCATTTGTTCCATGATGACCGGAGCTCATTAAGGAGTATTTTGTTCTTCTTGCTAGTTTAATGCGGTCATCAATGTTAATTTCATTTTCTCTTTTGTTTGTTCTTTGAAGACCTAAATGTGTTGTGGCATCTGTTGGTTTTATAGTTTTTCCTTTTAATACCCAACTGTTATCTTTTTCTTTCGTATTACACTGTACGATTTTAGTTTTTATTGGATGGATGTTATATTGATGCTGATCAGCATATCTACCTATAATGTCAAGCATTAATTGCATTTCCGATGTGTCCGAGCTCAATAAGGCAATGTCATCTGCACAAGTAGGTGCACCTATGTAAATATTTCCTAGATGGAAGCCAATAGAGTTGTTTTTGAGTTCTTCAAGTAGATCTTGGACATACAATTTATAGAGGTGGGTAGATAAAATGCCTCCTTGTCTTACTCCTTGTTTTATATTAAAACTATCACTGATATCCCCCATCCACTTTACTTTTGATTCTAAATCTGTATATAGGCCCTTAATAAGTTGTAATAGATCTGGAGGAATATTTTGGTCTAGTAGTTTGTCCATTAGTATGATATGTTTGACTACATCAAACGCTGATTGTACGTCAACTGTTGTTATGAATAATGGTATGTTGTTTTTAAGTTTTTCACATTTTGCTTTTGTTATAAGTAAGCTTTCCATAAGGGGACATAATCCTTCTGTGAAGCCAAATTGTAAATCTGGACCCGGATGTAATTGGAGTTTCTTTAGAATACACAGTTCATGTACTTTTCCAATGATGGGAGTAACAGTAATTCCTCTGTAACTCTTGACATCTAGAGGGTTTTTGCCACTCTTTATAACAGGAGTAAGGATTCCTGTTTTAAAGGCTCTTGGAATAGAGTTGGTCTCTTTGATTTTATTGAAAAGTGTTGTTAATACTGGTGTTAATACTGATTTGGCATTCTTAAGATGTTCAGCAGTAAGCCCATATTCATCTGGTGATTTCCCTACATTTAGAGTTTCTATTGATTTTTGAATTTCTGTTTCTGTGTATGGGTCAGATGTTATTGGATTTTCTTTATAAAATTTTTCAATTAGGTTTTGACGTGTTTGACAGAGATCTAAATAGGAGTTGTCATATTCCGAGTTTTTTGGCATACTTAAGTCTTCATAATAATTAGCAAATACTTTTCTTTGGTTTGAATGACAGTATTCCTTTTCACCATCTATTTCTATACAAGTTGTAGTACTAGTTCTGGAATTTCGGTTTCTATTTATCAGTCTATAGAAAAGTTTTGTTGTTGGTTTTTCCATGATTTGTTGGTAGAGTTGTTTTCTAGCAACAGCTTGCTCTATTCTTTGTGAGTTTCTCAAAAGTTTCTTTGCTGTTTTTAATTCAGTATGTGATGGATGGTTTTGTGGCCGTCCCTGATTTTTCCATTGTGAATATAGTAGTCTACATGATTTCAGATGTTTTCGTACAGTTGGCGTTGCTTTCCATTTTGGCCCTTTTAATTTGATAGGTTTTGCTGGAACAGCTACCTTTGTTGCTTTCAGTAATTCATTTGTAATGGTTTGAAGTTGGTCTGAAGTTGAATCCCCAGATTTAATTTTAAAGAGACCCTCTGATAAATTTGAGTTGTATATTTCAGTGTTTATTTCATCCCAGAGAAGTTTTTTGTATGAGGTTCCTTCGGATGGTTTTCTATTTGCAACACTTGGAATTGTTACAGTGGTATTTGTTTCTACTGGCACATGAGCTGAGCTATTTGTCGCTGAACGGTCCAAAATTTTGTGTTCTTTGAAGATTGATATATTTCTTGTTAAAATGTAATCGATTTGAGAGGATGACTGTCCAGAATGATGAAAGAAAGTCATTTTTGAATCATAATTTCCAACTGTTTGAAGGCCTAATTCCTGTACAAAGTTTTTCAGTAATTTATCATGCTTGTTTGATCTTGAATGTAATAAAGTTCCATTGAGATCCCCACAGAGAATTATTTCATAAAGGTCCTGATATTTTTGTATTATATCAAAGATTATATCTAGACATTCTGAGTACTCATATGCCGAGTCTTTGTCATTAGTTGGAAGATATGCATTGATTATGCAGATATCATAGTTAGTCGTATTATTGTCAGTGTCATTGTCAGTCGTATTATTTTTCACGAAACATTTCAGAAAATGACCGTGTGATGCCTGACGGAAAAGGGCATTCCTACCCTCGTACTTTTGTGTAAAAATTTTAGATGAAAAATAAATATGATTAACAGCAGCAAATTAGTGGTTACCGATTTGGGTCAAGCACATATAGAAAATGAACGGGTTTGAAATGTTAACAAGTGCTCAAAACCTAATCCCTGACCTGAGATAAATCTGCATTGGATATATTTTGCATTTTTCAATATATGTTTATAATATATGATTAACTGATTGATGTTGGTGTAAACCCTACTTTAAGCACACTTGACTGAAATCATGGTGGCCATTTTTTTTTTTATAGGAAGGAGTTCGGAATACCCAAAGTGAACTATCTTCCTTTGACAGAAAAACTTTCAAGTGATACATAATCAATTACTGGTATATAAATTGCTAGCGGTTGGTGTGGGCTGCTTTCATGGTAATTCAAGTTACCTTTTATGCATCTTCTTCCCCCTCAGAGCTATCAGCTCTTTGATTATAATATACCAGGATAATGAGGATGGTCATATCATTCATTGCGGCGAAAATGTGTCCCCCATGGTACACGAACAACTTGATTTCCTCTTGAGTTGCGTTTGTTTTAGAACATTTAACCAATGTTTTGAAGATGATTCCTTTATCAAATATTTTTTTCATATAGTTAAATTTCTGAAACCTACATAAAAAGTTCCAAATATTCGAATGTAGGTCGGATGTAAGTAGGAATGTACGAATTATGCGGCGAATATGGGTCACTCACTCTACGTGTTTTTCTAATATTCTAAGTTATCTACATTTTCTACACTAAATAATTTAATGATTTTGTTAATATAAGTATAAACTTTTGCAATGCTATATATATACAACATATCACCTCTTTCATCCTTAAATTTTGCAATACAAATGAGTTTAATAGTTTGAAAATAAACGGCTAAAAAATTAAATATCTAAAGATGAGAGAGATTATTTGATTTAAATTAATTTAACTATAAATTCCATTTAAATATTGCTTGTCAAAAGTTACTTCATCATGCAGATATTTCTTTTCGATCGGAATTTTGAAATCTAAAAATAGCTAACGGTAGCATTATCATTATTATTTATCGCAATCTATTCTTAGTTATGATAACATTATTTGACGTGTTCGTGATATAAAGGCCTATCAAAGATCTTCAATATAAATAAGAAGATGTGATATGTATGGAAGCGCATATGGTACACCCCTTGTAAAGTTATTTTGTTGCAAATAAGTCGGAATTATTAGTTATGTTGTGTGTTATAAGCTGGAATCAAATCATCATGAGGAGTCAACTTGTCGGAATGATAGAGAAAAAAATGCATTACAATGTCGACTTGCTAGAATAAATATAATGACAAAGTAATAAGAAGTCGACATGTTGAATTCAACTTGTTAACTGATTAAGTCGACAACTTGCTTATTTGATGATGAGGTAAAACCACGTGACCATTTTGGAAAAACATAGGTCTATTTTTAAATCGATGTCCATATCAGTCGTTTTTTTAATGTGCTTCGGGTGTTTGAAGCTATCCATTGAGTTCAAGTTCAAATTAAAGTTCGAGTTGATGTTCAGAGCTATTTGGTATGAAAAGGGGATACGGCAGTCACATATCAGAAAAAAGTTCTGAAAAAATAACAATATTTTGGTCATAAAGGGGATATACCCACACCACTTAGTCCGGCCGTTTATTTTCCTTAGTTTTCAAACGGAAGCAGTATCATAATGATAATAAATTCGTGGATTCCACGGAACCCCATGTTTCACACGAGATTACTGCTGTCAGTGAAAAATTGTAATGTTGACTTTAAAAAGTTCATTTTTCTGTAACAAACAAAATTTTAATAATAGTTTTTCTCTAGCTGCTTTATCTTGATCTAGAAGATTAACACCTATACAAGTTTCATAACAATTCATGGAGGTTTGTTTACTTGTCAGGATAAAACAGTTTTATTTACTGCAAAAAACCTGTCCTGTTCCTAGCTACATGTAGTATCTATGTAGAATCGCAGTGAATTATATACAAAGGAAGCGAACGGGAAGGGATCCGCTAGCTAAATAAAAATAAGAAAATGAACAAAACCTTTAACGCACTGGAAGTCAGACCTGCCAACTATCCCGATTTATGGGGGATATCCCCATGAAAGGTGTTGACCTGAATTTTGAAATTCTTTATTATATAAACTGAACACCTCAAAACAGGCATTCACATGAGAAGGAAGGGTATTTAAGCACAAACATGCTCATTCAAACAATAAAGTATTATAATAAAAACACTTATGACAATATAAGAGGAGCATTATGTCCTCTTGCGCTTAAAATCCCCCATGGAGATTTTGAAAAGTTGGCAGGTATGTATAGTAAGCTATGAAGAATCCGAAATGACATATAAAACAACTTAAACGAGAAACCTAACGATCAAAATGACGAAGACGCCTCCGCCACTACTAAATAAAGTAAGGAGATGTGGTGGTGGTGATTGCCAATGAGACAACTAGCCGCCAGAGTTTAAATAAAGAGGATGTCAGCAATCATAGGCAGCCGTATGGCCTTCAACAAATCGTATAGTCGGCTATAAAAGCAACCACGTGGATATGTGAAACAGTTCAATCGAGAAATGTAACGGCCTTATTTATAACAAAACAATTTACGAAAAAGAAATATGAAACACATGAACCAACGAAAACCATTAAACTACAGGCTCTTGACTTGGGACAGGCATATGCAGAATTTGGCGGAGTTGAACATGTCTGTGAGCGCTCGACCCTAACCCTTACATGGGACCGCCGTGTAACTGCACAACAAAAACTATAAAATCAGTTGCAGCTGGCTTACTCAATAAATGGGTTTTACTGCCCAATATAAATTCATCAAAATCCGGCGTAGATCTCGATGCTCCGGTAGAGTAAGCTGATCCTGTCACCTCTCGTGTTATTCGTGAAATTGCAAACCCAGTTATTTGGTCTACTGTGGTAGGTCATCCTCGAGGAAAAGAGGACGGAATTGTGGTTACGAAAATTGGAACATATATTATCCGTCGTTTCCCTGTAACTTGAGTGAGAGTTGATTAAAAGTGTTTCATTTGTTGACAATGAAGTTCAAGTCATTTGATTAATGTCACGTAAATGAGAAACAACAAACCTTTATTTCGTCGTCGGAAATGGCGTCGGCGTCTTCGTTATTTACATCGTTACGTTTCTCGGTTTTTTTACATTTGTCATTTCGGGATCTTTCATAGCTTACCATGCGGTGAGGGTTTTGCTCGTTGTTGAAGACCATACAGTGACGTAGAGTTGTTAACTTCTCCGTGATTTGCCACGGTATGTGGTGGAGAGATGTCATATTTGCTATAATACCACATCTTCTTATTTTTTTTTATTTTTTTTTGCAGTTAATAAAACTTTTTTGTCCTGATAAATGTGTAACTCTCCATGAATTGTTATATTCTTGTATAGAAGTTAATCTTTTAGATCAAGATAAAGAATCTACAGAAAAATTTTTTTTTAAATCTTGTATGCTACAGAGATATAAACTTTTTACAGTCAACGTTACAATTTTACACAGACATCAGCAATCCAAGGCGAGACAGAGGGTTCCGTGGAATCCTTACCAAATTTATTATAATACTGATTCCATTGGAGAAATGTATTTTTCCGCATTTCGGAGTATAGCGGGAAAATGTTGTCTAAAAGGAACGTTTTTTAAGAACGGTATGTTATGGCTTTTTTTTTTATACGACCGCAAAAATTGAAAAATGTTTGGTCGTATATTGGTATCACGTTGTCGTCGTCGTCTGCGTCGTCGTCGTCAGCGTCGTCCGAAGACAGATGGTTTCCGGATAATAACTTTAGTATAAGTAAAAAGAAATCAATAAAATTTTTACACAAGGTTTATAACTACTAAAGAAAGGTTGGGATTGATTTAGGGGGTTATTGTCTCAACTGTTTTGGAATTATGGGGCCCAAATAAGCATTTTTGTAGTTTCCAGACAATAACTTGTGTAAAAGTATATGAATCTCTCTGAAATTATACCCACAAGTTTCCATACAACAAAGGGATGGTTAGGATTTACTATGGGGGTTATGGCTAAAACCATTTAGGAATTAGAGGCCAAAAGGGGAAAACAAGGTTTTTTTCTGGTTAAAGGTCAATTAAGACAATTTAAAAGCAGTCTATGGGAGGTAATCCAATCCCTATTTAAAACAACAATATTTGATTACCTCCCTTACACTGCTTGTAAATTATGTATTAAGAAATGTTAGTTGTCTTGAGGTGATTAGCTGTCAATTTATTTTTAAAAGTTAAGTACTATTAATCAATATTAATTTTAGCCATGACTATGTATGTCATTTTATATTTTAAGACTTGTATGATGTATTTAAATGGGTAATTATGGTTGCAAACTTTATTAAAATTCGAATTAAGATTATGACTATATCTTGAGGGAATGATTTTTTTAGGGAAAAGGGAAAAGGGAGGTGAAAAAAATGGGAAAGGAGGGTGAATAAGAATTTGTGGGGGGACTATTTTTTCACATTTCAGATTTCAGAAATTAAAAATAAAATTTCTTCAAATATTTTTTTGGGGGGATTAATATTCAACAGGATAGTGTATTGCACAAAAGCAAAAAAACGGGGTCAATTTTATTTAGGGGGAGGGGGTCAATTTACAACAGCATAGTGTATTGCACAAAAGCAAAAAATTGAATATATATTCAAATCATATAACCATTTTTTAAAGTTCTTTGACTACAGTTATTCTGTGGTAGAAACCTATTATGTGTCAAATATTTAATTACAATCCAATTTCAAACCTGTATCAAGCGTGAATATTTTGTCCATTTTGGTCCCAATTTTCAGGGTTGGACATCTGCGGTCGTATCCAGCTGCGCTCAGCGAAGCAATTTATATTATGTGTAGTTCTGAACATGGTTACGTGGACCAATCATTTGGATTGTGTCAGTAAGTATTCTTATGTTAATGAGGTGAAAGCGGGTTTTAACATTCTTTTTTGTTTGAAAATCATTCTAGCCGCAGACGTTCAACACTAAACTTCAATATTTTATAATATTTGATATTATATATTATTTTGTTTTTGATGATGTTCGGCTTCAATGTCCTGAGGCGTGCCTTGCACTTACTCCGTTAGTAATCTTTATTGCAAAATTACACCCATAAGGGTCAAGCAATACAATCAAACAATTATATACAATACAATGCAATACAATACAATGTAATACAATACAATATATAGAATAATAGAACATATTTTAAGAGTTCAATTATAAATTTATGTAAAAAAACAC
The DNA here is from genome assembly GCA_017311375.1 of Mytilus coruscus. Taxonomy (NCBI): domain Eukaryota; kingdom Metazoa; phylum Mollusca; class Bivalvia; order Mytilida; family Mytilidae; genus Mytilus; species Mytilus coruscus. The sequence goes on from CM029598.1 coordinate 8,504,048, forward strand.
CATTATAAGCTTGTCTCACATGAGTCTGACCCCCTCAGTTCTAAAGACTGCTTAATGAAGACTCCAATATGACAAACAAGTTCAGGAACGGGGTTTAGAATGTGTTTTAGTTTATTAAATGCATCAAGATGTTGAAATAATGGTACATAGTCTTTTAGATAAGCAAAAAAATTAGAACGCAATGATATGTTTATGTCACAATACAGAAAGAAATAAAATTCGTCATCTAGCATTCCACATTTTTTACATAATCTTTGTGCTCTTGGAATGTTTCTGTACCTTCCCAACTCAATGCCTAGGGAATGATCACTAAGTCTAAATTTTGAGATTAACTGCCTATGTATAAAATTATTGCAATTTAACTGACAATTATTATTTTTTTTTTCTTATTTTCCATAAAGACAAAGTTTAGATGAGGAATCCATTTTTGAAAGTTTATTTAAAGTAGTTTTTTTCATATTCCTCTGAAACACACTTTTTAATGTTACATTTTAACACGTTTTTTTTTATTGTTTATAAGGTACATTAATATAGAGTAATTTTCTGGGTTTATTTTCATATCTTTAAAAATTTTATCTGCAAATGAGTACAAAGAATAAATTCCTGCGGAACGTAAATTTATGTTTGTTTGTAGAGATTCTTTAACCAGGGGATTAATATCAAAAATACATGAATGTTTGAGTTTTTATATAAGAGTCCAAAGTAAATCTACTTAATTCTGATCTAGCACCTATGTTAGTGGCTGTCTTTTTCAGTCCACTAATAATCCTTTACAAACTTTAGAATTAACCTTCTCAAAGGGATATTTTTCTGCTAATGCAAGAGTATCACAAAAAGTATTATTTACAGCAGCTCTATTAGATGCCATAAAAGCTGACTGAAAATTATCCATATACCAAATTTCAGAGTTGTATGTCAAAATAGGTCTTATAAGAGTATCAAATAATTTACATGACAAATTAGTGGGGGAAAAAATAAAATAGTCTGCACGGCTAAATGCATTGCTTTGTGTTTGTTATTATTGTAGTGTATGTAAGATCTAAGTAAAATAAACAGCCGGACTAAGTAATGTGGGTTTATACGGAAGCGTATTAGCGCCACACATTTTTTTTTATAATTTTCTTCCTATCTTTGCGTTATAACGCAAACATCTTGATTTCAATTATTCATTAAGTTTTGAATATATATGCCCGTCTGTCATTAAATTTCTGTTGTGATTTAGTTAGGAAAAGAACCATAAATACATGTACAAGGCAAAGTCATTATAATAAATATGCATAGGAATCAGAAAAGTATATAATTTAACAAGAAAATAGATATGTTATAGGCATATTTTATTTGAAAGGCCAACATTTTTAGAATTTTTATTCAGTAGATAAGAGCAAAAATAATGTCATACAATTGTAAATCTGTCAAGGCAAATAGGCAAAATGATCTTTCTGTTGTAAAATGAACTATTAAGAAAGATTTTTTTTTTTAAATTCTGATGTAAGAAATCGTTTTTTTTAAATCTCAGAATGTGATAAAGATTCTTTGATAAAAAGTCATGAAATTTTCAATCTAGAGTGGTAACTTGGTAGCAATTTAAATGGAAAGAACATAATTTTATTAATAAAACATCTTCATTTTATTCATTTATTGCAAAAGGGTAGTTAGCCAACTTTACACAATCCTCAAACGAGAGCTTACTTTGGAAGTATATTTATATTCGGCTATAGCTATATTAGCAGGGTTGTTTTTTTTTCTTCGGTATAACTTTAATTTACTCAATTTTCATTGTAATATATGTACATGTATTATCATGTATATCATTTTGGGGGCACTTTATAGCTTGATGTTCGATGTGAGCCAGTGCTCCGTGTTGAAGACCGTACTTTGAACTATAATGGTTTACTTTTACAAATTATGACTTAGATGGAGAGTTTTCTCATCGGCACTCATACCACATCTTCTTATATATATTATCCTTCTCATTATTAGTTAAATAGTAAAGCATTTTACTTTGCAATGAGTACAAAGAAGATAAATTTTAATATATGCAGCCTCCTCCATTAATAACTGCTACTTCCTTTGAATCTTAAATAAGAAATAAGATGAAACAAATGTTTGCGTTATATCGCAAAGGTTTGCGTTATAACGCAAAACCTTTGCGATATAACGCAAACCTTTGCGTTTTAACGCAAAAGGTTTGCGTTGTAACGCAAAGGTTTGCGTTATATCGCAAAAGTTTGCGTTAAAACGCAAAGGTTTGCGTTATATCGCAAAGGTTTGCGTTACAACGCAAAGATAGGAAGAAAAATAAAAAAAAAATGTGTGGCGTTAATACGCTTCCGTAGGTATATCTCCCTTATGTTCGAACAGAGACATATAATACAATTGTATTATATGTCTCTGGTTCGAAATATTGTTATTTTTTTAGTACTTTTTTTCTATTATTTGACTGCCGTTCCCCCTTTTTATAACAAATAACTCTGAACATCAACTCGAACTTTAATTTGAACTTGAACTCAATGGATAGCTTCAAACACCCGATTTTTCGGAAGCACATTAAAAAAACGACTGATATGGACATCGGTTTAATAATAGACCTATGTTTTTCCAAAATGGTCACGTGGTTTTACCTCACCATCAAATAAGCAAGTTGTCGACTTAATCAGTTAACAAGTTGAATTCAACATGTCGACTTCTTATTACTTCGTCATTACATTTATTCTAGCAAGTCGGCATTGTAATGCAATTTTTTCTTCATCATTCCGACAAGTTGACTCCACATGATGATTTGATTCCAGCTTATTACACACAACATAACTAATAATTCCGACTTATTTGCAACAAAATAACTTTACAAGGGGTGTACCATATGCGCTTCCATAGATATGACTGCCAATGAGTCAACTCTCCATCCCAAGTCACAATGTATTCAAACATGGTTACGTACATGTAAGAAAGAAACTGTAAGTGCACTTAAACATTCAGGAAATTGATCATATATGACCTCAAAAACCGGAACGTAATACTGGAAATTCATTTTGATATGTATATTAAGTTGAACTGTGTTTAACCCCAGCATTTTCTTTGTACATACCGGGAGTATTTACACTTGATTTGGAATATATATATGTTATTGAAAACAAAGTTAAATGTAAGTATTTTACCAAGATAATTAATATTAGGGAACAGTCATTATTTATCAGCTGAGGGGGTCGGTTCATTTGGGGGGGTCATTACCAAAATATCATACAGCCAGGGGGAGTTACCATCAAAAATTTTATTTGACTGGGGGGTCACACAATGAAAGTTTTTATGTCTAACAAGCATATAAATTGTTGACGATATTGAAGTGAGTGTGCAATCTTTTAAATAATTTCTGTCATTATGAAATCATTGATCATGTACAGCACTAGCCATGCTAGCAGGATGCCTAAGTTCTCAAGGGTAGTGAATCTGGTCACTCCTTATCACGGTCATCTGTTATGGTTCATTATCCCATGGAACTATTATATTGACCCTTTATCCATGGGATGTGAAAGTTTACAAACCGACTTATCTCAAGATTAACAATTGTATAAAACATTTGTCTCTAGTTTTGACCACAGGAAACAATGAGTTTTAAAAGTTTCTGAACATGTGTATTAACTTTCTAAAGTGTTCAAATCATTTTGAAGCGATTTCTTAGGATAGATATAGGATTGTAAAAGGTGTATACGTTCTAAAATAATTTGTAAATATGTATAATTATTTTATGAAATTATTACAAAGATATCGAATAATAATAAGAATTTTTAATGCTCAAATCGAGGGCCCTTGTTGGACAGCATGGCATTCACACACTGGGGTTTTGTAAAACATTTTTCACATTGAAATAAAATATTGAATGTTCATATAATTATTAACCTACATATAGATTTCTTTATCTCAAATAAATCATGTACATTTTTGTACATATTTGATCCAGGAAGGACGAACCATAAAATCAGTAATATTTGTAATGTGCTATTTTCAGTTGCATTTCCAAAAGTCAAAAATGAAAGTGGGATTGAAATAACAAAATATCTATATGATGAGAAAATTAAAATCCACAAAACATTTATAAAACTTCAAAATTTTAATAAAGGCATTAAAAGAATTGAGATAATGTTTACTCTTTTTTTATGTTTTTTCATTCACAAATATTTCTGTGTCAGACAGTAAATTTACATTTATTCATAACAGAGGGAAAATCATTATTGAAAGGATAAATATAAAATTTGTACAATTTTATAGGTTGCAGTCAAATAAATTGGAACAAAGAATTTTCTGTTTTTTTTTTTTTTTTTTTTTTTTACGTCATTTCATTCATTTATAAGAGCACATGCTCATGTAATATAAACAAATTTGGCTAATTGTGCCTTTAAAAACTTAACTTTTTAAGGATTAGCAGTTTCAAAACCAGGGACAATCTGTATTAAGATATGACTTCATTCTGTTCATGCAGGTTCAAGTTAACATGCAATATATTTTTTTTTTCATTCAAATGCTTATTTTGTCCATTTTTCTTCTTGCATGTGTCAGATATTCATATTCGAAAGAAAAAAAAAACAAGAAGAAAAACTCTATTGTATACTCAGGGTTTCCTCAAAGAAGAATACAACTGAAAAATGTTTACTAAAATCAGTTGCATCAGCTTCAAAACAAAGAATATGGAAGGTCATGATGAAACGTAGCATTACACCCCAGTTCTATTGTTATACTATATGGTTTCTATTTCTGAAACATGTGTAAATTAAATAGATCTATTGTTACGAATAACAATGGATTTTGACCACAGGGTGTGACGAGCGGGGTTTCTGGAAACCCCTGCTTCTACATCCCGCAAACAAAGTCCATTGTTATTCGTAACAATAGAAATTGATTATTTTTTAAAATAGCATGAATATAAGACATTACTAATAGTGTTCACTATAAATTGTTTCATGATATTAAAAAACACATTTTAGGAAATTCCAATAGGCATCTATATGGAATACAAAAATAATCCTTTATTAAAATACTCTTTTGCTTGAAGGTAATTTTTTTTATCACAGTCATGTGTCTCTATTCTAAAGCATTGATCTTAAAAAAAAAATGGGGATTCTAACTACGGACCCTTCCCCGTTTACCCAGTGGCCGATCCGGGTTGGGGTTCCGGTTGGACCCAACATTTATTGAAAAGATCAATGCATTTGAATGGTTGGACCCCTTTTCTTTTTAGTTGGGAACCCCGGATCAGCCCTGATTGCCCCAAAAGGGAGTTTCTCTATATTAAATATTGTATGTTGAGCGTGTCTGGTAGTCGGGTTTTAATGCAGACACACCTATCCCTTAGTATGTTCGAATATGAATGTTTGTTTATTCTCGAGAAGAGGGGGTTGTTTTGATAAAATCGTAAGATATAAAATACAGTTATGATTACCTTTATTAAACTGATACAGGTAAGTACTTTGGGTAATAATATTGCCTTTATCTTTAGTCTCTTCTACCAAATCCAACGCTTGCCAAAAAATGTCGTCCGTCTTATACCCGTCCATATTGACAACTGTATACCAGGAGCATGATGTATTTTTTGTTTGTAATAAGAATACACAAAACAGTCAACCTTGACCTCCTGATCCATATTAGCACATAGATTTAACGGGAATATGCAAAACAACTTTGACATTTGTAAAATCAGAGACATATAATACATTGTATTATATGTCTCTGGTAAAATATACTCACTTGTCAAAGTTTGAACGAAGATAACCAAAAAAAGGTTACTAGTGGGGATTCATGTAATAAAAAAAAAATATTTTTATAAATCATTTTTGATATTGTCAATAAATATGCTATCTTTTTTTTTTTTTATTTAATAATCAATGTTAACAAATATAGGGTTTAGAAAGGGGTGTAAGTTAGTTATACACCTCAGGATACGGCGTGTCTGGATAAGAAACCCCTCCGGCCGACGGGGTTTCTTATTCAGACACACCTATCCCTCGGTGTATAACTATTACTTATAATATTTACAGAATATCACTTACATTTGTTTGCTAACCAGACAAAGTAAATTATCTTTATCAAATTAATTAGTTCAAGCTACTTATATAAAATAACAGAACTATAGTGTAGAATGTTTTATAAAATATCAGTTCAAAATCAAAGAAAATGAGTACTGCAATCAAGGAAAATCTTTTTATGCTGTATTCTGTTACGGATAGTGTCAATGTCCACATACTTCTCATAGCTATTTTTCAAGTCAATGCCTGCAACTTTGTACTATGTAGCTTGCAGTTATCATCTTCTCCCAACTGTTAATGGATAGAGATTTTGTTTGGTTGGGGTCAAACTTTTCAAACTATGTTCTCAGGGGGGTCATTATGTGGTTCATAAGAATCATGGGGGGTTGCCAACAAAACCTTTTAATGTGAAAATTTGAACCGACCCCCTCAGCTGATAAATAATGACCATTCCCTTATATATAGTTATGGGAGCTTTAGTCAGAGGTAATACATATTTTTGAATTTTTGAGGGTTATGTTTATATCATGTGACAAAATACAACCTTGGCGACAAAACTGAAAGTACAACTGGTTTTCTTTTCGAATGATGATATATATGCGCATCTTGAGAAATATCTTGGATTTATCATCTTAGAACGAATAAAGTCAACAATTTTCAAATGTATTGTTTAAAACTGATAATTATTTGATCAAATAAGTAGTGGTCGATCAGGAGGAGAGAGAGAAAAGGTAAATATTTATTATTAGTTCTTACCAGGCCAAACATTCATTTCCCCGAATATAAAATGGTCGTTCATTTTGTAAATGTTCACTGTCAATACATGTTATGGAGATCCAGATATATATACCTGATTTCGTCTCAGTTGTAAAATTACACAAGTGTAATGGCTTATTGTGATCTTGAAAATTAGATCACATTTCCGTCAATATTGGGAAAGGCAATGTAGTATATTGGACGTTCCTTACAAACTTGTTCTATATCTATACATCATGTACATGAAGAAAATATACCGACATAATATGAAGCCTTAATTTTTAAACTCGTTCACTGCGCTCACTCGACAAAAAGCTCCATATTGTGACTCGCAGTTGATATTTTATAATATCAATATGCAGAAAACCTGATAATCGGTACATATCACAATGCAGAGATCACAATTATCCGTAGTGAAGGGAACAAAAACTATCAGTAGATATAGCTCAGTCGTGCAAAAGTTATTCTTGATCATGCAAATATTGTACAGAAACTTTCAAATCCTTTCGGAAAATTTTAATTTCTTGTAAGACATAAAAGTAAAATAACAAAATACCGAACTCAAGGAAAATTCAAAGCGGAAGTCCTTTGGGAGTGTAGGTCCCAACAGTTTAGGAATTAGGGGCCAAAAGGGTCCGAAATTAAACTTTGTTTGATTTCATAAAAATTGAACTCTTGGGGTTCTTTGATATGCGAATCTAAGCGTGTATTTAGATTCTTAATTTTGGTCCCGTTTTCAAATTGGTCTACATTAAGGTCCAAAGGGTCCAAAGTTAAACTTAGTTTGATTTTAACAAAATTGAATTCTTGGGGTTCTTTGATATGCTGAATCTAAACATGTACTTAGTTTTTGATTATGGGCCCAGTTTTCAAGTTGGTCCAAATCGGGGTCCAAAATTAAACTTTGTTTGATTTCAACAAAATTGAATATATGGGGTTCTTCGATGTGCTGAATCTAACCATGTATTTAAATTTTGATATTTGGGCCAGTTATCAAATTGGTCCACATTGAGGTTTAAAGGGTCCAAAATTGAACTTTATTTGATTTCATCAAAAATTGAATTCTTGGGGTTCTTTGATATGCTGAATCTAACCATGTATTTAGATTTTGGATATTGGAATACCACAAAGGGATGGTAAGAATTGTCTTTGGGAGTTATGGCTCAAACAGTTAAGGAATAAGGTGCAAAAAAGGGGGGAAAAGGGTTTCCAAGTTAATGGACAATCACTTAAGTACAAAACATAATTTAAAAGGCAGTGTAAGGTTGGTAATTGAAACTCATTTGAATATCTCACCTAAACTGCTTTTAAATTATGTATATTGGAAATTTGCCAAAAACTTTAATAAATTCCATTGGAAATTTGCCAATATAAAATGTTGCTGATGAAGCTTTTTTGTTTATCTCACCTAAACTGCTTTTAAATTATGTATATTGGAAGTTTGCCAAAAACTTTATTATGAATAAATTCCATTGAAATTTGCCAATAACTTTAGTTTAATGAACTTCATTGGAAATTTGCCAATATAAAATGTTGCTGATGAAGCTTTTTGTTTATCTCACCTAAACTGCTTTTAAATTATGTAAATTGGAAATTTGCCAAAACTTTATTATTAATAAATTCCATTAGAAATTTTCAATTGCACTGTATTGCAATAGCAAGAAATCTTCAATTGCACAGTATTGCGCAATAGCAAGAAATCTTCAATTGCACAGTATTGTGCAATAGCAAGAAATCTTCAATTGCACAGTATTGCAATAGCAAGAAATATCCAATAGCACAATACTGCACAATAGCAAGAAATCTTCAATTTCACAGTATTGCACAATAGCAAGAAATATTGAATTGCACAGTATTGCGCAATTGCAAGAAATCTTCTTTTGCACAGTATTGCGCAATAGCAAGAAATCTTCAATTGAAATTTAATACAAATTTTTAACCCATTTAACATTTTAGATAATTCACCACATTTATTTTGTGTCAGAAACCTATATTATGTCAAAAATTTGATCACAATCCAAATTCAGACAGTATCAAGCTTGAATATTGTGTCCAAACTTGCACCAACTGTTCAGGGTTCGACCTCTGCGGTCGTATCAGGCTGCGCTCAGCAAAGCATTTTATTTAAATTCCTTCCACCGGGATGCTATTATTACACAAGCTGTATAAACATGATCAAACATGGTGTTTTGTTATTATTAGCAAAACAGGTTGTTATCTTGAGTATGATATTCCATGGAGTAAAAATAAACTGCGTAATTAATAAACATATTCTATTTTGCAGTTTAATCCATGTAAGCCGACTTGAACCTAGTTTGTATACCACTAGTCTATCAAAGATTTCGCTAAAACCGCACGCGACCTATGCTTTTAAAGGCGTAAGCTTTTGCTCTGTTTTGCAGGTATCACTATAATTTGCAGACTAGGAAAAGTAATAAAAATGCTGCTAATTCATCTGCTGTGACTTTTACCGGTATATTTAGGAGTTTGTGTCAAAATAAACGCCATATGACATTTATCGTATCCCTCCTTTCAGTGTGAAATTGGTAATCTTTGCTAGCCCGTCTTACGATCCGACTCCCTGCTCAAGGGGCTAGGGCAATTTTCACAAAAAATCTTACGACTAAAATTGATCGCAAGTTATACTGAAATGTTCATGACTTACGGTCAAGTTTACTCGTAAGAAATTTTTGGGAAAATAGTCGCTGGATCGTAACCCTTGGTGAGCGAAGCTGTGTGACGGTAAGAACGTTCTTTTTAGTCCGTTTTAATAATAACGTCGACTCGCTAACTTATCAATTTCTTGGTATTAGCGTCACTGATGTGTCTTGTGCAGCAAATTAAATTATTGGCCTAGTTTCGTTGAAGTTGTTTTCCAACCACTTGGAATGCCAATGCTAATTAATGGACGTTTCGTCTCCGGGAGTAAAAACACCCCAGAAGTCAGCACTCCTGTACACCTGTGCTGACATGAACTGTAATTGATTTGGTCATTTTCTGTACATTTATTGTTATATAAAATGTTAAAATCACTTGAAACACTAAGGTTTTTCCACCCAAAGGCATAGATGACCTTGGATAGATTTGGCACAACTTTTTGAAAATTGTTGGTTTTCAATGCATTTTAATTCCAATATTGATTTGGAAAAATCCGAATTCAAAGTATATTGAGTCGAATGCCACTGGTGAGTCTTGTATAAACGAAACGGGCGTCTAAATTATAAGCCTAGTCTCTTTAATGACTTCTAACAACCACTGGGTCGATACCACTGAGAGTGTAACAAGCCCAAACTAATTAAAATATAGATCTGTGGTTTCGTCATAATTAGAGTAAGCAAGTAACGATAGGTCCGAATTTTAATCAGATTGTCATCCGCCCATTAGCCAGCAGTCCTATGCTGACATGAACTACGGTACCATTAATTTGGTAATTTTTTGTATAATTACTGTTTATAAGACTCTTAAATTTCATTCAAAACACATTTTCTTTCCCAGACATAGAAAGTCTGTGCCAGATTTGTCAAAACAATTTGGAAATCTGGCGTACAGGGTTATAAGCCTAGTATCTTTAATGACTTATTGCTCCCATGTTAAAATGTTATATTCATATATTCATACAAATTTATGTGGATTTACAGCTGATAACATTGGAATGTCTCACAGCAATGTTGTTGGACACTTGCAAACACTCATCAAATTACCAAAAGATGACTGTCAGTTTTACCATTATTCAATAGATTGATAAGGTTGGAATTGTTGACGTTTAAAGAGTAGAGACTAATTTTACTCTGTACTCTTAGAATGGATACAAAAACATCACTATCATCAGATTCACACCCAGAAAAGTTAAATCTAACTAAAAATAACTGAAAGTCTAGACACACGCATTGGTTCAAGTGCAGTCTGTTCCTGCAAAGCATTATTAATCGGAAAGTTACTGGAAAGTAGTCCCGAACTACTATTGTTTTAACCTGACGCAATTATGACCGCTAATGTTCAAAAGAGCGAACAATGGGTTTGACGGGTTGGAAATATATATTTCAATAAGAATAAACAAATCTTAAATATCAATTCAATTTAAATGAAATATAGCATTTGGTCAATATTTCATCAAAACCTAAATCACTTAAGAAGTGTATGTTTACTTGATTTTGTTAATTTGTCTTTTTGACCGAGTTAAGCCATTTCAATTGATATTTTATAGTGTGTCTTTCTATGTTGTAATGTTACACTACTGTTTCAGGTTAGGGTGAAGATTGGCGCCTGTTAAAACGTTTAAACCCGCTGCATTTGTTTGCACCTGTTCTAAGTCAGGAGCCTGTTGTTCAGTGGTTGTCGTTTGTTGATGTGGTTCATAAGTGTTTCTTGTTTTTTATATAGATTAGACCGTTGGTTTTCCTGTTTGAATTATTTTACACTAGTCATTTTGGGGCCCTTTATAGCTTGCTGTTGGTGTGAGCCAATGCTCCGTGTTGAAGGCCGTGCTTTGACCTATAATTGTTAACTTTTGACTTGGATGGAGAGTTGTCTTATTGGCACTCATACCACATCTTATTATTTCCAATTAAAACTTGTTTGTAGCAAACAGATCCTCAGACTGGTATACAGATTGAACATTTCATTACAAATGAAGCAGTAAAACAAAACAAAAATACAACAGCAAAACTGACTGTGCGAAATGTTGATAAATAAATACTGAAATAATGCAAATCACAAGTATATGTAGACGACTACAAATTAAAAGTATAAATAAATGGTGTAACATATATAAATAATCATAAACGGAGTGCGCATTTACAATATATATAACAGATATCTTTTAAAGCAATCATTTGGACATAAGTAACATAATACTATCATTCTATTTGCAGATATTATAAAATCAACCTACCAAAAGGGACATCCCAGCTAAGAGATCAGAAAAAAACCTGAAGAAAAGCCCTCGAATCAACCCATGGATATGGCTTCATCAGATATCAAGCCAGACACTAGTGATGTTTCTGTTTGCACATCAACAGAGACAAATAATGATGTTTTTCAACATGGCTCGATAGAATTAAATGGTATTGCTGTCCAAACAGAAGTCCATAAAGATAAAGATAAAGTGTCAAAAAACCACAAATTGACAGAAATACAGTCTTTGTCTAGTTCAAACATAGGTTAGTTTTTATACGACCGCAAAAAATTTTGTGGTCGTATATTGTATATGACGTTAGCGTCGTCGTCGTCCGAAGACACATTGGTTTCGCACTCTAACTTTAGTCTAAGTAAATGGATCTCTAGGAAATTTTACCATAAGGTTCAATACCACAAAAGGAAGGTTGGGATTGATTTTGGGGTTATGGTACCAACAGTTAAGGAATTAGGGGCCAAAAGGGGCCAAAAATAAGCGTTTTGTAACTTCCAGACAATAACTTGTGTGTAAGTGTATGGATCTCTCTGACATTGTACCACAAGGTTCCATATCACAAAGGGAATGCTGGGATTGATTTTGGGGTAATTGCCTCAAAATTTTAGGAATTAGGGGCCAAAAAGGGCAAAAATAAGCATTTTCTAGTTTCATGACAATAACTTGTGTGTAAGTGTATGGATCTTTCTGAAATTGTACTACAAGGTTCCATATCACAAAGGAAATCTGGAATTGAGTTTGGGGTAATTGCCCTAAACGTTTAGGAATTATGGGCCAAAAAGGGGCCAAAAATAAGCATTTTTCTAGTTTCCAGACAATAACTTGTGTTTAAATGTATGGATCTCTCTGAAATTGTACTGCAAGGTACCATACCTCATTGAAGGCTGGGATTGAGTTTGGGGTGATGAATCATAAGGGGTTCAAAAATTGGGGGATTTTTTTTCCTTTTCTTCCTTTTTTCCTTTTTTTTCTTTAAAATTTTCCATTTTAAGTTGGTTATTTCTGATTTATATTTAAAAGCAAATAATAATGATATGGCAGGAGATAAACACCAAACAGGATGTGTAAATTATTATATAATAAGTATTGTGCAATAGCAAGAAATTTTCAATTGCACAGTATTGCGCAATAGCAAGAAATCTTCAATTGCACAGTATTGCAATAGCAAGAAATATCCAATAGCACAATATTGCACAATAGGAAGAAATTGTCAATTGTACAGTATTGCACAATAGCAAGAAATATTCAATTGCACAGTATTGCGCAATTGCAAGAAATATTCAATTGCACAGTATTGTGCAAAAGAAGATACTTTATATAAATTGCTTATTTCTTGACCAATTTCAATGGGGTTTTATTCTTGAATTCTTGGGGTTCTTTAATATGCTGAATCTAACCGTGTATTAAGTTTTTGGAATTTGGGCCCGTTTTAAATTGGTCCACATTGAGGTCCAAAGGGTCCAAAATTAAACTTTGTTTGATTTCATCAAAATTGAATTATTGGGGTTCTTTGATATGCCGAATCTAACCGTGTATTTAGATTCTTAATTTTTGGTCCCGTTTTCAAATTGGTCTACATTAAGGTCCAAAGGGTCCAAAATTAAACTTAATTTGATTTTAACAAAATTGAATTCTTAGGGTTCTTTGATATGCTGAATTTAAACATGTCTTTAAATTTTTGATTAGGGGCCCAGTTTTCAAGTTGGTCCAAATCGGGGTCCAAAATTAAACTTAGTTTGATTTTAACAAAAATTGAATTCTTAGGGTTCTTTGATATGCTGAATCTAATCATGTATTTAGATTTTTGATTATGGGCCCAGTTTTCAAGTTGGTCCAAATTGGGGTCCAGAATTAAACTTTGTTTGATTTCAGCAAAAATTGAATATATGGGGTTCTTTGATATGCTGAATGTAACCATGTATTTAGATTCTTAATTTTTGGTCCCGTTTTCAAATTGGTCTACATTAAGGTCCAAAGGGTCCAAAATTAAACTTAATTTGATTTTAACAAAATTGAATTCTTAGGGTTCTTTGATATGCTGAATCTAAACATGTCTTTAAATTTTGATTATGGGCCCAGTTTTCAAGTTGGTCCAAATCGGGTCCAAAATTAAACTTTGTTTGATTTCAACAAAATTGAATATATTGAGTTCTTTGATATGCTGAATCTAACCATGTATTTAGATTTTTGATTTTTGGGCCCGTTATCAACTTTGTCCACATTGAGGTCAAAAGGTCCAAAATTAAACTTTGTTTGATTTCAACTAAAATTGAATATATGGGGTTCTTTGATATGCTGAATCTAATCATGTATTTAGATTTTGATTATAGGCCCAGTTTTCAAGTTGGTCCAAATTGGGGTCCAAAATTAAACTTTGTTTGATTTCAACAAAATTGAATATATGGGGTTCTTTGATATGCTGAATCTAACCATGTATTTAGATTCTTAATTTTTGGTCCTGTTTTCAAATTGGTCTACATTAAGGTCCAAAGGGTCCAAAATTAAACTTAATTTGATTTTAAGAAAAATTGAATTCTTAGGGTTCTTTGATATGCTGAATCTAAACATGTCTTTAAATTTTGATTATGGGCCCAGTTTTCAAGTTGGTCCAAATCGGGGTCCAAAATTAAACTTTGTTTGATTTCAACAAAATTGAATATATGGGGTTCTTTGATATGCTGAATCTAACCATGTATTTATATTTTTGATTTTTGGCCCCGTTATCAACTTTGTCCACATTGAGGTCAAAGGGTGCAAAATTAAACTTTGTTTGATTTCAACAAAATTGAATATATGGGGTTCTTTGATATGCTGAATCTAACCATGTATTTAGATTTTTGATTTTGGGCCCGTTATCAACTTTGTCCACATTGAGGTCAAAAGGGTCCAAAATTAAACTTTGTTTGATTTCATCAAAATTAAACTCTTAGGGTTCTTTGATATGCTGAATCTAACCATGTATTTAGATTTTGGATATTGGACCATAATAGGTGAATGTCCAATTTAAAATTTTAAGTTCTTAGACCACATTCATTCTGTGTCAGAAACCTATGCTGTGTCAAATAGTCAATCACAATCCAAATTCAGAGCTGTATCAAGCTTGAATGTTGTGTCCATACTTGCCCCAACTGTTCAGGGTTCGACCTCTGCGGTCGTATCAAGCTGCGCCCTGCGGAGCATTTTATTGATTATGGGCCCAGTTTTTAAGTTGGTCCAAATCAGGGTCCAAAATTAAACTTTGTTTGATTTCAACAAAAATTGAATATATGGGGTTCTTTGATATGCTGAATCTAACCGTGTATTTAGATTCTTAATTTTTGGTCCCGTTTTCAAATTGGTCTACATTAAGGTCCAAAGGGTCCAAAATTAAACTTAGTTTGATTTTAACAAAAATTGAATTCTTCTGGTTCTTTGATATGCTGAATCAAAACATGTATTTAGATTTTTGATTATGGGCCCAGTTTTCAAGTTGGTCCAAATCAGGGTCCAAAATTAAACTTTGTTTGATTTCAACAAAAATTGAATATATGGGGTTCTTTGATATGCTGAATCTAACCATGTATATAGATTCTTAATTTTTGGTCCCGTTTTCAAATTGGTCTACATTAAGGTCCAAAGGGTCCAAAATTAAACTTAGTTTGATTTTAACAAAATTGAATTCTTAGGGTTCTTTGATATGCTGAATCTAAACATGTATTTAGATTTTGATTATGGGCCCAGTTTTCAAGTTGGTCCAAATTGGGTCCAAAATTAAATTTTGTCTGATTTCAACAAAATTGAATATATGGGGTTCTTTGATATGCTGAATCTAACCGTGTATTTAGATTCTTAATTTTTGGTCCCGTTTTCAAATTGGTCTACATTAAGGTCCAAAGGGTCCAAAATTAAACTTAGTTTGATTTTAACAAAAATTGAATTCTTAGGGTTCTTTGATATGCTGAATCTAAACATGTATTTAGATTTTTGATTATGAGCCCAATTTTGAAGTTGGTCCAAATCGGGGTCCAAAATTAAACTTTGTTTGATTTCAACAAAAATTGAATATATGGGGTCCTTTGATATGCTGAATCTAACCATGTATTTAGATTTTTGATTTTTGGGCCTTGTTATCAACTTTGTCCACATTGAGGTTAAAAGGGTCCAAAATTAAACTTTGTTTGATTTCATCAAAAATTGAACTCTTGGGGTTCTTTTATATGCTGAATCTAATCATGTATTTAGATTTTGGATATTGGACCAAAATAGGTAAATTAAAAAAAATTAAGTTCTTAGACTACATTCATTCTGTGTCAGAAACCTATGCTGAAAAAAATTAAGTTCTTAGATTACATTCATTCTGTGTCAGAAACCTATGCTGTGTCAAATATTTAATCACAATCCAAATTCAGAGCTGTATCAAGCTTGAATGTTGTGTCCATACTTGCCCCAACTGTTCAGGGTTCGACCTCTGCGGTCGTATCAAGCTGCGCCTTGCGGAGCATTTTATTAATCGACTAGTGTACATAATGATTTATTTTGTTTTTCAAATGGTATAAACTCAAAGCCATTGAAGGAATTGTAACCTTTAAAACACTTTGTTAAATAAAATTTTCGTTTTTTTCTGAACACCCATACAAATTCATGGTGGTCATTTGTAATGGTGAAGGAACCCCATCATTCAAGTAAATCATTTTCAAATAATTCCCTAATACACTTTACCACATACCGCTAGATCGAATGACCTTTGAAAGCTTTGCAAATGACTGAGGAGAAACACTGATTCCTATCTCTGTGTTGGTCGGATGCGTGTTAAATACACCTGTCAACCATTTGACTCTCCTCATGAATTTTCGAGGGTTTTAACCAGGGATAGACATTTATGAAAAGAAGAAAACACATACTAAAGAAAAGAAAAATAAAGCCCATAGTTTTACATTAGCGGTGGGAGCAACGCTTTGAAAATTAACAAAGACCTTTCGTAAGAGGATTAACAATACGAATAGGTTCACTTTTCGATCATATACAAATGGTTTTGTTCAAGTTTGAAAATTGTCAAACTGTTTTCCAAATTTTGCTTGTTACTTATGTTAGTCACCGACAAACTGTTTTATATCTGTATATATACTAGAACCCCATTCTGGTAATCTAACATTGCTGTGTATATTTTATCTTCAGGTCAACTAACACGGACTTCGCTTCATCTTGATGAAGTAGCTCATCAAATAGTACTTGACAAACATGTTTTGGATAACCTTATTTCTAAATGTATTATAATGATTGAGGACAGAGAAGAAATAATTAAGCCGACAACACAGTTTGAACGTAATAAAGTTCTTTTGGAAATCTTACGGGCGTCCATATGATACTTTCCAGCAATTTAAAGATGTCCTGATACAATTGGACCAGTGTAATTCTGATGTCCAACAACTACTTAATGGAAATAGAATAAGTAACAGTGAAGCACCTTCCAATCTTCCACAGGCTGAAATTAGTAAGTAGTAAAAGCTAGTGTGAGCATAAATCTTATATTAAATTAACGAAAACAAGGGTTTGTCATAATACTACGATAGAAGAGGCTTTTAGTGTACACTAAGATTGTCGTGTTCTAAATTTGAATCTCACAGGAGAATCTCTACTATAATTGATGTGGATTTCTGTCCTTGATATTCATTGCAAAATCATTCTGTTTATTCTTTATTTAGATATCGACTGATATTTACTGACAATAAGCCGTAGGATTCAAATGTTATCCTCTGGAAACTCACGCGTGCATTAGTTTGTTTTGACGTGCTTTGGCGTGTTGTTTTTGAGTTTATTGATCTTCTGGTTTTGGTACTTTTGTGATCCTATATTGTGTATTGCGCCTCAATGACTAAACAAATGTTTTCGGAATGCATACGAAATTACACTCGTGTTAATTTTAAGATTATCTTCTCGAAAAACTGTTGATCATAACAGACCGCAGCTGGTTTTTCGAAGTTTTTGGAAGATAATTGATCTTTCGAAGTGACATCAATTTTTGAAATGCAAATCTGGTGCCGATAATGTTATTTGATACTTTTGGGTTCCAACACTAATTTTGAGCACGAGTGACTAGAATTATGATTTGGATATCGCATCACAATAAGTTCTTATAAATTCTGTGACATTGGTGTGGTAACAATTCGAACCCATCAATGGCGCGAGTTCTTTATTGAAATCCATACGCTGATGTTTGGCTGACAAACATCTTATATAATACGTGATCCTTAGCTGACAAACATCTTATATAGTATCAGTAACTCTCTGTTACTGGGATGTTTTCTTTATTTTGTAGATGTTAACGCAAATTCAATAAAATTACAGAAAAACTACAACGTGTTGGTACACGATATGGATTGTACAACAGATGTAGTTGACCATCTTCTACAATCAGAGGTCCTAGAACCAGAAGACCGAGAGGAAATATGTACTCTTAACCTTACTAGACAAGAGAGTAATAGACGTCTATTAGCTAAATTATTGTACAAAGATAAAAACGCTTACAATCTGTTTCTAGAAGCTCTACGATATGCATCTTATGAACAGATTGTAGATGACCTCGAAAATACGGAGGTGACAACGCATGATAAGGGTTTATGTCATATAGGTAATTTATGAACAAATGCATGGAATAAGACTTTATATTGCTTAATTTTTTGCCTTGTGTGAATAATGTCATCATAGACACCAGGCTTATCATTTTGTACGCCAGATGCGCGTTTCGTCAACAAAATAAAGGCAACAGTAGTATACCGCTGTTCAATAGTCATAAATCGATTAAGCGAAAACAAATCCGGTTACAAACTAAAACCGAGGAAACACATCAACTATAAGAGGAAAACAACTTTTACAACAGAAACACTGAACTGCAACAAAACAAATGCCAACAAACATAGAAACGGACTATTTGATAACAAAAGAGTCACCAGTGACGCTCGAATCAAAGAAGTACACAAGGCCAAAATAAAGTACGAAGTTCAAGAGCGAAGGTCTTTGTTCAGTTTTCTTTGTTTTTCATTTATTTTCTTTTTTGTATGACTTTGCTTTTGTGAATCTTTAATTGTCCTTTGGTATGCACAGGCAAATTTTGCTCACGTGAATTTCACATGATCTCACGTGAAATTCACGTCAAAATTTCACGGGAAATTCACCTCAAACAACCTCATACGTAAATTTCACATGAACTTTACAAAATTAAAAATGGTATTTTTCATGTTTTAAATCCAATTTGAAAATTTAGATGTAATTGGAATAACTTTATTTTGAAAATTCAGGTGAATTTCACGTGAAAAAAATTTCATGTGATTTTCACGTGAAATTCACGCGACTTTCTCATTAGATTCACGTGAAACTCATGTGAAATTTGTTCATATGAGTTTCATGTATAAGCTCGTTGTGTGAAATTCATGTGAATTTTACATGAGTTTCACATGAATCTAAATTCACGTGAGTGAAATTTCTCTGTGTATAGTTGTACTTTTCAGTATCAATAATATTCTACTATATTGTTGCACATGAAAACTGTCAATTGTCCACTACATAATAAACTATTGATAATGCGAGATCATCCAACTAGAATGTTTTATTGTGCAAAGTCATGAAATCATATGTGAATAATTTTGTACATATACCTTATTATATCATGTGAGATAATACAGGTTTTTATACATATTTATAATTTCCGTTAAAATAGTCGTATATATCAAATGCATGTTGAATTTCGTAACGCTCATGCAACTTTGCCAAATAAAATTTCCATTCACTTATTTACAGGAATGATAAAATTGACAGAAAGACATAGGAAGAAGGAACAAGGTAAATATCTGCATATTGTTATTATGGTGTTGTTCACCCATATACTTCCTTTGACTTCAGTAACTTGTATTTCATGTAAGGTCAAGATTTAGAAGACTAATCTGTTATTATTTATGACAAATACCAGTATCACAGAGAAAATTTCTGTTAAGACTTTGGAAAAGTTTTTATGCACCCGCCGTAGAGGAGGGAGCATTAAGTTTACCTTGTCCGGCTGGTTGTCCGTCTATACGTTCGTCGTCCCATAAATGGTTTCCGTCCTCTAACTAAATGTTATGAAACTTATACACGATGCTTATAACAACAAAACATAGATCAAGTTTGAATTTGGTTGGCGTCACTTTTACCTTTCTAGAGTTATGCCCCTTTACAAATGGAACAGATGCTGAATTTTCGTTTCCGTTCTCTAACTTAAGTTTGCCTCGATTGAGTTATGTCTCTATATAACGTCATTTGCAAGCGGGGCATCATCTGTGTCCCAAGGACACATTCCCATTAATTTTTAAAAGTTTTTCTACTTAGCATTTTATCGACCGCAAAAATTTTTGCGGTCGTATATTACTATCACGTCGTCGTCGTCGTCGTCCGAAGACATTTGGTTTCCGGACAATAACTTTAGTTTAAGTGTATGGATCTCTATGAAATTTAAACAAAAGGTTCAATACCACAAAAGGCAGGTTGGGATTGTTTTTGGGTTGATGGTCCCAACCGTTTAGGAATAAGGGGCAAAAAACAAGCATTTTTTTAGTTTCAGGACAATAAATTGTGTATAAGTCTTTTGATTGCTCTGAAATTGTACCACAAGTAGAAGGTTGGGATTCATTTTGGGGGTAATTGCCCAAAGGAATTAAGGGCCAAAAAAAGCATTTTTCTAGTTTTCAGACAATAACTTGTGTTTAAGTGTATGGATGTCTCTTAAATTGTACCACATTTTACAAAAAGATAATTTCTTCAAATATTATTTTTTTTGGAGGGGGGTAACATTTTTTTTTGGGAGGGCAATTTTTTTTCCTCAAGATTTAAGAAATTAAAAAGAAAATTTCTTCAAATATTTATTTTTAGAAGGGGTAAAAAAATTTGGGGTTGGGGTTGGGAGGAAATTTTTTTGTAAATTCTTTGTATATATTCTGAAAACAGATTTACTAAGTATTGCGCAACGGCACAGTGTATTGCACAACAGCAAGAAATCTTCAATTGAATATAAATTCAAATCATATAACCAATTTCAAGTTCTTTGACTACATTTATTCTGTGTCAGAAACCTATAATGTGTCAAATATTTAATTACAATCCAAATTCAGACCTGTATCAAGCTTGAATATTGTGTCCATTTTTGCCCCAACTGTTCAGGGTTGGACATCTGCGGTCGTATCCAGCTGCGCTCGGCGAAGCAGTTTATCCTTAATATTATGATTAAGTCTGAACATTTCGCTCATATATGGAGATAACCCAACAGAAATCCTATTTGTTTATATAGTTGTATCATGTCTCCCACCACCACAGAAGCATGCCATTATAAACAGTGACGCTTTTAAATAGAATTGATTAGAATATTATTATTCACCAAATTAATGCCCCAGGAAGGCATATAACACTTAAACAATTAATTTTAAACAATTTGTAAAAAAACACAAACAAACAACAACATAAATAAGAAATGAGTAAATGCAATTGATGGAAGTAGGGAATGTATATGAAAACTTTCTTTTTATTATTCTAATTTAGGACAAGACATCATATCCCAAGTAGATAAGAACTTAACAAAGATACAAAGTGAACTTCAAGAAGTTATTCCTGCACATATACGAGGTAATTGGATTTAATTTTATTGATTAATCGGACTTAAAGGGGCCATTTCTGTCTATTTTACCAATACATAAAGTCTGATCTATCTCGTATGTATATTTGTGGAATATCTGAATTATACTTGATATAAATGAACAAGAGGAAATTGCCATATCAACATATCTATTACCATTATTTAAAAGTAACTTTTGATGAATCTTCATTTTTTTCTTTTTTTTCTTTCTTATTCTGATTATTTTAAATTGATTTGTTGATTATTAACCTGGTATCGTACTGTTTTCTTTGAAATAATTAATAAAGGATAAGAAAAATCATAGGTTTAAGAAAAAACAGAAAGCAACATGTTCAAAAAGAAACATACAAAAATGAACAGAACATTATGGAATTTTATGTGTAAAGTTCGATGTTTTCTTTTCTCAGCTCAAATAAGATTACAGATTGAGGAATGGGTCCTCAAAGACAGATCATTTGTATCTACAAGGGGCAGTGAACATGTCAGAAACTGTGTACAGGACAACAATTGTGTGACCATAACAGGCAGTGCGGTGTAGGAAAACATTTATTTCCGACATGTTGCGCTGATTTTGCAGAAAGACGGGTACAAAATAATACCAGTGATAGAGTCAACAGACATCAGAAATTACTATCAACCTGGTAGGAAGACAGTTTTTGTTGTAGATGATATCTGTGGAAAATTCACTGCTAGCCAACAACAGATTGAAAAGTGGCAACAGTTGTTACCTTTGATTAAAACAATATTAGAAGATAAATGTTGCAAGATTATTGTAACGTGCCGGTTACAAGTTTATAAGGACAGACAGTTTGGAGTATTATCTCGACCATTCAAGTCCTGTGAATGCAACTTGATATCCGACGAATTGCGTCTAACAAGATCAGAAAAAACAAACATGGCAGAATCATATTTTGGTAAACATATGGATGAATTGGACTTAACTGAAGTGTCAGAACAATCTTTCCCACTTCTGTGTTCTTTATGTCATCGGAAACCGGATATGGATGTGCACATGTTTTTCAAAAGTCCATTTGAAGTGTATAAAACGAACTAGATAGATTATATTGTTCTGGAAAACAAGGGTTGATGGAAATTTGTTCCTTAGTAATGATAGTCCTCTATAATAACAAACTGGATGGAGAAATTTTTTCAGGAGAAATTACAGACGAACAAAGAAAACTCCTGGATGACACTTTTGAAGCTTGTGAACTGAAAAGAGGAACATCTAAAATCAAGCTGAAAGCTGCTATTGATACTTTAGTTGGTAGCTATATTTCTGAAGAGAATAATGTTTATAGTAGTTTGCATGACAGGTTATTTGACTTCTTCGCTCACTACTTTGGTCTCAAGATGATACATTTAATCATAAAGCATGGAGACAGTGGTTTCTTACGTGAACGTGTCGTGTGGAAGGCAACAAAAGAGGATCATAAAAATGATGTCGAGTTTACAATAACACTTCCTGATCAAAACCTCCAATCTTATTTAAAAAGACTGATTTCAGATTGGTCAGACGGGAAAGTCACAAATGTTTTCTACAATGATAGCATGAGAATTCCTGAATTTAGGCAACATTTGTTGCATAATCTTGACCAACTTAATAAGTCTCAACGAAGTGATCTAGCCAATAAGAGTGATAATGAAAGAGAAGACTTTGCAGCAGGCAATACACCTCTTATAAAGACATGTCGTGGTGGTTATTCTGATATAGTGGAGTGGTTGTTGGATAACAATGGTAATGTCAATGTAAGTAGAGCCAATGGCGTAACTCCGCTTTTCATGGCAGCGCAAGATGGTCACACAGACATCGTTAGAATGTTATTGAAAAAGAAAGCAAACGTCAATATGAGTAACAGTGCCGGTGGTACACCTCTTAGAATAGCCTCTCAGAAAAATCATTCTGATGTTGTCCGTTTATTAATTGAACATAACGCGGACATAAATGCACAGATGTATGATGGCGATAATCCGCTTTTGACGGCCGCCCGTAATGGTTTTGCAGATATTGTAGAGGTTTTATTAGCTAAAGGAGCTGACTGTAATAAATGCCTACAAAGCAAACAGTTAATAGTAGATTTCATTGCTGAACATCCTTCAAAGACAATTAAAAGTGTTCAACAAAGTTGGCTGAAAGTTGCAAATAAATACGGTGCATTGGTTGCTAAAGAGTTCGTTAAAAATGCATTACCAGAATATGTTTTTGATATGTTCGCTGGTTCATA
Source organism: Mytilus coruscus (assembly GCA_017311375.1). Lineage (NCBI taxonomy): Eukaryota > Metazoa > Mollusca > Bivalvia > Mytilida > Mytilidae > Mytilus > Mytilus coruscus. Next base: position 8,527,583 of record CM029598.1, read on the forward strand.
CCCACTACACCTTGCTAGTTTCATGGGACATAAAGAAGTAGTCAAAGTCCTCCTGGACCACAATCTAAATGTGAACGTTACAAAAGCTGATGGAACGACACCGTTATTCTATGCATGTGAAGTCGGACATGAGGATATTGTTTGTTTATTGTTAGAGAGAAGTGCTAACATAGGCATGCAACGGACTGATGGGAAATCTCCGCTGGACATTGCATCGAAGAATGGTCATAGATCTATAGTGATAACATTGGAAGAACATTCAAAGAAATAGCAATAGCTTTTTTCTTACTTTAATGACTTGATTAAAGCAAATAAGTAGGGCCACGAAGGCCTTTATTTTGACATTAAAATTTTGTAATATCATATGTAGGTAGATACCCACATTTATTTAACTATCTTCAATATGCAAATTTAAATAGATTTGACCCTTTTTCTGTCCACTGTTCGTTTTAAGATGTTAACAGCTTCAAAAGTATAGTATGTTACAAGTGGTTTTGCCAGATTGCCCAATGGCCACACTCTTTGGCCAAAATAACATTGTTATAAAAAGATGTAAATGGGTCAGATACACATTCAAACAAAACAAAATATGGTGGTCCATGCATGTGGCCAATGTCGTTTGAAGCAAAAACTATTAAAATTTAGGCAAACAATTTGTCAAAATTAATATTTTCTTTATAAATGTGCAAATTTATGACGTCACAATGACATCCTATGTGTTCTAAAGCGTCAAAGCTTGTTGGTTTTGTATTTAGCAGACAAATTTACATATTTTGTTATCTAATATTTACCATTATTACTGAAGTTAAATTTCATGGAATTTTAGGGACAATATTGTCCCTTTGTGAAACTGCTCATTTCAGTTTTAGACATATTGTCATTTGTCCATCTGTTTCAATGATAATGTTATGTAGCTTTGCTGTTTAAGCAAAATAACTACTTTTTGAGACGCACTCCAACGTAAATGTTACAGGAGAAATTTTCATGGATGATTTTGATACTTTTATTAACTGCACAAAGCAGATACATTGCGTAAGGCATATGATGCTCCTTTGAAAATTTTATGCTTTTCTTTTGTAGGACAATACATTTCTGTTCCTTTCAAATTTATTACTCAAATTTTGCTAAGTTAACAGGGGGTAACATGTGAATGTTGATAATTCAACATGTACATGTTAGGTGTCATGCTAAGAACTGTTCTTGGTGAATTTTGGAACGACATAAAAACACTTACTTAAAACATTCAGTTTATTTATTTATTGAAAAATCATCCTAAATGCATTTAACATAATTATGTAATATAGAAAAATAACAACTGGACTTTGCGTCACGGTGCATAAAGATGATAACTTTGAACATCCCTGTCATTGGCGGAAAATTTGTAGACTAAACAATTCCGAGAAAATGAACTTTTTTTAATATATCTACAACCATAAACATGAAAGTTGTTTCTTGAAAACTATTGAAGAAGTTGACTAATCAAACCATGCCTGCATAATTTCACTCAAACAAAAGTTCATCATCCTGTCATTTGTTTGAAATTTAAAGCAATCAAAATCCTGATAAGATGATCACCCTTTCTAGAAAAAATCGGCATAATCATGAAAATAAGCCCAAGCTTGAAATATATAACAACAACAACTACAACAACAATACTTTATTTTAAGAGGGTTACACAGTTAGTTATATAACTAATCTTCCCTGAGGCCCTCATCATAGAAAAGGATAAACAAAAATGCAAACATATAAACCCTTTGATTACGGACTTTCCTTTTTGAATTTTCCTCGGAGTTCAGTATTTTTGTGATTTTACTTTATACATGGCATACATAGTATAAAAGTCAAGTATGATGATAATGTTCAATACAACTTGATAAAATGTTATGAAAAAATAAACATGATGAAATAATCAGTATTCAATATTTTTCAACAGGTTGATTTCAATAAATGATCTGCTATTTTGTATTTGAAAGAATTAACATTTGTAATATTTTTTAACGATATTGGCAAATTATTCCACAAGAATGGTCCAGAATACATAAAAGATTTCTTGAACAATTCTATTTTTGGTTTAGGGAGTATGAGGTTTCCTTGAACAGCATTTCTTGAGGGGTATGGATTTCTGTCTGAAACATAATGAAACTTGCTAGTAAGATATGATGGGGCATCATTTTTGATGCACTTAAATGTCATCACAAACTTGTGATATTTTATTCTCTGTTCAACTGTCATCCAGTTTAAGTTTTTGAATAAGGGCTCGGAAGGAGCGAAAGGGTCTGTTTCTAGTATAATTCTAGCAGCTCTCTTTTGTAATTTTAATATCCTATTTAAACCCTCACTGCTACACCTACTCAACACTATACAACAATAATCAATTAGTGGTAAGATATAACCATTATAGAATAATTTTCTGCAGTCTAGATTTATAAATTTCGTAATCTTTAATAGTAGATATAGCCTAGATGAAATTTTTGAGCAGATCAAATCAATTTGGTTTATCCATGTGAGGGAAGGGTCAATTTTTATGCCTAAGAGACTTTCACGTTTGGAAGATTGTATCACTTGATTGTTAATAGTTAAACAATTTTCACTCTAATGTGGCATTGCTTTTTGCTTTGTTCCAATAATCATATATTTTGTTTTATTTTTATTGATGAACATATTGTTATCATTACACCATTCCTCAAAACCATGCAAATCTTCTTGTACCTTTGACTGCAGAGTTTGATAACAACTACCAGAAAGATGTAAAGTTGAATCATCAGCATATAAATCAGTACAAAATTTTTCATATAGATAGGTAGGTCGTTTATGTATAATATAAACAGAAGGGGCCCTAATATGGGCCCATGGGGGACACCATACTTGATATAAAGTTTTTCAGAATGAGCATTACCAATTTGTACTTGTTGAGTTCTTTCATTCAAATAGGATTTTAAAATAGAAACAGCAGCATTATCAAATCCATAAATTTCAAGTTTTTTAAATAGAATATCATAATCTACTACATCAAAAGCTTTCTTAAAATCCAATAGGACTGCTAAGTTGATATTACCGTCATTCATATCCTGTTCCCATTTATCTATGATATTGATAAGGGCAGTTTGGCAAGTGTGTTCTTGTCTAAACCCAGACTGTGCTTGGTGTAAATGATTAAGTCTTTTTAGGTAGTCATACAAGTGTTTTGAAACATGCTTTTCTAAAAGTTTTGATAAAACAGGAAGTACAGAAATTGGTCTATAATTTGTTGCCATGAATTTTTCCCCAGATTGTAAGCCTGGTATCTTTGGTTTGATTTGATTTGATTTGATTTTTGGTGTTTTTACGCCACTTTTAAGCACCGCTTTTGGGCTATTTCGTGGCGGTCAGTATTTATTGGTGGAGGAAGCCGGAGTGCCCGGAGAAAACCACCGACCTTCGATAGGAAAACTGACAATCCTAGTCAATTAAGATTGGAGTCGAGTGCACCCGCACGAGCGGGGTTCGAACTCACAACCTCAGTGTTGACTGGCTAGTGATCACAGTAGTAACTACTTAGACCACTCGGCCACCGAGGCCCCTTGGTATCTTTGGTAAGCCTGGTATCTTTGGTGAGATTTGTTAATCCTCCTACAATTTTCAAGCTTTATTATGGAGGGTCTTAACTTAAGTTGTGCATAATATCAGGATTTGTACTTTTATTATATTTTCAGCTTTAAAAACAGGGGTTACTCTTGCATTCTTTAGAACAGTGGGTATCTATTATTCTGTTAAAAATGTAAGTTAAAGATGAAGTTATGAAAGGAGCACTTAATTTTAAAATCTTTGGTCCTATGTTATCAGATCCGGTGGATTTATTAATGTCAAGTTTGATAATCTCATTAAATAGATTATTTATTGTGACTGGTGGAATTGAGAATTTTACTTGTTTTAACTTAGTAAATTTCTTTTGTACATATAAGAGGAGACAGCTGGACGAACCATGATTTTTGCATGCATAATTTCACTACAAATTGACAAAGCTCATCATCTTGTAATTATCAGAAAATATAATAAAAGTACAAATCCTGATATTATGCACAACTTAAGTTAAGACCCTCCATAATAAAGCTTGAAAATTGTAGGAGGATTAACAAATCTCACCAAAGATACCAGGCTTACAATTTGGTAAGCAAGACGTGCGTTACATTAACGGTATCACTTTTGCTGCACCAGATGAGCATTTCGACAAATAATAATCTTCAATGATAGTCAAAAACTTGTACAAGGTTAAAGAGCTGCTAAGCCAAAAAGGACCAAAGGCATAGCCAGACCTTGAACAATGAATCAGAGCTATAAATGAAGGAGATATGTTCCTTAATTTAAATTGATTTCCCAAGGTGTCTTAAAACACATTTCAATATACCATATCCGTATATTAAGACTCATCACTGGCGCTCGAATGCAAACAGAAAGTCATTAAAAAAGAAGTTGAATGCATTGAAACCATCAAATTGCGAAAATTTATACCAAATACGGTCCATGTCATCTATGCCTGGGAGAAGAAAAACCTTAAGTGTTTCGAATGATTCAACATTGTATAAAGAGTAAATTTACAGATAATGGCCGTATCAATGATATTTCAGAAGACTACTTGGCTGGTGATGCCCTCCAGGACGCACCATCAGTGGCATCGTCCCAATACTTGTAAAAGCTCATTAAAAATACAGGGCTTACAATTTTCTAAGTTAGACGCGCGTTTCGTCTACATAAGACCCATCAGCGGCACTCGAATAAAAACTACAAACAATACCTCTATCATGTTTATGGATAAACTTTGAAATAAATATTTTCCCAAAAAAGATATATGTATATCAGGAGTTTTGCCGGTTGTCTTTATTTATAAGTATGAAAATGTTATTCAAACGAATAATTATTCAACGCGAGAAAAGGGTATAGCAAACATTTGTTATAGAAGTATTCGCTTTAATAGGTTAGTGAAAACAGATTTTGGTTTTATGTTGAGAACACAATGGGTGATTCTCTTACAATATAAATTTGTTCGGAATGTTAAAATCGGTTCAATAATATGTATATAAAAGGTTACCAATTCAACACTGTAATTAGATCTTTGAATATTGTTTTTTTTTTTTTTTTTTTTTTTTTTTTTTGGGGGTATAAATATTGATTTTGTTTTCAGTAAATTAAAAACAATACTAAATATTATTGTTATACACATATGCACATTCACGGTACTACAATCTGTCGATACCTATATTTTGGCATTGCACAATGTCATGTTTTTTTTCTCTCTGACTGTTAATGACATCATTACACTAAATCCATTGATGTTGGATTTGTATACTGGTTGATATTTTAGTCTTAGATACATGATCTTTTTATAAGTTGTTATTGGCTTTGAACTAGCTGTCAGTAAGTGCGAGTACTCTCAAATCTTTACTTAGTGTCTTTTTTGTTGTGGCGTGTATAGATACGCTGCCACGTCCGGGCTGTGTTTTCGTTAGATGTTTTCTGCTTGTATCGACCTGATGAGTTGAGCCCTTTTCAACTGATTTTTATATTTTGTTCTTACGTTTTACTGTTACACCACGGTCCCATGTTTAGGGGGGGTTGCGGGGTTGGCGCGCCTACAAACTAGTTTAACCCCGCCACATTCTGTATGTGCCTGTCCCAAGTCAGGAGCCTGTAATTCAGTGGTTGTCGTTTGTTGCTGTATATCATATTTGTTTTTCGTTCATTGTTTTTACATAAATCAGGCCGTTAGTTTTCTCGTTTGAATTGTTTTACAATGTTCATATCGGGGCCTTTTATAGCTGACTATATATGCGGTATGGGTTTTGCTCATTATTGAAGGTCGTACGGTGACCTATAGTTGTAAACTTCTATGTCATTTGGTCTCTGGTGGGGAGTTGTCTCATTGGCAATTATACCACATCTTATTTTTATACTTGGTCTTTATCTTGAGAACACAATGGGTGATTCTCTTACAAGAACATTTGTTCGGAATGTTATAATCAGTTCAATAATATGTATTTATATATATTTTATACATGGCTATTATATATCTTTATATTTTGAGTAATATTTCTTCTATTTTTTCCGCCAAAGTATCGGATCCGAAAGAATATGCTGTTTGTAGTTGTTTAATCCAAGACAACATGAGGCAAATTTTAAGAGAAACCTTTTATTGTTTATGTAATTGTCCTGGTTGTTTTTAGACAGTTTCGAGAGGATGGATTTAAAGTAAAAATATATATTATAATGACTGTTTAAGGGAGGACTTTTCTTGTTTGGCATAGGAATAAGGGGTGTAAGATTTAGTAAATAGTTGTACCTTCATTTCACTTGAGCACTCTCAAAATACTGTATATTTGAAATAAATTTCTCTTCTAATTTTATATTGTAATTATTTTAGTGCTGTATTGTTTTATCGTTAATATGTCCAGTGTTATTTCCTCTTTTGAGTTAGTTGCAATTTCAAGAAAGTGAGATGTATCGTTTGTTATCAGCCATTGTTTTATATTTTGTAATAGTTATACACCGAGGGATAGGTGTGTCTGGATAAGAAACCCCGACGACCGGAGGTCGGAGGGTTTCTTATCCAGACACGCCGTATCCAGGTGTATCTAACTTACACCCCATGCTAAACCCTATATTTCTTAACATTAATTACTAAAGGAAAAAGAATGGACAGCATATTTATTTATAATATTAAACCATAATTTATAAGAATTTTTTTACATGAAACCCCACTAGTAACCTTACTTTGGCTATCTTCGTTCAAACTTTGACAAGTGAGTAGATTTAACAGATGTCAAAGTTGCATATACTTTGGCTATCTTCGTTCAAACTTTGACAAGTGAGTAGATTTAACAGATGTCAAAGTTGCATATTCCGTTAAATCCATGTGCTAATATGGATCAGCAGGTGAAGGTTGACCGTTTCGTGATTTCTTATTTAAAAAATACATCATGCTCCTTGTATGCAGTTGTCAATATGGACGGGTATAAGACGGACGACATTTTGAGTCAAGCGTTGGATTTGGTAAAAGAGACCAAAGATAAAGGCAATATTATAACCTAGAGTACTTACCTGTATCAGTTTAATGAAGGTAATCATAAATGTATTTCATATGTTACGGTTTAATACCCCCTTTCTTTTCAAGTATAAACAAACAATCATATTCGGACATACTGAGCCTGAGGATAGTTGTGTCCGGACACGCTCAACATACAAAAATACAGATTGAATATTTAGGAACTCCCTTTTGGGGGGCAATCCAGGGGTGGGAGGTCCGGGAGTTAGAATCCCCGTTTTTAAAGATCAATGCTTTAGAATAGAGACATATGACTGGGATCAGTGGCGGATCCAAAAGGGGGGGGGGGGGGTCCGAATTGGGACATATGGTTGGAATCCCCCACCCCTTTATCCTGGGTTGGGACCCCCCCCCCTTTAAAAATGGCTGAATCCGCCTCTGGAGATCAAAAGTTTTACCTTCAAGCAAAGGAGTATTTAAAGGAATTATTATTATTTATTCAAAATAGATGCTCAATATTTTTTTCGCTATTGGAATTTCCTAAAATGTGTTTTTTTAATATCTTGAAACAACTTGTTGTGAACACGATTAGTAATTTTTTATGTTCATGCTGTTATGAAAAACAATGGACTGTGTTTTTCGGGATGTAGAAGCAGGGGTTTCCAGAAACCCCGCTCGTCACACCCTGTGGTCAAAATCCATTGTTATTCGTAACAATAGATCTATTCAATTTACACTTGTTTCAGAAATAGAAACTATGAAGTATAACAATAGAACTGGGGTGTAAAAATTGATAAACATTATAGCGTATATCAAGGAATATTCCCGTGTGTCTAACTTTTTATGTAGAAACTTAAAAGCAGAATTAACCCGACACGAACATTTCATTCATGATTTAAATAATTGTACAAGGCCATGCTACGCGAAAAAGGAACACAACGACGATATAACCGTCCCATCAAAGGCCTAACCAGAGAACACAACGAAGATATAACCGTCCTATCTAAGGCCTAAACCGAGAACACAACGAAGATATAACCGTCCTATCTAAGGCCTAAACCGAGAACACAACGAAGATAGAACCATCCCATCTAAGGCCTAAACCGAGAAAAAACATCTAAGGCCTAACCAGAGAACACAACGAAGATATAACCGTCCTATCTAAGGCCTAAACCGAGAACACAACGAAGATATAACCGTCCTATCTAAGGCCTAAACCGAGAACACAACGACGATATAACCGTCCCATCTAAGGCCTAAACCGAGAACACAACGAAGATATAACCGTCCTATCTAAGGCCTAAACCGAGAACACAACGAAGATAGAACCATCCCATCTAAGGCCTAAACCGAGAACACAACGAAGATAGAACCGTACCATCTAAGGCCTAAACCGAGAAAAAACATCTAAGGCCTAACCAGAGAACACAACGAAGATATAACTGTCCCATCTAAGGCCTAAACCGAGAAAAAACAACGAATATATAACCGTCCCATCTAAGGCCTAAACCGAGAACAACGAAAATATAACCATCCCATCTAAGGCCTAAACCGAGAACACAACGAAGATAGAACCATCCCATCTAAGGCCTAAACCGAGAACACAACGAAGATATAACCATCCCATCTAAGGCCTAAACCTAGAACAACGAAGATATAACCATCCCATCTAAGGCCTAAACCGAGAACAACGAATATATAACCGTCCCATCTAAGGCCTAAACCAAGAACACAACGAATATATAACCGTCCAATCTAAGGCCTAAAAACCGAGAACAACAAAGATATAACCGTCCCATCTAAGGCCTTACCGAGAACAACGAAGATATAACCGTCCCATCTAAGGCCTAAACCGAGAACACAACGAATATATAACCGTCCCATCTAAGACCTTAACCGAGAACAACGAAGATATAACCATCCCATCTAAGGCCTAAACCGAGAACAACGAAGATATAACCATCCCATCTAAGGCCTAAACCGAGAACAAAATCCGACTCGAAAATGATTTCATATACTGTATTAGGTTGTTAAATATCATCTGTAAGTTTATTTTTTGTTGATCTACTTTATTGCAGCCATTAGATTTAGAAACTTCATAACAATAGATCAGAGCGTTTGTTTTTATTCGGCTTATTTAAACAGTTCCAGCATAAGCTCTTGGGGTTTTTGCCGAATATATATGGCGTATATAAAACAAAACAAAACATGTCATGCACTATCAAAATTTTAACAAAATATTCTTTCAAATAATGGAAACTTAATTATTTGTTCCGAGACACCATTCAAATCTTATAAAGAAAACATTCCATTATTCAGGTACCATATCATGTAATTATTTATCCCATAGTTTAAATACTCTGAAAAAATATTGATACTTTTAGAGAAAATGTTGAAAGAAATGTTTTCAAAGAAAATATTTTATATACAAAAAGAAAACCATTTATATATTTATTTTTAAGAGTGAAGATTTATATTAAGTAAATTTATTTGTATTCAATTTGTTTAAATGTGTACTTGTTGAATGGCTTCAGGGAAGATTACCTTTTTCTGATGATACTTACAGATTAAATATGAGTTTTGTGCTGGTTGGCCAACTTTTGACCTTTTCGAACACGGTCATTACACTTTAAAAAGTCACGAAACTTTTTTTTTCTGTTCTGTTCATATATTCTTGTTGATACAGCGGCGGATATTTAGACATTTATTAATGAATAAATGCAGATCCCATACGAGTTTAGTCTACCATTGCCTCATTAATTGTATTTGGTCAGGAAATATTTGACTACTCCTTTATCTCACCTCAGAAATAGAGCCAATGTTTAGCATGTCATAGTCGAACGATACCAAAGGGATATTCAAACTTATAAGTCGAAAAGAACCGACAATACCATGGCAGATAAACGAAAAACGACAATAAGACATACAACAGTGTACAAAACACAACATAGAAAACTAAAAACTGAGCAACATGAACCCCACCAAACAACAGTATACAAAACACAACATAGAAAACTAAAAACTGAGCAACATGAACCCCACCAAACAACAGTATACAAAACACAACATAGAAAACTAAAAACTGAGCTACATGAACCCCACCAAACAACAGTTACAAAACACAACATAGAAAACTAAAAACTGAGCAACATGAACCCTGTATAGCAAGCATGCACCCTACTGTATTTCCTTTTGTGTTTAGTTAAAGCATATTTTGTTTGCAAAAGTAACAATAGGGATTGGACACAGGTTTAATAACATTAGTGAGGTCCTCTCCCTTAGACTTGCTTGTTTATTATCCCCAATATATAATAATATTAGATGGTATAGATGTATAAACTACTGCTTATGTAAAATTCAAAGTCAATTCTTACATTTGATCATGATAAGACACACAGAATAGTAAATAAACACAGTTGCTTACATCCAAGACATTTGGACTATGGTGGATAGTTGTCTCATTGGCAATCATATACTACATCTCCTCATCTTATATATAGCTTGATAAGGAAACCCTACAAAATTATAATTGTGTGGATAAGCGCAAGAACACATTAGATAAGGAAAAAAACGAAATATTAAAGAAGATTCACTAACAAACTCTAGAACACCAAAACAAGAAATAAAAAAGGGAGGTCATAAGCGCCTGGGAATTTGGATAACATATTAGTTTGACTTATTTCCATGATTTTCAAGACAAGTTAGATACAAGCAACATCTTTCCAATTGTCTTCACTGAATCAAGTTCCAAATTTTTATTTCGAATTATATTAACATCTGTGAATAAAAACATGCTTTTTGAGCCTTAAAAAAGCTTGCAAATTTCATATATTAAGACTTCATGAAACAGTATATCTAAGTTTTAATAAAAAATTCAAAAATATCAACAGAATCTTCCTTTTAAATACAGAAACATATTTTTCGTAATGTATTTTTCCCCTTAATGCATTTTGAATTGTCGCCATATTTATTCAGTCTACTGACATCTCCTTTCACATAATAAAAACCAGAACGAGGCTGATATCGAAGTGTGGCTTCAAATATTCCATTCCCTGGTTCTGTTTTAATTATAATTCTGTGACCCTTATCTTCTCCTGATTTAGATTTAACTGTTACCGACGAAACTACAGACACTAAAGTCAAGTTGGAACATTTAGTCTCTTTGTCATAATTTTCCAACAGATAATTTAGATGTTTTATCAAGATGTTTGATAATGTGTTTTTTACTGTATCATTATCCATTACGGTAAGATGATAATTACACGTGCACCAATGCTGGTCTATATTAGCATCTTCACATGTCCTTTCACGTGGAATCTTACGAAAAAGTGAAATTCCTTTCTCATGCGGCACCTTCTTATCCAAATTTAACAAATCTAGAAGAGTGTAATACATATCAAAATGGGTCGTTAGAAGTCTAGAATTTGTCTTTAAATTGGTCATATAATTACTGTATTTGTTTCTAAACCACCCGGGTAGGTATAGAAACATCATAGGCAACCTTTCTTCTAGCTGACCAATAAAAGTCTGTCTAACTTCTCCAAAACGCAAACCATGATCACCAAAAATGCCATGAAAGTGTTATTAAGCAAATTATTCTCATATAATTTTGATATTGTGTCAAGTGTCAAATTGTCCATATCTGCAAGACCCTCGAGATATGTATGTGTATTTCTTGAGTGAATAGAAAGCGAAAAGTAACGCTCGTTTCTCAAATTATAAGCCAGGTCATACATTCTTTGATACAGCGATTCAGACGAGGATTTTCCATGAAAGCATGTATCAGCTACCGAGTCGGAGAACTTTTCGTTGTGATGGTAAAACGGTCTGTCGTAATAATCTGTAGGTTGCTCTTTGAATCCATGAAGGGTGTAATGAAATGTCCCTGCAAATGCCATGTCTTCCGCAAAGTGTGTTAAATATCCATTTTGTGAATACTTTTGCCAAATAAAAGAACAATTATCTACTCCTTGGTGACTTTTTAAACATGTCAGATTTTTGGCAAATTCTCCCGTGAGAAATGGGACCATGTTGACCATTGTATTGTCTGCTAGTTTGTTGTATCCCAGCATCTCCACTGCTCCTAATGTCTCCGTGAGATAACGACGGGTATTTGTTAAATATCGTAAAGAATTTATACGTGATGTTGAGTCGAGCATAACCAACAATATATTCAACCGATCTGTTATTGCAAAATGCATTTCTTTGTCGGTCACCGAATGTCGTTGAGAATTCACATTGTTCTTCGATGATTTTGCTTTTAACCGATCTGTTATTGCAAAATCCATTTCTTTGTCGGCCATCAAATGTCGTTGATAATTCATATTGTTCTTCGTTGATTTTGCTTTATCCTTTCTCTTATTTCTTTTGTTATATTTACTCCAGTAGTTTGCTTCGTACAGTTTGGGAATTTTTGGTTTAAAATTTATGTGGAAATTTTTAACAAGTAAATCTCCAGAAAAATTATAACATTCAACCTTTAAGAATTCTTCGTCTATATCAATAAAAAATATAAATGGTTCACTCGCATTGCCAAGGCCGTCAAAATAAATTGGTTTATATCGACAGTATGATATACGTTGTCGTGCTTTCTTCGTCAAATTAAGATATAACGTGCCGTTTTGGATGTATGTTATAAGAGTGCTATCATCACACTGATAAGGTTCAGGATGAAGTATTAACAAATCTTTAACTTTATCGTCGAATGGATCTAGATCAGGAATTTTGCAGTTGTCTGTATCCACAAGAAATCTCATAGAGTCTTCATTTGCTGAGAAGTTTCTATTCAATCCGTCATAGCCTTTGCTTGAAACGTTGGTTGTAGTATTAAATGGATGAAGTTCAATCGAATCTTCTAAAGAAGAACTAATCCTTTTGGCTCCTATATATCTTTGGCTTGAAAAATCGAAAGAAATATTACTTCCTATGTAAAGATATAATATATTATTCCTGTATAAAAATATATAAATAATGGAAAGTAAAAGACATAATATTGAACTAGTTTTTACAATCCATAAAAATGATTTTGTAGGAGAATCACCCATAGTTGAAAAGACCTGTTTTCACTTACTTGTTAAATACATTTTTTCGATAAAAAATGTTTATCCATATACCCTATTCTCACGTTTAAATAATTATATGATTTAAATAGGATTTTCGTGGTCATAAATAAGGACGACAAAACACCTTTCATTACTATTTCTTTATTGAAAATATTTATCTTTAAAATTAACTCTCAAAAAGCATGATTTAAATGCGCTATTGATAAACTTCATGCAGTCTGGTTTTGTATATACACGGTTGTCATTCGGTATATCGAGAAAAATGATCGTGAAAGAATAAGTAACGGTGGTCAAGTATTGCGATTGGATCGTGAAAGATCTGGTATAGGATCGTGAATGAAATCTTATCGAGAAGACATTTGCAATGTCAGTAAATAATCTAATTTAATCAATTATAGTGACAAATATTGGAAAAATAAAACTGTCTGTCAAAATGGTTCAACATTATGATCAGTATCCGAGAAAACCAAGGCTTAAAATTACACCGTTTTTACAAAACTGCAAAAGGCAGATTGCTCATTGACATTTCAGAGAAATAAAAATGTAAACAAACATGATTTTTTTCAAATTTCTAATGCATAAACTACGGTAACCTTTCTCTTAAAATTATCGTTCAATTTTACTGTTTAAAATGGTTCTTAAAATTATTTTGATTTAGTTTAATCAGAAACTTTGCAAAAATGATAATATTTGTAAAAATTTGATATTTCGGATCGTGAAAGATCGGGTACTGCATTTTGATGATCGCGAAAAGGATCGTGAAAGATCTGTTGCCGCTTATTCGTTATTGGAAAAATCCACGAAAACGATCAAATCTTTGTTTAAACAAATGATAATTCATATTTGTAATTGGTATAACAAAAGAATGGATTTGCATGACTTTTTCCGCATCACTTTTGTTTGTAAATAGGGCTATATATGATGGTTCAATGTCATTGGATCTGATTATTTGATAATACATACCGACTAGTTTCTTTTAACAATCTGAGTCCGTCTGTCAGTCCTGCATAAGTTTTATGTCGTTTGAAAAGTTAAGATTTTCTCATCTGATTTCCATTAATTTTAATGCATTGTCATATCTATAAAACAAAGAACCTTTGTGATTTTTGTAAAAATTGGAAAAAAACATTGTTAAAAAAACGCAGGAAAACAACTGCTATATTTTTGACTTGACACAGGCATTTTCCTAAGAAAACGGTGGGTTAAATCTGACCTTTAGCTAGCTAATACGTCCACTTGTTTGACAGTTGTTTAATGTTCCATAATATTGCCAAATTGGGTAAGCAACCCAAACAGGCATAATTGGTTAACATAGCCATATCTGGGATCCAGCAGCAAAATTGTGTAAACATACATCACACACATACAGCACAACTATATTTAACATTTAGACACACTTACAGTTAAATCAAACAAAGACGCCAACAAAACAGTTTTTGTAGCTTCTAATACAGTCAGTATAGTAAAGCATAATTACGGAGCCCCTTAAGTGTCAAGTAAATATACATTTTTTCGTTTGCCGGAGATTTAATCTTGTGCGCACTAGTTTGAATAATCTTGCACACGACTTTGAAACTCGTTCGCACGACTTTCAAACTTGTGCGCATGACTTTCAAACTGGTTCGCATGACTTTCAAACTGGCGCGCACGACTTTCATACTGGTGCGCACGACTTTTAAAATGGTGCGCACGACTTTCAAAATAGTGCGCATGACTTTCAAAAACTGGTGCGCACGACTTTGAAACTAGTGCCCACCAGTTTGAAAGTCGTGAGCACCAGTTTGAAAGTCGTGCGCACCAGTTTGAAAATCGTACGCACCAGTTCTTGAAAGTTGTGCGCGCCATTTGAAAGTCGTGCGCACCAGTTTTTGTAAGTCGTGCGCGCCTGTTTTAAAGTCCTGCGCACCAGTTTTGTAGGTTGTGCGCACCATTTATTAAATGTCGTACGCACGAGATTAAAAGTCGTGCGCACGAGTTTCAAAGTCGTGTGCACGATTTTTCAAACTTGTGGGCACTAAATACTCTGCCCGGTATTGAGATAACCGCTATAGTCAAATTCGGGGTATATGTCTAAAAATGAGGCTAAGGAATCTGTTTATGTGGTGTCTGTAATCTCTAGTTCATGACTATTAATGGGACCCAATCAGAAAAGTTTGTATTGTTAATGGAAAGAACATCTTCTATACACCTGTATGTAAATTAAATGATATAGCTTCTTTGATTTAACCCTTACGGAAACAAAAACGTACACATTAAGATATTTCCAGGGGAAAACCACCAGACCCCCTCTCGTTCCACTCATTCGTGGATGCATTTAGCATTCAAAAGATATTTACTTTTCGACAATTTATGCTCCCGGAGGTCTTATTATCATGGATGCCTATATTTATACGTAGCATTGCCTTTTAAATGAAAACAGGTCTAAATATGCGTACCTATATATATATATATATATATATATATCATCAAAAAAATGACAGCATTAATTTACGTTCTTAGTAAGTAATTACATACTTCACCAATTACAAGTATATCAATTGGTAAAAGAAATGTTGTTTTCTGATCATTAAGTCTGATCACGCCTTGTCTTTCACGATCAAAATAATGCGTTGAAAGATCTTTCACGATCACTTTTGATTCAAAATCAACAACGGAAAATTATACTTTTTTTCAAAAATAATATGAACTTTTTCAAGTAATAACATTCTTTTATTTTACTGGACTTCCTGACACAACAAAGATTAAGTTTCAAATATATCATGATACATTGGAATGTGACCATTATAGATACAAAACGTGATTTTTTCTTAATGATTCTCATAGGATTGTGTGTCGCCTTTTGTGTTTTCTTAAAAAGTACATCATTTTTTCTTTAACTTAGTGCACAGTATTCTTAAGGAAGTTGAATCATTTTGACAGACATAATTTTTTTCTGATTTGTTCCACCTTTTGAAAATACAGCAGAATTTTCACAAATTTTGAAGTAGAATTACACTTAATTGCATTCACGATCCGATACCAGATCTTTCACGATCCGATCGCAATGCTTGACCACCGTTAGTTATTCTTTCACGATCATTTTTCTCGATATACCGAATGACAACCGTGAAATATAGGTAGATATTGATCTGTGTCACACAGATGATGACGGATATGGTCTTATTGACGAAATCACAATTCAGTCCTCTTTTCTTCGAATGTGACATTTCTGAATTAGACTTGTCACCGAATTTGTACTTTCATGAGCAACACAACGGGTGACATGCGCGCACATGTAGAGCAGGATCTACTTACCCTTCAGGAGAACCCGAGATATCCCCGGTTTTGGGTGGGAATCGTGTTGTTTAGTCTTTCGTTTTTTATGTTGTATTTTGTCAACTTTTGTTTGTCTTGTTGGTTGTTTTTCGGTTGTTTTTTTTTTACCATGGCGTTGTCAGTTTGTCTTCGACTTATAAGTTTGAGTATCCCTTTGGTATCTTCCGTCAATTTTAATATTAAATCATGATTAACTTTATAAAACGGTTTTATTTGTTTAAGATAATGTCTCCCCCTAAAAAAAAAAAACCCAAAAAAAACCAAAGCAACCCTAAAAAAACCTGAACAAAAAAAAACAAATAACATTTGACCAAGATTTACGTTTAATGTATGTAACAATAACATTTCATCAGAACGTAAAATAACTATATATGGTCAGTTTCTTATAAATTTTGTTCAGTAGTATTGGAGAAATGTGATGAACAATTTTATGTATCAGCAAACATGACTAGGTATCTGACAAATCTTATAAGTGCTCACACGTTACAACTCATCACTGTCCAGCTTCTGACCAAATAGGTTGTCTTTCTGTTAAGTAGTACATGAGAAAAGTGTGACGGAAATATTTGTTGGACGCACGGGCAGACAGAAGGACAGACAGACAAGGTGAATGCAATATAGCCCCATTCCAAGAGTAGGGATAGAATAAGGCTACAAGCCATCATGGGTAATTTCAGTCAATTTAAACTTTTATTAATAAATATTATTTCAATAATCACACACACAAAATCTTCATTTCTTCTACATCACGGCATAGCAGCTAAACGGCATTTCTCTAAAGTAAGTTTGATCACTGACAATAACTAATGGTCTCTAGCAGTGAATGGGTTTGATTGCATGTTTGCAATACAAGAAGAGTACATTTATTCTTAAAACACATATAGCATACAATGACAGAAAACATAAAACAAAAATGGTCTACGTTCCTTTTGTGAACAAACAATTATTAAGAACAAAACATTGGATGTTCTGGTAATAAAATATATAGCATGCTCTAAAGCTATTTATACATGTAAACCCCTTTAAATTAAAGAAATATTTTGACTTTTCATTTTGCCCCACGGTTTTAGAAAACGAAAACGCGAAATCGCAAAATGAATTTGTTTTCGCTTTCGCAATTTCGCGGTTTTGCCTTTGAAAATACAAACGCTAAAACGCGAAATTTGCCTCATTCGGCTTCCATAAAATAATGAACCATGACAGAGAATATACTTTGCTACAGCATCATGAGCATCATACACATATATGTGTCTGTTTACACTAAGAAAACAACTGCTATGCTATAGTTAAATCCATGGTATCAAAAGCATTACCATTATTGTTTTTTGACTTATGTCTATTTGTAATCATTATATGTAGCATGCTTATTGGCCGATAATTGGTTTAATTAAATATTCGTATTTGTATTCCTCGGCTCGAACTTCAACTCGAACTCTAACTTGATTGTTAGCCACACTCGTGATGTTACGCCAATTTTCATTGGTCGGAAATCGTTACAACAGCGGTTTCACTTTCTCTTTGACATACACAGACAACATTACAATACACTTCATCTACGTCTCTACATCGTACGTTGAACTTGACGAATACCCAAAGCTTCCGGTGGGCACAAGAAAAAGAGTAATTTTAAAGATAAACCAAAAATATAAAAAGCATAACGTCACGGTACCCAAAATTGAACTTATTATTCAACATTAACAGCTGAGAAAATCTTAAAAGTTTTCTTTGAGACTAAACAATTTGTATTTTGATTATTTGACATTATACACGTCTTACAAAATAGGTAAATATATTCAAATATACACTAAACGTTCACAGTATAAATCAACAGATGAAGCTTTCACTGGAAAAGAAAAATGTACAAAAACGCCGCCATGCAACGTTCTCCAAAAGTCATCTTTTTAAAATGAACAAAAAAAATATGTTACAAGCATCCATTTCTTAAAAAATAAATAGTGATTATGTACTAATGTCAAATAGCTTTAAATATTCGAAAAAATAAAACAAAACATATGTTATTCGATTTTGAATGATGTGAATTTAAGCATGGATGCAATTTGGGTACTCCTCATTACGGAAGCATGGATAGTTTGGAGGTCGATTCAAACCCATTTTTCTATGACTCAATATGGATTAAAAATCAAATTGGTGTACCTATATAATAAAGAAGGATACGGCTACAAAATAAACACAGAATGGAAATTTTTGTCTTGATCATAAAAAAACGTAGGTGAAAAAACTGTCAAAATAGGTGCAATTTGGGTACTCTCACGTTAGGTATGATAGGAAATAATAAAGAAAAATAAATTAAGAAAGGGGGTACCCCATAGGCACTTATCTCTGAATTTTTTTACCTATATCTGTATATGCTTTGATATAACCCATATTAAAGTATATAGGTAAAAAAAATTTCAGAGACAAGTGCCTGTGGGGTACCCATTTGCTTTTCGTTCATCTGGTCGCTAATTTATTTTTTCCCGAACTTGCTATTGATTGTCAGAATAGTGACGTCGGTAAATAAGTGTCCTATAAAAAAAAAAGCTATTATACAGAAAGAAATGTATATATTTCGAGGAAGTGTATGGTTATTTAAATGTATTTTCTTTAAACTTCAACTCTTACAAGTTACAAATGTCCCAAATGAAATATTTAAAGACTAAGGTTTAATGCACTAAAAAAAAAAAAAAGAAATAGAGGAAAATGGAAATGAGAAGATGCTGTATGAGTGCCAATGAGATAACTCTCCATCCAAGTCACAATGTCAGGGGCGGATCCAGGATTTTAGGTAAGGGGGGGCGCAGACTTAAATTTTTTTGAAGTAAAATTATCGAAATATTCTTTATTAAGCTGAGGACAACCCATGCTTTGCAAATTTTAGGGAGGCGCACACCCGCCACGCCCGCCTGAATCTGCCCCTGAATGTGTGAAAAGTAAAACAATTATAGGTCAAAGTACGGCCTTCAACACAGAGCCTTGTCTCACACCAAACAGCAAGCTATAAAGGGCCCCAAAATGACTAGTGTAAAACAATTCAAACAGGAAAACCAACGGTCTAATCTATATAAAAAACGAGAAACGAGAAACACTTAAGAACCACATCAACAAATGACAACCACTGAAACAGGTTCCTGACTTAGAATATTATATAATGCAGAAATTATTATAGACCGCCCCTCCTCACCCAGACCCTCATATATAGAACAACACAACTTCACAATACATCAATTATTTACCCTATGGAACAAAAACCGTGAGACAAATTATATGTAAACATAGTAAATGTAAATATCTCCGTGACTTTTTCAGTTTCTACAGATAATTTTGTGATAGAGACAGAATGGGTGTGATGCTGATGTCAATACTTGTTGGACTGGTTGTACTGATTTTGTCCTATGTTGTCATAAGGTTGTTCACATTTATAAGATGGTACAAGAATATAAAGAAAGTATTGTCAAATTTTCCAGGACCCAAGCCTCACTGGTTGTTTGGTAATGCATTGCAGGTAGGTACTTTTCATTTATCTTCTCTGTAAATAAAGGTTAAGTTATATGTTACAATTTGGAAGAAGAATACTTATTGCTATTTTGTGTATTTTTCCTTTGATCTTTTTTTGTGATAATTTTTCTTATACTTTTGGGTCAATAGGTTAAAATTCAAGGTCACTGTTATTATAGTTTTTTTTTTGGAAAAATTTATATCCTGATGAAAACTAGTTCCTTGTGTTGGTTTGAAGTAACATTTATGTAGATGGAAGATATAGGAAGGGGATTCCTATAGATATTAAGGTCAAAGGTCAAGGTCACAGCTGCAAAAAATTGACTGAAAATATAGAATTTTGAGGCAATTAGTTGTGTATGGGTGATTTCTTGAGGTACACATGTTGGATAATAACAAAACTTTTAAAAGTGGTACATGTAGATAGTAGTAAGACACAGAGGCTATTCATTTTGAGGTTAATCGACCAAAGGTAGAGCAAAAGAGGCTAATGTATCTCAAGGCTCTCAAGCTAATGTATCTCAAGGCTCTCAAGCTAATGTATCTCAAGGCTCTCAAGCTAATGTATCTCAAGGCTCTCAAGCTAATGTATCTCAAGGCTCTCAAGCTAATGTATCTCAAGGCTCTCAAGCTAATGTATCTCAAGGCTCTCAAGCTAATGTATCTCAAGGCTCTCAAGCTAATGTATCTCAAGGCTCTCAAGCTAATGTATCTCAAGGCTCTCAAGCTAATGTATCTCAAGGTTCTCAAGCTAATGTATCTCAAGGCTCTCAAGCTAATGTATCTCAAGGCTCTCAAGCTAATGTATCTCAAGGCTCTCAAGCTAATGTATCTCAAGGCTCTCAAGCTAATGTATCTCAAGGCTCTCAAGCTAATGTATCTCAAGGCTCTCAAGCTAATGTATCTCAAGGCTCTCAAGCTAATGTATCTCAAGGCTCTCAAGCTAATGTATCTCAAGGCTCTCAAGCTAATGTATCTCAAGGCTCTCAAGCTAATGTATCTCAAGGCTCTCAAGTTAATGTATCTCAAGGCTCTCAAGCTAATGTATCTCAAGGTTCTCAAGCTAATGTATCTCAAGGCTCTCAAGCTAATGTATCTCAAGGCTCTCAAGCAAACATTTTTACATGATGACAGCTATGTATAATTTCACCAGAATCTTGTGTACTAGATGAAATCTCTTGCAGTTAGGAGTATTTTTTATTTTTTAGCAAATTTATTGGTCATGTGCCCCTGTCCCCTCTCTCCCTCCCTCGACTTGGCATGTTAGCAAGTGTCTCAGGAACCCATTCCTAATTTTTTTAAGGGTCCCAAAGTTTTTCTGTGTATTATGAATGTGGAGAAAGTATTTATATCAATTTAAAAGATTTCTAGACTACTATGATTTTATTATACCCCTGGAAACAAAGTTTGGGGTATCTAAGAATCAGGCTGTCTGTCTGTTGGTCTTGATGAGCTTCTTTATCATTTGTTTGAATCACTTCAAACTTTGTAGAAAAAAGGATCGTGATATGCAAATATTACCATGTGAAAGATTTTTCCACTGGTTTGAATAGATATATCCATATCTCTTTTCACTCATATTATGTTTTGTTTTTTTGTAGATTGGATGTTTTCACGATTTTGTGTGTAGAAATCATGAAGAGTATGTAGAGAAACAGAATGCTAAAGCTTATACTTTCTGGTTGTTTATAAACCGTCCAATTCTTCAACTAACACATCCTGATACTATCAAAGTTTTAATGAAGTCTAGTGCACCAAAAGCCAAGTCTGGAGCAGGATATTTGTTTGTGTTACCATGGCTTGGTGAGTATAGCTAAATCTTGTGAATGACTCTTGTTTATGTAACCATGGCTTGGTGAGTATATCTAAATCTTGTAAAGGACTCTTGTTTATGTAACTATGGCTTGGTGAGTATAGCTAAATCTTGCG
The DNA here is from genome assembly GCA_017311375.1 of Mytilus coruscus. NCBI lineage: Eukaryota > Metazoa > Mollusca > Bivalvia > Mytilida > Mytilidae > Mytilus > Mytilus coruscus. The sequence goes on from CM029598.1 coordinate 8,549,399, forward strand.
AAGGACTCTTGTTTATGTAACCATGGCTTAATTGGTGAGTATAGCTAAATCTTGTGAAGGACTCTTGTTTATGTAACCATGGCTTGTTGAGTATAGCTAAATCTTGTGATGAACTCTTGTTCATGTAACCATGGCTTGGTGAGTATAGCTAAATCTTGTTAAGGACTCTTGTTTATGTAACGATGGCTTAGTGAGTATAGCTAAATCTTGTGAAGGACTCTTGTTTATGTAACCATGGCTTGGTGAGAATAGCTAAATCTTGTGAAGGACTCTTGTTTATGTAACCATGGCTTGGTGAGTATAGCTAAATCTTGTGAAGGACTCTTGTTTATGTAACCATGGCTTAGTGAGTATAGCTAAATCTTGTGAAGAACTCTTGTTTATGTAACCATGGCTTGGTGGGTATAGCTAAATCTTGTGAAGGACTCTTGTTTATGTAACCACGGCTTGGTGAGTGTAGCTAAATCTTGTGAAGGACTCTTTTTTATGTTACCATGGCTTAGTGAGTAGTAGAAATATTATGATGAATTTTGTTTATTTTATTATGCCTTAAATTTGTGTGAATTTATATTTGGTGATATACTCTTGTTTGTGTTATCAATGATTGATGAGTAGTTTAAGAATCTAGGACTAAAGGTTCAAAACAAAACATTATCATGTGCTTGTAATGGAATGGTTGTTAATAGATACCATATTTTCAGTAGTATAAGGTCAATATTTTTTTCAGAATGTTGACAGGGCTTTCTTATACTCCAGTTCGACTTATGTAAGACTTTTGTCTGAAATCCAGGTACAAATTATGAAAAAATCCAGGACTTTTGACAGTATTAATAATAAATTTTAAAAATCATTCTATACTAATTTTACAGGAGACAGTTTACTAGTGTCAGATGGACCAAAATGGGAAAGAAATAGACGTCTGCTGACACCAGGTTTTCACTTTAGTGTACTGAATGGTTACTTCAAGGTTTATAATGATGTAGCAGATACATTATTGGTAAGTATATGTAAATTTATATATCTTATTCTCCTCAAGGATTTATATAGCCTTACTATACAAATCCTTGTTCTCCTGAAACATTTTTTTTATTGACCAAGTTTGATTGTCATTTCTTCAGGTGTCTTCCGAGACTTTTGTTGTTGTTATATTGTTGTGTCTATGGTTTCATGATATGTTAAAATTCTGCTATGATTTTAAGTTTCATTCTAGTTAGGATTATAATGCAAGATGGATAAATTTTGTGATTTCAAAGTCCTAACCAGTCTGCCAGGTTTTATTTTCACATTCTTTTAATCAGGAAATAAATTATTTTAAATTCCAAAGAATTTTGTTTATTTTCACAACAAGTGAAAAATGAAAGCTTACACATTATGGCAATCAGCTAGCTAGCTAGCTAGCCAGAGTACTATCCTTGATTTATTTTGTTTCTCAAAAATTAATTTGAAAAGAAAATGAAACTGTATGATATAATGAATAAATATTAAAGATAATTCCGTGTTTTTCTATGAGTTATATCTTTTTCTATTGAAAATATCTCATTTTAATTTATTATATTCAATATAGGAAAAATTTGCAAGTTCCTGTAACGATGGTAAATATATAGAAATTTTCCAACTAGCCAGCCTGGCTACACTGGATACCTTACTGCAATGTTCTTTGTCATATAAAGGGAATGTACAACTTGTGGGGTAAGGTTATCTACAGGATTGTGACTTGCCGTCACTTGGTTTATATACAACAAATACATATACTATAAAATGTATACACAGAAACATACCTGCCAACTTTTGAAAATTTCCATGGGGGTTTTAGTGCGCGACATCATTTTCAAAGGATACAATTTTTCACGGTGTTTTTGTGTGCACTGTATTGAACTTGTACTCCATAAATAGTGTCATATCTTTTTATTTTCTTATGGTATACTGATGAGCTAATAAGCCCTTTTCTTTTGTTCATTTGCATGATTTTTGTACTTATATTATTGGGTATAAAAGATAGTACATGTAGCTATAGCTCAGCCAGTTTAAAAATATGGACAAAGAAGGACATTTATCTGATTCCTAAGACAGTAATTTCAATAATTTGATAACAAGAATGACAGTCATTCAGGCCACCATGATCAATGTTCTGGTCTCTATCAGTCTATATTCAGGCCACCATGATCAATGTTCTGGTCTCTATCAGTCTATATTCAGGCCACCATGATCAATGTTCTGGTCTCTATCAGTCTATATTCAGGTCACCATGATCAATGTTCTGGTCTCTATCAGTCTATATTGTTGCAGACTTCACAAAAGGCATGTTGAATTTGTCAATCAGGCACACTTTTCTTCTTAAACTGCATAAGAACCTTCTTGCAGATGAAAATTTGTCTACCATGATCACGATATTTACAATTCTGACATACAGACAGAGTAGTACAACTCAGAATTTCCAAACAATTTCGATTTTTTCCATGTTTGCAATGCCCCATAATCATGAGAAACATCGATTTTGATTAGCCTATTAACATAATCACAAGGAACACCGATTTTAATTTGCTGATCACGATTGTTTCCCTTCTGAAAAGCTCAAAATCAGGAGCCAACAAATATTTCGCATAGAATTTCACAAAATCATGTTTTAGAGCTTTTTTCATGGTCACGATTGTGCAATCGGGACAAGGGGTCAAAATCATGTAGATCATGCCTAAATCATGAAAGTTGACAGGTATGCAGAAAATAGTGTACCGATTGACCTTAAATCAGGATAGAGTGGTTAATCAACATTTTTATTTTGATTGAAGGGCAGGATCATTTTGGTGATAAATAGTGATTGGACATGAACTTATACCTATTAGCCCAAAAGTCCAAAACTTTATTGTGTGAATGTTGAATTGATGAATCAACTAGAAAAAGATTTAGGATGAAACTTGATATCAAAGTCCCTGCAATTTGTGTAAATTCTTTTCCTAAATCTAGCCTAAAATCGTTCACAAACTGTAAAGAAATCATAATAAAATCATGAGTTGTTTCAATGTTGTATTCATTTTTTTCCAAAGTTAAAAGTTTGCATTTCAGTTTGGCTATGGGTTAAAGATCTTTTTGAAAACATGTACAAAAAACAAATAGAAATCAACTGAAACAAAATGATTCAATAAATTTACATTTGTATTTTCAGTGAAAATCATCCATATGTTAAAGCTGTGAAAAGATTGGTGAAACTGGTATTAGCTAGAGCACTGTAAGTTACAGAGAACACCATTTTTTTGTGTTTCATTTGATTTTGATAGAAAGAAGCAGGAAAAATGGTAAGCAGGTGGTTAAGCAGGTGGTTAAGTGTGTCTGTAATGGTAAGCAGGTGGTTAAATGTGTCTGTAATGGTAAGCAGGTGGTTAAGTGTGTCTGTAATGGTAAGCAGGTGGTTAAGTGTGTCTGTAATGGTAAGCAGGTGGTTAAGTGTGTCTGTAATGGTAAGCATGTGGTTAAGTGTGTCTGTAATGGTAAGCTGGTGGTTAAATGTGTCTGTAATGGTAAGCTGGTGGTAAAATGTGTCTGTAATGGTAAGCTGGTGGTTAAGTGTGTCTGTAATGGTAAGCATGTGGTTAAGTGTGTCTGTAATGGTAAGCATGTGGTTAAGTGTGTCTGTAATGGTAAGCATGTGGTTAAGTGTGTCTGTAATGGTAAGCTGGTGGTTAAGTGTGTCTGTAATGGTAAGCTGGTGGTTAAGTGTGTCTGTAATGGTAAGCAGGTGGTTAAGTGTGTCTGTAATGGTAAGCAGGTGGTTAAGTGTGTCTGTAATGGTAAGCATGTGGTTAAGTGTGTCTGTAATGGTAAGCATGTGGTTAAGTGTGTCTGTAATGGTAAGCATGTGGTTAAGTGTGTCTGTAATGGTAAGCTGGTGGTAAAATGTGTCTGTAATGGTAAGCTGGTGGTTAAGTGTGTCTGTAATGGTAAGCATGTGGTTAAGTGTGTCTGTAATGGTAAGCATGTGGTTAAGTGTGTCTGTAATGGTAAGCATGTGGTTAAGTGTGTCTGTAATGGTAAGCTGGTGGTTAAGTGTGTCTGTAATGGTAAGCTGGTGGTTAAGTGTGTCTGTAATGGTAAGCAGGTGGTTAAGTGTGTCTGTAATGGTAAGCAGGTGGTTAAGTGTGTCTGTAATGGTAAGCAGGTGGTTAAGTGTGTCTGTAATGGTAAGCATGTGGTTAAGTGTGTCTGTAATGGTAAGCATGTGGTTAAGTGTGTCTGTAATGGTAAGCTGGTGGTTAAGTGTGTCTGTAATGGTAAGCAGGTGGTTAAGTGTGTCTGTAATGGTAAGCATGTGGTTAAGTGTGTCTGTAATGGTAAGCATGTGGTTAAGTGTGTCTGTAATGGTAAGCATGTGGTTAAGTGTGTCTGTAATGGTAAGCAGGTGGTTAAGTGTGTCTGTAATGGTAAGCTGGTGGTTAAATGTGTCTGTAATGGTAAGCTGGTGGTAAAATGTGTCTGTAATGGTAAGCAGGTGGTTAAGTGTGTCTGTTGAGTACAAAGTAGGGTATATTTAATATAAGTGTGGTTAAGTGTGTCTGTAATGGTAAGCATGTGGTTAAGTGTGTCTGTAATGGTAAGCAGGTGGTTAAGTGTGTCTGTTGAGTACAAAGTAGGGTATATTTAATCTAAGTGTGGTTAAGTGTGTCTGTAATGGTAAGCTGGTGGTTAAGTGTGTCTGTAATGGTAAGCAGGTGGTTAAGTGTGTCTGTAATGGTAAGCAGGTGGTTAAGTGTGTCTGTAATGGTAAGCAGGTGGTTAAGTGTGTCTGTAATGGTAAGTAAGTGGTTAAGTGTGTCTGTAATGGTAAGCAGGTGGTTAAGTGTGTCTGTAATGGTAAGCAGGTGGTTAAGTGTGTCTGTTGAGTACAAAGTAGGGTATATTTAATATAAGTGTGGTTAAGTGTGTCTGTTGAGTACAAAGTAGGGTATATTTAATATTTTATCATCCTGAATATTCATGTAATATTTTGCCACTGAACATTAACCAGGTGCAGATCCAGAATTTTCGAAAGGAGGGTGTAATTCAAGAAAAGTGATGATATACAGCCGAGTGGAGTGAGGCGAAAAAGTGTTTGGACAATTTGATGCTAAATATTCAAACAAATTGTAAGAAAAATGATGTATTTGAAAAACAAATTTGATGATGGAAGTGTGGGGGTGGGTACACTCTCTTTGTCCTATCCTGGATCCCCCACTGTTAGCCAACCATCAATCAATCAATCAATGATCTTATATTATTTGATTCAGTACTTATCCTTCTTGTTTTCCACATCTCGTTTTGCAATGTTTAAAAAAATGGCAGTTAAGTATTTACTTTGCCATGAAGTTTGTACATGTGTTTCAAAGTTTATTTAAAATTTTTATGTACATTTACCTTGGTTTACAAAGTGAAAACAACATGCCATATAAGAAAAAGCATGTATTTCCTAATAAAACAACACATTCCAAAATAAGAAACTGGTTTCAAGAATTTGAGCTTGTATAAAATCAAGTTGGGTTTTATTTTAAACCATTATTTTGTTTTCAGGAACATTTTTCTGTACAATCCAGTCTTGTATAAGTTGTCTTCTAGTGGAAAAGAATTCTACAAACTTTGCAACTTTGTTCATCAGTTTTCTGAAGATATAATTGCAAAGAGGAGAAAAGAATTGGTAGGTAAAAAATCATTTATAATTAGAAATTTATTCTCCATCATACCTGCCAACTTTTCATATAAGTACAGGAGAACCTAATGCATCTCTTATACATGTCATAAGTGTTTTTAATCTAATATTCTGTGGTTTTGGATGATTTAACATACACTTTATAGCTTGTTGTTCGGTGTGAGCCAAGGCTCCGTGTTGAAGGCCATACATTGACCTATAATGGTTTACTTTTATAAATTGTTATTTGGATGGAGAGTTGTCTCATTGGCACTCACACCACATCTTCCTATATCTACTTAAAAGCTGTGATGTATTCACTTCAAATAATTGAGGATTTCAAATGTCATGTCTGATGAACACCTCTCATGGGGATATCCGAAATTAATCGGGAAAGTTCACAGATTTGTTCTCCATTGTAAAATGCTGCTAATATTTTTCTATTTCCTCATTTTCAGGTTCTTCACTTGGGAATTTTATCAACTTGATATCAATGGAAGTTGTCTTCATTACAGACTTAATATTTAACTCAAAAGAACTACCATTTGAATAATTAATGCATGTTCTGGGGAACCTTTAGTTAAGTCATTAGGCATACCAATTAATATTTTAGGAGATTAAAGCATTTAAGGAAGTTTTTTTATATAAAAAATGTTTTCAGATACCGCAGTAATTCATTCATCTGCTTAGAAAATTTCATGGAAGTTTTCAGAAGATATTTAGCAGATATTTGGATACTTAGCAATATCTTGGTAAGATAAGACAATACTTATTATTTTAGAATTGGAAAGTGATCAACTTGATTTTTTAGATGTGATGAAATCATATAAATAGAAATCCTTTTCATTTGCAGGCTGAAAATCAAGATTCTCAGAAGAAAACGCAGTTAGATTTTTTGGACATTTTATTAACAGCAAAAGATGATAATGGCAATGGACTGACAAACGAAGAGATCAGAAATGAAGTAGACACATTTATGTTTGCAGGTATGATTTGTATTGTATTTTAATGTAGGATTTATACATGTGTCTGGGAAAGTCCAGGATATCACTCTATTTAATGGAAACCTAAGTGTGTCTATCTTGTCTAGTTATACCCCAACGCTGTAAAGCATAACGCTTTATATCAGATTGCATTCTCACTTGGATATATGGTCACATATAATAACATAAAGATGCCTATTGATTTTGAGATCACTATGTCTAAGTTCAAGATTAAAATAGCTACTAAAATAGATGGGAAAAAGTACAGAAAATGGGTTTCAGATAGCTCAAGAACATGTGTTTGCACTGAAACATCCATATGTTACATGTATAATGAGAAAAGAATCCCTATGGAATTTGTGATCACTGCCTCTAAGGTGGAGGTCATAGTTTACTAATAATACATTGAAGTTAGTGCAGAAAAGGGGTTTCCAGATAATAACCCCAGAACTTTACATGGGATTGAAGCCCACCTTTTCATGAATATTTATTAGATCAGATTGACCAATCCAATTGTAGGATATGAAATTGGAATACATATGTTACTTAAAGTAATTTCATTAGAACTGGTCAGTTCAATTTTGATTTTAAATAGATCTATCTGAGCATTAGTTTAAATCTGGTAAATCATGTTTTTCCTGTTGATAAAAAAAACTGTGAATATTTTTTAAATTTTTGGTGTAACACTTGATAACCAAATAATATTTTCAGCAGCTTAATATTGTAACAAACCCATATCTGAAACTTTTGGCAAGTCAAACCATTGTAAGAATCTTAAGTTTCATCTCATCTTGAATAAGAAAAGGACAATGATCTAAGTACACATGACAGTTATTTCTATTCTTTTATTGAAACTGTAAATGTAGATTGATTTTTAAAGGTCATGACACAACAGCAAGTGCCTTAAGTTGGAGTATGTACAGTTTAGGTAAACATAAAGATATACAGGATAAAGTTTATAGAGAGGTCAGAGAGGTCATTGGAGATAAACAATATATTGACAGGTACTTATTGGAATATATTGCTTTGATATTACTATTTTATTTGCGTATTTTGCATGATAGAAACAAGTATTTTATTTGTTTCACCAGCAAACTGGAAGATGAATTGATTAGTTCGGGTCAAACTTATCAATGTCGGTTCATACATTATGACGTTGCTGATATGTCCGGGTCAAAGTTATTAAGGCCTGGTCAACATTTTGACATCACAAAGCTGTGATATGCAATTTTAATAAGAGCTGAGCAGAGTGATACAGAAGTGGGACAACCGATAATTAATATATATATATATATATATATGCTTTATTTAGACAAAATAGAAGGTAATTCAGTCTTTTTAAATTAGTTTTTCCATTTACAATAATCATTCTTTTTTTCATGATACATGATGAATTTTTGTAAGAAAAATTTTGTGTATAAAAGGTATTCACAGGTTCCTGACTTGGGACAGGCATGTGCATATGTGGTGGGGTTAGACTAGTTATTTTAATTCTCATCCCATCCTTTTAAATTCAATTATTGGACTAACAAAAAGTACACTAAAAAAAAAACATACAAAAAATCAGTACATTTGTATATTGTACAGGAAAAGCTCACAACTGAAAATAGGTGTCTACTGATAGATATCTTTTTTTAAAACAAAAACACAATTACAAACAAAATATAAACAGTATTATACTATTTCAAAGAATTCTCTCTTTGGTCATTAATGTCACAGTAACAACCTTTTTTCATGATTATTGTATTTTAAAAACATGAAAACTGTTACTTCACACTTTTGATTAGGTAACAGTGCATGTCGTTTCTTTCCATTAATGATATTTAAGAAATGAAATACTCTTAAAAGAAATTCTAAGGCATTACACACCAATTCCACTGGTGACTAGGTCACTGGTGGCATTCTTTACAATAGATGGTATTGAAGTAACTGAAGGAGTAATAATATACAGACAAGGAATTATTTGAATCTGGAATAATTTTGAATTCTGGAAAATTGATAAGTAATGTGTGAAGAAAACTAACCCAACTTATAATGGAAGGTTAGCCATGCATGCTTGGCTAAGGTTCGATTACTTTCACTGATATTTCAGTATGAACTAACTAAACCCCTTAGCCATGCATGCATTGTTACCCTCCTTAATTGGGTTTGTTTTCATCAAACATTTTTATCAATTTCCCAAAATACAAAATTATTCCAGATTCAAATAATTCCTTGTTAACATGAACCTGGGTGTGACTACAATGTACATCACAATCAAAAGACAAGATTCTTGTTATAAGTTGGCTTAAAAATTTATTCATGTTTTCATTATTTTCATTTTAAAAACATGAAACTGTTACTTCATACTTTTGATTTGGTCGCAGTTTGTGTCGTTTCTTTCATTTAATCCATGTTTTTCAGTGATGATATTTCAAAAATGAAGTACTTAAGCATGTTCGTAAAGGAAGTATTACGATGCCATACCCCAGTCCCTACAGTTAGTAGGATGTTACAGGAACCTTGTGTGGTGGAGGGTGTAGAATTCCCAGAAGGCAGCATTTTTGGTCTGAGCATGTTTGATGTTCACCACAATTCACACATTTGGCCTGAACCATGGGTAAGTGTTTGTATATATTAGTATGTAATAGGATCTAAATAGCTGTGTCAAGTTGTAACACAGTGCTACAGAAAATGCCAAAGAGCAATGTCAGATCTAACTAACAGTGTATGTAGTGAGGCATTTGAGGATGATAAATCATACTAATGACAGATGTTCCAATTTTTATACCCCCACCGTAGGCAACGGGGGCATTAAGTGTTACCCTTGACCGCCCTTCCGTCTGTCTGTCCTTCTGTCTGTCCTTCAGTCCGTCCAATTTTTGTTGCCGCACTCTTTCTTAAGTTTGTCTCATCCAAATTTTATGAAACTCATACAGAATGCTAAGAACCAAAACTAGCAGACACAGTGAGAATTTGGGTTGTGAGTCATTTACCTTTATAGAGTTATGTCCCTTTTTAACGTAGAAAATTGTGAAGCTTGAGCGGGGACATTTGTGTCCTCAGACACATTCCTCTTATATTTTTGTTGAAACTGTTTGTATTAACTGTTGATTGATTTTTTAAAGGCCATGACACAACAGCAAGTGCCCTAAGTTGGAGTATGTACAGTTTAGGTAAACATAAAGATATACAGGATAAAGTTTATAGAGAGGTCAGAGAGGTCATTGGAGATAAAAAATATATTGACAGGTAATTATTGATATATATTGCTTTGATATGTACCGATTATCAGGTTGTCTGCATATTGATATTGCAAAATATCAGCTGTGAGTCACAATAGTCAAGTGAGCGCAGCGAACAAGTTCAAAATGTCTTCATATTGTGTCGAGCAGCTGATATTATATATTATAGCTTTGGATGAGGTCGATACAAGGATATTTGACCTGAAGAAGTATATTGACTGAGGACGAAGTCCAAGGTCGATATACTTCTGGTCATAACCTGTATTGACCTCATACATAACTATAATTGTTATATATTAATTTCGACCATATTTGTATGAAAATCGTCGTTTGATTTTCTTGGGAATATATAGATATCATATTGTCTCTAGACAATAACAACATATTAGTTGTTATTTCATTTATTTTTATGTTTGTTTTTAAGATCTTATGTATTTGAAGATTTTTTCTTCAAATAATCGATCATAGATATTTTTAATAAAACTTTTAACAATATCATGAAATTCATTACATGACGTCAAAAGTATATCGGTTTTTAGATATTCTAAAATAACCGTGCAATATCTTTTTCCTATGCAATATGCTTTTTGCTATCCGCTTTTCTGTCTGCCTTCAAAATATAGTTTAACATGTGACTATCCTGAACGAATCAAATTAGTTAAAATATTTACAATATGAATATGCAGACAACCAGATTATTTATCGGGTTGTATTTGCGTATTTTGCATGATAGAAACAAGTATTTTATTTGTTTCACCAGCAAACTGGAAGATGAATTGATTAGTTCGGGTCAAACTTATCAATGTCGGTTCATACATTATGACGTTGCTGATATGTCCGGGTCAAAGTTATTAAGGCCTGGTCAACATTTTTGACATCACAAAGCTGTGATATGCAATTTTAATAAGAGCTGAGCAGAGTGATACAGAAGTGGGACAACCGATAATTAATATATATATATATATATATATAGCTTTATTTAGACAAAATAGAAGGTAATTCAGTCTTTTTAAATTAGTTTTTCCATTTACAATAATCATTCTTTTTTTCATGATACATGATGAATTTTTGTAAGAAAAATTTTGTGTATAAAGGTATTCACAGGTTCCTGACTTGGGACAGGCACGTGAATATGTGGTGGGGTTAGACTAGTTATTTTAATTCTCATCCCATCCTTTTAAATTCAATTATAGGACTAACAAATAGTACACTAAAAAAAAAACATACAAAAATCAGTACATTTGTACATTGTACAGGAAAAGCTCACAACTGAAAATAGGTGTCTACTGATAGATATCTTTTTAAACAAAACACAATTACAAACAAAATATAAAGAGTATTATACTATTTCAAAGAATTCTCTTTGGTCATTAATGTCACAGTAACAACCTTTTGTCATGATTATTGTATTTTAAAAACATGAAAACTGTTTCTTCACACTTTTGATTAGGTAACAGTGCATGTCGTTTCTTTCCATTAATGATATTTAAGAAATGAAATACTCTTAAAAGAAATTCTAAGGCATTACACACCAATTCCACTGGTGACTAGGTCACTGGTGGCATTCTTTACAATAGATGGTATTGAAGTAACTGAAGGAGTAATAATATACAGACAAGGAATTATTTGAATCTGGAATAATTTTGAATTCTGGAAAATTGATAAGTAATGTGCGAAGAAAACTAACCCAACTTATAATGGAAGGTTAGCCATGCATGCATGGCTAAGGTTCAGGTTACTTTCACTGATATTTCAGTATGAACTAACTAAACTCCCTTAGCCATGCATGCATTGTTACCCTCCTTAATTGGGTTTGTTTTCATCAAGCATTTTTTATCAATTTCCCAAAATACAAAATTATTCCAGATTCAAATAATTCCTTGTGAACATGAACCTGGGTGTGACTACAATGTACATCACAATCAAAAGACAAGATTCTTGTTATAAGTTGGCTTAAAAAAATTTATTCATGTTTTTCATTATTTTCATTTTTAAAAACATGAAACTGTTACTTCATACTTTTGATTTGGTCGCAGTTTGTGTTGTTTCTTTTCATTTAATCCATGTTTTTTAGTGATGATATATCCAAAATGAAGTACTTAGGCATGTTCATGAAGGAGGTATTACGATGTCATACCCCAGTCCCTACTGTTAGTAGGATGTTAAAGGAACCTTGTGTCGTGGAGGGTGTAGAATTCCCAGAAGGCAGCATTTTTGGTCTGAGCATGTTTGATGTTCACCATAATTCACATATATGGCCTGAACCATGGGTAGGTGTTGGTATATATTAGTATGTAATAGGATCTAAATAGCTGTGTCAAGTTGTAACACAGTGCTACATAAAATACCAAAGATCTAAATTTAAAACTACTGTGGATTCTTTTCATTGTGGGTACAAATTTTTGTTATTTGAGAAAAAATGATATTTATGTAGATATTTGATTTCCTGGATTTGTCGAGGTTTACATGTACATACAAACTAATAGAAAATTAAATTTTGCAGAACATTTAAATTCATGATTTACATATACTGTCAAAATCCATGACAATTGGTACCACATGAATAATAATAAATCCACAGCACTCAAATTGCATGTCCATACATGGGTAAACAAAAAACGAGACTTGACCACCAAAATAAGATTCTGATATGACATGCATATAAACATAGGTGGGGATTACCTTCTTTTTATGGAAGCAACTTAACCTTATACCAAAAACAAAATAATAGTCCAAAGAAGGTGTTTTAGAAAGCACATCTAGCTAGGCTTTACATACAAACTGTAAAGTGGACAATTTTTGATAATTTTGCCATTAAGATAAAATCGTGAAACATAGCCAGAAAAAAGATCAGAATCAAAGTGTCAAGAAAATGATGAGATTAAAATCTTGTTGGCTCCTCTAGAAGAACATTGTGAAATTCCTTGAAAATAAACCACTTTATAGTGTGTTATGCAAATTATGATTAAAGCAAGTCTGCAAAGTACTGCTTTAAGGATCTTAAACCAAAATAAAATAAGAAATACCTATAAATGATTTCATATGACGACATCATGATTTATTCATTGGAAGCAAGATATTGTGTAGTGTTCATTAGAAAATAGATATTATTTAGGAGATGTGGTATGAATGCCAATGAGACAACTATCCACCAGCGATCAAATGAAGTAAACGTAAGCAATTATAGGCAACCGTACGGCCGTAAGGCCCAACATGAAAAATGTGAAACAATTCAAACGAGAAAACTAACAGCCTAATTTATAACAAACAATTTAGGAAAAACACATATGAAGACATGAACCAGCAACAACCACTGAACTACAGGCTCTTGACTTGGGACAGACACATAAAGAATGTGGCGGGGTTTAGTTTTAATTAAGTATTGTAAGAATAAAACATGTCATATTTTAAAACAGGAATTTAAACCAGAAAGATTTGAAGAAGACAAGCACCATGAAATGGACCCTTACAGCTTTATACCTTTTTCAGCTGGGCCAAGGTAATATGAGTTATCTCCCTGTGATTCTGATTTCAAACAGGTTTCTTACTTATGTAGCTTTATAAGCTAAACCATGATAAATATGATTTATGGCATCTTTATAATAAGTTTTGTGTTAATATGAGTCAGATTTCCAGTGGACAAATAGTTACGTCTTAGTCTTACTCCTTTCTGAACATGACCATGGTAAAATTAACTTACCCACATTCTTTCGAAATTCATCAACTCACCATTTCTTGCTTGGGTTGTATTTTTTGATTTTTAGAGACAGAAGTAATCATACATTACACATGTTCAACAACATACATCCAACTAACAAAATTTATAGAGAAACAAATAATTATAACATCAATATATACATAAATACCTTATGTTATAAGATTTCCATCTGTCATTTGTCCGTTGTCCTTGACCTCATTTTCATGGTCACTGTCTGCTTTAATAACTGTAGTGTTTGTCTTGCCCTTACAGAGTCAAAAGCAAGACTTATGTATGCTGCTCGAAGGCGCTGGAGCTGTCAACATTTTGTTAAAGTTTATGATTAAGTCAGTTTAAGGGGAACCAGTAATGGTAAACCAATGATATATGGTATGCAGTTGTGTAAGCATTGGTACATCTCATTTCACATAGAGATTATTCGGCCTCTCTCCCTCAGTCATGGTCTATTGACTTTGAAACTTTTGCTTAGTTTACATGTTAAGGTTTGTGATTAGGTCAGTTTGAAGGGAACCACTTATGCAAATTCAGTGGTATGCAGTTGTATAAGCACTGGCATATCTTAAATCTCAGAAATTATTTGGCCCTTTTCCTTCTGTCATGGTTCATTGACTTTGAGTATTTTGCATAATTTAAATGTTAAAGTATTGCTATTTTAATTTCAACATTTGCATTTAACTATCAAAATTATATAGAGGTGAGACAGTTTATTTACATTTCTCACCTATTAGCTCATAGAGTAATAGGGCTTCAGTGGTCTTATGGTCTAGTAGTTCATCTGCACTGATCACCAGCCAGTCAACACTGAGGTTGTGTGTTTAAACTTCCTCGTTGCAATGTGTGTTAGACTCTGATCTAAATTGACTATGATTGCCAATGGTTGTAGTTCTCTCTGGGTACTCTGGCTTCCTCCACCAAAAAAAAAAAAATGGCAGCCTTGATATAGCAAGCGTGCTGAAAGTAGCGTTTAACAGCATTAATGAATACATCTCTGTCTTGCAGGGTTCTTCTGACCTTTACCTCATAAACATGGATCATTGATAATGTTGAGTTTATGTGATTTTTTAAAGACTTTCAACATAATTTAATTCAATCATGATCAGTAAAGCAGACCAGACATTCCATCATGTGCACAGTGTAAACAGTAATACTAATCAATTTTATTTGTAAAGCAAATAAAGACTTTATGAAAATTAAATATGAAAATATTTTCTTACAAATACATATTAGTATATATTTCTTCTATAGGAATTGTATTGGACAAGCATTTGCACAGCATGAAGAAAAAGTTCTGATTGCAAGAATAGTGAACAAGTATGTTATCTATATAATTTAATGGTATGAATATATATTAGGGTATAGATTTAAAAAAAAAATTTAATATAAAAATTTGAAGATGTGGTTTGATTGCCAATAAGACAACTCCCCATTAGAGACCAAATGATGTAGAAGTTAGCAACTATATGTCACTGTATGACCTTCAACTATGAACAAAACTCATTCCACATAACAATCTATAAAAGGCCCTGGAATGAAAATGCCAAACAATTCAAAAGAGAAAACTAACAGCCTGATTTATGTACAAAACAATAAACAAAACAAAATATGATATACAGCAACCACTAAATTACTGGCTCCTGACTTGGGACAGTAAAAACCTGTCACATGTTCACATGCCTATCCCAAGTCAGAAACCTTGCAGTGGTTTTCTTTATTCCCTTTTCAAGTTTTTTTGGCTGTTTGGGGGGATTTGATGTTGTTGGCAGAATTATAATAGTCTATGTTGAAAATCACAACCTTTTTTAAGTGGGCTTTTTAGAGCTTGACATTGTATAAACACCTGTTTATTGTTGAATATAAAAATAAGAAGATATAGTATGATTGCCAATGAAACAACTCTCCACCAGAGACCAAATGATATAAATGTTTAAAATCATAATGCTTTAATTCATAGATTTGAGATTTCCTTAGATCCCGATCACAAGGTTGAACATTTCATGGAGGTTGTCATGAGAGCAAAGAATGGAATTATGGTCAATTTCAAAGAGCGAAACTAAAGATAATTTCAGGACTGAAAATATTATTGAACTGTTGATTTACTTTAAAATATTATAATTGTGTTGATTGTTAGTTGCTCTCCTGCCCAGCATATGAAAAGAGCAATGCTATGGTCACCAGTGTCTGACCACAGTTAGTCCATAAGTCTTCCTCTTTTTACAATTATTGGCACCAGGGGCAGATCCAGGATTTTTCAAAGGGTGTAATTCCATAAAAGTGATTATGTACTTTTTATGCTAAAAAAGCATATAAATTGTGAAAAACACGAGATTTTTTGTTGTTGGTTTTTTTTCAGTCAAAGGGGGTGTAAGCCCTCTTCACCCTATCCTTGATCCACCACTGGGTACATATAGACCAAATTTAATATCACACTACTGTTCCTAGTCAGTCCATGTGCCATATTTATGAATGTTTATTTTATGCTTGTCTATGATAGTAAGTTTGATTAACTAAAAACTTATTCTGGAAGTTAACATCTTCATTATGATGTAAACTTTAAAAAAATATATGCCAAATTTGAGTTAAGACCCAGATTTTGTGTTTCATTAAACATGGAAATGTGAAAGTGTGAGAGCGACATAGTGTGACATATTCTTAGTTTACTCTGTTCCTGAAGTATATTTACAATTAAACCATATTACATATGGCTATGATGTCGTCGTCGTCGTCCGAAGACATTTGGTTTCCGGACAATAACTTTAGTATAAGTGAATGGATCTCTATGAAATTCAACCACAAGGTTCAATAGCACAAAAGGAAGGTTTGGATTGATTTTGGGGGTTATGATTCCAACTGTTTAGGAATTAAGGGTCAAAACGGGGCTAAAAAAGGCATTTTTCTAGTTTCCGGACAATAACATGTGTATAAGTGTATGGATCTCTATAAAATTGTACAACAAGGTTGCATACCACAAAGGGAAGGTTGGGATTGACTTTTGGGGTTATGGCCCAAACCGTTCAGGAATTCGGGGCAAAAAAAGGGGGGAAAAACAAGGTTTTTCTGGTTAATGGACAATTACTTAAGTATTAGTCTATGTATCTCTATTAAATTGAAACACAAGGTTCCATACCACAAAGGGAAGGTTGGGTTTGGCTTTGGGGGTTATGGCTCAAACCGTTCAGGAATAAGGGGCAAAAGGGGGGGATGGGGTAGGAACAAGGTTTTTCTGGTTTCCTGACAAATGCTTAAGTATTAGTCAATGGATCTCTATGAAATTGTACCACAAGGTTCCATACCACACACAGAAGGATGGGGTTGATTTTGTGGGTTGTGGCTTGAATCGTTAAGAAACTAGAGGCCAAATAGGGGCCAAAAACAAGACTTTTCTAATACTGGCTAAGCTGGTTCTAACATAAATTATTTCTGATCTATATAAAGAAACAACAAATACTGATATGGCAGGAGATACACACCGAACAGGGTGTGTAAATTATTATATTTAGTTTGTAAACAGATTTACTAAGTATTGCGCAACAGCAAAGTATTGCACAACAGCAAGAAATCTTCAGTTGAAAATAAATACAAATCTTTTAACCAATTTCAATGAGGATTAATTTAAAGTCTTGAATTGTTTGAGGTTTTTACCATGTATTACTATATTGGATATTTGGACATTTTTAAATAGGTCTACATTTGAGGTCCAAAGGGTCCAAAATTAGACTTTGTTTGATTTCATCAAAAACTGAATTCTTGTGGTTCTATGATATGCTGAATCTAACTGTGTATTCAGATTTTTAATTTTGGGCCCTATTTTCAAATTAGTCCATATTAAGGTCCAAAGGGTCCAAAATTAAACTTTGTTTGAATTCATGGGTTTTTTTTTATATTCTGAATCTAACCATGGAATTAGATTTTTGATATTGGACCATTATAAGTAGATTAAATGTCCCATTTCAAATTTTTAAGTTATCTGACCACATTTATTCTGTGTCAGAAATCTATAATGTGTCAAATATTTAATCACTATCCGAATTCAGAGCTGTATCAAGCTTGAATATTGCGTCCATACTTGCCCCAACTGTTCAGAGTTCGACCTCTGCGGTTGTATCCAGCTGCTCCAGACAGAGCGCATTTTTTATTTTTTTATTGCTTTATATCTTAAAAATTATATTAGACAGATAGAAACTTTAAGAAGCAAAAATGATCAGCAAGACAAGATCTACAATTAAGACAACATGGAGGAAATTGTCTGACGGCTCCTTATTGGAGTTATTGCCCATTAATGGCGATTTTCACAATTTTTTTTGCATTTTACCTCATATGATAAAAATTATAATAGATAAATAGACACTTTAAATCACAAAAATGATGAGCAAGTCAAGATCTACTAACAAGTCAAATTTTGCCGATATAGTTAGTAGACTGTCACTCTTTGTAGGAGTGATTGCCCTTAAATGAGGATTTTTTGTTACCCTCTTTTGTGTTTTGAGCAAAAACTAAAGAAGATAGAGAGAAACTAAACAGACTAAGTGATCAGCAGTACAAGATCAACTAAAACACTAGAAAATATACCAAATTTATATTATCAACTTCTTTGATGCCCTGTATTTCAGTCGCTAGCATACTTATACATCAATCCAGGATGCAGGGAGTATTATTTCAGCTTAGGGGACAGTTCTAGTTTATATAGACTGCAAAATTTTAGAATCTTTTAGAGTTTAGTTTAAATAAAGTATTGTACAAATTTTACATGTCATATTTTTAAACCGTTCACATTACAGGAATTTAAACCTGAAAGATTTGAAGAAGACAAGCACCATGAAATGGACCCTTACAGTTTTATACCCTTTTCAGCTGGGCCAAGGTAAACATGAGTTATCTCCCCATGATTATGATTTCAAACATATTTAAATGGTTTCTAGTCATGTAACTTTCTTAGCTGTACCATGATAAATATAATGAATAAATCAGATTTTAGACAGAAAAACTAAGGATGGTATACCTATTCTAACTTGACCAAGGAAATTATAAGTTATCTCCCATGATTCTAATTTCAAACAGATAATGGTGTCTTTAAGTAGCTTTCTTAGCTGGACCAAGAAAATATCATTTTAAATCAGATTTTAGACAGACAGATCTTAGGATGATATTGTAGTATTGTACCATTTTTAATATTAATCAGATTTCAGGCAGACATATAGTTACATCTAAAGTTGTACACTTTTCTGAACTGTATCAAAACATCTCAATCACGTTCTATAAAATTTCATCAGATCAACATGTCTTGCTTGGCGGCCATTTGAGATTAAGAGACAAGAAAAGTCATACTTTACACATGTTCAACAACATACATCCAACTTACAAAACTTTAGAGAAGCATATAATTATAACATACCTTAACCATGATAAGACAGCAGTAAGCATTGAAATGCTATTATATTGAAAATTTGTAGATTTTTTTACTAGAAAGTAACAAAACTGATTTTTTAACTGGGTTTTCCGCTGGAAGAAAGTGGTGTAAAACACCAAATATCAATCAATCAGTCAAAGAAAAGTAGGATGACTAAATTTGGTCTACGAGAACCTTGCAAAGTCTACATGTCCGTCAGATAGATTTCACCTGACAATGATTTCATGGATCAGTTATCAACTTTATTAATGTTTGTGTCTCAGATACTATGTGCAGTAGGTCAACTATATTGGGTGTATTGAATGATTGTAATTTGTAAGGTGTACATGTCTATCTGGCAGGGTAATCTGACCTTGACCTCTTTTTTTATGAATGACTGGTCAATGTTAAGTTTTTGTACTTGGATGTTTCAGAGTAAGCAATAGGTCAACTATATTTAATGTATGGAATGATTGCAATTAGAACATGTCTGTCTGGCAGGGTTCATCTGACCTTGACCTTATTTTCATGGTTCATTGGTCATTGTAAAGAAGACATCGTTAGGTTCATTTCTCAGATACTATAAGCAATAGGTCAACTATAGTCAATATTTGGTGTAAAGAATGATTGTAAAGTGTACATCTCCATCTTGCAGGGTTCATCTAACCTTGATTTCATGTTCTTTTGTCAATGTTAAGTTTTCATGGTTAGGACCATTTCTCAAATACTATAAGCAATAAGTGAATAGATATAGGAAGATGTGGTGTGAGTGCCAATGAGACAACTCTCCATCCAAATAACAATTTATAAAAGTAAACCATTATAGGTCAATGTACGCCTTCAACACGGAGCCTTGGCTTACACGAACAACAAGCTATAAAGGGCCCCAAAATTACTAGTCTAAAACCATTCAAACGGGAAAACCAACGGTCTAGTCTATATAAAAACGAGAAACGAGAAACACGATAAATTACATAAACAAACGACAACTACTGTACATCAGATTCCTGACTTAGGACAGGTGCAAACATTTGCAACGGGATTAAACGTTTTAATGGTACCAAACCTTCTCCCTTTTTCTGAAACAATAGTATAACATCACAACATAGAAAACACATGATAAAATATCAATTGGAAGGCTTAACTCAATCAAAAACGTAAATTAACACACTATGAACGAATAAATTCGATCTGTGATACCTGAAAGTAAATACATAGTTAATAAAATATTAGGGACAAACATTCAAGGCAAAAAGCAAACAAACAAGTCCAAACAAAGCCACGGCAAGACACCACCATGAAATATTTAACCCTTAGAAAATAATCACTTTTGAAAAACCGGTTTTCATAATATATACAGGTAAATGAAAAATAACTTTGTCGTTTAGGTATACTACTTCTGTCTGTGAAGTATAGTTTATATTTGGTGTATGGAATGATTGTACATAAAGTGTATATCTTGGTCTAGCAGGGTTCTTTTGACCTTGATCTCATTAACATGGATCATTGATAATGTTGAGTTGATGTGATATTTTAAAGACTTTAAACATAATATGATCAGTAAAGTAGACAAGACATTCCAGCATGTGCTCAGTGTAAACAGTATTACTAATCTGTTTTATATTGTAAAGCAAATAAAAATTTATGAAAATTTAATATGTAAATATTTTGTACAAATACAATATACCCAACATCACTTTTTACTCGTATTTATTTATTTCTTCTTTAGGAATTGTATTGGACAAGCATTTGCACAGCATGAAGAAAAGTTCTGATTGCAAGAATAGTTAACAGGTATGTTATCTATATAATTTAATGTTATGAATATATCTTATGGGTTGAGATTATAAAAAATACTTTAAACCCATCACATGTTCAGGTGCCTATCCCAAGTCAGAAACCTTGCAATCGTTGTCTTTATTCCCTTTTCAAGTTTTTTTGGGCCATTTGGGGGAATTTGATGTATTATAATAGTCTCTGTTAAAAATCACAACCTTTTTTTAGAGCTTGACGTTGTATAGACACCTGTTTATTGTTGCAAACTGTATTTTGACCTATAGATTTTTTTTGTGATGTTGGGTTGTTGTATGCTCAACATCTCCTTTATATAGATATCTATTATATAGTCATAATAATAGATTAATATTTGTATTCAAAATCATGTCAAATGAAATTCAATGCCTTTTTTATATCATCCCTTCACTGATTCTTATAGAAGGATAATATATTGTGATCAATGGAAGTCGGCCATATTTAAATCATAATGCTTTAATTTACAGATTTGAGATTTCCTTAGATCCTGATCACAAGGTTGAACATTTCATGGAGGTTGTTATGAGAGCAAAGAATGGAATTATGGTCAATTTCAAAGAAAGAAGCTAAAGATTATTTCAGGACATGTTTATCTGAAAGTGTTATTGAACTATTTTTTTTTAAAATATTCTATTGCTAACCAAATGAAACTCTTCCACTGTCATTTCCTCTTGGTCAAGGTATTTAAACTTTTGTCAGTTCAATTGTCCCATGGAATAAATACAATAGCTATTGTTCTCTGTCAGAGTAGTTTATTCACTGGGACTTTTAAATTCTTCTGAAAGAAATCCCTCACTCATTGATTAATTTACCTGAGTAAAAAATTATCTTCTAAGTAGATGAAAATACATCTATCTACTCACAAAACTGCATGTGCTGTTGTATTCGTTCAATATCAATTATATATTTTCAATCTGTTCAATATGTACACTGATTTAATCATAAAAGGTTGATTTCTGACAAAATTTTTAACATTGTTCCTATTAAAATTTGATTTTTTTTTTTGTGTTCGTTTAATTATAGAATACATTTAAGAAGGCTTATTTAAACATTGTCATTTTCCAGTTTTTATTTGTCAAACACGGTCGGGCGTAATTCCATAAAAGTGATTATATACTTTATAGATAAATTCTATGACGTTTTTATGCTAAAAAATAAAAAAAACATATAAACTGTGAGAAACATGAGATTTTTAATTTTTTTTTTTTGCAATCAAAGGGGATGCAAGCATTTAGACAAAAATTATTATCACAATACTGTTCCTAGTCAGTAGGTATGCCATATTTATGAATGTTTATTTTATGCTTGTCTACGAAAGTAAGTTGGATGGGCATTATGTTAACTAGAAACTTATTCTGGAAGTTAACATGTACATTATGATGTAAACTTTAAAAAAAACATATGCCAAATTTGAGTTTAGACCCAGAATTTGTGTTTCATTAAAGATGGAAATGTGAAAGTGTGAGTGCGACATAGTGTGAAATATTCTTAGTTTACTCTGTTAGTATATTTACAATAAAATCATATCACATATGAAATAGTATTTAGGCATCGTGGCAAAAATATGCTTCAAAACTGGACTTATTTTGCTATTAAAGAAAGTCTGTTTGATTCATTAAATGTTTCTTATCATAAATGCTTTTTAATCTGATGTTGGAAATAAATGTTTACAGTATTTATTATAAGAAATCCAAAGACAAGCTGCATAATTTCAGAGAATCAAATAGCAAAAGATTGACATTGTCAGGAGCTAAAGTGAAAATTTTGAAAGCTCATCCAACAGTTCATTTACATTTTTTGGCTAAGGAACATTTGAAATAAATGGAGAATGTGTCCATGGGACACAGATGATGCCCCCTCTTGCATATAACGTTATAAAGGGGCATAACTGGAGCACGGTAAAAGTGAAGCCACCCAAATTGAACTTGATCTGTATTTTGTGGTAATAAGTATTGTATATAAGTTTCATAACATTTGGCTGAGACAAACTAAGTAAGGAACGGACACCAATTTTGGCATACTTACGTACGGACAAGGGTAACACTTAATGTCCCTCTGGTAAGCGGAGAATAAAAGTTGGTCCCAACCCTTTAGGAATTAGGGGCCAAAAAGGGGACCAAAACAAGCATTTGTCTAGTTTCAGGACAATAACTTGTGTATAAGTATTTTGATTGCTCTGAAATTGTACCACAAGGTTCAATACCACAAGTAGAAGGTTGGGATTCATTTTGGGGGTAATTGCCCAAACCGTTCAGGAATTAGGGGCCAAAACAAGCATTTTTCTAGTTTTCAGACAATATCTTGTGTTTAAGTGTATGGATGTCTCTTAAATTGTACCACATTTTATAAAAAGAAAATTTCTTCAAATATTATTTTTTTTGGAGGAAGGGTCAATTTTTTTTCCTCAAGATTTAAGAAATTATCAATTTTCCAAAAAAAAAATTGGGGGTCACAATTTATTTTGCTAATTCTATGTATATAGTCTGAAAACAGATTTACTAAGTATTGCGCAACAGCACAGTGTATTGCACAACAGCAAGAAATCTTAAAATTGAAAATTATAAATTCAAATTCATATAACCAATTTTCAAGTTCTTTTGACTTACTATTTATTTCTGTGTCAGAATTACCTATAAATAGTTGTCAAATATTTAATTAACTTAATCCAAATTCAGACCTGTATCAAGCTTGAATATTGATGTCCATTTTGCCCCAACTGTTCAGGGTTGGACCTCTGCGTCGTATCCAGCTTGTGCTCGTGGAAGCAATTTTTTAAGTCTATGTAACCACAGGTCTGTTCTCATGTTTCCTAGATCTGTGAGATGATTTTGAAGCTACTTTTGTTTATATATAGGTACATGATTTCTATCGGGTGTTTAATGTCCTAGATTTATAGATTATGTTGATTTAAACTTTTGTCAGTTCAATTGTCCCATGGAATAAATACAATAGCTATTGTTCTCTGTCAGAGTAGTTTATTCACTAGGGCCATTAAATTTCTTCTGAAAGAAATCCCTCACTCATTGATTAATTTACCTGAGTAAAAATTATCTAAGTAAATGAAAATACATCTATCTACTCACAAAACTGCATGTGCTGTTGTATTCGTTCAATATCAATTATATATTTTCAATCTGTTCAATATGTACACTGATTTAATCATAAAGGTTGATTTCTGACAAAATTTTAACATTGTTCCTATTAAAATTTGAGTTTTTTTTGTGTTCGTTTAATTATAGAATACATTTAAGAAGGCTATTTAAACATTGTCATTTTCCAGTTTTATTTGTCAAACACGGTCGGGCGTAATTCCATAAAAGTGATTATATACTTTATAGATAAATTCTATGACGTTTTATGCTAAAAATAAAAAAAAAACATATAAACTGTGAGAAACATGAGATTTTAAATTTTTTTTTTTTGGCAATCAAAGGATGCAAGCATTTAGATCAAAATTATTATCACATTACTGTTCCTAGTCAGTAGGTATGCCATATTTATAATGTTTATTTTATGCTTGTCTCTAAGTAAGTTGCATGGGCATTATGTTAACTAGAAACTTAGTCTGAAGTTAACATGTACATTATGATGTAAACTTTAAAAAGCATATGCCAGATTTGAGTTTAGACCCAGATTTTGTGTTTCATTAAAGATGGAAATGTGAAAGTGTGAGTGCGACATAGTGTGAAATATTCTTAGTTTACTCTGTTCCTGAAGTATATTTACAATTAAACCATATTACATATGAAATAGTATTTAGGCATCTAGGCAAAAATATGCTTCAAAACTGGACTTATTTTGCAATTAAAGAAAGTCTGTTTGATTCATTAAATGTTTCTTATCATAAATGCTTTTTAATCTGTTGGAAATAGATTTTTACAGTATTTTTATAAGAAATCCAAAGACAAGCTACATAATTTCAGGGAATCAAATAGCAAAAGATTGACATTGTCAGGGACTAAATAGAAAATTTTGAAAGCTCATCCAACAGTTCATTTAGATTTTTTGGCTAAGGAACATTTGAAATAAATGGAGAATGTGTCCATGGGACACAGATGATGCCCCCTCTTGCATATAACGTTATAAAGGGGCATAACTGGAGCACGGTAAAAGTGAAGCCACCCAAATTCGAACTTGATCTGTATTTTGTGGTAATAAGTATTGTATATAAGTTTCATAACATTTGGCTGAGACAAACTAAGTAAGGGAACGGACACCAATTTTTGGCATACTTACGTACGGACAAGGGTAATACTTAGTGTCCCCTCTGGTAACGGCGGAGAATAAAAGTTCATAAGATCAATATTTACTGTAAGTTCAGATTGTTCTTATATGAGACTTTGGCCTTATTTTAAATGTCTCATCATAATGCTATACTGCAAGTCCTTTTATAAATGTACAATGCATGTACACATGTATGGCACATTTTAAACTCAGATCTTATCTTCTGTACGAGTATGATATTGCGAGGTTCATATCTTTTTTATTTCTTCGGAAGTTTTATATTGGTATCAGTATCAAATATTTACCTATACATTTTTAAGTAAGTTTTGTGAAGAAATAAAAACTTTCCCCAAAATCAGTTGGTCTTCTTCAGGCCAAGGATTTGCAAATCCTTGTTCAGGCATTTAAATTTTTTAAGTTGAATTCTTCCATAGAATAAATACAATAGCTATTGTTCTCTGTGGACTTTTTTTTTTAAAGGGACTTTAAATTTCTCCTCGCAAATCCCATAATTCATTGATTAATTTAGCGGGACAAAATTTTTAAACCTAGTGATGAAAATACATGTTCCAATGCCAAATAAGGACACACAAAAAAAGTCTTCATTCAGTATTTTTGATGATACCAATTATATGCCATATATGAATCTGATGTTTAAATCAGATGTAAAGGTCCAAAAAAAACCAAAACTGCTATATCACTTCCAGTTACAACTTCAATCATAACTGTCCAGTTATATCTGATTAAGCAATATCTGGACAGTCAATTCATCAGCCAAATTATATACCCATTTATTCTGTATTACTACAATTCTCATTATAATAATCAAAGCCAGCACCAACAAATTCTCCACCCCCAAAAGGATCACCACATACTAGTAAAGAGTAACTTTTTGATGTTAAAGATTTTAGTGATTTCTATTTTCATGACTAAGTGGAGATAACTCCAAAGTCATTAAATGGAAATAAGTGTGATTCTCCTTGAATTTTGTGTTTCTATGCTTTATTTTATCACTTCGTTCTTTGATGATTTAACTTGTTTTTAGTGATTTCTATTTTTCATGACTAAGTGGAGATAACTCTAAACCATTTAAGAGAAAATAAGTGTGATTTTCCTTGAATCTTGTCTTTGTATTTCATATGTATTCACTTTGCACTTAGACGACTTGACTGTGATTCTTATACAGCAGTTGCTTAAAATTTCTGACTTGTTGAACAGTTTTATTTTATTAAAAAATTGCAATTTGGTCAGAATTTTCATTGAACTGCAATAGATGGACAGCAACATTTGCAATCAAGTCAATGTAACACTTATATATGCAATAAAACTATGGGTTTTGATCATTTTTAAAAGTCACAGGTCCTTTTAAATAAGATGTGAGGTCACAAGGTCGCAGGTCAAATTTGACCATGTTGGAGCAACAGTATATAAAACTGCCTCAAAAATTTGCATTTATTTTTGTATCTTCAATGCAATCTGTGTACCTAAAATCTAAACCACAACTGCTGGATCGCTGGACCATGGGAATGATATCCTTGATGAAGTACTGTTAAAATTAAGCGCAGTTATTTGCATTAATTTTGGAGCAAATAGTGAGTTATGTGGTTCATATATTCTTCAAAAGTTTGATCTGTGCTTAAAACTGTGGTCAACTTTCCTTTTCCAGTGTGTTCAAAGTATGGCAAACACAATAAACTGCTTCACCGAGCGCAGCTGGATACGACCGCAGAGGTCCAACCCTGAACAGTTGGGGCAAAAACGGATACAATATTCAAGCTTGATACAGGTCTGAATTTGGATTGTAATTAAATATTTGACACATTTTAGGTTTCTGACACAGAATAAATGTAGTCAAAGAACTTGAAATTGGTTGTATAATTTGAATTTATATTCAATTGAAGATTTCTTGCTGTTGTGCAATACACTGTGCTGTTGCGCAATACTTAGTAAATCTGTTTTCAGACTATATACAAAGAATTAGCAAAATAAATTGTGACCCCCAATTTTTTTCTTTGGAAAATTGACAATTTCTTTAATCTTGAGGGGAAAAAAATTGACCCCCAAAAAAATTTTTTTTTACCCCCTCCATAAAAAATAATATTTGAAGAGAATTTTCTTTTGAGGAAAAAAATTACCCCCAAAAAAAAAAAAAATTTACCCCTTTCAAAAAAAATTTTCTTTTGTAAAATATGTTACAAATTAAGAGACATCCATACACTTAAACACAAGTTATTGTCTGAAAACTAGAAAAATGCTTTAGACCCTTTTTGGCCCCTAATTCCTAAACGGTTGGGACCATCACCCCCAAAAACAATCCAAACCTTCTACTTGTGGTATTGAACCTTTTGGTTAAATTTCATAGAGATCCATACACTTAAACTAAAGTTATTGTTCGGAATCCAAATGTATGATTTGAATTTATATTCAATTGAAGATTTCTTTCTGTTGTGCAATACACTGTGCTGTTGTGCAATACTTAGTAAATCTGTTTGCAGACTATATACAAAGAATTAGCAAAATAAATTGTGACCCCCAATTTGTTTCTTTGGAAAATTGACAATTTCTTAAATCTTGAGGAAAAAAAAATTGCCCCCCATTTTTTTTTTTGCCCCCTCCAAAAAAAATAATATTTGAAGAGAATTTTCTTTTGAGGAAAAAAATTGCCCCCAAAAAAATGTTTACCCCTTCAAAAAAATTAATTTTGAAAAATTTTCTTTTGTAAAATGTGGTACAAATTAAGATCCATACACTTAAACACAAGTCATTGTCTGAAAACTAGAAAAATGCTTGTTTTAGACCCTTTTTGGCACTAATTCCTTAATCGGTTTGGGCAATTACCCCCAAAAGTAATCCCAACCTTCCTTTTGTGGTATTGAACTTATTGATTAAATTTCATAGAGATACACTTAAACTAAAGTTATTGTCTGGAAACCAAATGTCTTTGGACGACGCTGACATACCAATATAGGACCGCAATAAAAACTAGTCTGAAGTTTTAACACATTTTGACTGATCCTGAAGAACAAAATACTAACAATAAAATCTATCCCATCGAATATGAAATACTGGATATCATAGGCACAGTCAATAAATGGAAACGGGGAGTGTGTCAAAGACAACAACCCGACCAAAGAGCAGAAAACAGCCCAAGGCCACCAATGGGTCTTTAACACAGCAAGAAAATCCCGCACTTGGAGGAGGGCTTCAGCTGGCACCTAAACAATAATGTATACTAGTTCAGCGAAAATGGACGTCACACTAAACTCCGAATCATATAAATGAACCAAAATTAAAAAACATACAAGACTAACAAAGGCCAGAGGTTCTTGACTTGGGACAGGCAAAAAAATGCGGCGGGTTAGCATGATTTGTGAGATCTCAATCCTCCCCCTATACCTCTAGCCAATGTGGAATAAACAAACACACACCATTACCCACAGTAAAACCCAGTTTAAAAGAAGTCGGAGTTCTATGTTAGAAAAGGTAACAGGAGAAACTTAGGTCTGCTTCATATCTTTACTTGCATCTAGAAATTGACAATGAGTATAGTTTGAGGAGTAATCTTCTAGACACATTTATTTAAATTTTCCAAGCACCAGTGTATTTCTATAAACATGATTGCCAATGAGACAAATATCCACCATAATCCAAACAAGTATATATGTTACCCAGTTGATAAAATTCCAGAGCTTGCGTTTTATTTGATGACATTCGTGATAGAGCAGTTGCTTACTAGGAAGCCATTTAACCAAGGCTCTTAATGGTAAATTTGAAGTTGTCTCTTGGAAAGTTTTATAAACACAATCATGATTTGGTTGACCACTATAAAAAATTTGTGGCACCGATGATAATTGATATGTTCTACTGGTCAAACCCTATTATTTTTCCTCGATTTTTAGTGATTTACATCAGCCAAATGTGACTCATCACCAATTTTTCTTGCCATGAGGAACACAACAGGTGCCACTAGTGGATGGAGCAGGAAACTGCTTGCCATTCTGGAGCACCAGAGTTCATACCCATTGTTTGATAGGGTTTGTCTTGCTGAAAATTTTTTCTGTGTGAAGTTTGGTCTTTCTCAAACCTAGATTTCTATATAAGTGACACACCAATCACATTTTTTTACCCCCTGAAAAATGATACAAAAAAATGGCAATCATACCATATCTTCTTATTTTCATAAAAATAAACTGGAGGTTCAGAAGAGCCTGAATTGCTCACCTAGGACAATGTGCATCTTCAACAATGGTCCCACTCCAACATTAATTGTAGACTAAAATATAATTCATGACTTAAATCTCTTTTTTTATCATGTATTGCCGATCATTTTTATGCCCCATCTACGATAGTAGTAGGGGCATTATGTTTTCTGGTCTGCGTCCGTCCGTCAGTCCCGCATCAGATTAAAGTTTTTGGTCAAGGTAGTTTTTGATGAAGTTGAAGTCCAATCAACTTGAAACTTATTACACGTTCCCTATGATATGATCTTTCTAATTTTAATGCCAAATTAGTTTTTTGATCCCAATTTCACGGTCCACTGAACATAGAAAATGATAGCGCGAGTGGGGCATCCATGTACTAAGGACACATTCTTGGTTTCTTTTTTTAAAGTTTCTCTTCGTTCTATACAGTTCCCCCAAACACAAAAATGAAAAATAATCGTCATTAAAGGTCGATCACTCCTATATGTCTGTTATGTTGACTTAATCTTTTCTTGCTATTTAAAAAATCTCTATCGATCTATTATAGTTTTCAAGATACATTGTTATAGGTAACTAGACAAAGTGATGCCCCCACACTCCACTCTGAAGTATCTGTATTATAACAAAGTCAATGTAGGACTTTCTTTGAGATATTATTGTGTCTGGGAGACACAAATGATGCCTCCGCAGATGCAAAGTGTTATTTTAAAGTATATGTACAAACAGCCAGCAAAGTGAAAACTTCCTAGCATTCAAACTGTAGGAGGAGTTATGTGGCATTACTACAAGGTTATGCACCTCTTGTACTTAAAAAATGACAAAGTTCAACTATCTCCCCAAAGAGCAAATATTAATAAAAATCAAAACGGTAAACCTTGACCACATGCACATCTTCAATATATGTACAAACATCCAGCAAAGTGAAAACTTCCTAGCATTCAAACTGTAGGAGGAGTTATGTGGAATAACTATATACCCATAATGAGACGGACGGAAGGACAGACGGACAGGGGTAAAACAATATGCCCCCAAATTTTAGTTGCAGGGCATAAAAACACAAAATATTGGTTATTTAAGGACAATAAATCCAAATAAAAGAAAATTTTGTCAAACATTGTAAATGATCTTGGCACAAGAACATCTTGATAAAGCAATAACATGAACTTTTCTCATTGGCAATCCAACCAAACTTATTTATTTATTTTAAACCATTGTAAGAATGATGTTATTTTCTTTAAATTAGATACTTTTCCATCAAACTGTGTTTTTGAGAGAGCCTGTAGGCAGTATTTCTCTTTCAATCATATTGTTATAATTGAAAAGTTGTGGACTGTAATGACAAAACTGTCTTTGGAGAGGTTCATTACAATTATAGTAAATTTGTTATCGACTTTATATGTGTCTGTCCATAGTGTGGTGTCTGTAACCTCTAGTGGTTGTTGGTTGATGTTCATCATATTTCTTTTTTATTTATTGTTTTGTTATAAATCAGGCCGTTGGTTTTCTTGTTTAAATTGTTTCACATGTTGGGGCCTTTAATAGCCGACAATAAGGGATAGTTTTTACTCTTTGTTTCAAGGCCTTACAGTGACCTTTAATTGCTTATATCCATGCCATTTAAACTGGTGTGTAAAGTTGTCTCATTGGCAATCATACCACATCTCCTTATATTTAACAGAAGTAATAATCTCTCATTTCTTTAATATGTCTTTCTTCAATATATGATGATTGATTCCTCCCTTAAAATATTTCTCAGTATAAAATGAAATGGTATTGTTGTTTTTTGTACATTCACTGCACATCTCTACTTTTCTATACATTTGCTGCATTTTGCCTCACAAAGCTTTTTTTTTACAATGAACACCAAGTAGTGACAAAACTCGCATGGCCTGAAGCTAAAAAGCATAGACAAAACAAAACTAGACATCTCTTCAAGATAATTTAATGAAAGCTCTTTAGAACACCATTTGATGTGGGTATTGTCTGTTCTGTAATGAAAACATGGCTCCCAGATAACCAAACAGGTACTTCTTGTCTGAGTTCTTTCTGATAGCATCCAGGACTTGTTTGTCTACAGCAACTTGATCCTCCTTACGCTCATCACTTACTTGGTACACCTGTATACAGATAAAACATAGTTTACTACAGACACCAAACAAGTTCATCAGTTTCAAACTTGCTGTGCACATTGGAAATCATACCAAATTCAGGCTTGTATAGTCCGCGGTTTTATTCTCCAAAATTGAACCTGCCAGACAGGGGTGTGGACTATAGAGTATGATAAGCAAGAAATAAGAGAAAAATTTGATTTCGCGAGGTTTGTTTACGTTCCGCCATGTTTGTTATTGAAATTGTAGAGGGCGCTCTTATCATTTTCAAAACTAATAATTTTACCTAATCCATATTAATTTTTTTTATTCAATATCAAATATAAACTGATAAATTTCAAAATTAAATGCTTCACTACAAATTTCTCGTTTCTTTTCACTGCATTGCTTAAAATAAACTGGAATCTGCTTGAATTTAACGGAACGAAAAAAGTGTAGAAGTCACCGGGATCCAGCTTATGCATAACAATGTATAAACTACAAAACTTAATCGGTTATTCGTTCCGTTTTGGTGTTTCATACTGAAGCATGTGTTTTGTTTTAGCTTAAGATCCTTTTAACATTAATGTGAAAGATATGTTAAACATTATTTTACTCAAGGATGGAACTGTTTTACTTTCAAAGTCGTATTCTAGTGATATCTATTAAGAAAGGATTTTCCGTACACTCTCACCGTATTTATTTTCATTTACACATACTATTAGAACTTCCGGTTTAAACATACACAAGTTTCTAAATTGTTTTTTTTGTAATTTTGACTTGTCTTAACACTCGTGAAGTGTTCTAGAATCATTTAAAAGCATTTTTAACTTCTATTTGATGATGGAAAACAGGTTTTTCCATGAAAATACTGCTAAAAATCATGCATGATTTGAAATAACTGGAGTTTCATTAGACGTTTTCTAACAGTTACAAAATTTTTTTTTTCCTGAATTCTCCTGGCGAGAAGGGGGGTGCGGATAATGTACCAGTGCGAACTATACAAGGCAGATTACGGTACTTGATCTGCATTCTTTGGTAGAAATAATGTACCACCCAGAAAACCTTTTTTTCACAATTTTGAAAAAATTCAAGAGGCACATCTATTGGAAAACTCAAAAGTAATTCCAATATAAGGGAAAATCAAAACTTGACCTGGATTTCAAGGTAGGTAGTAGTGTTGAAAATTTATAAAGTCCTATTCTAAAATAAACATGTTCTCTTTGATAGAGTGGCAAATACTTACTTGCCCATTTATTTTTTTCATAGAGCATAAATAATGAAAAGGATTAGTTGGTCAAACTAAATAAATTTTCTAATACTTTTTTTCAACTGAAATATCATACCTGTGTGAATATTGAAAATATAGTGTACAAACCTCCTTTTTGGTGTCAAATATTTCTCCTTCAGTATGTCTTGGTTTTTTCAACTTCTGTCTTGCAAAGTATTTATCATTTACTCTCTCAGGTAGCTTGATGGAAGCAATGTCAATCTTTGTCTTTGTGGCGATCACATACTGCTGATTAATTCTTCTCAAAGGACAACCATTCAAATGGAATGGTCCTAAAAACGTAATGTAATGTAATTCAATCATTTGTCTGCATATAATACATGTAAATAAGGAATAGCAAATTCCATTTTTAGGCACACCAGCTAAAGCTGTAAGATTGTGATAATTCAGAATCTCCAATGCAGTCTAATGATAATTTTAAGCTCTGTAATATTCTTTATTATTAGACTCAAAGAAAGGAAATTCTTATGAAGACATCAGCTCTGTGTTAAATGAATATATAGAGATTATTCTTTTAGTGTCTTTAAATCTTCTGTATTTTTTAAGAGGCTAAGCGAGGATATTTTTTCTGTTTCGAGTCATGTACAAATACAGCTGATATTTAAACACATAAATTAAAACACATAATGTCTTTCACAAGGGATTCCCAAATTCTGTTCTGTAATGATGTATAAAATTTCTGATCTTGATAAAATTAACTAGTTGATCCACATGAATATTTGTCAATAAAATTGGACTTGGAGGAAGAAACCCAAAAGAACAAAGGTTAATGACTTCAGTCAATAACTATCACTGAAATTAACATACTAGATATTTTAATAAATCTGAGGTTTTTGTTATCACTCAGAAGAAATATATTGCTATACATACCAGTAACAAGAAGAAGACCAGATGGTAGGTCCTTTAGATATACTACTCTCTGAAAAAGAAATTATATTGTGAGGTTCATGAAATCTAATTTTGCCACTTTTTTTTTGTCTTAAAAACTTTCTTTTAGAATTTTACTCAGCAGTTTAGTAATTTTCAAAATAATTTTTAAACAATCCATTGTTAAAGAAAAAGGTATGATAAGGACACTATTTTGGCCCCTTCATTTGGAAAATCGGAAGACAATTACTCTGTCAGACATCAGTATTTTCTTACTTGAATTATAACTTAAATATTGGCATTAGGGCTTGGAACTTCTTTAATTTAGGCCTAATAAAATGCTCCGCAGGGCGCAGCTTGATACGACCGCAGAGGTCGAACCCTGAATAGTTGGGGCAAGTATGGACACAACATTCAAGCTTGATACAGCTCTGATTTGGATTGTGATTAAATATTTGACACAGCATAGGTTTCTGACACAGAATGAATGTGGTCTAAGAACTTAAAATTTTAAATTGGACATTCACCTAGTATGGTCCAATATCCAAAATCTAAATACATGGTTAGATTCAGCATATCAAAGAACCCCAAGAGTTCAATTTTGATGAAATCAAACAAAGTTTAATTTTGGTCCCTTTGACCTCAATGTGGACAAAGTTGATAAAGGGCCCAAAATCAAAAATCTAAATACATGGTTAGATTCAGCATATCAAAGAACCCCATATATTCAATTTTGTTGAAATCAAACAAAGTTTAATTTTGGACCCCGATTTGGACCAACTTGAAAACTGGGCCCATAATCAAAAATCTAAATACATGTTTAGATTCAGCATATCAAAGAACCCTATGAATTCAATTTTGTTAAAATCAAACTAAGTTTAATTTTGGACCCTTAGGACCTTAATGTAGACCAATTTGAAAATGGGACCAAAATTAAGAATCTAAATACACGGTTAGATTCGGCATATCAAAGAACCCCAATAATTCAATTTTGATGAAATCAAACAAAGTTTAATTTTGGACCCTTTTGACCTCAATGTGGAAAAATTGATAACGGGCCCAAAAATCAAAAATCTAAATACATGGTTAGATTCAGCATATCAAAGAACCCCATATATTCAATTTTGTTGAAATCAAACAAAGTTTAATTTTGGACCCGATTTGGACCAACTTGAAAACTGGGCCCATAATCAAAATCTAAATACATGTTTAGATTCAGCATATCAAAGAACCCTAAGAATTCAATTTTGTTAAAATCAAACTAAGTTTAATTTTGGACCCTTTGGACCTTAATGTAGACCAATTTGAAAATGGGACCAAAATTAAGAATCTAAATACACGGTTAGATTCGCATATCAAAGAACCCCAATAATTCAATTTTGATGAAATCAAACAAAGTTTAATTTTGGACCCTTTGGACCTCAATGTGGACCAATTTAAAACGGGCCCAAAATCCAAAAACTTAACACACGATTAGATTCAGCATATTAAAGAACTCCAAGAGTTCAAGAATAAAACCCCATTGAAATTGGTCAAGAAATAAGCAATTTATACAAAGTATCTTCTTTGCACAATACTGTGCAATTGAATATTTCTTGCAATTGTGCAATACTGTGCAATTGAATATTTCTTGCTATTGCGCAATACTGTACAATTGACAATTTCTTGCTATTGCGCAATATTGTGCTATTGGATATTTCTTGCTATTGCGCAATACTGTGCAATTGAAGATTTCTTGCTATTAGCAATACTGTGCAATTGAAAATTTCTTGCTATTGCACAATACTTATTAAATAATAATTTACACATCCTGTTAGGTGTGTATCTCCTGCCATATCATTATTATTTGCTTTTAAATATAAATCAGAAATAACCAACTTAAAATGGAAAATTTTAAAGAAAAAAAGGAAAAACAAGAAACCCCCAAATTTTTGAACCCCTTATGATTCATCACCCCAAACTCAATCCCAGCCTTCCTTTGAGGTATGGTACCTTGCAGTACAATTTCAGAGAGATCCATACACTTGAACACAAGTTATTGTCTGGAAACTAGAAAATGCTTATTTTGGCCCCTTTTGGCCCCTAATTCCTAAACGTTTCAGGCAATTACCCCAAACTCAATTCCAGCTTTCCTTTGTGATATGGAACCTTGTAGTACAATTTCAGAAAGATCCATACACTTACACACAAGTTATTGTCATGAAACTAGAAAATGCTTGTTTTTGCCCTTTTTGGCCCCTAATTCCTAAACGTTTCAGGCAATTACCCCAAACTCAAATCCAGCTTTCCTTTGTCATATGGAACCTTGTGGTACAATTTCAGAAAGATCCATACACTTACACACAAGTTATTGTCATGAAACTAGAAAATGCTTGTTTTTGCCCTTTTTGGCCCCTAATTCCTAAAATTTGGAGGCAATTACCCCAAAATCAATCCCAGCATTCCCTTTGTGATATGGAACCTTGTGGTACAATGTCAGAGAGATCCATACACTTACACACAAGTTATGTCTGGAAGTTACAAAATGCTTATTTTGGCCCCTTTTGCCCCTAATTCCTTAACTGTTGGTACCATAACCCCAAAATCAATCCCAACCTTCCTTATGTGATATTGAACCTTATGGTAAAATTTCATAGAGATCCATTCACTAAAACTAAAGTTAGAGTGCGAAAACCAATGCGTCTTCGACGACGACGACGACGCCAACGTCATACCAATATACGACCACAAAAATTTTTTGCGGTCGATAAAAGAAATAATCTGTGTTTCCGGCAACATCATTTTGAAAAATAGGGTGGGTAGGTCGGATTTTTTTTTTTCTTTTTTTTTTTTGACATTGTAAACGAAATCCGGAAAATTATCATGGTTTTTCCAAGTCCGGGTCCGTAATTAGTTTCAAATACCGGAAGTGCAGCCATTTGCAATGTTTTTGAAGCACCTGATGTGCAAATTTCTTGGATTTTTACCTATTTGGAATACCTTTTGAAATAAATAAAATGTTTTACTGGCTTTCTGTGCTAGTAGAAGCAAGTTAGATAAATAATTATGTCGATTAACAGAAGCCTGTGTCAAAAACAGGGTCGGTTGATACCAATTTCTTTTTTTTTATTTGAAGATCCAATAAAAAAATTAGGGTCGGGACTAAAAAACAGGGTCGGTCGGGTTACCGGAAACAGAGATTTTTTTTTTCTCTGCCTTAGCGCAAAACATCAACAACTGCCAAAATAGCCTTGTTTTGAGATCTTCTCATTAATATTTAGATATGAGCAAAAGCTTTACTGAAGTAATGAATAAATTAACTATTTTTACAATTTCAGGGGCTAAATAATGGCTCTTATCATACTGTTTCCTTTAATCTTTTAAGTTCTTTAGATCAAATTAGACAGGTTATACACACAACAGTTACTTTTCAGTCAGAGAAGATAAACACCTGAATATTTCATATAGAAAATACTATAATATAATGGGGACCTTTGATGCACCACAGCTAAACTTTTATTGACAGTAAAATTATCTACTAAGCCAATAATTGAATCCATTATTCCACTGTAAAACTACCAAATTAATGTTTTCGTGTATAAATGCAGCTTTCTTGGTTAAATAACACTCACCTTTCCCTTATGACGTCCAGCCACAATGATGAGAACAGTGCCAGGGGTGATACTGGACCTAATCTTGTGTTTATGTTGACTGAATGGCTTCCTACGTGATCTCAGTTTTCTTGGTTTATCTTCTGTAGGATAAAATCTTGGCTGAAAATGAATTTATATCTTGGTAAAATCAGAAAAGGTCTTCTTTCAGTGAATGCTTTAATATAATTACCACTTCAGTCAAAAGTAAGAAATAGAGTCAACATAAAATAGACGAACCTTACAAATTGCCAATAAAATTAAACCAGCACTTTGAATTTACAACAATGGTAACAGATCTAAAGGGTAGACGAGGGTAGAAAAGGGACGACTTACAAAATACATTTGTACCTCGTCTTGTCTGAATTTTCGACACAAGGACATTCGACCTTACATGGTTTATTTTCAATCCTTCAATTATAAATGTCAATCCATTATAAAGTTTTCATATAAAAATAAGAAGATGTGGAATAATTGCCAATGAGACAACTCTCCACCAGAGACCAAATGACATAGAAGTTAACAACTATAGGTCATCACTCATGCTTGCTTTACAAAACCATTTTTGGAACTTCAGTGTTCTTCCAAGGCCGATATGATGCTGCGGTCTCTCAAGGCCTTCCAAATATTTGTGTTGTCCCTGCAGCGCTTACATTGGCATGCAGTACCTTATAAGATAATACTGCAGCGTGTAAATCTTTAATTTTCTTATTTAATTATGAACTGTAGATACTTTTTGTAAAGTTAAAGATCGCTGCTGAGAAGAAAATGAATATTACACCAAATTACGCAATTATTGATCGACTCCAGTCTACCCTTTACCTGTATTTGCCTTATCAGATCGCGTAATATATTGCATAGATTATCATCGAATAGATAAATATTTTTCTTGGATACTTTTTTCAGTGTTTCATGGTTGGAATTAAGGGATAAAATTGAAATACAAATATGACACGTTTTTACGCATGGCTTTCCTGATTAATTGAGGAATTGAATATCGAATTTTCTCATTGGTCAATAATAAAATCTATTTTAATACGACCAAAGAACATGATGAAAACATGTGGTAACTTTGCAATACATAACTACAAATATTTATGAATGGAAGTTGTTTTACGTAAAAAAAAACGTAAAGTAAACTAATATTTGTGATAAATTCAAAATGTGAATCGATAGTTAGGGTTAGGATGTGAAATTTTGTTTTTACCAAATAAAATTCGTCTTTAATTGTCATGTTTAAAAAATAAATCAGTTATGACCGTTTTTGGTCCTTGCACCGGAAAACTGACAATACACAACTTGATGTCAATAGTTGGGTACAGAAACGCAGAAGCATATAATGTATAAAGTCACTAGTAAATAATTTTGTTGGACTTTACTTTGAAGAATTTGTCAGGTTTCTAACTGCCAAAGAAAAGATTGTGCCAAATACGCACGGAAATGATCTTGAAATGTTAAACTGCTAAAATTGGTCAGCTGTTCATTTTAATTCTTTTGTTTGAGTTGGATCTTCAACAAAAGTGATAAAATTAGACATTAAAAAAACATGCTTCAGTTCAAAATCATCAAAACCCATTTCATCCTGCTAGGTGCAAAAAAAACCCTCAATGACACTCAACTCTTTTAAACTTTGTTTTAGGACATAATTTTCTCTTTCCAATTACAAATAAGATAAAAGAACATAGTTCCAATGTCCCCGCAATGCACATTTTTTATCTTACCAAGGCAATAAATAAAAAAAACTTTTTTTTTCTTCTTTAAAAACTTTTTATAAATATATTTTAGAAATGAAGGCTTGAGAGCAAATGCAATGCAATTTCCAATTTTATTAATATTTCCATGGCGGCAAAACTTTTTTAAAAATATTTGATCGGCACTGATTTTCGAAATTTTTCCAGACATTGCTGATATAAACCTATGATATAAGTTTTATGAAAATCAGGCAAGAATTGGACACGTGAGATGGCTAACAAGACCCGACAGACACCCAGTATTTCTATGTCCCCCTCGACATGTCACGGGGAACAAAATGTAACCGATAATGTAATATGGATATAAGCACAAAAGCCACCAAGCCATGATGTTCCAGATTTAGCCAAACAGGCAACTGTGGTATATGATAAAAGCATATAGCATACAGTAGTTCAGTGTAGTGCATGGTATGCTTTCTTTCTATATCTAGAATTCTAAAAGTTATTTACCAATCTATTAATCCTAACAAAACGTTTTTTTCCATTTTTATCCCCACCAACTTCTTTGGTGACCATACGAGCCGGCTTCTTCGCTTTTGGTGCCATCTGAAAGAATAAAACTTACAATTTAGACAAGAATTCAAATATAAATATATGTATTCATCATTTTATTTTAATTTTTAATTTATGGTTTATAGCTGAAGTATTTTTCATCACTATATGGATCACTTATTTATATTTATGCACATGTACTGTATAATCAGTAAAAATTAGCTAAATCACCACATTAAAATGGTTACTGCTTGAAAATAAATTCACAAATTTGATAATAAAATCTTCAAACATGTTCAAAAGAAAACAAAATTGAAAAGATTCAAGTCAACAAAGTTCTGAATTCAGATGTTTTGCAGGTAAAAGCAACATTTCATTTAATAAGCATATCCACTACGGTCTTCAGGATAAAGCATACAATTTCCAACAATGTTTGCGTTTCTGATTAGCGAAAAAGTTAAAACAAATTTACACCGCACAATGAGTTACCCAAGTTGACCCGGGGTCAATCGGTGTAAACGTCAATAAACAATCATTTCTAACTGTGAGTTATAACAATAGGAAATTTACGGGAAAGCGCACCAATTCGAAAGTTGTCTATAAACCTTCATGAACATGTACAGGTCTCATCAAGTTGCACCTGCTTCATGTTCAACATTTGTGCAAAAAATCAGATGAAATAGTCATGCACACCAAGCTACATTAACTCAACTAGACTCTCAAATAATTAATAAATAACAGTATTTAACATAGGCATGATCATGATGGTATTAAACAAATGTAAAACAAATGGATTGTACACAAGCTTTTGACCACGGTTACCCAAGATATCCTAAGAAAGAAAACCCGTACAGAAATGAATCAATTCATACTATGAAATATCTTTACAACGGTCAGCATTTAATACAGAACATACCGACACAGATCAGTTGTACAGAATGTATGTTTATGTTTAACAGATCAGCTAGCAAAAAAAATTATTTAAATGCGAGTCAGAACGATTTGGAGAATAAAAGATCTTAATTTATTAAAAAAAGGTTACAAAGTATATAATCGTCTATCAAATTTGGATTGATGATGGTTATTTATTGAGATATTTTCCGATTTATTTTCCATTCACGTTTATTTCGCTGGCTTACTTTGGTCAACCGGAAGTAAAAGGATGACAGGAAGTATCAAAGGGAGAAAATCGAAATTTAATGTTTACCATCACATCATGATGCCAATTCCAGGTATTTTCTTAAATTTTTCGCCTTTTGAATTTAGCAGTATATGAGTTATTAGTTGGCAATAAAAATAATAATTTCCGAGGGTTTTTTTTCACGACAGGCGAAGACAGAGACTTATATTTTCTGCACACCAGTATCTTCTTTTATTACTCTTGTTGCAGTTTGTGATTTTTCAGTGAAATTTATGCAGGTGATTGTAGTTGATTTACCCTGAAATATCCCCCTGTGTATTTTATACGGCTAGGTCCAATAGTCCACCCATGCATGAGTTGGTAGGTTGAGAGTTTTGAGTTATTGGCTTTAACTTGTTTAAGGAAAAATTTTAAAAGCAGAAAGATTGAGGCGAATGTACACAGGGAAATTATGCGAGACAACTTGGGCTGACTAATAAGTCAACTTCGACCGTCTATAATGACAACTCAGACAAAGTATTTAAAGAGGATTTGAACTATTTAAATGATTATAAATTATTAAATGTTATATTTTACATGACAGTACAATACATGTTGCTGAATTTGCAAAACATAATACAAAAATAAATATTAGTTAAATGTGAATTCAATTAAATTTCTACTTATTTTTATCAATTTACTATAAAACTTAATTGAAGTAAAGAAAGTATGTTAAATTTGTTTCATTTATTTATTATTTAAAGGTCAACTCGGACTGTCTGTATTATGTAAAATACTTGTTATTTATGTTACATGACTTGAAATTATTTCTTTGATTAAGTGTAGTATCTTAGGTTTTACTTAGTGTTCAAATTGTATATTTCTTATGTAAATGACATATACGTAGTTGTTACTTATGTTACTTGACTTGAAGTTATTCCTTTGGTGAAATAAAGATATGTATATATATTATTGTTATTCTTTCATTTTAAAATTGGAATATGCTTGGACTAATAACACAGCACTTTAAAATAATCAAGGATATAATATTTATCAAGCAAAAATAAAGAATCTACCAAAACATTACAAACATGTTTGACTCATACAGCTTTCAAACAACAGAAATCAAAAATATCCGGAGCGTCGTTCAATCTTTAACAATAGACAGATGCATGTTAATACAAATTGTCCGAGTCTATAAGTTGTGATCTTGAATTGTCTATATAGAAGTCTCTTCATAGACGGTAATATTGTCTTTTTCGTCATTTGTATAGTCAAAATGGGGTAAAACTCTCCCTATATAGTTTGTTCTTTGCATTATAGATGGTATGACTTCTCTTCAGACACCGTCTTTTTCATTAAATCATTTATATAGTAAAAACTCTTAATTTTACACTTTGTTTGAGTTGGCATTATAAACTGTCTGAGTTGACTTTTTTGTAGACGGTCCAAGTTGTCTCGCACCCTACACAGGCACTTGTCTCATGAGATCTGAAAAAAATTACCTACATACCTTGATATAACACAAGGTACATGTACCCAACTCACATTTTTGAAAAATGATATAATACAGACATTGTTTCTTTATACAATAACGAACGTGTTATTTCAACACAATTCATGACAGGAGGAGATAACTCTGTCAGAATTCTGACATGAACAATATGCCTGTTATTTTCTGTTTAAGTTAGACCCTTGACTGTTTATAGATCTGATCAAATAATCATTTCATTTTATTTTTAAATTTATTGATATTCCTGTGCAAACTGTATTGTAGTTTATTTTTAATTATAAAGCAATTTTTTTTTCAGAGGGACAGATTCCTCACCAAGAACACCAGGTTGAATATAGAGAAAAATACAAAGCATTGAAAAAGAAACTTAAGTTTTTGGTATATGTGAGTATAAAGAAGAGATTTTGCACATAATACATGTATATACTATAATAGCTAATCATTGTTATTTTTTTTTTTATATTACACGAGAAGGAGGTAGTATCCTGTTTTTGACTTCTCTGTTCTGACATCACTCCATCCATCTGTCATCACTTTGTTGTCACTTGGATTCCTGTCATCTTTCATTTCTTGTTGGATTCCCTATAAATAAATGATGGTTTATCCAATATCTGAAGTAGAAAAATTAAACCTACTGCCAGGTTTATACAAGAAAAGACTGAGTTAAACCCTGCTCAATTAACAGAAAATTATAACTTTGGGAATCATGTTTTTAGCAAGGACATTTACAAATATCACATATTAATTCATGTCATTTGCATACATGTAATTTTCTTCATTTCATTTAAGAATCCTTCAAATAGATTGAATGTTTACTTATTTATGAAAAAAAACTTTGATGAGTTGGATTTAGAACAACAACAAAAAATAATGAAAAATTTCATCCGTTTTCATGGGAGGCAGCTACATGTACTTAATAAAAACATGCTAAAATGTATG
This sequence comes from Mytilus coruscus, assembly GCA_017311375.1. Classification (NCBI taxonomy): domain Eukaryota; kingdom Metazoa; phylum Mollusca; class Bivalvia; order Mytilida; family Mytilidae; genus Mytilus; species Mytilus coruscus. The sequence continues at coordinate 8,592,284 of CM029598.1, forward strand.
TAATAATTATTTGTTTGTCTGAATAGGGCCAGCATATTTTTAATACAAAGTAAAACATGTCAAGTATTTTTTGGTTCCATATTTACTTGTACAAGTACATTTAATTCCATGTATTATATACCTTTATTATAGGGCCTGATTATAATATAATGTACATGTACAATGCATGTCTTAGGTTAAAATAGCATTTTATTACATGTACAGTCAAAATTAGTGCTAATTCTGATTACCTAAAAAGAAATTATGGTGAAGTTCAGTCATCATGGTTATAGATCAAATACATGTGTGTAACACAGGAAAATAAAAATGAAGAAATAAAGGTGCTAAATTTTAGTAAAGATGAAAGGTTGCAGAGCGATATTTGATAATAAAAAAAAATGACACCCAACAAAAAATATTGATTGCCTTAGTATAACAAGGTCTGCTTACAGTCACCAGCTTACAGTCACCAATAGTGACTGTAAGCCAATAGTCTCTACGAAACAAAATTTTCAGAAGAAATGAATGTGAACTGTGTACAACAAAATATGCCAATTTGTGGACATATTATTGTATACATTTGTTTCTAATACATTTGTAATATGGAGTCTTATGATAACTGAATTCTATTTAGGAACAAGAGTGCTTCTTAGAAGAATTGAGGAAATCACAGAGAAAACTTCTTAAGATCACTAGAGATAGAAGGTAATCATATACAACAGTTTTTCTTTTTATCTTTAAAATATATATATAATTAGGCCAAAACAAATAAGGTTTTCTTTTTTAAAATTATGAACTTTGTTTTCTTGCTAGACAGATTGTTGCAGTATGATTTTTTTTCTCTCAGTTTCTTGCTAGACAGATTGTTACAGTATGAACTTGTTTTTCAGTTTTTAGCTAGACAGATTGTTACAGTATGAACTTTGTTTTTCAGTTTCTTGCTAGACAGATTGTTACAGTATGAACTTGTTTTTCAGTTTCTTGCTAGATAGATTGCTGCAGTATGAAAAATTAGACGATTCATCAGATGATTCAGATGCTACAGCATCCAGTGATAGTGAAAATGATGGACACAGTGCAGGTAAAAAGTAAGTGCTTTATGCTTTCTTCATTATATTTTCTGTTATCTAAGTAGCAGAAAATGATGGACATAGTGCAGGTAAAAAGTAAGTGTTTTATGCTTTCTTCATTATATTTGCTGTCATCTAATTAGCAAATATAGGGACTAAGTACATAAGTTTGATAAGGAGTAAGAATTCAATGTTTGTCACCAATAGGAGCTTCATGATATTTGGCACTAAACATCATTTGGTTATACTCTACCTCTATTTTATTTCAATCAAAGGCAAGGGCAAAAGTAAATTTTAGACTTTTATTCTAAACGCCTTCAGATAATGGGCTGATTTTTGGTATGTAAGTTAACCATGATGAGTTACAGATCAAGTATTAGTTTCGTTCCGCTCCGCTAATTTTTGCCGAAATTACGGGCTTTTGACTTTGATAAATTGTTGAAAATCACAGTTATACAGGTTTTTTTTCTAAACGCCTTTAGATATTGGGCTGATTTTTGGTATGTGAGTTAACCATGATGAGTTACAGATCAAGTTTAAGTTTAGTTCCGCTCCGCTGATTTTTGCCGAAATTAAGGGCTTTGGACTTTGAAAATTGTTGAAAATCACAGTTATACGGACTTTTTTTCTATATACGCCTTCAGATTTTGCGCTGATTTTTGATATGTGAGACTACCATGATGACTTACAGATCAAGTTTATGTTTCGTTCCGCTATGCTGATTTTCATGTCGTTTCAACACATCCTGTTAGATCTGCAGTACATCCACTTCCTGTTTGCTGATAGTTTGAAATTAAATTACTCATTGATCAAGGAAATTTTTCATCAAACTAGTATTGGTCTTGAGAGCTTGATACTATCCATGCATGTTTGTGTCCACACGTGTTGTTGAAATTGCAGATTTTTCAACTTTTTGAGACGGGGCCATTCGTGTCGTTCCGACACATCTAGTTGGTATATGAATTAACCATGATGAGTTACAGATCAAGTTTAAGTTTAGTTCCGTTCCACTGATTTTTGCTGAAATTAAGGGCTTTGGACTTTGATAAATTGTTGAAAACTCAGTTATACTGACTTTTTTTCTAAACGCCTTTAGATATTGGGCTGATTTTTGGTATGTGAGTAAACCATGATGAGTTACAGATCAAGATTAAGTTTAGTTCTGCTCCGCTGATTTTTGCCAAAATTAAGGGCTTTGGACTTTGAAAATTGTTGAAAATCACAGTTATACAGACTTTTTTTCTATATGCCTTCAGATTTTGCGCTGATTTTTGATATGTGAGACTACTATGATGAGTTACAGATCAAGTTTATGTTTCGTTCCGCTATGCTGATTTTCATGTCGTTTCAACACATCTTGTTAGATTTGCAGTACATCCACTTCCTGTTTGCTGATAGTTTGAAATTTAATTACTCATTGATCAAGGAAATTTTTCATCAAACTAGTATTGGTCTTGAGAGCTTGATACTATCCATGCATGTTTGTGTCCAAATGTGTTGTTGAAATTGCAGATTTTTCAACTTTTTGAGACAGGGCTATTCGTGTCGTTCCGACACATCTAGTTTTAAATATGTCCAATTCTGAGAATCTTTAGAAATATTTTACCACAACAGTTGTTTTTGTACATGTATATTACAACGTCTGTTAACATAGTTGGGTCCCTATAACTTAATACAGTTCATATTTGAAAGATTTTAGGAAAGTTCTGCATGGAGATTAATTTTTCAGAAAAGTATGATGCTTCACCTCTGCAGTGTTCTACTTTAAGATAAAGCTGACCTGACAGCTAATTTCATTGAATGTGACCTATGTTTCATGCATTAGAAGCTTTAATAAAGTTTTGTATTTATGTCCTATTGTTATCTATCATGTATCATGTTGCTGAATTTTTCTACAAATAAAAAGTTAGGTAAATTTATGAAGTTTTTCTATAAATAAATAGTTATGTAAATTTATGAAGTTTTTTTCTATAGATAAAAAGTTATGTACATTTATGAAGATTTAGCTGCATAACTATGCCTTGTTACAGGAGAAAAGCCCTAGAGAGTTTAGGATTTGAGTTTGGAACAGATCCCACATTGTACATGGCAGCCAGTGCACAAAGTAGAGCTAACATTCCTGTAAGTTTGTATCAAAACAAATTGGGGGCTTTAGTGGCTGAGTGGTCCAAGAAGTCGAACTACTGTATCATTAGCCTGTCAACACTGTGGTTGTAAGTTTGAATCTGGCACGTGGCAGGTGCATTTAACTCCAATCTTAATTTACTAGGATTGTCAGTTTTACTACCAAAGGTCGATGATTCTTTCTGGGCACTCATGCTTCCTCCACCAACAAAAACTGACCGCCACGAAATAGCACAATAGTGCTGAAAGTGGCTTTAAAGAAATTGAAAGTATGATGTTGGAAAGAAAATGGTGATTTAAAAAAAGAATCCTGGGTGCATTAATATTGTATATAGAATTCTCTCAAAAATAAAGACCCAATCCCAACGTCTTAAAAAAGGTTCGCACTCAATGATGCTCCCGAATGCATTAAAAAATTAAAAAAGGAGAAAGATTTGTTTTAGTTAACCCAGGACAGTCTTATGTATAAAAACATGAATCTTTGTAGGAAAAAGTATTGTGGTTAAATGTTAGTAATCAAAGAAATATGACAATAATATTATCTTAAATTGTAAGTTTTGTGCAATAAAAGTTTAAAAAATTCAAATTGGACTAATTTGTTAAAGTACACTTGAGAAGTCATTGATTTTGATTAATTATAGACTTCATCAGAACCTGTGAAGAAGAGATCCAAACCAAGTGCAAAGAAAGGCAAAGGAGGTTTGTGTTGTTACTCATTCATGTTTTAGGGTATGATCATTGCAAAATAAATGTATGATACATTGTGTTACAACTATGCATTTTAGAATTCACTGGAACATACATTGATACTCATGGAATGATTAGAACTTTCTATTTCACTTACATAACGTTTCCAGAATGATCATAACAAAGATGCGTAATTTATATTTCTAGCGTTGTCTAGAAATTTCCGTTTAGTATTTAAATGCAGACCCAAAAGTTAGTTGAATTTAGAGATTTAGACAGAGACATAGATAGACTTAGACATCGATAGACATAGACATCAACATTTTCAGCAGTTGGATTGACACTTTTATTGAAAACTACATCATACTAGATTGTGACCTATTGGATATAATATTCTGTGGATTCCGAGAAGATTTCGGATAAAGAAAAGATTGGACTCATATTTTGACAGTTAAGTTGACATTACTCTGTGTAATACTTCTTGTAAACTAGTGTATAATAAATATTGTTAAGTTTTATTATTGATTTGTGTCTTTTGTTGGCTACAATTAAAAGCGATTTCTGCCGTAACAGAAATTGGGGCTCAAGTCCGGGATCACGTTTATATCTTAATGAAGATTTTTCAGTATTTTTATTAGAACTAGCCAACAAAATTCTACAATATGGCATTTGATGCGGTAAATTTTGAAAACGCCAGACCTGGAAGGGTTTGATAATTTAAAGAAAGAGGAATTAGTGTTGCTTGCTAAACATCTGAAATTAGACTTTAGAGTATCTATGAGAAAACAAATTATAAAAATTTGTTAATAGACAAATTAGTTGACTCAGAAATTTTGGTGAAGAGGCTCTTGAACTTAAGGTCGAAAATGTTGATGCTACCAAATTAAAACAGCTTGAATTAGAACATGAATTTAAATTAAAACAATTGGAAAACGAAATCAAAATAAAACAATTGGAGAAAAAGGAAAAAGAAGAAAGGTTAGAAATGGAGAAAAAGAAGAAGAAGAAAGGTTAGAAATGGAGAAAAAAGAAAAAGAAGATGAATTTAAATTAAAACAAGATGAATTGAAATTAAAACAGGCAGAACTTGAAATGAGAGAAAGGTTAGAGATTGAAAAATGAAAATTGAAATGGCAAAAAGAAAGCAACACTAAATTCCAATCAAAATCAGAACATTTTAATTTTGATGCAGCAAAAACATACGTTTGGTTCCCAAATTTTGTGAAAAACAGTTGATAAATTTTTCCACAGTTTGAGAAAATTGCTCAAAATTTGAAATGGCGAAGCCTTTTTGGACTACAATGCTGCAAAGTGTTTTTGAGGGCAAGGCCGCTGAAATTTACTCAGCACTTTCATCAGAAAATAGTTCTGATTATGACACGGTTAAAAGGAAGTTTTGAAAGCTTATGAGCTAGTGCCAGAAGCATATAGACAGAAATTTAGGTCTTATAAAAGTTTGATTCACAAACCTATGTTGAATTCGCTAGGAAAAGAAGATCTATTTGATAAATGGCTTACGTCAAAGAAAATAGATAAAATTTTTGATAATTTAAGACAATTGATGTTATTAGAAGAGTTCAAGCAGTGTGTTCATTTAGACAGATGGAAGATTTATTTGATTAAACCTAACTGCAACTAATGGTGTACTGATCATCAGAAGGATTTAAAAAAAAAGTTTTGCGGTCGTCATATTGGTATGATGTTGGCGTCCTTGTCGTCGTCCGAAGACATTTTACAAGTATATTTTATCGACCGCAAAAATGTTTTGCGGTCGTATATTAAAAAAGCTATGATGTTGTTTGCGGTCGATATTGGTATGATGTTGGCGCGTCAGTCCGAAGACACATTGGTTTTCGCACAATAACTTTAGTTTAAGTGAATGTATCTCTATGAAATTTAACCACAAGGTATAATACCACAAAAGGAAGGTTGGGATTGATTTTGGGGGTTATGGTACCAACTGTTAATGAATTAGGGACCAAAAAGGGGCCAAAAATAAGCATTTTTGTAACTTCCAGACAATAACTTGTGTGCTATTGTATGGATCTCTCTGACATTGTACCACAAGGTTCCATATCACAAAGGGAATGCTGGGATTGATTTTGGGGGTAATTGCCTCAAAAATTTAGGAATTAGGGGCCAAAAAAGGGGCAAAAAACAAGCATTTTTCTAGTTTCATGACAATAACTTGTGAGTAAGTGTATGGATCTTTCTGAAATTGTACTACAAGGTTCCATATCACAAAAGGAAAGCTGGAATTGAGTTTGGGGTAATTGCCCAAAACGTTCAGGAATAAGGGGCCAAAAAGGGGCCAAAAATAAGCATTTTTCTAGTTTCCAGATAATATTTGACCTGTAATGGTTTACTTTTATAAATTTTGACTTGGATGGAGAGTTGTCTCATTGGCACTCATACCACATCTTCTTATATCTAATAACTTGTGTTCAAGTGTATTGATCTCTCTGAAATTGTACTGCAAGGTACCATACCACAAAGGGAAGGCTGGGATTGATTTTGGGGGTAATTGCCTCAAAAGTTTAGGAATTAGGAGCCAAAAAGGGGCAAAAAACAAGCATTTTTCTAGTTTCAGGACAATAACTTGTGTGTAAGTGTATGGATCTTTATCAAATTGTACTACAAGGTTCCATATCACAAAAGGAAAGCTGGGTTTGAGTTTGGGGTAATTGCCTAAACGTTTAGGAATTTGGGGCCAAAAGGGCCAAAAACAAGCATTTTCTAGTTTCAGACAATAACTTGTGTTCAAGTGTATGGATCTCTCTGAAATTGTACTGCAAAGTACCATACCACAAAGGGAAGGCTGGGATTGAGTTTGGGGGTGATGAATCATAAGGGGGTTCAAAAAATTTTGGGAGGGGGGATTTTTTTTCCTTTTTTTTTCTTTTAAATTTTCCATTTTAAGTTGGTTATTTCTGATTTATATATAAAAGCAAATAATAATGATATGGTTTGATTTCATCAAAAATTGAAATATTGGGGTTCTTTGATATGCTGAATCTAACCATGTATTTAGATTCTTAAGTTTTGGTCCCGTTTTCAAATTGGTCTACATTAAGGTCCAAAGGGTCCAAAATTAAACTTAGTTTGATTTTAACAAAAATTGGGTCCAAAATTAAACTTTGTTTGATTTCATCAAAAATTGAATTCTTTGGATTCTTTGATATGCTAAATCTAACCATGTATTTAGATTTTGGATATTGGACCATAATAGGTAAATTAAAAGTTCTTAGACCACATTCATTCTGTGTCAGAAACCTATGCTGTGTCAAATATTTAATCACAATCCAAATTCAGAGCTGTATCAAGCTTGAATGTTATGTCCATACTTGCCCTAACTGTTCAGGGTTCGACCTCTGCGGTCATATCAAGCTGCACCCAGCAGAGCATTTTATTGTCATATTAATGAACATTTTCTAATAAACGATGAATGATGCAGAACCTACAGTGATAAATTTGGAAATCAAAAGTCACAGATGTCCAACAACAATTTGAGAACGAGGAAAATAAAGCACATTTTGAGAATGAAGAAAAAAGATATACTTTCATTTTCTTCTTTATTTCCAGTGAAAATTCCATGGTCAAAAGTGATTTGTAACTGAATCACCAACTGTAAGATAAATAAAAATAAAAAGGCTTAAGAAAACGCATTTTAATACCTTACACCAAGAACTAAAATTGTAGGCAATTCAAGCTTCTCTGACATTGATTGGAAATATTATTGTAAAGTTTGAATATGTTTTGATAGGTAAATTATCACATCAAGAGCCTCAGTTAACAAGAGAAGAAGTAGAAAAGAGACTAGAATCTCGTCAGATTTCCTTTGGTATTGAGAAGGCACCAATGATGTTACCAATGGAGATATTCAGCCATGATAACTCTAATCAAGACAGGTATAATGATTTAAGTTGTGTCAACATTTTTGCAAAAACACTGACTCTGTTGTTTCATGGTAGCTTGCTCGTCTCAAATGTAGGAGGTCATGGGTTGGATCAAGACAGCTTCAAACCATTCATTTAAAATTTGTTGCCTCTTTTGAACTAGCACATTAAAAATCTGGCTCAGCGTGCCAGTCTAGTACAAAGCAGGGTTCATATTAATATCACATATCATGTTCTCGCCCCAGATATGCATTTAATTTGCCATTGGACATTAAACTGTCATCCATCATCTATGATCATTATGCAATAATCAAATGTAAATGCTGCAAAAGAAAGGTTACATAAACTCACCTGAAGAAGAGATAAATTAAAAGATATAGCACATCACAAATATTGAGTGATTGCACATTAGTTTAAGGTTTTTATGTCATGATTTAATACATGATATTTCTTATAAAAAGGTTCAGACAAGGAATTATTTGAATCTGGAATAATTTGAATTCTTGAAAATTGATAAGAAAAGTATGATAAAAACTAACCCAACTAAATAGGGTTAGCCATGCCTGCATGGCTATGGTTAATTTTACTTTCACTGATATTTCAGTATGAACTAACTAACCCCCTTAGCCACATGGCTGCCCTCCTAAATTTGGTTAGTTTTCATCATACATTTCTTATAAATTTTACAGAATTCAAAATTATTCCAGATTCAAATAATTCCTTGTTTTCAGGTCTTTTATAACCACCTCTATGATCTCTTGGTAGCTTGCTCACCTGGAAACAAAGACTGTAAAATTGGAATTTTGCTGCTTCAACACCGATAGGTCTCAGATTAAGAGTGAGTTTAAAGTATGGTTGGGTTGGGGTTTGGCCATCAGACTTTTGGGTAAGAAAACCTCAATGGAATATTAATAAATGATTCAAATTTTTTTCAGTGAAGGAAATGACAGAGATGATGAAGATTCAGATTTAGTGATAGACACACAATAGAGATCTGTTGGATTATATACCAGATGTGTTCAAGTACATAGCTATCAAAATGTATTTGTTTATATGTTTAACTTCATTATAATCCTGGCAAGACAGAGTGATGATGAACTAACACGAAATGTTTATGTTAGAATGCTTCAGTGCGTTGGTCTACTTCTCTATTAACAGTGCGTATGAACGAGAAAAGTTGTTTATCTTCTTTAACACAGTAGAACTGTTACATTAAAGATTAAGTATAGTTACTAACTATACAATACATAATCTGTTGTGTTGGTTATGTGTACTTATTTTAATAAAATGATATAAAATTGATTAATTTTGCTCTTCATAATATAATATATTTGGTTTTGTCTATGCTCCACCTATGGCTATGATAGAAGGGGGCATTATGTTTTTCAGTATGTGCATCTGGCCATTATTCCATCCTTTTGTCCTTTCTGTATCAAGTTCAAATGTTGGTTATAGGTAGTTGACCATGAAGTCATGGTTACATTAACTTGAAAAAAAGTTTAATAAAAATACCGAACTCCAAGGCAAATTCAAAAGGGAAGTCCATAAAACTGACAAAATCAAATGCTATCAATCAACGGAACAATCATTGTAATTTAGAATATATGCCTAATTAGGGTTTTGATACTGATTTTGCAGTCTACTAAACATAGAAATGTGATAGTGAAAGTCCAAAAGGCACATATTCCTGTTTTCATTGTCTACATGTACCACAATTGTATTGTGAAAATGAGGTTGCTTTAGATATTATGGAAGGTCAGGGTGGTTTTTTTGCTTAAGCTCACATAGTGATGTAATGTTTAAAACTATTTAGACAATTATTGCTTTCACTTGCTTTGATGAATTTTAAGCCTACAAAGGGTTGCTATCACTTGGCATTTATCATATGTGATCTTACTTTCTTACAATTAATATAAACTGGCTAGTTACAATGTAGATAATGTAGAGATACATCTTGTCAATGTAAGCACTGAACTATCTTTGTTTAAGTTATTTATAGCTAAACAATTAACTGAAATATAATTCAGTTTGTAAAGTTGATTAAAGAATTGATTTGGATATCCCAATGCAATTGACCAAACCAAATTACATACATTGTTTTTTAATGCTCCTGAAATCTTTTTCTGTTTGTCTGTGTGTCCACAAAAATGGTTTATGGTTGATAACATATTCCTGGCTTCATTTGGAATGAGACTCATACAGATTGAAGATAAGGGGAAGGAGAGGAAGCCTGTTGATTCTAGTAAAAGTCAGGGTTACTATTTCAAAAATTGAAGAAAAAATAGTTTCTGGATGGTAACTGAAGTTTCCTATGCTTGAATGGAATGGAACCTATACAGTGGAAGATCTTGCGAAGCTGGCCATTGATTTTGGGGTCAAGGTCAAGGAAACTTACTAAAATAGAAATAAACTGCAAAAATTCCAAACAGTTGCTCGAGTTTCCCTTGTTTGATGAAATGCAACTTACACAGATGGAAGATATGGGAAAGATATTTTGTCAATAGGTCAATGTCAATAAAAAATAAATTCTCTTAATAAATGTGCAGTTCGGGTAGCTTCATTTTACAGTGCCAGCTTTCTACTGGTCTTCAAAAGACATAATTATAGTCAGCAGAAACGATCAAAGTATGACTTATATTCGTTCATTTTCTGGGTCTGAAGGTGGTTGTCTTTGATGATTAGAGTTTATTGTTTGTCAGGCCTTGGTTTACATTATGACAGCCTTTACAAATTGATGAAGTTCGCAGACCAAGATGGCTTCATTTCATGACTGGAAATAGAAATTCAGAAAATCATTTTAAATTCTGGTAAAATTAATGTTTTGATTAATATAAACCATTTTAGAATGATTATTTGTGAGGTGATTTTGCAAAATTCAAAAATCATACTATAGTAATCAGCTTGTCCATGCGTCTGTCTGTCGCTATCAGTTCTGCTCCATAACTTTGAAATTATATGAGGGTTGGTAATGTTACTTGACATGATTATTCGCCGCTTTTATAGGGTGTTCCAAATGTCGTTACTACAATCCCGTCCTCTTTTCCCCGAATGTGATCTATTGAATTAGACTTATTACCGGGTTTGTACTAACACGACGTGTGAGTTTGAATGTCCCTTTGGTATCTTTCGCCTCTCTTTTGTACACAAGGAAGAATACTGTATATTGAAAGGAATGGACAAAAGCTGTCAAAATGATCCTTATTCCTCCTTATACTGTGCACTAAGGTAAAGAAATATGCAGTGCTTTTTAAATAAAAACACGAAAGGCGATACGTAACCCTATGACAATCAGTAAAGAAAAAACTCATCAAGCATACCAGACTTATAATTTGTTACACCAAACGCGTGTTTCTTCTTCATAAGACTCATCAGTGGTGCTCTAATAAAAAAAGTTGGAAAAACGCAGTTGAAGAGTATTTTAGTAACAGTCACATTCAAATAAATCATGTTATATTTGAAACTAAATCTTTTGTATGTCAGATTGAACAGGAATGGAATTGGTGTTTTCCTTGAAAAAGTTCAGATTATTTTTTAAGTAGAAGTTTGATAATTTTCCGTTAAAATGTCTTGTACCAAGTCAGGAATATGGCAGTTGTTATCTACAGTCCGTTTCTATGTATGTTGGCGTTTGCTTTTGTTGTAGTTCAGTGTTTCTGTTGCTCCATTGTTTTCACCTCATATATATAGTTGATGTGTTTCCCTCGGTTTTAGTTTGTTACCAGGATTTGTTTTTGCTTAATCGAATTATGACTATTGAACAACGGTTTACTACTGTTGCCTTTATTTAAGTAATTCACCGTGGTTGCGTATTTATACATCCCAAATGAATAGCACCCTGCGATTTTAACGGGTATAATTCTAGAATTTCAGAGTTGACGAAGGTCATGGAATAGCAACAGAAACTGCGTAGTAATATGTAATATAACCCAAATGAAAAGCACTGCGCGAATAAAACTACACCTTTTCATTGATCCCATTTGGTGCCAAAGTTTCTAATTTTCTTATCCAAAATCTTTCCCGATTGAGTCTATCCTCCCTAGACCAAGTAGTGTTGTGGTCTATGATTGTAATGGTCAGTCGATTGAGATCTGCCTTAGTGTGGCCAGGGGATCTCAAATGTCGACTGAGAGGAAGGTCTGGCTTGCATTCATAGTCGCTACGATGGCTCTTCATACGTTTGTGAAATGGCTGTTCTGACTCGCCAACATACTGTTTACCACAATTACACTGTAGAAGATATACAGCATTTAAAGTCTTGACATTAACATTGCAAAATTTTTTTTTTTGGAAAATGACGCTATCAGCGGCATGTTTCCGATACCATTGACCAGAACTAACGGAAGTTGATTATGCCTCCGCCTACCGCACTCGGTTTCATATTTACTATTTTACCTGCTAATCCGAATAATTCAGTCTCTCCCCGTAATCGATCTCTCCTTTTTCCGAGTTCTGATCCGGCCAAAACAGGATTTCGGAACGTCTCTAGTTTTAGATCGTAAGTCACGATAAACTCAAACTGAAAGTAAACAGTTGTTTGTACGACGCAGTTTTATTTACTCACCATAAACAAGCTGAAACGTTCAGTATGGCATATATTTTATGTTAAAGACGGTCCCATTCATTTGAAAAGTATTTTGAAAGTAGACGATGGAATTATTTCAGGTTTGGGGAACGAGTAAATTATCACATAGTTCATTTCTTGACGACCTTATAATTTCATCATGTCGATGGTACAAATCGATTTTTACTGTTTACTTTCGCTTCTCATGTTTTGTAAACGGTCTTTTATTTTTAAACCCGAACCAGGCATATGCATTCTGTAATTGCGCAAATCTTCGTTCTTTGGTCAATTGGCTTATGGATAGTTGTATCAATTTCAACTCTTACATTATTTTTTTTTAAATATATTTGCATTACACATGCAATGGCAGTACCTTTCCAATTACTATTTATGTGTTGTGTCTAAATTAAAGTTGTAACACTTTATAGTGACTGGAAAGGGTAGAAAAATTCATCAGATGAGAAAAGGCTGTAGATACACGGAAACGGCACCAAATCATTAGATATTGCATCTTATAAAAAGAAACTGAGATTTGGATACATGTAGTTCCACTTCAAGGTAAAAATGTTTATCTCTTGTGAAATGAAATAAAAAAATATTGTAACACTGTAGTTAATTAATAAAGATACTATTACATGTATTTCTGTATTGGCCTTATTGTTGGTCCTCGGCCAGCAGTATTGGCCTTCGGCTTCGCCTCAGACCAATACACCAAGACATGGACCAATAACAAGGACAATACAGAAATACTTACGCAATAATATTATAGAATGACAGTATGGTTCAATAGCGGGAATCAGCCCCTCAACTACTTTTTACATAAATATTAACTTCTGGCTTCAACTCCTTGTTCGTCTTGTCTGGAGATCTTGTTGTAGTTCCAGTTAGGCAAGCATTTTAGAGACGTATCCCGTCCATCCTCTCTTGACTTGTAATTTCTGGTGATAGATTTTGCCGCTTGACGTTGTATCCTTTCAAGCTTGTTTTTTTTTTACCGTGTAGGGGTCCCATACTATGGCTCCATATTAAATTGTAAGATCCATTCCTAAAGGTCTAGATCATTGTTCTAATCTGACACAAATTTCAATGACTGGAATGCTAACCAAGTTGAATATATGGTGACCTACTAGAACAGCATTATCACTATTGAAATTGTGTTTAATACCATGATTGTTCAATGTCATTAACTTAAATGGAGACAGACATTTGACCTGAAAGGTGGTGTGGGAGTGCAAAATCAAAAACTAACTGACTATGATATATGGTTAAAGAATGAATATCAATTACATGGGTCAACATGGTCAAGGGCAGAGTTGTTATGAAATAACAATATGGCAGAGAAGTGGTTTCAAGTTTCATATAAAGCGACCTGACTGACATGAAATAAAAATCAAAGGAGTATCTCTATTTGTCTAATCTTCAAGGTGAAATAAAACTAGTAAAACAATATCATACTATTGTCTAAATCTACAGAAATATAATTTGCTTCAAGTAACAGAAATAACTAGGTCACTAGTAACTTATTTAATGAGTATGTGGGGTATAAGAGCTTGATAACACCAGGCTCTTCATAATCATTTGGTTTGAAAAGGATACTAGTAGTCTATATTCTTGATTTAGAAAATGTAATTGCAAGACAAAATCACATTACTTAGAATACTTTAGATCATTCAGGTAGTCTTTATTTATATGTACAAAAGAACAGCCAGTAGTCATTGGATATTTTAGATCATTCAAATAGTCTTGACCTATTTATTAGTACAAAAGAACAGCCAGTAGTCATTGGATATTGTAGATCATTCTGGTAGTCTTGACCTATTTATTTATAGAAAAAACAGCCAGTAGTCATTGGATACTGTAGATCATTCAGATAGTCTTGACCTATACATTTGTACTAAAAACAGCCAGTTGTCATCTTCACATAACACACACATATACGAATATCAATTATATGCTTACGAGACATGTTGGAATGTTAAACTAATTACGGTATAATACATGTGAAAATCAAGACTTGCATAAAAATATCACAATATTAGAGACAGTGGCGTCATTTTTCCTCAGAGCTTTCAGCTCTTTGATTAAATAATCAAACTGCTATTTATTTGGGATGTATAAATACGCAGCCTCTGTTGTAACTACTTTACCTTTGTCAAATTTGAAAATTGAGTATTACAAATCGGTCAGTGCTTTTCATTGGGAATGCATTCCTACGCAGTCTTTGTTGTAATAACTCAACTTTCGTGACCTTTAAACTTTTAGAAATGTACAAGCGTTGTTCGGTTTTAATCGTATAAATTTAAAGATTGTTATAGTTAAATCAGAATAGATTGAACAGATATGATTCATTTTACATCATAATCATACTGATGAAGGATATCTGTTATCCGAAATATTTATAGATACTTAATTACATTTAACATTTCTTTATTTTTAATATTGATGTTGTTTTGTACACTTTTTAGGCGTTTATATAATTTATTTATTGTGTACAGGTATCGTAACTAGTGACGATCCAGCGCCCTCGTAAGAAAGATCGTTGACTAATATCTAGACATTTTATATATATTAAAATTATATATATCCACATATTAAATTTCTTAAATTGTTAATGCATTTTGGCGGTTATTACGAAAATGGCAACCAACAGATAATTTTTGGCATCGCGAATCAATTTGGAGTGGCATATAGTATTAATGTTTGAATTTTCGTTAAAAATCCTAGCACAAAAACAAATGAAAAAGACGATTCTCAAATTTTGTGATTTCTTATTTTTTTTTATATAAAGCTCAATTTTTACCGCTAATCAATTAAGAATAGCATAATAAACTTGTTTATTTTCGTTGAAATCCTATAACAAACGGTGGTTTCTTAAAATTTTTGATCTTTTTATTAAATATTTTTTTATTGAAAATTGACAATGGGAATCAACTTGGAATTCCACATAACACATTAGTATACATTTTTGTTGGCATCGTATCCCTTTAAGGTGAACAGCATAAATTGTTGTTTAAAAAAAAAAAGTTTTAACCACATCGTTTTCCCCAAATTTTCACATGTCGTAAATTTAAAATCCCAGAATCAATTTTGAATACAAATCCGTCCTTCCCGTCTTCATTCGAGATACCTAAATTTTACAAAAATCATAAGACTTAAAAACTAAACATCTTTCTAAATATTCTTACCATCTTTCTTTAGTAAAATATGGTTCAGAAATATTGTGATGAGGTATATCAAACGAGCGGTGCCAATATGGATTCTTAAAATTTCTAAAGACCTGCAAAATATCCAATCATGATCTTTACAATTTTGCAGTAATATCAATACTTTTGTTTTTTTTTTTCTACACCTTACTCTACTATTCCTTTTTACGTCGTCTCATTAAACAGAGGTTTTTATACAAAAATTGGGTTCGTAGATATAAATTTCTTGATTTCATGAAAAGACTTACTTTCGTAAGAACCGCACTGATTCCAGAATCAAATATCATTAAAATGCTGGATTTTTTTTTATCGAGAACATATTTGTTGAGCTTGGTTGATCTATATTTCAACAAACAGTCGGTATTTCGATGGATACAAATTGTGCACCCTATTGGCCGACTTGTTTTTATACTCATTTGAAGCAGAAATTATACAAAATCTCAAAGACAAAAAGAGAAAAAAAATCTGGAAAAATTCTTTAAGATCACTTTCAGATATATCGATGATGTCCTGTCACTCAATAACCCACATTTCAGTGCGTGAAATAACCCATAAGGTCGGCTTCATATCTTGATTTTTTTCTTCGATATTGACACAGATGGGTGACTTTAAACTAGAATATATGCCAAATGGGATGATTTTAATTTTCCAGTCGTCAACTTTCCATTTCTCAGAAGTAACGTACCCTCTGTCATATCGTATAACATTTACATGTCTCAATTAACACGTTACGATTTACGTCGTATGTACACACTATACGGACTTCATAAGCAGGGGTGTGCTCCTTACACAAGGACTGCTCAGACACAGTTATGAGGACGTTGATGACCGTAATCACAAGGTGTTTGTTCAACTCCCGTCTTGCGTACGTTAACTTTTGCCTTATGCGGAAAAGGGAGTCTTTGCGCGGCATATATTGTAGCTGTTGTAAATCCAGACTGTAAGTGGAATCTAGGATAGTTTTTAATCTAGCAAATGTCACTGATAATTACAGAGATTTCAACGAAAGTTAGAGGGCCAACATCTTTTTTATTTGTCAATTTGGCAACAATAGGTTTGATTCCTGATGAATTGAGAATTCATCAAAGATACCAGGGTTATAATTAACAATGTTGCTATGTCAGACGCGTGTTTCGTCTACATAAGACTCATAAATGGCACTCGAAACAAAACAGTTCGAAGGCTAAATCAAAGTATTTAGCTCCTGAAAACTTTTTCACATTTTAACTTCTCCGTTTAGGCTCCTTGATTTCTTAGTCCTCGTCTTCGACTGGTTTCAGGTGGTGTTCTAGGATTTTCATCTGAGTGTGAGATATGTCCATGACTTGACCGATGTCCCTCAGATCTGGGCTTCGTCTTTGTGTTCTGTATCCATACTGGTAATCAACTAGCTGATAGTTCGACCAAATACCAACTTTGCCTCCACGTTGTTGCTATGTTGACTGTGACACACAAGCTGTGTTGCATACTGTTTAAGATAACAGATACGATCATTGCCTCGCTGAATAGCCTGTGACAGGAAATGTACACACATGTTGTCGTTGTTAATAAACCATGCCGAGGAATGCCATATTCAAGCAGGTCACAACAGGCAGGATTATAAGACTTTCACTGCCGCCTGTAGTGTCATATTTCGTTGGACATAGCATGATCATTGTAGCCTTTTCACTGCCGCGGAGTAATGTATTCTGAAGGGCACAACATGCAAATTGCAGCCGCTTTTTCATAGTCGCAAAGTGGCGTATTCTGTAGGTTACAATAGGCAATGTAGATTTTAAACTTCCGCGGAATTTTAAACGATACTATTAGATGGCTTGTCGAACTAATTGGCTGTCAAATCGACAAATCACAAAATCACAAAGTCTTTATATTACTTTGCTATCACATTTTTCTTCTATTTCAAAAATTGAGTATGATCAGAGAGTGATCATCACTTTTAAATAACATTTACGATACCAATTTAGCTGTGCAAGATGCACATTTTGACAATTAATATCTCCTGCGTTATGTTCGAGTCCTAAATATTGAAAACTTAAAAAAAACCTAAAACAAACGTCACAGAGCTCACAAAATTATAAAGGACCAAAAGTAAAAATAAAAACCCAGACAAGGAATAAAAGCTATGGACGATGAAGATACCTTAATTACAAACGATTTCAAAATATTTTAACAGCAAATTTTAATAAAAACAATATGTATTATGTAATATGTTCATGTCAGAACCGAAGAAAAGTATCGATTTACATTTATTGGAAATAATATATATTTTGGGGGGAATAATATCAGTGTTAGTTTGATATCAGTGTAAGTTAGAAATTAGTATTGAATTTTGCAGACCAGGCGTGTTTTGTTTTTGTTTTTGTTTTTCTCTTTGGAATACAGGAAAATGTTACGTTATAACTGAAGGTTAATGATTGAATTGCGTTACATAGCTATCGATTGGGTTTTAATCAAATGTTTTTGTAATAGGAGTCCACAGTCATACATTTGGAGACAAAAGTCTACTTCATAGCATGTGAGTACATCTATAGAAAGTAATATCACAGTTCCCCCTTTTTTACTAGTTGAGAAAAAATAGTCTTCCTTATTAATCAACTAGCAAGGCTAATCAAGTAATTTGATTGGTTACATAAACAGTGTATTCTATGTCAAGCAAAGATCAAAATTTGAAAAAAATAAATGAAATATGAAGTTTTAAGTGTATTTTTAAATGAAACATGCAAATTTCAAACTGATATATCTCAAAAAGTTAGTCATGAAGGTATATTATGCTTTGCATATTATGAGAATGCATTGATTTTATTTAACATTTCAAGGAAATAATTTATATAAGGTCTCTTCTGCATCGTATGCTCATAAGGGCTTTTTTACCTAAAATTGATTTTTTGGGGTAAAATAAGGTTTGTACGAAATTTAAATTGTAAGACCTTATCAGAACTGGTATTAATCTTATCTTACGTAAATGTTTGATAAAAATACATAATTGTGTCACGTGTTTTGCTTATTATGTTTTAGGGGAAAAAAGGGGTTACGGTGTTTTTTTAACTGCTTTCACACACGTCATTTTAGCTCTGTGAATAGTTGTTATCTGATAAATGGACTCGACACAAAATTTCAATGAGGTTACTGAACCATGAAATTAGGTATAAGTCAAATGAAGTCTGTCTAACGGACATATAGACCACATTGTTTATGTCGGAACCTTTTTAGTCGACTATTTGGTGTGGGTGTTTCTTATTGTTGAAGGTCGTACGGTAAACTATAATTGTTTATATCCACTTATTTGAACTCTGGCGGATAGTAATCTCATTGGCAATCATACCACATCTCTTTATGTTTATACTGGTAATGATTCTATATACCAAATAAAGTTGTCCTATAACTCACTGAGTGAAAAAAAAAAAACACGCGATAAAAATCTGAACACTGTTATAAGCAGTAAAGGAAACGAATTAATGGCTCTTCAGATAATTGTTTTCATGTTGGGACCATCTATAGCTGGCTATGTGGTATGGATTTTTCTCATTGTTGAAGGCCGTACGGTGACCAATAATTGTTTATATTCATGTACTAGTATTTGAACTCTGGTGGATAATTGTCTCATTGGCAATCATACCGAGACTACCATTACTAATTGTTAGGAATATTAAGTACATCAGTCGTATTCATAAATCAAAACATGTATGCTGCTGTTTTCCAAAGTTGCAAATTTAAATGTTTTTCTCAAATTTTGCTTTTAAGGACGTCGCTTAATAAAATGAATTAATTTGTATTCGAAAGACAATACATAGCTTTACTTCCAATATAATTTTGGTTTTGGTTAAGGATGTCCTTCTTATGTATTTTTTTGGATACATGCAGATACGTAAAATTTGCTGTAATTTGTTAAAATTGTAGTTTGGGGCTATTTTCTGGCGTGATCTCTTTTAAATAAATAAGCCATTATATTGTCCAAACTTGAAAATGTAAAATTAGGAGATCACAGATGTGTTATGATTGCCAATGTGCCAATTATCCAAAAGAGTTTAAATGAAGTGGATTTAAGCAAATATAGATCACCACACGGTTGCCAACAATGAGCAAAGCCCATACCGTATATTCAGCTATAAAATGTGAAAATCCAACGGCCTGTTTTATGACAAAACTATAAATACGAAAACAAATATGACAAACAGAAACCAACAACAACCACTGAATAACAGGTTCCGGCTGATTATTTGGTGTCTACATTGCCTACATTTCATGAACTATATATTCCTTGATGCCGAAAAAGATAAAAAAAAAAAAAAAAAAAGCAAGAACAAATGCTTCGCCCTTTCTTGTATAAATATTCGAAAATACGTATGTTATGCCTTAATACCAAACATCTGCATTCGGAATACCTGAAGATCTTTTGTTGGACATCATAATGTTTGTTAATCTGATGTTAATATTCTAACATCGAATATTATTAATTCGAAAATCAATTCAAAGAATTATATAAAAAGTCAATCATTTACAACTTTCTTTTCATTGAATACTTTTCCACCACCAATAGAGTTGCAAGATATTAAGTAATTTACTACCAACTAAAGCACCATGGTTTCAAGAACCAAGTCATGTTGATTGTAAGCTTCAACAGTACCGGATATCAACAAGAACCTTAAATTATTGGCAGTAATAAATTAAAGTTGAACTCTAAGGCAAAAAGCAATTTTGGGGCATATCAGGGTGTGATGACATTTTAAAAAGTAAGAATATGCATTCAAAACCCGTATAAACTGACGAAGGACAAGAAAACACAACATGCGGACTAACACGAATAATTCAGTCCCTCCCGTAATCGATCTCTCCTACTGGCCACAGACCACAATTAAATTCCTCTATTAGTTCTTTATAACGTTTTGTTTCATTAAAAAAAATGAACCATGCATTTTTGTCAAATCTTTTGTGTGTGTAATGTATAGTACTAGTCCAAAAATATATCCAAAATTCAGAAAGATTGAACCAATCACTCTTACAAATTTAGCCAATACACATCCATACCCCTATGGACAAGTCAAGAGATGTTCCGAAAACTGTAAATATCACCTTTTTGCACCTGGCCTAATCTCTCTTTCCATATCAAAATCAGTTAAAATACAACATCCAAAAGTTTATTTCACCTCTCTTCTTTCATTTCCACCCAAAACAAACTAAGAAATGAGTAAGGAAGGGAAAGAAAAAAAAAATAAGAAAAAATACATTCTAATTAAAAGGAACTATATTCGGGACAACGAAAAGCGGGGTCATTAATTGTGGTCTTGGGCCTACTTATCGTAGATCATCGGAATATAACGGTTGAATTATTCCGGTTACGTGCGGACCAAAGAATCGAACTCGTTTTTCCAGCAGTTCAGATATTGGGAATATTCATTCCCTGAAATTTCAGAAAATTAATGAAATAAATACATCTTATTTCTATTTCTGACATAATGTTTACTACATATCTCGCCTACTTATCGTAGATCAGCAGAACATAACGACTGAATTATTCCGGTCACGTGCGGACCAAAGAATCGAATTCGTTTTCCAGCAGTTCAGATACTGAGAATATTCATTCACTGAAATTTCAGAAAGTTAATGAAATAAATACATCATATTTCTATTTCTGACATAATGTTTACTACATTTTGACGTTAAAAAGTATATCCTTTCTTTTCTTTTTGCCATTTTGAACTTTTATGTGGTCCATTTTATTTCCCGTGATATACAGATGGTCGGACAGTATGGGTATTTGTGACCCGATCGATGAATTTGTAGTTATAGGATCATATATGTTAGAAAATAGCAGTAATAGTCATTATTGATACATTATTATTATATGCATTGTTTTTTCTTTAATCTGTATAACTCGATAAGTTTTATTCACATTATTTCCTATGTATGATGTGTATGGTGTGTATGATGTGTATGATGTGAATACTTATCATTTCTTCAGTGTTCACATAATATATACGAAAATGGTAGCATTGTTTACTGATGTGGTTTCTCAATTCAGACCGATAAGTTCTTATTAGATATGTATTTCTTGCGTCGCCAACGGTGAAACCAGGTCTTGCAACCACTCAACACCGACATTCCGTCCGTCCCAATGATCTTGGGTAGAAAACGTTCGTCAAAGTTTTCTTGACTTCTATGAAAGGGAGTGATTTTATATTTGGTCTGCAGCTTGATAATGTTGAGTTAGAGCATGTAAGCACTTTAACATACTTCCTGTTATGCGATAGTTGGTTACAACACTAATCGTACGAAGACAATTTTTGTCACGTGTTTCTTGGCTTCTTTGTAAAGGATTGATTTTATATTGTGTCTGCAGTTTGATAATATTTAGTAGTAGCGTTAAGCAATTTCTATATCTGCCGTGAAGACACTTCCTGTTTTCCTGTTAATTGCACGAGTAGAATTTTCGTTAAACTTTTCTTGGCCTATATGGAAGGGAATGATTTTATGTTTGGTTTGCAGCTTAATAATGTTTCATTGTAGCGTGTTTTCAATTTTCAATTTCTACGATTGCCATTTAGCCACTTCCTGTTTCCGATAGTTTGAATTTTTACAACACTCACTGTACAAGAGAAGTGTTCATTAAATGTTTCTTTGAATGTCCCTTTGGTATCTTTCGCCTCTCTTTTTCTTGCTTCAATGATTTTAGGGAACTATCAGTTATGGTTTAGTAAATACGTCTGAAATAATTTAAAAACTGTCGTATTAAAAAAACCACACAAACAAAAGCACAAACAAAAGCTTACGTTTATCAATGATACTTCGAAGCACTTCAAACCATTTTGGAAAAGTTAAACTAGTAAAAAGTAAAATAACAAAAATACCGAACTCCGAGGAAAATTCTATACGGAAAGTCCCTAAAAAAATGGCAAAATCAAAAGCTCAAACACATCAAACGAATGGATAACAACTGTCATATTCCTGACCTGGTACAGGCATTTTCTTATGTAGAAAATGGTGGATTAAACCTAGTTTTATAGCTAGCTTAACCTCTCACTTGTATGACAATCGCATAAAATTCCATTATATTGACAACGATGTGTGAAAAAACAAACGTACATAATAGGTAAAAATGTCAAAAATAGGGGTACAGCAGTCAACAATGTGTTATAATCTTAATCACTACAAAAACAAGCAAATATGTCAACAAAGACAAACAAAAAGGCATATAGACAAAGCACATTAGCAAAAACGAAAGACAAGAATAAAAAAAATACTATAGCACAACAACACAATGACGGGATGTACAAGTACCGAGCCACGTCAAATGAATCACTACAAAAAGATAGGTTTTAAGATTTAATGAAATGGAATAAATTCTCAGATTTGTTGTCAAACTAAAAATGAACGTTTGAATAATGAAGCTGTTATGCTAAAACTGAGAATTATTTACTTAGATATTACATTTCTCGGAATGTATTTTTGTTTGTTTGCAGTTCTTTTCATACAGCGGTAATGATGGTTATCAAAATTATTTTGCTGCTGATGATCTCAAAGAACGCATTCAGTTTGCATTGTATGGCCGACAATGAAAAACAGGATTTTGATGTATCAAGGAAAGCCTTGTCAGAGATAAAGGCCGATATTCAAAACGTAAGAAATACACTGTACAGTGACTATCACCAAGTTGTAAACAAAATGTATGCAGTACTGAGAAAAAGAAGTGACAGTCTGAGTAAACTTGATCAAAAGATACAGAAAATAGACAACGACTTCAAATTCGTAGAAAAAACCTGTCAAAGTATGTTTTTTTATTTAACACGTTCAATTATTTAAGAAAAAGTTTCATTATATCATTCAACAATTTTAGTTGTGCAATGATTTTTGCATGTTTTAAAACTTTTTTGTTATGTGTGTGTACATAAATGATAACGACAAATGAGAGCCAATTTCAATACTAGTATTTAAAGGCTAATAAATAAATTGAACAGGGAAACCCCATAAAATATGTTGGATAAAAAAAGATATGCAAAATAGCATTATATTGTAAAGGTTCTAAGAAAGTTTCATTAAATTTTAATTAGGGTTTAGGAGGAGAAGCGCATAAAAATGTGAACTGTTAAAAAGTTTTGGATAAATTAAGTAGAAACTTTCAAAGATCTGCCATCAACACCTAATTCCAAATAACAAAAACACGAAGGTGACATAAACTCATCATAGGTTCCAGGTTTAAAATGTTTTAAGTCAGACGAGAGGATCGTCTACAAAAGACTCATCAGTGAAGTTAGAATAAAAAAAAATTTGAAAGACATTAGACAACAACTGACGTGGTGCCTGATATATACATACAATATTTTAAAAATATAATTTTTTATTGGAAATTCCTGCTTCGTAACTACTCTATAGAAGCGCAAAATACCAGAAGACGACCTTCTTATTCTAAAGGAATATTGCATACGTTTATTGGATGCATCAAGTGAAATGCAACCACTCTAATACAATACGACAAAGGACATCATGGGGTACGATTCGGCCTAAAATTAAATTGTATTTGAAATTTTCTCAAATTTGTAGATTTGAATTTTGAATATATTTATACTTCAATAAAAGTTGCAGTTTTGTTGCAAAACAAAAATCCTTCAAAATGGCAAATTTAATTTGAGTTCTCTCACTAAATAATACAAAATTTGGTGACTATGTTGAACGAATCTATCCCATCGAACTAGAGATAAAGGATACTACAGATACAGTTAAGTCTGCCTCATATCTTGACTTACATCTAGAAATTGACAATGAGAGTCGGTTGAAAACAAAACTTTACGACAAAAGAGATGATTTCAGCTTCCCAATTGTGAACTTTCCATTTCTATGTAGCAACATTCCAGCAGCGCCTGCATACGGAGTATATATCTCCCAATTGATACGATATTCCCGGGCTTGTGTTTCCTATCATGATTTCCTTGATAGAGGATTGCTGCTCACAAGGAAGCTATTAAACCAAGAGTTCCAAATGGTGAAGTTGAAATCATCCCTTCGTAAATTTTACAGACGCCATCACGAGTTGGTTGACCGTTATGGAATAACCGTTTCACAGATGATATCGGATATGTTCCTTATGTCGTAACTACAATACCCTTCCCTTTTCACGAATGTGACTTACCGAATTAGACTATTTACCGGATTTGTAATAACATAAGCAACACGACGGGTGCCACATGTGGAACAGGATCTGCTTACCCTTCCGGAGCACCTGAGATCACCCCAGTTTTGGTAGGGTTCATGTTGCTTAGTCTTTAGTTTTCTATGTTGTGTCATCTGTACTATTATTTGTCTGTTTGTCTTTTTATTTTTGGCCATGGCGTTGTCAGTTTGTTTTCGATCTATGAGTTTGACTGTCCCTCTGGTATCTTTCGTCCCTCTTCTTTAACAAATATTGTAACAATTTGACTCACAGATGCTAGGAAATAACAAAGAACACACGCCTCGCCCGAAAAGATATTATTGCGGACCTATTTCTGTATTGTTATGAGTTACAGTTTATGACTAAAATCAGCAAAGACCCATCGAAACAACATCTGATTCAAAATTTTAATAACACTTTTAGATATTTAGATGATATATTGGCTCTCAATAATGACGACTTCAGTATCTACACTAAAGAGATTTATCCTGTCGAACTGACTTTAAATAAAGCTAATACTAACAATGAACACTGCCCTTTCCTGGATCTTGATATCTATATCTTTAACGGGAAGCTTAATACCAAAATTTATGATAAAAGAGATGATTTTTCATTCCCTATTGTTAATTATCCCTTTTTTAGATGGTGACGTTCCCTTGTCACCATCTTATGGTGTTTATATATCTCAACTTGTTCGATTTGCTCGTGTTTGTAACAACGTATTTGATTTCAACGAAAGAAATCTCTGTATTACTGAAAAATTATTACACCAGGGTTTTCGATATCACAAACTAGTCAAAACATTTACTAAATTTTATCATCGGTACAACGACATCATTCGTAAATATCAATCAACATGTAGACATCTTATACGTTCAGGTATTTCACATCCAATATTTTATGGTAATATTCTTTACAAAGCACAAAAATGTCGGCATTCACCTCAAAAGCTAACCAAGCCTTTAAACAGATTTATTCGGAAAGGATATAGTTACGATACTGTTGTCAGGTCATTAAGGATTGCATATTTTGGTATTAATATTGATTCACTCATAGGGTCTTTGCATCGGAAATAAACACTATTATTCTAAAACCAGTTGTTGGCATGATACGGGTTATGTTCTTCTCATATATTTTATGATTGTATGATACTAAACCCTAACGGGAGGGATTGTACTTGATTTTCATATGATGAAGACATAATCTTTCAATCAGTTTAATTGAGGCCTGGAGCTGGCATGTCAGTAACTGCTAGTAGTCCTTTGTTAATGTATGTATCATTGTCATTTTGCTTAGTTTCTTTTGTTACCTATTCTGACATCGGACTCGGCCTTCTTTTGAACTGAGTTTTACTGTGCGTATTGCTATGTGTTTCTTTATTCTACATTGGCTAGAGGTATAGGGGAGGTTGAGATCTCACCAGAGCTCAGATAAGAATTCACAAACTGGGGTTTTACCCACCATTTTTTATGTAATTGGGTGATAAAGTTTTTAATTGCATTATCAATTCCAATTCACCCTCAAGCAAATATCAAATTGGGTTTTCACCACCAAGCTCCTTAATGTATGGGTTTTTCATCAACACAATATTTAATATTTAGGCATATTATAATCACATTATATCAACCCCAGATGTGTTTCCATCTTAAATGTGTTTCTATCTTTGTATATGTGCTTAGCTGTTTTATTTGGTTTATTCACTGACGAGCAATTGTACGTTTGATTTGTGTCCTGTTTTAAACGTTCTGTCAGTTTTGTATTTTCTCAAAACTTATGTGTACTGCAGCTGGTGTCACTAGTTGGACAGTAACTAATTGCCTTTCTAGATCCCATATGATCACCTACAGTTTATAGTTGGGGTAGGTGTGGCTAAGTGTTTAGATTTTTATGTAATATATGTGAAATTTAGGTGCTGTAAGAAAGTTTTGCCAGTCCTTTCACCTATTTGCTAGATCTACTTTTTAATAAAAATAAAAAGCAGTTCCCAGATTTAAGATATACCCCAAAACCTTGAGATTTATAGGGTGGTTTAATGATGGAGACCACATTCAACTTAAATTTACAAATAATTCTGCAACATCAAGTAAATAAATGACAATGTTATACTGCACTTGCCAATAAGACAACTATCTTAAGCATCCAGAACAATTAGACCAAAACAAAGAAAGTGTAAAACTGCATAATTTGACGTAAAAACGGATATGTGTATTCGTTCATCAACTAAAATGAAAAAAAAAATATATAAACTGTTTTTGTTTAATCTAATTTACATAAATCTGCGTTAAGTTGTCTCTTATCAGAACTTTTGGTTTCGATGCTTTCCAACTACATATCATGTCATAATTGATTTGGCCTTTCACTTTTCCAACTGATTTCGTTTTGACGAAACCCCGTGTATCAGTATCTTTCTATAGCAATGTTCTCGTTAAGGTACGCAAACACGCCCGTGCGTTCAATGGACGCTTCCTAAAATCACTAGCTGAGTCTTGTTATCATCATAACTTTCCCTCAGCCGAAAACATGCTTAAATAAAATTAACATTAAAAGGCAACAGGAAAAGATGGAATCTCTTCAAAATATTAAAATTATCTGAATCTGAATTATCCAATCCAATTTCTAAACTAATAAATAAATCATTTGAAACAGCTGTCTTCCCAGATAAATTAAAAGAAGCACAAGTAATACCTCTTCATAAAAATCAAACACTCTTGATAAAGGAAACTATAGACCTGTAAGTATATTGCCCATGATTTCAAAAATTTTTGAGAGGTCTATAGAAAATCAACTTGTGGAATATTTTAATTCATTTTCCACATTTTTCTGTCAGCTTTTCGAAAAGGATACGGATGCCAAACAGCTTCATTAAAAATAATTGAAGATTGGAAAAGGCTTTAGATCAGAATAAATATGTAGCAGCTATATTAATGGACTTGTCCAAGGCTTTTGACTGCCTACCCCATGACCTCCTCCTACTAAAATTAAAAACCTATGGTGTCTCCACCTCCTCTCTTAAACTTTTGGAAAGCTATTTAACTAATAGAAAACAGTGTGTTAAAGTAGGTACAAATTCAAGCTACTGGCAAACAATGTTTAAAGGGGTGCCACAAGGGTCGATATTAGGGCCGACATTATTTAATATTTTTTTAAATGACATTTTCTATTTTATTTATAAAAGTGAACTTTATAATTATGCAGATGACAACACCCTTTCATACGCAGATAAAGATTTAGATAAATTAATTAATACTTTAGAAGATGAAAGCAAAATTTTGATAAATTGGTTCTCAATAAATAAAATGAAAGCCAATCCAGAAAAATTTCAAGCAATAGCTGTAGGTAAAAAAACTAAAGACAAAAACCTAAAATTTAAATTAGAAGGTAATGAAATAGAATGTGAAGATAACGTTAAACTTCTAGGTGTAACAATAGATTTTAAACTAAATTTCAATGAACATGTCTCTATAATATGTAAAAAAGCATCCAAACAATTAAATGTATTAAAAAGAATAGGTAAACACCTGACTAAACTCGGAAAATTAACAATTTATTATTCTTTCATAATGTCCAACTTTAATTACTGCCCACTAGTTTGGCACTTTTGTGGGGAGGTTAATACAAAAAAGATAGAGAAAATTCAAGAGAGAGCACTAAGGTTTATCTATGAAGACTATTCAGCAAGTTATGAAGATCTACTCTGCAAATCAAAATTACCATCTTTAAAAATAAGAAGAATGCGATCATTGGCTATTGAAGTTTTCAAAATTATTAATAAAGATTGTCCTGTATATCTCCATGATTTAATACACTTAAAGGAAAACACTTACTCTTTCAGATACCAGAATACAGCCGATCTACCACATGTAAGAACAACTGCATATGGCCTACAATCTTTAAGGTATGCGGGTGCTAAGCTTTGGAATGAGCTGCCAGATGAGCTACGTAAGCAATCATCTTTAAATCAATTCAAGAACTTGATAAATTCTTGGTCTGGCAGCTCATGCCAATGTTTTGCCTGCAAAACCAGTTAATTTCTGTTCATTATTTTTGGTTTAATGCTTTATTTTCAGCATGGCAAATTTATTTTGTTATCTTTAATATAGTGCTTCTGCTGCTTTGTGCTAATTTTAGTAACTTACTTATTAATTTGTGCTTTTAATGTGCTTTTTATGTGCAAACCATTTTATTTTGCTTTTGTGTTTTTATCTCATAATTGCATGTATCAGTGTGTGCTTAACTTGTAAGATGCTTAAAGAACTTTTGTGCTGCATGTTTATATACTGATATGAACTCTTGCTTTATATGTTTAATTTTGTGTGCATGACTTGATATGTATGTTTTGTTTTACTTGTTGTTATGTCGGTTTTAAAAGCTCTTCAGAGCTTATGTTTATGCTTGCAATATTTATATCGACTCTAAATAAAGCTTTATGTCTTATTATTATGCTTCTATTCAATATTTTTATCGGACATTTACTTTCGTTTTAATTCATTGATGATGATCATGGATTTTTTCCGGACAAACTTTTTTTCGCCTGTGGCGAAAAACAATCTATTTTTGGCGACAAGTCGAAAACAATTTTTTCTTTCAATCTTAGCATTACATATAGTGGCAGCTGAGGGTGAAAATGGTCAGGGTCAAAACAAATTTTTTTCTCCAAAACTGGAAACAAACTTTTTTCCAAAAATCCATAGCCCCAGAAAATCAAATGGTTGCTGCCTTATTGAACCCTGCAATGGGCAATTGCATTGGGTTTTAATTATTTGTATTGCGTGATCACGCAAATACGCAGCTTATCTGGAGCTCTGGTCTCACAAAACATGTTTAACCCGCCGCATTTTTGCGCCTGTCCCAAGTCAGGAGCCTCTGGCCTTTGTTAGTCTTGTATGTTTTTTAAATTTAGTTCATTTATATGTTTTGGAGTTTAGTGTGACGTCCATTTTCACTGAACTAGTACACAATTTTATTTAGGGGCCAGCTGAGGACCACCTGCGGGTGCGGGATTTTCTCGCTGCGTTGAAGACCCATTGGTGGCCTTCGGCTGTTGTCTGCTTTTTGGTTAGGTTGTTGTCTCTTTGACATATTCCCCATTTCCATTCTCAATTTTATTACACAGGAAGTGTAGTAATCTTCTTGCTGATAAAATATCGGTTTTGGTAACGAGGATGTTCTTTTCTAATTTATTCGAAATGCTAATTAACTTATCATATATTTTTTTATATGCAATTCGGTTAAGGTGGTACCAAACACCTTGACTAAAATTAATTGGCTCGTTCAATTGTCATAAAATTTTGACAAAATATTTACTTTGACCCTTTGACAAAAATATAAAAATTTCAAAAAATTTGAACCACACACTTTATCAGAAAAAAATCATTGAATAAAGAGCAGTTTGACAAACACTAATTTTGATCATTGAGAAGCTTAATATATCCTTTACAATATAATGTGATTGAAACATTCAGCTGATTTTTAAAGAGTTATCTCCCTTTAGTGTTATGTACCACCTTTATCGCCCTATTTGACGTAACGTTCATGACATCACAATCAAATTGCGTCTTCAAGACTAACTTGTATGTCATTTTCATATAGGCCTTCATAAAACTATCCGACTATTTACTTTTGGGAAATTTACAGGACTAAGAATTTACCAAATCATATGTTCTCCATCCCTAAACAAGCTCAGTGACACGTGATTTTTATGTGAATTATTTTCACGCACAATTTACTTCAATTTCAGGAGAAATTATCTATGAAAAAACTTTTCTCTCTCTGAATCTTACATTAACTTCATATACTCCTTTTTTGTTTTTTGTTTGTTTTCTTTTTTTATGGAAAGGGGGATTTGTCATTATACTATGGAACCCAAGAAAGATGACAGGCTTGCCAGGGTAGAATATAGGATCTTTTATTTAATGATCAAAACAAATTATTATGAGTTTTATTTGTACTACTTATATCAGTACATCTGATATTGCAGACACTGATGATGTTGAGTGGGATAAATATAATGGACATTGTTACCACTATGGAACTGATAAAATAGATTGGTTTACAGCAAAGGTAATTCATTGTGAATTTATGTTGAGTTATTCTTGTGCTATAGGGAAGATCATTGTTTTTTAATCAGTATTATATAGCATTGTGAATGACGAAACTCAAAAGAACAATTGTCAAGATATATGTATGTAAGAGAATGATAATCCCTTTCTTCCAACTTAGAATATTGTAAAGTATTCCAGGCTCAAATGATCTCTTGACTGGTTGTATTCAAGAATTCGTTTCATTGTCAATGCAAGTTTATAATTAATGCATCACTTCATTTTTAGGCATTTCATTTATGGATTAGTTTTAGTGATGTAAGGACTTTTTTTTATAATTTTAGAAAATATGATAAATTGTGGTTTAGACATTAGATGACACAACAGTACGATGAATTGGTAGGAATTGTATAAGTTTCCGAATTGTGAGAATGAATTTAAATCGTGTAATATTTAGTGGAGAATTATCTTTTTGTTTATTTACAGCTCAAATCAATAAATTCAAGATTTGAGTTACAACTAAATTTTATTTCAAAGCCAATATTATAGTCCAGCTCTTTACATCAAATACTACTAAATCGTGTGAAGTAATTAACTAAAATTGAATGTTCAAATAAAATGCCTTTTATTTATATTCAAGTTAAATTAAATTTCTGCATTTTCTTAATTTTATCGGAATATTGGAAATTACTAATCTTACCAACAGCGGATCAAGTAATATGAGTTTTTGTAAGCGTATTCGCTACAGATATAGGTTATATTTGAATTCATTTTTTTCTTGTTTTGCATCGCTTTGATCCTTGATTAACATTTTAGTAAGTTTAAAGTTATCAATATTCTCATAAAAACATTAATGGTATCACTTTAACTGCACTAGTATTTTTTTGTTTGTTTTAGAATTAAACTTTTAGTCAGTTTCCATTACAAATCCTTTCAATCAAGCTGATAAATGTGCTTTGTGGCATTTGTAACTCATTTATAGAAACTCTGGTTTGAACTGTAAATATGCCTAAACAAAAGGAAAATGGTAGAGATTCACATTTTCTTATGTATAAGTTAAGAGTGTTCCATAGTCTTGTTGTTGCTGGGATAAAATATTCAGAATATAAACGGGTCCGTGTGTTGAACGGGTCCGTGTGTTGAGTTGTGTAATATTATTTCTTTGTCTTGTATAATGATCATGTTTACATCCCACTGAATCGGGCATTAAGTCTCTTAAATACTCTGGAGTTTTATCATTTAAAATTTTGTCATAAAAAACTAATCTATGATGCGTCGTCTATCAGATAATTTTTCCCATCGAGTTTCCACATATAAATTATTAATACTGGTAAGTTTAGTACCCCCCCGTGACGATACGCGCCGCGTCAAGCTGGATATTTTCTAGTTTAGTAATCAAATTCTGATTTTGAGAGTCCAAAACGACATCTGCATATTCGAGAATTTGGCGAACAAATGTACACTTTTTAGGCGTATATAATACCAGTATATATATATATATATATATATATATACCAAACAGATCACCCGATGGAAGAAAACGGACAACGTTCCAAGAGTTCACTAGGAAAACAATTTAGTTTCTGCAGTATATTTGTTTTGCTGTTTTTAAAAAAAGTATGCAAAATCTTTGCGAATGCTCTAATTATTTGAATAATGTCCGGTTTATAGATACAGGATTTTATTTTAATTTTATAAATTTTTTAAAGCTCTCTTGCATTATTTCTTTTTGTAATCATTTGATTTGAGTAACGGTATTCTTGAAGAGTTGTCCCTGTCAATCGGGGATTTGACGGTAAAATTGCAGTTTTATAAGCTCCGTGTCGCCAGTAAAAATGCATTTGCAACTGACAAATCCCAAAACTGATGGCGCCAACTTATCAATTTGTTTTGCTCACACATTGTTGTCAATAGAAAGGAATTCTATGCGACAGTCATACAAGTGAGAGGTTTAGCTAGCTATAAAACCAGGTTTAATTCACCATTTTATACTTCAGGAAATGCCTGTACCAAGTCAGGAATTTGACAGTTGTTTTCCATTCGTTTGATGTGTTTGAGCTTTTAATTTTGACATTTGATAAGGGACTCTCCGTTTTGAAATTTCCTTGGAGTTCGGTATTTTTGTTATTTGACTTTTTAATGTAGCACTGTTATTCCTTGATTTACATTTTCATGGAATTTGTGACGTTCATTCTATGATTTTTCTTTGACAGAAGAACTGCAAAAAAATTGGAGGATACCTTGTAAAAATTGACAACAAAGACGAAAATAAGAGAATTCATTCAATTATAAGGAAAAGTGAGTGTTCGGGTTGACCTATAAATTTAAAAAACAAAACGAATATAGAGGTATGTTTTGCATTACTGTATTCCAAGCGGATTTTTTATCAGTGAGGAGAAGAGTCTTATGGCTCATTTGTTTACAAAAAAAAAATGTTTAAACACAATTGTGGGTGTTGGATCCCAATTGGCCGTTTCAGAATCTAAAGGACTATGGGTAATTTTATTGTTCGTACCCCAAAATGAAAATAACGTCACGTCATTGGTTGAATTTCCATTGTATAGAACGTTTTTAACCAATCACGACGTTTTGGTGTACACTTTTGAAAATATTTGGAAGTTTGCAAACACAACTTCTCCAACAGTGTACACTTAAAAGTTAAAAGAACTTTACAAAATTACATTATACCACAAACTATTGTGACCCTTAAGTTTTATTGTTTAATCATACTGGTTTTTCTATAGGTTTTCATAACAAAACATAAATTTTGGCATTTCTACATTATGGGAAGCAAAATGTACTGCAATTTACATTTCAATAAAATAAGCATTACCGTAGATACTCGTTTAAAGCTGTGTAAAGCTGATTAAAGCGTTACTCACCTTTGTAACAAAGACACGAAGAAGGGGAAAGGGAATATATTTTGCATCAATTTTTGTTTGTTTTATGTTACACATGCATGTTATTTAAGAAGACGATACATTTAATCATTTACTATAACACAATGTAAAGAATTTGAAAAAGGCAATCATCAACTTTAAGTAAAGAAACAACTCATATGCATTTTTATCTTATATTTTAGCAGGCAAAAATCACTGGATTGGACTTGCAGACTTTACAGAAGGCCAGTTCCGTTGGACGTATGACCAGTCTTTAGCTACGTCCATACCTTGGTTTCCAGGTCGTGGTAAACATGATACAAATAGAAACTGTGTTAATATAGGTGACAGCTCAGGACAATGGGATGATAGAACCTGTTCATATAAGCTTCCATATATCTGTGAAAGAAACCTTTGCAAGTAAACTGACATGAAACCTCTTTAAATATGACATTTGTACCGATGAACCGAAACTAGCCGTAAGGGTCTAGATATAAGAAGATGTGGTATGAGTGCCAATGAGACAACTCTCCATCCAAGTCAAAATTTATAAATGTAAACCATTATAGGTCAAAGTACGGTCTTCAACACCGAGCCTAGGCTCACACCGAACAGTAAGCTATAAAGGGCCCCAAAATTACTAGTGTAAAACCATTCAAACGGGAAAACCAACGGTCTAATCTATATAAAACGAGAAACGAGAAACACTTATGAACCACATCAACAAACGACAACTACTGAACATCAGATTCCTGACTTAGGATAGGTGCAAACAAATGCAGCGGGTTTAATCGTTTTAATGGTACCAAACCTACACCCTTTTTCTGAAACAATAGTGTAACATCACAACATAGAAAGACACACTATAAAATATCAACTGAAATAGCTTAGCTCAATCAAAGGACATAGTAACACCATTGAACATACACTGAACAAATAAATTTGACCTATGATACAATGTAAATTCAAAATAAATAAACTAAGGAAGAATAATAAAAGTAACATGTTATATCGGTATGAAATGTTTAACAATTTACCTTTATTACCATTATTAAACATTTGGATATCATATTGAAAGATTATAATAAAAAAGGTTAAATCGTTATCATACATTCTTGTTTTCTATTTTAGCTGTAATAATTTCTATTTTTAATTATTCAAACTGAACATAAGATTTTGTCTGAAAAGTTGTATAATCTCTTAAAATTACTATAACATTCCTTTGAGCATTTTCTAACAATAAGGTTATATAACTAAAAAAAGCATAGTTCTTTATACAGCAAAGCAAATTAAGATCGTGGTAAAATAAAGAATTTGACCAACAAAGACAATAACTATACGAGTTATTTTTAAAGTTTTTATGAAATTAAAAACTGGTTTAGAATCATACTTGAATCTCATTTACACATATGGATTACTTATAACCGGTTTTGTACTTACGTGAGCAACTCAACGGGTGTCACTAGTGGAGCAGGATCTGCTTCCCTTCCGTCGTAGCACCTGAGATCACCCCGGTGTTTGGTAGGGTTCGTGTTTCTCAGTAATTAGTTTTCAATGTCGTAAGTTTTATACGACCGCAAAAAAGTTTTGCGGTCGTATATTGGTTGTGACGTCGTCGTCGTCGTCGTCGTCGTCCTAGAAAACACATTGGTTTTCGCCGATCTGTAACTTTAGTTAAAGTGAATGGATCTTTTGAAATTTAACCATAAGGTTCAATACCACAAAAGGAAGGTTGGGATTGATTTTGGGGGTTATGGGTCTAATAGTTTAGGAATTAGGGGCCATAAAAAGGGCCCAAATAAGCATTTTTCTAGTTTCCAGACAATAATTTGTGGAACGGTGTATGAATCTCTCTGAAATTATACCACAAGTTTCCATACCACAAAGGGATGGTTAGGATTGACTTGGGGCGGGGGTTTATGGCTCAATCCGTTTAGGAATTAGGGGCAAAAAAGGGGAGAAAACAAGGTTTTCCTGGTTAATGGACAATATTAAAAGCAGTGTAAGGGAGGTAATCCAAATACATTTAAAGTATTAAAAAAAAACTGGATCACCTCCCTTTTATTGGTTTTAAATTATGTATAAAGATGTTGTATTGTCTTGAAGTGATTAGCTGTCAATTAATTTTTAGAAGTTACTATTAAAGGAATATTAAAATTTAGCCATGATTATGTATGTCATTTTCTATTTTAAGACTTTGATGATGTATTTAAATTGGTAATTATGGTTGCAAACTCCATTGGAAATTTGAATTGAGATTATGACCATATCTTGAGGGAAAAAAAATTTTTTGGGGAAAAGGGGTTGAAAAATATTGGGAGGGGTAAAAGGAAATTGGGGGCATTTTTCTCATTTCAGATTTCAGAAATTAAAAAGAAAATTTCTTCAAATATTTGTTTTTTTTTGCAAAAAAAAGGGGGTCAATACGCAACAGCATGGTGTATTGCACAAAAGCATATTTAATTACAATCCAAATTCAGACCTGTATCAAGCGCGAATATTGTGTTCATTTTTGCCCCAACTGTTCAGGGTTGGACCTCTGCGGTCGTATCCAGCTGCGCTCAGCGAAGCATTTTATTATACTGTAACAGTTGTTTGTCTTTTCGTCGTTGTTCGTTTATTGCAATGGCATTGTCACTTTGGTTTCGACTTATGAGTTTGAATGTCCTTTTGGTATCTTTCGTTTCCTTTGACTGATTGTGTGGGTGATGAATGCATAGCAAGAGACGCCTACCCTGTCGACACACAAGGACTTGCTTCTGTTGGAGTTCATGCAATTCCCTTTTTTTTGCTTGTTTCATTGATTTGTCTCTTTTTAATTGGTATACGAGATTTCCGCGGCAAACTTCTGTGGCCTTGTTAATTTAATGATATATAGAAATAAGATGATGTGATATGACTGCCAATGAGACAACTATCCACCAGAGACCAAAGGACATAGAAGTTAACAGTTATAGGTCACCGTACAGCCTTCAGTAACGAGCAAAATCATACCGCATAGTCAGCTATAAAAGGTCCCGAAATGACAAATGTAAAACAATTCAAACAAGAAAACTAACGGCCTGATTTATGTAAAAAACAATGAACGAAAAACGAATATGATATACAGCAACAAACGACAACCACTCAATTTTAGACAACCCCCTAACCTTGGACAGTGGTTTAACAGCCCAACATATGAACAAACTATAAAAGGCAGTTGAAAAGGGCTTAACTCATCAGATCGATACAAAGAAAAAAAAAAAAAAAAAAAAAAAAAAAGTAACAGAACACAGACCGGACGTGGCAGTGTTTTTATGCATCCTCACAACAACAACAAAAAAAAAAAGACACTAAGTACAAATCTGAGATACTCACAGTTACTGAAAGCTAGTTCAAGGGCAATAACAACTAATAAATCATGGATCTAAGACTAATATAAATCATGTATCTAAGACTAATATAAAAATCATGTATCTAAGACTAATATAAAAATCATGTATCTAAGACTAATATAAAAATCATGTATCTAAGACTAATATATATATACATAAAGCAATTGAAAAGGGATTAACTCAACAGATCAATTGATATATGCTTACCTCCACTTCATTTGAACTTTGGTGGATAGTTCTCATTGGCAATCATACCACATCTCTGGTATAAACACTTACCGTAATCTTGATGATATTTTTTCGTTAAATAATCAAGAATTCTCTGAATATACTGCTGAAATTTACCCAAAGGAACTTACTTTAAATAAATCAAATATTAATTGTTCCTACTGTGGGCAAATTAATTCCGAACGATTAGAAAAGATTCAGATTGAAGCAGCACGTATAGTTACCGGTTTACCATGTTATGCTAGTATTAACTCTATTTATAGAGAGACGGGATGGGAGAAATTAAGTGTAAGAAGGGAAGTTAAAAAAATGACCATGTTTTATAAAATTGTAAATAACCAAACACCGGATTATTTACAAGCATTGGTTCCTCCGTATGTATCAGATACTACTAATTATAACCTGCGAAATAAACATAACATTAATACACCATTGAACCGTCTACCAGTTTGTCAACAGTCTTATTTTCCATCATCTATTACATTGTGGAATAAATTAGATTTGCATATTCGTCAAATAGTATTTTCATAACGTAAAACCTCCTAGGTACTATTTTTATGGAGATAGACTATTATCTATATTACATGCAAGGCTTCGCAATAAGTGCAGTGCACTTAGTGCGGATTTATACAAGGCCAATTTACTACAGGATGCATATTGTGCATGTGGTTACATTAGTGAAAGTGTCGAACACTATTTATTATATTGTAATAACTTTGCACCGCAAAGAAATGTTATGCTTACTGAACTGACCCACTTAGACATTCCCGTTACAATTGATTTGTTATTGTTTGGTAATGATAACTTAGATACAAATGACAATTTTGTAATATTTTCTTCAGTACATAAATATATAAAGCTATTTAACTAATAGAAAACAGTGTGTTAAAGTAGGTTCTTATTCAAGCTACTGGCAAACAATGTTTAAAGGTGCCACAAGGGTCGAATTTTCTATTTTATTTATAAAAGTGAACACAACGTTTCTCACTTTGATAACAACCTTGCTGGTTATTGTTTTATTTACTACAGTACAGACGTTGCATTGTTCGAATGATCGATTTGCTGTTCATAACGGTTAACATAATGTTTCGTCTCAATGGATTTCAATTATTAAGTTAATACAAAAGGATACTTACATTAAATCTATGTTCTTGTCATCTCTTTATCCGTATTTTTAACGTCAGAATTTAATGTCACAATATTACCAGCAATAACTGTCCTTTCCTAGATTTAGATATTTCAGTATTACACCGGAAACTCTACACAAAAATTTAAGACTATTGTGAATATTCCCTTCTTGGACGGTATACAACTAATAAAAAATCATATATCTAAGAATCAATTTGTTTTTACAGTATCAAGTGCCATAAAGTGTTGTAAAATAACCTTTGCTTTCAGTTTAAATTAATTTAGAAGTGGCGTTAAACATGTCTATCTAACATATATCTCCTTTCATCCAAAGAAGTGAATGAAAAGGCAAAATCTTTGATGTTCTGTAAGAGTCTTTCCATGGTTAATCAACTTGAAAGGTCTTTTAAAGTTAAAAAAGGGATATGAGTTTTAGGATATAATATTAGCATTTATAGTTATGAAATTTTAACTCAAAATTAAATAAGGCCACACCTAAACGAACCCCTAGTGAAGAAAAGTGACGTTACATGAAATCGACATTGCACGAAATATCACTTTGTTTCTATATTTGCAGATAAAGAAAATACAAGTTTTTTTTATAAGTTCATTCTATACAAACGTTTACCATTTAAAGAATTTTGTTGAATAACAGTTAAAATGGTTTTTTATTTTCGGTTATCAGTTAGAGTGCAACATGCCAAAGTTGTATGCATAATTTTACCAAAATCGGTGACATAACCCATTTACTGTCCCCCTAACAAACATTACGCGAGGGATTGATTTAAACGAAAGGCAGAAGATACTTAAAAGCAACTTCAACTCATTAGTTGAAAACATACTGACAACTCGACAACTCCATGACAAATAGTTGAGATCACAAACG
This sequence comes from Mytilus coruscus, assembly GCA_017311375.1. NCBI lineage: Eukaryota > Metazoa > Mollusca > Bivalvia > Mytilida > Mytilidae > Mytilus > Mytilus coruscus. The sequence continues at coordinate 8,631,479 of CM029598.1, forward strand.
TGAGATATAATTTAATAAGTTTGTAAAGTAATAATGCGTCGCTTATGCATTTTCTCTTCAAAGCCAGTTATATTTTATAAAGATATATGCTAACGACTAAGAAAGATCTGACAATTTTATTAAAAATTCTGTAAAGGGATGGAGCAATTATCGGAAGTTTTTATGAGACTTAGAATGAAAGGTTTGGCTGTAAAAACATCTGTGAAAGTATAACACTGCTAACTCTGTTTCATGTTTTGCATGCACGTGTAGAAATGGTTTAATATCATAAGTGGAGCATACGTTCTTTTTAAAAAGTAAGGAAAAGAAGAAAAAACCCAGATAGTTGGATGTAGACTTGATTCAAAGTTGAAAATAAACAGAGGCTTTTCTCATTTCATCTCGTTAGGAAATCTGTAAATCAGATCAACCGCAAGAGTTTCACTTTAGATTTGAATGTTCTTGTCTAACGTCAAGGCGTCAAACAATTAGATTCAGTTTGCCGATTTTCGTTGTTGTTATTGGTTTTGGTAGGCGGCTTACTTATATAGTAATTGCGCCTTAAATTCATATAACATAGATATTATGTGTATACACTCATTCCTTAATTCTTAGTATTACATTTTGGCGAGTAATTATATGAAACTGTGACGAACAGGATTGACTGTGTTACAATAAAGTATACATATATATATAAAAAAAAAAAAAAAAAAAAAAAAACACACACAAAAAGAGAAACAAATTTAAAAGAAAAATAAAACAAAACAGAAAAACAAATGATAGTTCCTAATGCAATGTAAATTATTAACTGATAGGTATCATAAGATTGTTTAGAAATTTAATCAGGTTGTTCACCTTTGTGTCGTCTGTGATTCACTTATAAAAAATAAAGTATATCTTGATAAAAAAATAAGAAAAAAGGTCCCTTTTTGAATGATTTCTCGCTAAAATCCTACTTTTAATTTTGAATGTCTATACTATATCCTGGTAAATGTTTTGCAGTAGTTTTCAAGAAGTGCAGCCAGAAGGAATTTCGATTCGATTGCAATCATAACTACCTTGTCCGAGTAGTTAAGATTGGTTTCAATTGATGTAGGCGTCCATAGCGTTGTAATGTGGATAACTTGCAAGAATATATACTTTTCTAGACAGTGTGTAATTGCAAGGTAATAGCTTTTGGAACAAAACGTTTTGACATGCATCACATGATAACGAATGAGCGGGTCTGTTTCAATTAAAGTGTTTGTCCATTGCGTTGCTATATGGTTATATTATATCGTGGTACATGCAAAATTAACTGCTTCAAAACAAAAAGCTTGCCGTGTCCAAGCTAATCATATCACTCTTTTTTGACATACATTAAACAATCAGGAATATACATTTTGAGTCTTTAAATTATCAATTATTTGACATTGACTTTGAAAAACAGGTATTTCTAAATAACATAATTTTTACTCTGTTATTTTAGTATATATTTCAAACCAATAAATAGGTGTTATGATTTTCCTATCCGTCAATAGGACGCGATCGTTCAAGGTCGTGCCACGTGGGTTTGAATTCCTACAATAACAAATCAAAGACTTGTTAATTGGTATTTGCTGCATACCTGCTTAGTTCGTTCCATTAAGAAGAGCACAACACAGCCGGACCAAAGTAAGAATAACGTGTCCGGTTATGGTAAACTGTCTTCCTGCGGCCTGATACGGTGGGACCTATCTTGTTAAAATCAATATGTCGATCTATTACTAAACGGGGCTCAAATTCAAATCTCATTTAACATGTTTCTATCCTGAATATAGATTTCACTTGCTACTGGACATTAATCACCCGTTTATAGTCATCATCACCCCCTTGTTCGCCGAGGTCAAGTACTTTGTAAATGTTAAAAATAGGAAAATATTTGGTCTGCTAAACTCTTTACAAAGCATTACCATTTCTGGAGTTTCTTATTGACAGCATATTTGTTGAATTTAGAGGTAGACTTTTTCAAAAAATTGTCGGCATTCCTATGGGAACGAACTGTGCGCCTCTCCTTGCCGACCTCTTCTTATTTTCATATGAGTCGCAGTTCCTTCAGACACTTGTCAAAAACAAGAAGATCATAGAGCCAGATCATTTAATTTCACATTCAGATATATTGAGGATGTTCTTTCCATAAACAATCCAAACTTTTCCGATTGGGTTCCATTAATATATCCTCCAGAACTAGAAATTACACGGCTTCCTCTGCCTCATTTTTTACATATACCTCGAATTTGACATCAGCGGTCATCTCAGTACCAGAATCTTTGACAAGCGAGACGATTTTAATTTTGAAATTATCAATTTCCCCTACCTTAGTAGCAATGTACCCACTTCACCTGCATATGGGATATACATTTCCCAACTCATTTGGTATTCAAGAGCTTGTAGCTGCTACTCAGACTTTGTAAAACGTCACCAGTGTCTGAGCAAAAAGTTGATGAACCAGGGTTATGTCAAAGACCGTCTCGTCCTTTTTTCTAAAAAAAAAAATTCATCGGAAGATACCAAGACCTTGTTGATAAATATTCCGTATCAACTTCACAAATAATACATGATGGTCTTGATGTATAGATTCTAGGTACTGACGTTGTTTATCATCTTAATTACGTGCTATAGTGTTCTTTTATTTTGTCTTTGTAAATTATTAACGTTTACCGTTGTAAAAAATATAATTACCATGATCAATATCAAATATTAAATTTTCGTAGCGTTAAACCCTACAATATACATCTTTTACCAAAAAATCAATCTTGAGCCATCTGAAAGTCCGACCTTCTACTTAACATCTAGTAACGCTCTCCTGGTCACATTACATAAGGCTTAAATTGACAAGCTTTTTATAAAGTTAATACTTGTTTGCTTTTCCAATAACATGTAATGCGTGAATAGTGTCATGTTGCATATTTTCTCCCGTAATAACACCAATATATTACGGAATCGATACATTTAATGCGATAGATAAAACATATAAGCCGTAAAAGACGTGCGGCTTAATGGAATGTTTGTACAAATAAACATATCAAAAGAATCAGACGATTAAAATACTATGTCTGAATTGATTAAATATTTTTGTATTATTATACTTTATGTCAAAATGCCAGATTTTGATTGGTTAATACGAGAAAGATAATTTACCCTATCCCATGGTAAACACTCTATTACCCTTCACGGAGACGCTTGATCATGTGAGTGCTTCATCAAATACGAATGGTTGTTATGAACAAGACGTCATAGTTTTTACTTTGAATTTGAAAATTTAGTAGACAGTAAAAACAGATCATTCAGTATAATAAATAGAATAATATATTGTTCGATTTAGGATACAGCTTGGTTAGATACTCAACCCAGATACACTGAAATAACATTCCAAATACTTGTCATGATAAATGATTATTTTTCTATGCTCAATGCAACAGTGTTACACCTCAATGAAAGTCTAAAATATGATTTAAGATTATGCAAACAACTCTTCCAATCTTTCAGTTTGCGATTACGTTAATTTCTAATGTCGGATTACCTCATTTTACTCATAATTCAGAGATCTGAAATGAAAATAAGTCAATGTTAGTATTTTATGAAATAATAATGAAAATGACTTAAAGGTATTATTGACTTCTTTAGTCTGCTTTTACAGGACTTCTGATTTTCGATTGTCTCGGTGACAAGTATCCTTTTTCCTAAATGTACAATTGTGTCCACCCACAAATTAATATTTTTGGTGAAATCACTTACCCCAAGTTTTGGTGGATGTCGTGAAATGTTAAAACACATAGCACATGATTAAGGGTAACACATCAATCTCTGTTATCGAAAAATAAAAATTAAAAATGGTGAACAGGTGACATTTCTAAATTGAAAAAAGAAGGAGTGTTTTGATTGAAACTGATACAGCTATCTACAAATGTTTAATTCACTGTAGATTTAACACATTCTGTAAAGAAACTATTTAGCGTAATAGTTTACGTTGTGGATGTTCAAGTTAGATGGGCTTGATGCTTGATCAAAGAAACGACGATGCACGTGACTTCATTCATACAACCGAACAAATATCATCACGTTTTGTGCGCGTAAAATAGTTTTACTTACTATTTCATTTTATTTCATATTCTCAACCAAAAAAAAAAAAAAAAAAATACAGTTAAGACAAATTGCCGATTAAGAAAATAATTGCATTTTATTTTTTTTATACTGACTTTAACAGCTCGAATATCACCTCGCGTGATATTCTTGCTGATAAAGTCAGTATCAAAAAATGAAAATGCCATTATTCTATATATCTATATATATATATTTTGGAAAATGTTGTTTGTGCTGTATTTAGACCCCTCTAACACGAAATTTGTTTTGCATGCACACGTAAAAATTGCGGTTTTTATCCAACGCAATCATAGGTTTGAACGTTGTTTTCAATTTAGACTTGTCTATATATATATATATATATATATATATATATATATACCGGTCGGGAAAAAAGTAAAAAATCAGATCTAACATTGTTAGGTTGATTTTCTGGGCACTTTATAAATATTCTAACACCTGGTATTTTTTAATCAAAAGAAATCCGATGGACAAGGTATAATTTACAGTTTTCACTACACATAGGCAGACATACATATGTGATTGTATGCTTCTAAAAATAGAATAACATCCTGTAATTATACTGACGAGATCATTCCTTTACACTTAAAAGCGTTTCAGATTGAAATAAACAATTAATTTCCCCATAGGCGACAATGATAGCCTTTTTCGAGATACAGACTTTAGAAAGGTGATTTTTTAAACGAAACCTTGCTAGAATTAAAGAAAAGTTATTAGGACAGTATTTTTTGGTCCAAAAAATATAGGTTCGCGTTGCTTTTCTTAGCGTAGTTTGTACTTATCTCCCATGCCTATCAATTTTGCACTAAAAAATACGTGTCTCATCCTGGCGTTTACAAGACATCTCAGTTCCGTTAGGGCTAGGGAAAATAATTTATTTGGCCTTTGGTATAATGCAGAATGCACGAAGTCTCTAATAACAAAAAATAACGGGCGCACATATCAACCAATCAGGATTAGCTATACTCTTAATTCTGAATACCATGTTATGCTCATAAAATGGCTGCGCCCATAAAATCTAATGGTGTATTGTAACCTTAAGATGTCCTTGTTCAAGCTATCAGCTATAGTTAGAGGAAGGGATAAGGCGTCTGTGCAATGCTAGGCGGTATTGTCGTAGAAGTATGAAGTGAAAAGTACAGGTTCCAGCCCTAGTCGGGGAGGAAGTAAAGAAACAGATCTACTCTAACATTGTTAGGCTGGTTTTCTAGGCACTTTATATATATATATATGTGTTATTTATATTGCAACAACGGTAAAATACTGTTGCCTTAGTATAGAACATTTCTTAAGAATATGAGTATTTAGAGAAAGGGTTCCTCAGTGGTTGCTTTGGCTTACTTTGGCTTGTAGTTGGTAAAACTATCTGCATTTGTTATGGATGGTCTGTTCCGACAGACGATAAAATATTAAAGTTCCACACGCCTCAATAATAACTTTTTCCCAAAATGAAAAACATCCCTGACAACCGTACACTTGTTCGTATAGATTGTTTACTTCTGCAGTGTGATCTTGATATTGTATTAGATTTTCAATACACTCGGGATATGTTTGTTACTTAAAATGTCAACAGTCTTACGTTTATTTTGGTAAGCTATGCAATCCTTTTTATTCTGGAAATATCAATAATTTCCTGTTTAATGGAATGAGCTTTTAATATAACTGTGCGTAACTATCTGTTCCAGTCCTTTACTTATTTTCTCTCTCGTCGTTTTTTATTCGATAAACTCCTGTTGAAAAGTTCTTAATAGTAGATTTGATGTCACCCGTTCAAAATTTTACGAATGCCGTCTTGAATGTTAGACCGTCATGGAATATCTATGTCACAAATGACTACAGTCATGTTCCCCGTGTCGCAATTAAGTCATTATTTCTTCGATTATGATTTCAGCTGATGCATCTTGTTTTCTTTCATTTTTATTAGAGACGTACTTCGATGCGAACCTTCAAATAAACCTGTAAAATTTATAATTCAGAGATCTGAAATGAAAATAAGTCAATGTTAGTATTTTATGAAATAATAATGAAAATGACTTAAAGGTATTATTGACTTCTTTAGTCTGCTTTTACAGGACTTCTGATTTTCGATTGTCTCGGTGACAAGTATCTTTTTCCTAAATGTACAATTGTGTCCACCCACAAATTAATATTTTTGGTGAAATCACTTACCCCAAGTTTTGGTGGATGTCGTGAAATGTTAAAACACATAGCACATGATTAAGGGTAACACATCAATCTCTGTTATCGAAAAATAAAAATTAAAAATGGTGAACAGGTGACATTTCTAAATTGAAAAAAGAAGGAGTGTTTTGATTGAAACTGATACAGCTATCTACAAATGTTTAATTCACTGTAGATTTAACACATTCTGTAAAGAAACTATTTAGCGTAATAGTTTACGTTGTGGATGTTCAAGTTAGATGGGCTTTATGCTTGATCAAAGAAACGACGATGCACATGACTTCATTCATACAACCGAACAAATATCATCACGTTTTGTACGCGTAAAAATAGTTTTACTTACTATTTCATTTTATTTCATATTCTCAACCAAAAAAAAAAAAAAAAAAAATACAGTTAAGACAAATTGCCGATTAAGAAAATAATTGCATTTTATTTTTTTTATACTGACTTTAACAGCTCGAATATCACCTCGCGTGATATTCTTGCTGATAAAGTCAGTATCAAAAAATGAAAATGCCATTATTCTATATATCTATATATATATATTTTGGAAAATGTTGTTTGTGCTGTATTTAGACCCCTCTAACACGAAATTTGTTTTGCATGCACACGTATAAAAATTGCGGTTTTATCCAACGCAATCATAGGTTTGAACGTTGTTTTCAATTTAGACTTGTATATATATATATACCGGTCGGGAAAAAGTAAAAATCAGATCTAACATTGTTAGGTTGATTTTCTGGGCACTTTATAAATATTCTAACACCTGGTATTTTTAATCAAAAGAAATCCGATGGACAAGGTATAATTTACAGTTTTCACTACACATAGGCAGACATACATATGTGATTGTATGCTTCTAAAAATAGAATAACATCCTGTAATTATACTGACGAGATCATTCCTTTACACTTAAAAGCGTTTCAGATTGAAATAAACAATTAATTTCCCCATAGGCGACAATGATAGCCTTTTTCGAGATACAGACTTTAGAAAGGTGATTTTTTAAACGAAACCTTGCTAGAATTAAAGAAAAGTTATTAGGACAGTATTTTTTGGTCCAAAAAATATAGGTTCGCGTTGCTTTTCTTAGCGTAGTTTGTACTTATCTCCCATGCCTATCAATTTTGCACTAAAAAATACGTGTCTCATCCTGGCGTTTACAAGACATCTCAGTTCCGTTAGGGCTAGGGAAAATCATTTATTTGGCCTTTGGTATAATGCAGAATGCACGAAGTCTCTAATAACAAAAATAACGGCGCACATATTTTATTCAATAAACTCCTGTTGAAAAGTTCTTAATAGTAGATTTGATGTCACCCGTTCAAAATTTTACGAATGCTGTCTTGAATGTTAGACCGTCATGGAATATCTATGTCACAAATGACTACAGTCATGTTCCCCGTGTCGCAATTAAGTCATTATTTCTTCGATTATGATTTCAGCTGATGCATCTTGTTTTCTTTCATTTTTATTAGAGACGTACTTCGATGCGAACCTTCAAATAAACCTGTAAAATTTGCAATTTGGCATCACAATGCCTTCGCCAGCAACATGTAGTAGCTGAATAACAGTTCTATTCTAACATTCAAACAACGATAAACTGTTGAAAATTGTCTCAAGTTCATGATATAGACTTTTGATGTTAAACTTTTATAATTCCCTGTGAATAAAATAAACCCAGAGGAAATTGGTCATGTACAAATGTTAAAATCGAACACTATTTGAAGTTTTGAATCAATTCGAAAATACATATGGTTTAATTCAATCTGATTGAAATACAGGTCCACGCTTTTTAAGGACACGAAAACTATCTGTTCTACTTTCTGTTCTGGTAATTATTACATCAGCCAATTAAATGTCAGACTTCAAAACTTTTAAATCATTACGATAAAACCATAGGATTTTTAAATGTCTTTAAAACCGTAAGTGAAGGAGCTTTGTCAGATCCGTGCAATCAAAGCGTGGACACAGGGTCTGTATTTTAATCAGATTGATCTAAAAATATTTTTGGATCCTACGAATTTAAAACAAACAAAACATAGAATTATATTCCTATCAAATAACATCCTTCAGATGTATGTATAAGATTAATTTATAATTCTAATATCTAAAAATGGTTTATCATATCTATTTCAGGATTTCAAACTTCTTACATTATCATAAAAATGTAAAACCTACCAAAAGTCTCTTTGTCATGTATATTTTATGAGATTATATCAATAGGAACCTGATGTTCAGTAGTTGTCGTTTGTTGATGTGGTTCATAAGTGTTTCTCGTTTCTCGTTTTTATATAGATTAGACCGTTGGTTTTCCTGTTTGAATGGTTTTACACTAGTCATTTTGGGGCCCTTTGTAGCTTGCTGTTCGGTGTGAGCCAAGCAAGGCTCCGTGTTGAAGGCCGTACTTTGACCTATAATGGTTTACTTTTAACAAATTGTGACTTGGATGGAGAGTTGTCTCATTGGCACTCATACCACATCTTCTTATATCTATAAGCAAAAGAAAAGTAATGCAACAAGGTTTCTTACAACTAAGTGTGAAAAATTGATGTTATAAAATTGACAAGTACAATAGCCACTTGGTCAAATATTTACATTATGCATTATAATGACGTCGTTGTGACATTCAAGAAATTGAAAACAACACTTTGTAAATTGTTTGCAACCGAAGCGCTTTTCTGGATTTACCTTCAACAGGAACGCTCAAAGTCGAATATTTTAAAACCGAGAATTTATAAGAACCAAAACATTTGAAAAGCTATATGATAAAAAAGAACTGAAAATAATAGACAAATTCACGTTAGGTCAATTTTGCATGAGGGAGTCAAATGACTTGTATGCACTTCCACGTAATTGACATAATTTTGAAAGGAAAGTCCAAATAATGTGGATTAACATGTCTACGAGAGAATGAATGTTGAAAAGCAAAATGAATATCCAAATTTTCAAACTATTAGAATAAAGGGCTACATCGCTAGTTCATTTTGCCATTTTACAAGGGACTTTCCATTTTGAATTTTCCTTGGGGCTTGGTTTATCTGTTATTTTACTTTTTCAAATATTGAAAGTCAGATTCAATTTCGAAATAAATTTGAAAATAAAAAATACAACTTAAATGGGAGAACACAAAATAATTATTATAGTATTCAAAATTGCAGGTCTCAAAATGATTTGGTACTATCCGTTTTCCTAGGTATACATTAATCAATACCTTTATCAATTACGGTTATTGCCATATGTTTGGAAAGATATATGAACACATATCAGAAGATCAGACCTATTTAAACATTCTCTATACATTGTATAAGTATATAGACTATTGATTTTAACAAAGAGTACACAGATACATCCGTTTCACAAGGTAGTAGATCTATTTAAAAGTTTGTGCATTAATTTTGCATTTTTGTTAATTTTTACGAAGTATCTAGCCAAAAGATATCTTAAGCCATTTACCACATCAAAATGTCTATTTGTTACAAAACCCAAAATCTTGAAAACATAATCAATTTTATTAACATAAATCATCACAAATCATTTTAGGACATTCTGATTTAGCTGTTATTTTTTTCAGATTGTATTATTTAGCCATTGACAATGCTAGCTGGCATGTCAGTTAACTGCTAGTAGTCTGTTGTTATTTATGTATTATTGTCATTTGTTTATTTTCTTTTGTTACATCTTCTGACATCGGACTCGGACTTCTCTTTAACTGACTTTTAATGTGCGTATTTTATGCGTTTACTTTTCTACATTGGCTAGAGGTATAGGGGAGGTTGAGATCTCATAAACATGTTTTAATATAACTGTGCGTAACTATCTGTTCCAGTCCTTTACTTATTTTCTCTCTCGTCGTTTTTTATTCGATAAACTCCTGTTGAAAAGTTCTTAATAGTAGATTTGATGTCACCCGTTCAAAATTTTACGAATGCCGTCTTGAATGTTAGACCGTCATGGAATATCTATGTCACAAATGACTACAGTCATGTTCCCCGTGTCGCAATTAAGTCATTATTTCTTCGATTGTGATTTCAGCTGATGCATCTTGTTTTCTTTCATTTTTATTAGAGACGTACTTCGATGCAAACCTTCAAATAAACCTGTAAAATTTGCAATTTGGCATCACAATGCCTTCGCCAGCAACATGTAGTAGCTGAATAACAGTTCTATCCTAACATTCAAACAACGATAAACTGTTGAAAATTGTCTCAAGTTCATGATATAGACTTTTTGATGTTAAACTTTTATATTTCCCCTGTGAATAAAAATAAACCCAGAGGAAATTGGCCATGAAAAATGTTAAAGTCGAACACTATTTGAAGTTTTGAATTAATTCGAAAATACATATGGTTTAATTCAATCTGATTAAAATACAGGTCCACGCTTTTTTAAGGACACGAAAACTATCTGTTCTACTTTCTGTTCTGGTAATTATTACATCAGCCAATTAAATGTCAGACTTCAAATCTTTTAAATCATTACGATAAAACCAGAGGATTTTTTAAATGTCTTTAAAACCGTAAGTGAAGGGAGCTTTGTCATATCCGTGCAATCAAAGCGTGGACACAGGCTCTGTATTTTAATCAGATTGGTCTAAAAATATTTTTGGCTCCTACGAATTTCAAAACAAACAAAGAATAGAATTATATTCCTATCAAATAACATCCTTCAGATGTATGTATAAGATTAATTTATAATACTTATATCCAAAAATGGTTTATCATATCTATTTCAGGATTTCAAACTTCTTACATTATCATAAAAACTGTAAAACCTACCAAAAGTCTCTTTGTCATGTATATTTTATAAGATTATATCAATAGAAACCTGATGTTCAGGGTTGTCGTTTGTTGATGTGGTTCATAAGTGTTTCTCGTTTCTCGTTTTTTATGTAGATTAGATCGTTGGTTTTCCTGTTTGAATGGTTTTACACTAGTCATTTTTGGAGCCCTTTGTAGCTTGCTGTTCGGTGTGAGCCAAGGCTCCGTGTTGAAGGCCGTACTTCGACCTATAATGGTGTACTTTTACAAATTGTGACTTGGATGGAGAGTTGTCTCATTGGCACTCATACCACATCTTCTTATACCAATTAGCAAAAGAAAAGTAATGCAACAAGGTTTCTTACACCTAAGTATGAAAAATTGATGTTATAGAATTGACAAGTACAATAGCCACTTGGTCAAATATTTTAATTATGCATTATAATGACATTCAAGAAATTGAAAACAACACTTTGTAAATTGTTTGCAACCGAAGCACTTTTCTGGATTTACCTTCAACAGGAACGCTCAAAGTCGAATATTTTAAAACTGAGGATTTATAAGAACCTAAACATTTGAAAAGCTATATGATCAAAAAAGACCTGAAGATAATAGACAAATTCAAGTTAGGTCAATTTTGCATGATGGAGTCAAATGACTTGTATGAACTTCCACGTAATTGACATAATTTTGAAAGGAAAGTCCAAATAATGTAGATTAACATGTCTACTCCTTTAAAAGGGATACATGTTAAAGACAGATATTGCAAGACAAATTTATTGTCTACGAGAGAATGAATGTTGAAAAGCAAAATGAATATCCAAATTTTTAATAATTTTAATAATAAAGGGCTACATTGATAGTTCATTTTGCCATTTGACAAGGGAATTTCCGTTTTGAATTTTCCTTGAGGCTTGGTTTATCTGTTATTTTACTTTCTCAAATATTGAAAGTCAGATTCAATTTCGAAATAAATTTGAAAATAAAAAAATTAAAACTTAAAGAGGGAGAAAACGAAATAAAAAATATAGTATTCAAAATTGCAGGTCTTAAACTGATTTGGTACAATCCGTTTTCCTAGGTTTACATTAATCAATACCTTTATCAATTACGGTTATTGCCATATGTTTGGAAAGATATATGAACACATATCAGAAGGTCAGACCTATTTAAACATTCTCTATACATTATACAAGTATATAGACTATTGATTTTAACAAAGAGTACACATATACATCCGTTTCACAAGGTAGTAGACCTAAAGTTTGTACATTAATTTTGATTTTTTTGATATTTTTTTACGAAAATATAGATCTAAAAGATATCTTAAGCCATTTACCACATCAAAATGTCTATTTGTTACAAAACCCAAAATCTTGAAAACATAATCACTTTTATTAACATAAATCATCACAAATCATTTTAGGACATTATGATTTAGCTGTTATTTTATTTAGATTGTATTATTTAGCCATTGACAATGCTACCTACACATTTATTCAAACTACAAGTATAACAGCAAATTGATTTGATGGGTTTTAAGAAAGGAGAGAAGAGAGCGTAGCAATTAGTTTCAACACCCAAACTCCTTTCTCTGTCGTTTTGCATTTGCGCCAATCTGCAGTTCATTTGCGCCAATTCTTTTTTTTTTTCATTTGCGCAAATTGCTTTCATTTGCGACACTATTTTTTTTTTCATTTGGGCCAATTTACAGGTAAACACAAGTCATGAGACATATTAGTTGTACAGAATTTATATAATTGTGATAGCCTGTTATACATATCCATTATATATTACTCTACATCGTCTGAATAAAAGTTTCAGAACTTGAAATTATTTATCACTAAAGCCTGAAGAACCCGGCTTTTACATAGTAACACATATTCTATCTGCCATCTACCACTTCCCCCTCCCTTTGCTCACTACGGGAGTGGGATTGGGATTTCGAGCAGAATAAGTTTATTGTAAACGTTTCTAAAACTATATAAATCACACGTAAAATAGCACTTTTTTAATAAAACACTTACAATCTGAATTTTATATACGTTGTTGCCTAGATTTTCTCTATGACATCCATAAAAATGTAAATATTCGGATGGTGTGAGTAAATTTGTTCATTGTAGTGCGAGTGAAATGATTCAGGACCGTTGTTTGTTCTTTTATAGTCTAAAATGTATCAGATCTTACCTATTCAAATTACATTTTTAAATTAACGCAAATGGAAAATCATTTATTGGCGCAAATGAAAAAAAGTATATTTTCCAAATTGGTATTCGAATGTAATCAATGATATTGATAATTCTATTTAGCAGTATGAAGTCTGGTGACTGGGTTGCTCAATTTTAATCCTGTTATTTATTATGAGTTTATTTGCATCTGTACAGTTTAGCTTGAAATACATGCGCAACATAAAAACAAACTATAAAAATCAGTTGAAAAAGGCTTAACTCATCTCAGTGTTTAGTTTTCTATGTTGAGTTTTGTGTACTGTTGTTTATCATTTCGTTGTCTTCGGCAGTTTGTTTTTGACTGTTGAGTTTAAGTATCCCTTTGTATCTTTCGCCTCCCTTTGACATCACCAGTGTTTTATGTGTTACTTCATTTATGAGATTTGGACATAGGTAGATTACTGTTGTCTTAATTTACTAGGTTTGACACTTAACTACTGAATATGATTTTAAAATTGAATGACGACTGACTGATAAACAGCTGTAGATGGTAACAATACCTAAAGTGAGCAGATTCACAGTAACTTTGAAGACCGTTCTTAAAGCTCGTACTTGATTGGGTAACTATTTTGAGTCTTATCTAGCTATAACACGTGTTCTGACGTACCAAATTATAGATCGGATATCTTTGATGAGTAGTTTTCAATGGTGAGGAAATATATTATAGAACTAGTGAATAGGTTTGATGGATAACTTGCTTTTGAAAGACTAAAAACTATTACTTTGTTGGTAAGGAAATTTGATTGATTTTGGTATCCAATGGATGACGGATTGATTATACTTCAAGAAAAGACAGTAGTGAGATGATATTACCGGTTCTATGTTGGGTTTCAAAATGTGTGGTCAGAGCTTTAATCGAGGTTTTATGAAAGTTTGATAACTAAGATGAAGTTTAATATGATGTGTGAAATCTTATTAAAAATAATTTCTAAATACAAAATTCATTGCCTTAGGCTTTAAAAGAAAATTTTCTAACTATATTTCAGTTAAGTTTAGATGAACGATAGTTTGATTTACAATCTCCAGTTATGTTTGATTGAAAACAAATTGCCATGCTTTTCGTGCGCATAAAACGTATTTAAGGAATAGCCTTCGCTAGGGGCACTCACAACAAAAATATTTAGATAAAAAAACCCTAAGAACATACTAGAACAGCGAAAACCGTCTGAGGTACACTCTCCATTGTGGAAGAGGGGTTGTATTCTTAGTCTTAGTCTAATTAATAAACAATTTCAAAAAGAAATCCGTTGATAATCATTTCCATGCACACAGCGTTTATACCATTACAGCACGACATCATACTTATACCAAGTGATTGCTCCTTAGCAATTGTGGACCACAGATTTGGGACTTATAGTTCACCCAGCGGTATCAAAAAATGATATGATATCCGTGAACAACCTTAAATAGGTATTGATTTAGATTTTATTCAAACACAAAAAATTAACCTGACCATATATATGCTTGTCTGGTGTATGGAATGATAACCTGCAAGCGAATCAGAATTTGTTTTCAATCTATCAACATCGATTATTATTTTATAAAAATCTTTATTTGCTTTTTGAACGAATTTGAAGGGAAACAAAAACGATTACGGAATATAAATTGATTTTCGTTTATATTTTAAGATCAATATAACTAATGAAAAAAGATAAAAGAAACAAAAGATAAGCAACTTAACAAATCACAAGTTGATGATATCATTGTCAAGGAATATGTTTGCTCCGCATTCACTATTTACTAATAATTGAATGTATGATTAATTTAAAAAAAAAAGTAATTGAATGTATAATTGACAGTTATGTATATTTGTTTAAACTCATACCCTGAATGTGTATGAGTCATGGTTAACTGGCAATATCATTCTTCAAAATTTACCTTTGAAAGTGATAGTGAACCCAGGATAGCGTTGCATAATTGTCAACTTGATTAAGATACACTATAGTGGAACTTACCATTTCATAAATAGCAATGTAGAAAAATACTCAGGTAAGGTTATACTAGAAAGGAATTGAGAAATAAGCTGATGTTGTTAATTACTGGTGAACACCATACTATTTTACGTTGTTGTAGTAAAAATAAATCTTTTTTATTTTCATTGTAAGGAAAGATTAAAATCTGCAAGTTAGTCTAAGAACATATCAATAATTTCAGCAGGAGCAAGTCTCGATATGATTAAAGTAGAGTTTAACTTAAAATACAAGTAATTACTCAAACATTGCTAGTATTGCAAAAGGCTAGATAAAAGTAAAATATTTTTAACAGTTCAAACATTCGTAAACGGGATAAAGTTTAATAAGATTGACACACAAATCAATATTCTATACTTTATCTTTATTGATGATGGTTTTGGAATATAGACACACGAGATAGAAAGCTAAAAAGAGTTTTCAAAGCGGACAAATGCAATTTCTTAAAAAAAAAAAAAAAATAGAAATCGTGTGAGAGTGGAGCTTAAACAAAATTATATTTGTGAAAATAAAACACTGAAACATAAAAACTGATATATTTGTAAAACCTACTAACAAACACCTTTATATACGTAGAATCAAAATCTTGTCATGCGAACTGTGTGTAAAGAACACTGTGTCGTGGTTGGGTATAATGTTTAACGGAAAACACAACAAGAAAGATGAATACCAAATAATAGAATATAATTCAAATACGAACAAAGAAAATAAGAATATAATTTTTAAGCGGAATGTAAAATGTAAACAGGCAGTTTACAAAAGAAAAAGAAATATAAAGAAAAGAAAAACTCCCGAAATAGTGTTAAAAGTGTAAACTGAATAATGGTCCATTGTCGAATAGAATAAATAAATCGGAAGAAATGCACTTTTTCTTTAAAGTTCTGACAATTTCCTACACCAAAACCAAAGTCTTTGTGATATCCTGGTGAATTAAAACCAATCAAAATGACAACATATGAGCTGCGTCCGATCGAAATCGACCTTTTGCAAAGGCATGTATACATGTGCATGTAGGAGATTTTGATTGATTTTGGAACATTCAAATATAAAAAAAAAAGATGGATTTTGGTCTGTTTTGTAGGGTTCTTTTATCAACTCATTTTAAAACAGTTTCAGACTTTGCATAAAGATTTTTCAACCCGAAATTAGTTAACAGATGTATTGATATCTATTTGCATTAGGTCGATTTCTATCCGACGTAGCTCACATGTTACACCTCAAGGCATATACTCAAATAACAATTGTGCCACCTGGGAAAACCTCAAAAGCTATATGGAAATAGAGTGGATTTGTATGTTGGCAATTCAAGAATCAAACCAGAAAAAAAAAAAAAAAAAAGTGCTCATATTTTCTAAAACATGTATACCAATTTCAAATAGTTTTAAATTCTAAAAATGTTAATAGTAATATGCAATTGGTTAAATATAGTGAATATCTTAGTGTTTGTTTATTAAATAAGAACAATATACTTTTTTTGCACTCAAAAATATATAAAACAACAAGCCCTCATTGTAATGTAATAATAAAATACAAACCAGGTTGCATTTTCAAAATTCCGGCCATGATAATAGATGCAATAATTAGTTTACCAATGGCAACAACTCATAAATGGGAATAAACCAAAAAGATAAAACAAAACCCCGACCATTGGCAAGAACTCAAAGATTGGCGAAACCGGATACATCAACATAATAATCGCTTTTGCAATGTACCATCCGCCCATGCAAATCCAGATCAAAAAGACAAAAAGATTTTCACACAATCAATTGAAGGGATTGTTAATATTATACCAAAATTGTCATATTGCTGTCAGAAATAATTGAAACCAAACACATGCATTACTATAACCATCAAATGATGAACAGAAATATAAAAAAGTTGCATATAACAATGAAGTACTTTTCGTTTTTATAATTCTTTATGCAGTAAAGTTAGTAACGTTTAAATTTGTGTATGACTGTTCTTTGCATAAACAGGCAAGAAGACGGATGCTATTAGCAATTGATGGTACCGGTTCTTTCTGTATTAAACAGAGATGAAGGCTCTTATACATTATATTATATTTATATGGATACTGGTATGTCATTTACTTCAATGCAAAAACAAAGTAAAAGGTGCAAAAATAAAAGACCACAAAAAAAAAAAAAAAAAAAAAAAAAAAAATGCATGTTAAATTACACACCTACCAAAATATTTCACGATTGAATTAATTTCATGAAAGTCGAATTTTAGAATATAACATTAAGGCTCACAGACTATGTAAGACATAAAAGATCTATAATCGAAAGAGTGAAAAATGCATGAGCTAATAGTAGCTTTACTCCAATGGAATGGAGATATAAAAGTTAAAAGGTATGAATATTTCAAAACTCTTTACCAAAAGTTTATGGATATCAACTCTGATTTGGTTTTTCTTTTTTGACAGGAACAATAAAAATTACAAAAAAGCTATCTAACTATGGATTTCAGTGGTGAATTTGAAGTCATCTCTCGAAAATTTTACGGACGTGATCACGAGGTTGTTGACCGCTATGGAATATCACGAAGGATATTTTCCAATTGTCATAACCACAATACCGTCCATTTTTCTCGATTGAGACATGACCGAATGAGACTTATCACTGTGTTTGTACTCTAATGGGCAAAACGACAGGTGTAACATAACATATGGAGCAGGATTTGCTTACCTTTGCGGAGTACACAGGCAAATTTTGCTTACGTGAATTTCACATGAATTTCATTTGAACTTTACATAAAAAAATTGATGTTTTTCGTTATATTGATTAAATTTGAAAATAAAGATGTTATTTGTATAACTTTATTTTGAAAATTCAAATGAAAAACATCATGTGATTTTCATGTGAGTTTCACATGATATTTACGTGAACCCAGTTCACATATAAGCTCGTTTGAGGAGAAATTCACGTGAATTTCACATGAGATTCACGTGTAAATTCACGTGAGTGAAATTGTTAGTATATCACTGCTGGTTTTTGGCGGGGTTAATGTTGCTCAGTCAATGATTCTGTATGTTGTGTTTTGCATATTGTTTTTTGTTTTTTGTTTTTTCGTTGTTTTTCTGTTTTGCCATGGCATTGTCAGTTTTTTGTAGACCTATGAGTTTGAATATCCCTTCAGTATCTCCCGCCTTTCTTTTATATAATGTTTAGTATTATTTTGTATATAGAAGAGAAGGGAATAATTGTGCTATTTCATTCTATAATCCTCTCACAGACTTTTTGCCAGTCATTTGTTTCAAAGATTAATAACCCGGAAAATTGATATGCAACCATATTTTTTTATGCTTCCTATCATTGGACAAAATGACGGCATTGACTTTCCGCGTTGCTTGGACTTTATGCATGATCAGGTAACACAATGAAATAACTCTAAGTTATTGTCATTATCATTTTCTAACATAAAAATAATGAGATGTGGTATGATTGCCAATGAGACAACTATCCACCAGAATTTGTGAAACAACTCATATGAATGAAAACTTTATCACAAGGATATCTTCTTTTGATACATTTAAGTTTGATACTTAGAAATAACAAGAAGACAAAAAAGCTTCATTTGTGTGCATTTTGTACATGTATATGTGACAAATTTTGTTCAGATAGTGAATTTGTTTTTTTTTAAATGAGGTTTTCGGTATTATAAAAAACTTAATGACTGTTTATAGAGATAAAATCAAGTGTGTTGTCCCTTCGATACTACCTTTTGCCCTCGGTTTTGCATCGATGAAGGACAACAAACTTGTTATTATCCTCATAACAAGTCAATCTGCGTTTTATGTTAAATCACTTTCTGTTTTTTTTTTTTTTTTTTTGTGCATTACTTTATTGTTTTCGGACAGGAATTGAGTCTTTTTTTCATTTTAACTCAAATGGTAGTTGAACATCTAGACAGACAGACAGAATTATGAGGAAGGACGACTTAAATCGACACAACATAAGTTTTTTTGTGACCATCACGAATGGGTTGACCGATTGCGATTTGTCATAAAACATTGTTGTTTTAACGACAAGAAAATATGCAGGGTTCATCGGCTTCTTGACACCTGGTTTTAACGGCTGATTCGCCAATAAAGAAGACACCTTTTCTGTATATCTTAGAACATTAGAATAGTCATCTGATTTGTAAATTTACTGATTGTGTCCAATATCCTATCGTAAACCCTAAAGGGTGACTTGGGAATAGAAATATGGTCACTCTTGGTCTTCTTTTGACCGGCAGTAAAACCCTTGTCGAAATGGGACGTCCGTTCTTGTGCGTACAACTTCGAAGCCACGTCTGGTCAGAATGGGGACGTTAAATCCGATATGCTTCGTGTAAAGACAGTGCCACGATCTTTGCACGTTAAGAACCCTTGCAACAACTCTTTGAGGAATCCGTAGTGTCCTGTTGCAAGAGAAAATTTCTGTCCCTATCCAATATACCCTCATTTTCCAGTGGCAGTCAAAATTAACACGACCTGCATGGCGGATGACCTAAATTACAGGACCTACCTATAGTTATTATTGTTAATTTTTTCTCGTCCTGAACATGCATGAAATATTTGCCACTGGACGTTAAACAACCAAAAATCATCAATCAATTCTATAATGACTACTTTCCTGAGTTTGAATTTGCATGACGGTTAATGCATGTATAGCAGGAGACGCATAGACAGTCGAAGTGCTTGGTTTCGCTCCGTTTGGAGTTTATGTCGTAGTTTGAACACAAGTTTACCCCTATTGCCTCTTCTATAGAACCATTTCATTACTTCCGTCGGTTTTCACAAATATTACTCGAACTTAGTTGTTTCTCTTTATGATACTAAGGACAGTATTTATTTCGGTATAGGACGTCTCAAATTCAAGTAGGTTTGTGGGATTTATTTCTTTATATTTCTTACAGTCTCCAAACATGATCACCCAAATTTGGTTTTAATGTTTCGAAATGTCAGATCATATCTGCGCTTTGTACATTATTTGGCAATAAAAACATGCCTTTGTTTAATCTATTCACTGAAACTGCTAGTCAGAGTAACTTCAGTATGAACGAATATTTTGTTGTGTCTGTCTTAAAACCTTAACATGACAACCAAGTTGTGTTTTATTGTTTTGGCGCATTGAACTGCAATCTGCCATCAATTTGCATTGTCTGGCTTTCTATATTTTTTGTCAAGGTATCAAATATCTGTTCTTAGAACCTTATTGTTTCTGGTATTGTCAGTTCTTATTCGACGTATGAGTTTGAATATCCCTTTATTTGGTATATTCCGCCTCTCTTTTCTATGTAAGGATCCTTGAACTGAAATATTTCTATATTTGGGACTACAGCCTGAACATAAAGCAAGTTGTAGTGTCAACTGGCGGAACGGGGTTGTATGATTGTGTCTTCTTCACACAGTATGTGTTCAATGGTTAGCACACCTGAAATATTCTCGCGATCACATTTGAGAAAAAAGAAATTAATGGCCTTAATCGGTCATCAAGTTAGAACTAGAAGAAGTCGATATATATCAAGTATAAGAAGCTATGGTATAATTGTCAACGAAAAACTCTACACAAGAGACCAAATGCAGAAGAAGTTAACAACTATAGGCATTTAACAATCAGTACCCATACAAACCCATACCGTATAGTAAGCTATAAAAGGCCCCGACATGAAAAAGAAACTAACACAATGTTGACTGCTGTACCCCTATTTATGACATTTTTACCTATTATGTCTGTTTGTTTTGTTTACACATTGTTGTCAATATAATGGAATTTTATGCGACTGTCATACAAGTGAGAGGTTTAGACAGCTATAAAACTAGGTTTAGCCCATCATTTTCTACATAAGAAAATGCCTGTACTAAGTCAGGAATATGACAGTTGTTATCCATTCGTTTGATGTGTTTGAACTTTTATTTTGCCATTTGATTAGGGACGTTCCGTTTTGAATTTTCCTCGAGTTCGATATTTTTGTTATTTTACTTTTTTCAAACGAGAAAATTAAACTAACGGCTTAATATATATTCAAAACAATAAACGAAAAACGAAAAACAAATATGATTTACATCAACAAACTACAACCAACGAAATACAGGCTCCTGACTTGGGACAGGCACATACAGAATGTGGTGCTGTAAAACATGTCTGCTAGCGAAAAACCCTCCCCTAAACTGGACCAGTGGTGTAACAGTACAACACGAGAACAAACTACAAAAATCACTTTAACAGCTCGATACAAATCACAAAAAAATAAGCTAACAAAACACAAAAGACACAAAGGTCCGATCTGAGAGTACTCGCAGTAACTGAAACCTAGTTTAAAGCCAATAACAACTAATAAAGTCATATTCATCAATACTTTTATTGGTAAGAAAGGGTGATAAATTGTAACCTGGGAATTTACAGAACATTTGACAAGGAATATATAAACTGAACATTGAGTTTCCATCTTTATTATATATATATTGACTTATAGAAAAAGACATTAGTACAAATAAATGTTTACCCTTTTGAGTAGCTTTTTCTCGGAGTCAATTTTACGACCATATAACATGACTAGTGAATCGAGATGAACACCTTCAATAACATTAAAAGTGCATACAAATTATTTGTCAGAACTATTGTTCATACGGAATCCAGTCACAGCCGGATAGTACTGACGTGGTAAAGTAGAATTAATTGAAAAACAATAATATATGATATTTAGGAACGTAGAAATATTAATCGCACACAATAACATAGTCTAACGATTAATTGACAACTTTCTTATGGCTTATCAGAAAATATCAACAGTATCTTTAAAAGTAATAACAGCTCATGTAAGAGTAACTAAATGGACATGTACCAACTCAGTATCACCAAACTGTTCTGGTTATAAGCTGAAAATAGGATATGCAAAGTAAGTAATAGCTCTAAATCCTTGTATTCGTCTTTTCCTGAAAATAATGCCATTTGTTTGCTATGTCATTAAGATTTCATTGCAATTTTTCTGAAACATGAAAAGAAAAATAAATTCTAAATAAACATGAACATTAACCGAGGAACAATTTTCTAATAAAATATGTGCTATCAAAGTTTAAGATTTTAACAAATTAAGTTTGAAAGTATCCGGACAATATTAAGTACGTGTAAAATTTCAAATATGATATTAAAACTTTAAATGCTCAGCTTTTCTAGTCGTTTTATAAAAGTAAAATCATGTCCAAGGTGGATGTGACAGAAGAAAAAATATCCGAAGTACTTTATTAAATGTCAAGTTCTTAGTCCGTGTCCTAACAACAACCATTGTCTAGCCAAAAATTATAAAGACTGAAACTCCTCCTATTGCGTTTGATAACATGGAGTCAATCGGATAATAATCGTGCTGTAACAAACACTTTAACAAAGTTGGCAAGTAAGCAGCCTAAACTGTTGTTCAACAGACCCTTTTCCTCTGATATAGCTCCCTCTACAAGATGCATTGGATTTAACGTTCCATTTTTTAACAACCAAACGGAATCACAACTTTGGCAAAGGATTTAATTTACTTTCGATAGAACGAAGATTAGGTGGCAATAATTCTGAAACCCATGACCAGTCAACCTTTGAAGGAATTAAATTTCGAAATATGCCTCTGGTGCAGTAAAAATTAGTACAAAGTTATTATATACTACCTCTAGGTCGATCCCTCTGCTGGTTGACTTTTAGTCCCCGGGGTTATACCAGCCCAGGAGCGGGAACTTCGGCACTAGGAAGAAAATACAGATAATGTTTATTGACATTTGCTTTTTTAACATTATGGAAACCATTTAGAATTTAGGAAAAAGATTCCCCTCATATTAAGCTCTAATTATTTGTCCTCGTGAATAATTTTGATCCTTTTTGGTTTTATAAGCTCCACGTTTGAACTATGTATGATATTTTTAAATATTATGGCTTCAAGCATCATCGAAAACACACTAATGATCAATATACGAATCTAGTGCAGTAAAATTGGTAGAGTTATTACTATTGACTTTCAACTCCACATGATACAAAATATAAATCTTTAGTTTTTTTCTAAATGTTGCTTATTTGTGTTATATTGTTATTGATCTGTTAAATATGTAAGTTTATTTCGATGGAATAATTGCATTTCTCTTTTTGTATGAATTTTTGTTTTGTTTAGAGTAAAAGGGTGCACTATCTTCACAGATTCCATAAAAACATTTACTCAGAATGAAAACGAAGAAACGTTTCCGTTATCGTCGAAAAATGGTACTACATTTACTTTCATTCCGAAAAATGTATGTTATAACATATTTAGTGTTTATGAAATATTATTTGTACACAGTATTAAGTGAGTTGTTGATTTTATCTGCAAACTTACTTTATTCGTATTTTCATCAACCAAAAATAACAATGCTGATACATACAATAAATTGAACTCATACAAGTGAGAGGTTTAGCTAGCTATATAACCAGATTTAAGCCACCATTTTCCATATAGCAAGAACAAGAAGGCGCATTGCAACATATGGTTGATTTGCATAGAATAATATTTTGAAGAAAATCAGAAACCTGAAATTGAAAATCTTTTTCTATTAAATTTTGACTATTTTCCTTTCAAAGTGCATGCGCTTTAGAAAGTTTTAACTTCATTACTGGCTTGAAATACGTATATTATTTGATTAAGGTCTGCTGTTGTAAAATTTTTGAAATTATTTCAAATTAAGGAATATATCTCCCTCATGCATAGCTCTGATTCCTTGTCCGGACTTGGCTTTACTTTAGGTCTTTTTTGGTTTTATCCGCTCTTTAACATTTGTATTAGATTTTGGATATTTAAATATTCTGATCTCGAGCATCACCGAAGAGACATTGATTGTCGAAATGCGCATGTGATGCATTACAATTGGTACCTTTTATGTTATTTTAACCCATAAATAACCCACCTATAGTATACTCGTGAAAAAATGTACACTGATGTTTTTAGACTTCAAATGAACGTTTAATTGTGGTTGTGGTAGATGACAGAGACAATTTTCAGGCGACTACATGTGAAGACCTACATAAACGACACGAACAAGGAAACAAGACTTTTATTCACACTGATGCATATTTTGCTCTTGGTTCGGCGAAATACAGGTATGCACAGCAAAAACTTAATTATTAAAAAAATACAAGGTTGAAAGAATCTTCATATGTACAAAAACCCACTAAAATCTCAACTTTTTCGGGTTATGATCATTTCTCTAATATTTTTTTCATATATTGAAAGGAAAGTGCGGTTATTTCGTACATTAATAATTGCAGAACTAAAATTAATGAATAGCATGAACAATGAAAGAATATTTTAATCTGCCCTACTGTACACTCCCAGTTGTGCGCACAGCAATTATATCAAGATTTTTTTAATGTAGTTATTTTTTACTAGTAATCCTAAAACGTATAACATGTGGTGTGGGCCTTTTAACCTGTTTGAATTCTTCCTACAGTCTATCCAGTAATCACAAATTTTTGTGAATGCAGAATTTTTAAAATTCTTTTCATCAACCTTAAACTCTAAAATATCCTCCGTCGGCTTTGGGGTTCATTGTAAGATACCCTAAATAAAATAGCCGTTACCTTATTGTCTGGTTTTTGTAACCAGGGACGGACAAATTCCGGAATGTTATTCTCTTTCAGCACAAGTTGGATTATCAATATATTTTTGTATGCACATACGTTTGTCTAATTATAAAATGGAAAGTTATCACCGAGTTGAGTTTGGCGTATAAAATTCATCTTTAAAGTTGGCATGCACTAACCAAAGACATTTAAAAAAATCTTGAACGTTTAACACACATGGTAACTTGCTCAAACATAGCGTAAATGTTTCGAAAAAATGTTGTGAAAACTTTGAAATTTTCTTAAATTTTTCATTTAGTGCGTTCTCGTGCGACAGCTTTATTCTTTGAAACCGATGGTTGTCCTATGTGACAAATATCAAGAGTAACTTTCTGTAACCATGGATGTGACTATGTTAGGTCTAAAATTTTACTAGAAGTAAATTTCAGTAGTCTCCCATAATAAACATTTCTAGCGGTTATCAAAATTTGTTGTATGCTATTTTCATCATATAACAAGGAGACAACGGAAAACCAAATAAATTCCACCTAATACAGGATTTAACAAGTGTGTATGCCAATAAAAAGACTGAAATATGAAGGAATGAAAAAAGTTGATAAGGGCAAATAAAAAAGTAAGGCAATATTGTTTATCATTTTATCTTACATACCTTTTTTAGTGGCTGTGAGTCCTACACGTAATACTTTGATCTGTTTTACGTTTAATATATAAAAAAAAGATAGGGGAAAGTAATAAAATTTCACCCTTGAAAAATATAAGCTTTACTTTCCTGTCATGATTGGAGTTCATAGCAAAGTTACAAATCTTTAATTTTGTTCACATTTCAGTTTTGATATTGAAATAATAACGATTTGTTCCTCAACTCTATGTACTGGATTATCATGCAATCATTGTGGTAAGTTTAGAACAGTCATAAAGTTAATTTGTATAAGTGAAAATGATCCCTAAATAGACATATCTCGCGTTACTTCAGTTATGAAGCAAATCTTAACATTTCATGATACCAATATGATTCAAATTATAATATACCCAATGATTTTACTTTTAAAAATTGAATAAAACAATGAAGTTCGAAAACTGATGTTGAGTTTTATTCAATAAATAAAGGCAACATTAGTATACCGGTGTTCAAAAGTCATAAATCGATTGAGAGAAAACAAATCCGGGTTACAAACCAAAACCGAGGGAAACACATCAACTATAAGAGGAAAACAAATGAACAACAGGAACACCGAAGTGCAACAAAAACAAAGCCAATAAAATTGACTTACCTTATACATTTAAACCGTTGTTCTTTTTAATAACATGGCGGTCCATAAATTTAATGAATTTATTCAAATTTTATAAAATATAATGTCATCTGATACTTGCTACGATATTCCAGGGATTTTATTTACTATCATGATTTCCTTGATAGAAGGTTACTGCTCACAAAGAAGTTATTAAACCAAGAGTTCAAAGTGGTGAAGTTGAAATCATCACTTCGTAAATTATATGGACGCCATCACGAGTTGGTTGACCCTTATAAATAATCCGTTTCACAGATGATAGCGGATATGTTCCAACTACAATCCCGTTCCCTTTCCCCCGAATGTGACCTATCTAATTAGACTTATTACCGCGTTTGTACTTACATGAGCAACACGGCGGGTGCCACATGTGGAGCATGATCTGCTTACCCGTCCGGAGCACCTGAGATCACCCCTAGTTTTTGGTTGGGTTCGAATTGCTAAGTCTTTAGTTTTCTATGTTGTGTTTTGTGTACTGTTGTTTGTCTATTTGTCTTTTTCTTTTTTAGCCATGTCGTGTCAGTTTATTTTCGAGTTATGAGTTTGAATGTCCCTTTGGTACTTTCGCCTCTCTTATACTTCAAATTTAAAAAGAAAGTATATTATGTTATATATACTACTACTTGAATGGCTAAGTTTTACTATAAAACACGCGTAAATGGATTTTTTTTTTCAAAAGAAAATTCTTATCTTATCAAAATCTTCAGAAATGTACTGCTATTGTCTCCACGTACTAATATTCGCCTATAGCTTTTCCGTATGCAGTGCCCTTAACCACAAGTATTCGTATTAATTTATTCTAAAAGAAAAAAATTAATACACCAAATCATTTTACGACTGTTAATAAATAAAACCAGAAGGTTAATAAATAGCACGAAAAGTTTACACTGAATGAAATATGTTTTGTCGATTATACGTTATGGATACGTAATAAATGTAAAACAAATCGTGCATAATTATGGTTTTAGTTTAGTATAATATACATACATTGTTAAAGGCCGTACGGTGACCTGTAGCTGTTAATTTCTGTGTCTTTTGGTCTGTTGTGGAGAGTTGTCTCACTGGCAATCATACCACATCTTCTTATTTTACTATTGGTTCTATAATTTCCTTAATGTTATAATTTCAGGAAACTCGTTTCATATGACTTAAACACAATGCCAGTTAAATGCGCATTTGGTGCAGTAAAATTGGTACCATAAATGCTATTGTTATGTTCCAACAGCTTTTGGTAGATATCTTAAAAAACAATTGCTGCTCTTCAATTAAAGGAGAAGGTCTGGTAAGGGCTTATTTTGGCCTTAAATTTGAAGAACATCTGATGAAAGATTTTTGACATTTTTTAAACACTTAAGTGTCTTCATCAATCGATTCAATTAGTTTATGGAAAAGATTTGAACTGATCGGGTCATTAAAGACGCCTCAGTTGAAGCTTAAATATGAAAAATCTATCAAATATGCCGCAAAACGTCACTTTTCGGATGGTTTTTGTCTAAAATGGAAGTGGCCGCATTCGTGTTCAGTCTCAACCTGCATACATGTTATGTATCATCATCAAATACAACATATATTTAAATATTAAGACTGAACACAAGTGCGGCCACTTACGTTTTAGACAAAAACCATCTAAAAATTAGCACAAATGCTAAAATTGTGAAGATTTCAGTAATTTTGCATGAATAATGATGTTAGTACCTGATGCATGTGCATTGCATTGTCAAAAACAGCCCAAATTTGTGTAACAGAAGTATTATTCTTTGCAATAAATAGCTAAAAGTTTATATTTTTAACAAATTTTCGAAAAGCTTAATTTTGGGGCCAAAAAGGGGTCTTACCGGGCCTACTCCTTTGACTGATTTCGTAACAAATATAACCTTCGTCGTAATACACGATAGTTAAGCCCCACCTTTTTATCTGCTTACTTTATAAATGGGGAATTGCAACATAAAAACGAGGAAATATGTATTTCAATGGAACAGTTTCTGGTCTGACGCAATCAATTATGTGTAATCGATGATTTGGTTGAGGCCGAACAAAAACTATTAGTGGGTACCCTTGATTAGTTAACCAATCTAAAAAATATGAATAAAAGAGAAAATAAGAATATAAATACAATTACAAATTGTGTCTAAAAAATAATAATCTTTACAAAATATCTGATATATAGAAATACGGCGTACTACTGTTAATAAAAACAACATTTGCAATAATTTTGAAACAGTGAAAATTCCAGTAAAAACAGTTGTAAGTAGATTGACAGCATTAAACACAATAAATTCAATATATGGTGAGCATCCAGTCTGTCCAAGCGAAAGTTTTTTCTGCCCCTGTTTGCTTGTCGGAATGTCAATTTCACGCGAGACAGGTAAGGATAGGGACAGTAATGATGTTTTTTATTTCATCGTTCTAAATCACAAATATGATTAAGATATCGGTTTAATTAAATCAGAGATATGAATAGCATACTCTTTGCCTGATATCTGTATGATATCTGTATGATATAACTATTCCAATTAAAAACTATATAAAACATAGTATCTTTATTCAACAAGATCATATAAGACGAAAGGTCACACTACATATATACAACAAGTATGTCACTGAACCATCACTTACTGTCCCTTATAAGCGTCAGAAACCTTACAAAAAGCGATTTATCGAGCTTTTTCTATAAAAATGGGAATCGTAGATATAAATTTCTTGTTTTGGGTTATAATAATTCTTATTTTGTGAAGAACCACACTGATTCTATCAGAAAATACATTGAAGATGATATTATCAAAATGCTGGACTTTTTAATCGACAATATATTTGTTGAGTTTGGAAGATTGATATTTCAACAGACAGTCGGTATTCCAATGGGTACTAATTGTGCACCCCTTCTGGCCGACTTGTTTTTGTACTCGTATGAAGCAGAATTCATTCAAAACCTTCTTAAAGATAAAAAGAAAAAGCACCTTGCAAAGTTCTTTAATTTTACTTTCAGATATAGTGATGATGTCCTATCACTGAATAACCCATATTTCAGTCAGTACTTGCATCTCATATATCCCAGTGCACTTGAAATTAAGGATACTGCTGATACAAGAAGGACTGCTTCATATCTTGATCTTTTCCTCAATATTGACACAGATCGACGACTTCACACTAAAATCTATGACAAACGGGATGATTTCAACTTCCCAATTATCAATTTCCCATTTGTCAGCAGTAACATACCCTCTGCTCCGTCGTATGGTGTGTACATATCTCAATTGATACGTTATGCTCCTGCATGTTCACACTATACTGACTTCATATACAGGAGTGTGCTCCTTACGCATAAACTGCTCCATCAGAGTTATGAGGAGGAAAGATTAAAAATGACACTCCGTAAATTTTATGGACACCATCACGAATTGGTTGATCTATACGATGTGTCTGTGTCTTAACTAACTTATGACATTTTTACCACGTCTTAGATTGTGGTTTAACATCTATGCGTCTGTCTGCTAAGTACCGAACGTGACCTAATCCCGAATATGACTGTTATACCGAAAGTGAATTTACATTGTTATTTAGAACAATTCAAACGAGAAAACTAACGATCTGATTTATGTTCAAAACAATGAACGAAAAACAAATAGGATATATAGCAACAAACGATAACATAGGAATTACAGGCTCCTGACTTGGGAAAGGCACATACAGAATGGGGCGGGGTAAAACATGTTTGTTAGCGCCAAACCCTCCCCCATTGGTGTAACAGTACAACATAAGAACAAATCATAAAAATTATTTAAAAAAGGCTCAACTCATCAGTATTCTTTGGAAGCTATATGTTTTTGAAAGGTTTGTTCTACAGTAAATCCATTCTGTAAGAAAAAAACGAATTGTTTAAAAGTGTAGATATTGATATAACATGTCTTAAAGATACGACTTAACACAACAATGAGTTTTAAAGATGAAGAAAGTTTACCCACTCTGCTTAAAATTTTTTCATAGTAACAACAACGGAACAAACGTCTGAACCTTCACCAACAACAATGCCGACGACGACACCATCAACAAAAACGACGACACCATCAACAAAAACGACGACATCATCAACAAAAACGACGACACACAGAACAACTATAGCTGTAATTACAAACACTGACCCTGTATGTATTGTTATGACATATGTTCTTGCTTTTGCATTATTGACATGGCACAACCGGAAAAGTACTTATCAGAGAAGCTGGATGATTTCGAGCTACAAATGAAGTAACAAAAATACCGAACTCCAAGTCAAATTCTAAAATGGAAAGTCCACAAATATCAAATGTTGAACTTTTCAAGCAACGGAACGAATGAAACAAAAACCAACATCTGTCATTCTCCTGACTTGGTACAGGCATTTTGCGAAGAAAACGGTGGGTAAAAACCTGGTTATTAGCTTCCCATGTCACTGGAAGAGTCATATCAACCATCACGAGCTAAGCCATATTGGCCCTCTGAAACGAGCAAACAAATGTTTAAACAACTAAGCGTTCAATCAAAATAAACCCATTTATCATGCTATATTAAGATGTCGTTGCTTGAAACAATAGGTCTTTGTTGAAAGTCGGCTAAGACCAGATGTGATTACAGGAGTCATTTGGGAAATCATTGGAGCATTCCAAAAAGCGAAAAAAGAAACCAAACGAAAAAACAAAAACAAATGAAAAGAAAACAAATAAGATAACCGAATTGTCTTTATTCAATTGTTTATTTATCTTTCCAATTTTATAAGCTAAATATATGATATATAAAATAGATCAATATATTCTATTTTTCAAATCGATCGTTCATCCTTCATTTAACGCCCTTGATATGATATTGGAGTCTAAGCATGATGTTAGGGCTGATATGGAAAATGCCATGTAATCATCTATATTTATAAAAATAAATCAATGAACCAAAAACTAAATATAAAACAATTACATGGACTTTTTTTAAGGGATAACACCATAATATTAATTATGCTTTTATTGATTTGATTTGTACTCCGTTTGCCTTTGTATTATTGTTTATGTTACCTGTACGTTTTTACCTCAAACAAATGATTTTGTAAACAGTGCATGCTTTAGATATAATTGTATACATTTAAAACACTTAAGGTATACAAATTCGACATTCTTTCAATTCGTTTATTTGCCCTGTCGATAGTCAATATCTCTCATTCGTAACCCTCACTAGTCAGTATATTTTTGTAGTTCAGAAAGTTCCGGTGCTTTGTTTTCTGGGAAATTAAAGTTTGGCGTTTAGAGAACCGTGTTTCATCTATGAACATTGCGTTGTCAGTTCTTAGTTATATCTTAACTGGCTACACAAGAAACGAAAGTATTTACATAAATACGAATCGAGAGACGGTCCAAATCAATTCCTTTCCAAGCCATGTCCAAAATAAAAGAAACTATACAATGAGAATGAGTATATAATATATTGAATGTTTATGATGTATATTAAC
This sequence comes from Mytilus coruscus, assembly GCA_017311375.1. NCBI lineage: Eukaryota > Metazoa > Mollusca > Bivalvia > Mytilida > Mytilidae > Mytilus > Mytilus coruscus. The sequence goes on from CM029598.1 coordinate 8,663,056, forward strand.
ACGGTTTTGGCTGCTGGATCCCATCAATTGGAAAAGTCAATATGCAATTATGTTTAACAATACTGTATTTACTATCAACAAAACCTGTGTTTTTGTTTGCGTCGTTGTCAGATTTATTAGTATGTTTGCTTGAATATCTAAATCAGTTGTGTGTGTATGTCTGGGATGTATGTTTCCACAGTTTTGGCTACTGGATCCAAGTCATTGTCACATTTACCAATTATGTCTATTGGAATGTTCATCCAATTTTGTCTATATAACGGAACAATTAACAGCAGTATATGTCATACAAGTGGGAGGTTTAGCTAGCTATAAAACCAGGTTTAACTTACCATTTTCTTCAAAAATGCCTGTACCAAGTCAATAATATGATAGTTGTTTTACATTCGTTCCGTTGGTTGATATAGTCAAGCTTTTGATTGTGTTAGGTTTTATGGACTTTACACCTTTTTCTAATTTACCTTTGAGTTCGGTATTTTTGTTTATATTTTTTATAGAGGCAACAAAAGTTTATGGATGCCTAAATGTATCTCATAAGTCTATTAAAAAGATAAAATTAACAATCAAAACACTGAGGAAAAGCCTGAACTAATAACGAAATGAGACCGAGTCGTCGAAACTCTCCGAAGATTCTAAGATTATATTTGTGTGCGCACATATTCGCGTTTTGTCTACACAAGACTCACCAGTAGCGCTTGAATCAAAACAGTTGATAAGACAAATTGATTCCAAAATTGAGGAGATTGAAAAAGCTAAAATTAAAAAATGATTTAAAAAAAAATTGAAAATTAATTTTTGTTTATACTTTTTTAGAGGCAACAGTAGTTTACCGACGCTTACATCCATCTCATAAATCCATTAAGAGGATACAAATCAAAGTAACAATCAAAACACTAAGGAAATAGCCTGAACTACAAACGTAGTGAAACCGAATCGTAAAATTACTGTAAACGTGAAAAATCTGATAAAAGATCTATAGACAGTTATTAATACTGTTGATATTCGTATATCTCATTTTGAAAACAATTCTGAAATTAATAATAGGGTTCATGATATACCTATTTCTAGAATAAAAAAAATAAACTCCAAGTACTCGCAAAGCGGTTTGTGTTCGTATAGGCAGACAAAGCAGCCAGTAATGTAGTGGTGGTGTGACGTATATACGACACGGAAGTTCTCTAAAACGAAATTATTAATTCTTCTACATTTAGGTCCATACGCTCCACAGAGAGTCAAATTGTAAACAAGCATATCACTGCCACTACCCAGCTTTAAGCCTCTTCCGAACATTTGAAAGTCCCGACTATGTACTGGTTACCTAAATTACACAAACAACCATTTAAATTTCGTTTCATCTCCGCATCTAGTAAGTGTTCTACTACTAATCTGTCAGTGCTTCTAACTACCTCCCTTACTACTATCAAAGAACTTAATATTGACTTTTGTAATAAAGTTTATGAAAATAATGGTATTAATTATTTTTGGAGTGTTAAAAATTCTTTAGAGGTTTTAGATAAAATACGTGCTTTTGATGGTCCTTTTAATTCTGTTGACAGTTATGATTTTTCGACTCTCTACACTACACTTCCACGCAATCTTATCAAGAAAAAGTTTTCATATTTAATTAAATGGTCTTTTGAAAAATCTTCCTGCAAATATATTTGCTGTAACTCAATTAAAGCCTTTTTCTGTAACTAAAAAGGAAAGTATGCTAGATACACTTACTGGAAATGTGAAGATATAATTGAAGCTTTAAATTTTCTCCTCAACAACATATATGCACGTTTCGGCAATAAAGTGTATCGACAGGTAGTAGGTATTCTTATGGGCACTAATTGCGCCTTTAATAGCAGATTTATTCATGTATTACTATGAATCACAATTAATGGCCAAACTCAGTAAAGACACGTCATTGTTACATTTGGTTGACACATTCAACAATACTTACCATTATCTTGATGATATTTTTTGTTAAATAATCCAGAGTTCTCTAAATATACTACCGAAATTTACCCAAAGAAACTTACTTTAAATAAATCTAACATATACAGCAGTAGTTGTCCTTTTCTAGATTTAGACATTTCAATTTCTATAGGGAAACTCCATACTCAAATTTACGACAAAAGAGACAATTTTTTATTCCCTATTGTTAATTTTCTTTTTTTTAGACGGCGATGTTCCTTTGGCTCCATCATACGGTGTTTATATATCCCAACTCGTTCGTTATGCCCGTGTGTGTAGTGATTTTAACGAACGTAATCTATGCATCACTGGTAAATTATTAAGTCAGGGATTTCGTTACCATAAATTACGTAAAACATTTACTTAATTCTTTCATAGATACAAAGATTTGATTAGTCAATTTAGCTGTACCTGTAGAAAACTTATTAAAAACGGTATTTCACATCCTAAATTTTACGGTAATATTGTACTTAAAGCGCGGAAATAATATGCGAACCGTGTAAACTCATAGACCCTTTAAATAAACTTATTAGTAAAGGTTATCTTATTAATATTGTAATAAGATCTTTGAATATTGTTAACATTGGCACTAACATCGATTTTATCTCATCAACAAATTAAAACATAACTAAATTTGTATTCTTTTCGTATGGTTTTTGGGATGTATAAATACACATCCACGTAATTTTTTATTTAGAGATTGCTTTATTTATATATAACATGATACATATTTATTATAAGGTTTAATCCTAACGATCCTTCTGCCTGTCGATACTTTTATTTTGGCATTGCACAAGTCATGTCTTCTTTGACTGTCCATGGCGTTAAAACACTAAATCCCTGGGATGTGTTTTAATTGATTTTAGTCTCTGATGCATGTCTTTTTAAGTGTTAATTGTTTTTTGGCTTTTAACTAGCTTTCAGTAACTGCGAGTACACTCAAATCGTACTTTCGTGTTAATTTGACCTGTTGACACAATTTGTAATACATTTCTGCAATTCAATGTTTACTTATTTTGTGTTATATCTCGTCTCACTATTCTGAATAACAAATTTATTATTTTGTAAAAAAATGTTTACTTCCGTACTCTTAACAACAACATTATTTTATTTAAATTTACCTGTGTACGTTGTTTTATTTAACGCCATTTTGTCCCAGGTAAGAGTTGTCTTATTGACACTCTTCCTACATCTTTTTGATTACTACCGGTAACGTCTATGCTATATAGGCACCTACGTTTTAATATTGTATTTATATTGTGTCATAGATCAAACTTATTTGTTCAGTGTTTGTTTACTTGTTTTTGTTTAAATGTCTTTTTGATCGATTTTAAGCCATTTCAATTGATATTTTATAGTGTGTCTTTTATGTTGTAATGTTACACTACTGTCTCAGGTTAGGATGAAGGTTGGCGCCTGTTAAAACGTTTAAACCCGCTTCTATTTATGCACCTGTCCTAAGTCAGGAGCCTGTTGCTCAGTGGTTGTCGTTTGTTGGTGTGGTTTATAGGTGTTTCTCGTTTCTCGTTTTTATATAGATTAGACCGTTGGTTTTCCTTTTTGAATTATTTTACACTAGTTATTTTTGGGCCCTTGATAGCTTGGTGTTCGGTGTGAGCCAAGGCTCTCTGTTGAAGGCCGTACATTGACCTATAATTGTTAACTTTTTATACATTGTGACTTGGATGGAGATTTGTCTCATTGGCACTCATAGTACATCTTCTTATTTATATCGTCGAAACTCTCCGAAGAGAGATTTTTGTTTTACAAAAATTACGTATCAGTGATTTTTTATGTTAGTATAGAATGCCAACTTCTGAGCTGGTGAAGACATCGGGGACGAATTGTTACCGGCAGTTACTTCGACCTAGTGGTTGTAAAAGCTTTTCATATACTGTGAAAGTACTTTAATTCGTGGGTATCAATTTTCGTGGTTTGAGCAAAAGTAACATGTTCGTGGGTTTTTAAATTCGTGGATTTTAGTTTTCTGAAGAAAAAATTGAAGCCATCAAGAACGAAGATTATTTATAATAACCATATTTTGTTTTATAATGATTTGTGGACATTGCAAAATAAGGTATTCATTCCACTTACTTGTTCGTCTTTAAAAACTGACGAAATTCAACAAATTTAAAATAAAATAATTGCTTTCGGAAATAAGCTGATTCATCTATGCTTACAAATTGTCTCGATTGAAGGAAATTGCAAAGTAAACATTTCAATTGTTGCACACTTGTAATCAGAAGTGGTGATTCTAATTAACCCGAGATCGTGTGATCAACAGATTAAAGACCACCAAAAGTGTTAATTGGACCATAAACATGTCACTTAATGAAAACAGTTACATAAACAATTGCTATTAATGTACTTTGAATTGTAAAATTAAAGCTTATCAAGCCCAATATGTAATTAATAGTTTCCGTATGAGACTTATGAGGATATACAATGAACACTTCATCATATCATATCATCACCGGACATTGGACTTTCATCGATCAAAAATATTGTTTTATGAGAATTAAAAGATTAAAAGTCGTACATTTTATGTTTTATAAATATTAAATGGGTATAATAATGCCAGCAATTGTAGTTCATAGTGCATTTGCCGATATTCGATATATTCTCTACATTGTATGGGTGCCCGTATCCATGTAGTCAAACCTACATGGGGAACTTTCCATGTCTTAATTTGGACAACGGTTGTTATATTTCGTTGAACACTTAAATTCGTGGATAAAGTCATCCACGAAAACCACGAAAATTGGTACCCCACGAATAAAAGTACTTTCACAGTATATCAAGCTTATAATTGTGTACGCCAGACGTGCGTTTCGTAAAAAGATATCAGTTTCTGTTATGTTTGGTGAAGCAAAATTTTGCTTTGTTCAATTTTACTAATTTTCATAATTCATACGGATTTCTAAATATATTTTCTTTGTTTTTGGTGGACAGTTGTCGCGTTTGCAATCATACACACTTTCATTTTTTTTATTCCAAAGTAAATATTATCAAATTGCTGAACTTTAAAATCACAAACATAATTCTTGGGTTGGGTGAATTCTTAATGAGTAACTTACCATCTATTTGTGCCTATTGTGTTTACTTTTCCAAGTTAGAATATGTGTCGGTTTTCATTATGCTAAATAGCGTCCAAGAAGAACCCACTATCTGAATGGACCAAAGCTGTTCGGACATACATTCAGAAATGTATTCGAAACCTAAGATATACAATGAGCACACGGATTTCTGACCCTTTCAAGACGCCTCAGGTTGTTAATTTTTACCCTTTCTTCACGACAAAATGTTATTGTTTCAGAAGAAAAGCCTCATACAATATTATTTTTTATGCAAAAACGATTATTTGGATTGTCTCACTAAAAAACTGGGAATCCCACATATACTACTATGGCATTCATGAAAGAGAAGATTTTACAGTTCAAGTGAAATATTATTAAAAGATTTTGAATGTATATTCTTTTACTGTTGCCATTGGCTGTTTTTGTTGGATAATTTCAATTTCATGATATCGAAGAAAACAATATCAAGATTGAGTTTTTTAATATCGTTTATGTTGTAGGGAGAAAAAACAGGTACCAACACAACTATAATTGCATTAATTGTTGTGATTATTGCTCTAGTACTAGTGCTAGTTATATTTGTATACAAATGGTAAGTTAATTTTAGTGCTTAATTATCAGCTCTGGCGACAACATGCCAGACAAAAGAATAATTCATTCATTAGTTACTCCTGCGACATTCATTATCTTTTTGTAAATATGTCAGCAAAAAATCAGTTTAATAATTTTCTAATTTCATAAAATTTAAAGTTTCATCTAACTTTCTGTGTGTGTATGTGTGTGTGTTTCCTTTTTTCACCCTTTTAAGCGTATGCTTTGCCATTTTATTATTTGTCCATACCATTTTTTCCAAATCTATGCAGTTGTTGCAGTATGATATAAACTCGATGCTACATAATTTTTTTGTAATTTGGCATTTCTTTAAAACATCAATAGGACATTTGATTAATACAATCATCGTACTAGTAATTGCATTCCCGTATTATAATACTATAATACTTAATTTAAAAAGTATAGCATATCAGACTAAATTTATGAAAACCATACAAAAAATAAGAGAATATTACTGTCCTTTTCAAAACAGTTTCATAATTCTATGCGACTGTCATACAAGTGAGAGGTTTAGCTAGCTATAAAACCAGCTTTAATCCACCGTTTTCTACATAAGGAAATGCATGTACCAAGTCAGGAATATGCCAGTTGTTTTCCATTCGTTTGGTGTGTTTGGGCTTTTGATTTTGCCATTTGATAAAGGACTTTCTGTTTGAATTTTCGTTAGAGTATTGTATTTTTGTTATTTTACCTTCTTTTTTCAATCAGCATCTGTTGTTAGGTCAAATGTTGTAAACTGGAATGAAACTCAAATGTAATGTAAATCAACTAATTTTACGAGAAAAATTATTATCTTCGCGAGTAGAAAAAATTAACGCGATTACAGATGGTAGCTCATATATCAAAAAGGGTCTTCCCTCATTTGAATACATCGACACATTTACAAAATTAATAAGTCGGCTAGAAAGGGCATAACATAGAAATATTCCGTTATCAACAAGTTGGTTTACAGTGAATTTTAATTCATATTACTCAACTGTATACCAAATTTTAGCTTTATATCTACATGAAGGTATAACCGTCTAAGACAATACTTAGTCCGTATAGTCTTTATTCTATTAATATTGAAAGAGGTCATATTTGTATTTCACCAAGCTAGTCAGACAAATAATTGAATGTCACATTTTGTTTGCTTAGGAATGTGGTTAGAATAAGTAAAAATAAAATAAGTAAACAGACAATTGGGGGAACCCTCTTGACGATGAAATATGAAACAGACCAGAAATGTAAATTCAAATAATAAAAACCTATTATTAGTGAGTTATTCCTTCACCATTTATTTTGACTTTCTTATTCTCAATGTTTATGGTAGTATCTAATGAAGGTAAAAATGTTCATTTATTTGACTCAAGCACAGGGAGTGCGTGAAATATTTATGACGATGCTATTCTCTTTTCTAGTAAAATAGATGTATTGCAAAAAGCTACAATACCTTCTTAATGTTACTAATATTCCATAAAATGTTGATTCTATTCCGAAAAAAATATATCTTGCCACTATATCTGCCCTACTAGTACCTTTCTCCAGCCATAAAACGGAAACCATTTACACCCGTGCACACAACAACTCGGTCCGAAGATAACCTAAACCTTTAAAGAGACATCTTGGACCGTCCTACAGACCATGGTTGTCGTATTATTTGATCGTTTGGAAGTCAATTTGGTTTATTGATAAATTGATGGCAATGGGACTGTATATGGAGACAAATAGGACCATCAATATTGAGGACTCAGTTCGAAGGCCTTCAACAATGTCCACAGCCCATACGGTACCGTATTGTAAGCTGGAAAAGGCCTAGGTGTTTCCTAAATGTGTCAAACTAGAAAACCAGTGGCCTGAAATTATGCTAAATCAATAAATTAAAACCAAACATGACAGACAACAAGTAAAAAAGCATGACCTTGTGAAATACCAAAATATAATATCGTCAGGATGTAGACCCATACTTGTTCATAAATATAAAGAATTACATATTTAGTTATTTTTTAATTCACACAAACAATGATAATAAGTATAATGCCTTTAACTCATATAACAGAATATCGAATATCTGAAACTACTAGACACTAGTTTACAAAGATTTATTACACCATCATGAGAAAATATTTATCAAGGAGGTTTAACTAGCTATAAAACAAAGTTTTACCTACCTTCATGGGGAATATTCGCCGGAAGATTTCTATTCCAAATCGGGAATATGAAAAATCTGGAGGAAACTCAAATGTTCCGGAAAGGAATAACTCCTGTTCCACTAGTACTTCCCGTTTTATTATTCGTGACAATTCGGAAATAAGTCACATTCGGTGATGTCATTAAAAAGAAAATTTTTAGGCTGCAACAAATGAGACATATCTGCGCTTGTCTGTGACTCAAACATTCCAATATAATGGATCAAACCAGGAAAACAATATGATAGATGTTAACAAACTTTATTAGATTATTCAGTGAGAGTATATTTCTTTTCTATTTTTATTTGTTGTTTCACACCAAGAAAATTGAATTAAAAGTTTGAATATTTCTTAAAGGTGGACTAGAAATAACCAAGTCAACGACTATTATACAAGTTCCAAAAATAAAAAAAGAATTATCAGACCATAGTGAACGAAAAGAAGAGCACACGGTGAACAAGAAAAAGAAAAAGAAACGTAAAAAAGAATATGATTCGGAAACTAAATCAAATACGCCAAATGTAAAAACTGAAGGAAAGCAGGGTTCACACGAACATGCTGATCAAACTAGACAATCAAATAGTAACAAATCTAAAATGAGGAAAATGTCAGTAAAACAAATGGAAATGAAAGTTTTAATAAAGATGAAATTACTCCTTTGGAATATCAATGTGAAGTATCCAAAATCGATGAAAATACGCCTAGCAAAAAATCCAAATGCAAAAAAGATAAAAAAAAATTTGACAAAGATGAACAAGATAAACAAAAAGACAATGAAAATAATTCGATGGAAGCTCAAATTGAACATCATAATGAACAAAGCAAACACAATGAATCACAAGCGTCAGAAGAAGTATTATCAGGTCGGTGTAAATACATTCCTGTTGCTGAAAAGGGAGATTGTTCGGTTGAAAATAAAAACGATGAATCAAGACTAGAAAGAAGTAAGTCTGTCATAGATGAGAATGCCAATTCAATAAGAAAACTTGAAATGAGAAATACTGATTCCGAAAATAAAAGATCAAAATCTGCAAGAGCCTCAAATTCTAAAAATAAAAGATCACCCAATACTAGGTTGCATCTTCAAAACTTCACTGGATCAAGTGAGGAAGCTGTACTTTGTGTAGCTATAAGCTAGCTGACGGAATCCGAATTCATATAAAAATTGATAAGCTATCTTTCTCGGAAATTTTTTGTCAAACGTTTGTGTTGCTCTTAAGTTTGTCTGTCTTTGTTATTTAAATAAAGTTGTTTTATTGCTTTAATTTATATATATATATATATACCACAGTTAGTAGAGTGGTTCTAGTAGTATTTTATCAGCTTATGATACGTTTTTGATCCTCCATACATTGATGAATCTATATTGTAGGTTTTGTTTGAAAGCAATCCCCGCAAGAAATACACCGAGTAGAAAACCTTTATAACTTCAAATCTTTTATCTTTAAATCTCAATTTTCGGTCTAAATATTTAATAAGGTAAGAATTGTTTTGGGAATGGGGAGGGGGAAGAGGATGACCTTGTTTCGTTTAATGTCAGACTGCTAACTGCATATGAATAATTTCTAACTTGGTGTTAAAAATAGAGGCGGAGATACCAAAGGGATAATCAAGCTCATAAGTCGAAGATAAACTGACAACGCAATTTTATCGTATAAAATACACCTTTATCTTATGCTTTCTGATCTTAGCTGTATAAGCTTTCGTTAGAGCACTGATTAAAATCGGGGACGGTTAATATCTTAAAGTTAGTTCAACCCGTCACGTTTTTTCGTGTCGGTCTTCAGTCAGGATCATGGTCAGTGGTTTATTTATGTCATATCGTTGTTTTTGTTTGATTATTTAGAGAATTTTGTGTTTACGACATATCTTTGATAGTGTCGTTATACAGGTGGGAGGTTTAACTAGCTATAAAACCAGGTTTAAACCACCATTTTCTTTGGAAAATGACTCTACCAAGTCAGGAATATGACAGTTGTTTTCTACTCTTTGGTTGATAACGTTTGATTTTGTCAGTTTTTATGGACTTTGCCTGTTTGAATTTTTTACTTGGAGTATTTTGTATTGGTATTTTTGTTATACTTTTTTAATTAATTCATTTTATAGACTTTGAACGATGTAGAGCTTGACATATTTTATATATATATTCGTCCTTCTCATTTGGTATTAAATAAAATAAAAAAGAAATTTCTGCCATCTTTATACTGGATATTATGCCTTACACAAATATCATAATAAAGAACAATATATAGATGGGGTCGTCAAGATGTTCAAACATCTTTCTAAAGTTATTACCACTATTCTTTCTTCAGTAAGAGATTTTCATCAGAAATATTGTGTTGAGTTATATTAAACTAGAGGTGTCAATCAGATAAGGATTATTAAAAGTTCTAAAGATCTACTCCTAAATCATCAATCACAATCTTTACAATTTTGCAGGCATGTCGATATCAAAACCTTTAATTGTCTACGCTTTACACTACTATTCCCAATGCCCAATCGGAAGATCGTCTATGTCTTCTCATTAAACTGAACTTTTTCTACAAAAATGGGAAACGTAGATACAAATTCCATGTTTTAGGTCATGGAAAATCTTACTTTGTGAAAAACAAGACTGATTCACACAACAAAGACACCGAAGATGATGTCATCAAAATGCTGGACTTTTTGATCAACAACATATTTGTTGAGTTTGGTCGGTTGATATTTTAGCAGACATTCAGTATTCTAATAGGTAATAATTGTGAACCACAACTTGCCGACTTGTTCTGTACTCATATGAAGCAGAATTCAAACAGAACCTCCTTAAAGAAAAAAATTAAAAAATACATCTTTCAGATATATTGATGATGTCCTGTCACTCAATAACCCAGATTTCACATATCCTAGTGAACGTGAGATTAAACACAATAACGACATTCGAAAGTCTGTTTCATTTTTTCATCTTTTCCTCGATATTGATACCGATGGACGATGATCTATGACAAACGTGATGATTTCAAAATTATCACCTTCCCATTTCTCAGCAGCGACACACCCTTTGCTCGATCGTACGGCGTTTTTATATATCACTTCATTCCAGGGCTTTTATTTTCTATCATGATTTCCTTGATAGATGGTTGCTACTTACAAGGAAGTTTTTAAACCAAGAGTTCCAAGTTGTGAAGTTGAAATTATCCCTTCGTAAATTTTACGGACGCCATCACGAGTTGGTTGACCGTTATAGAAAATCCGTTTCACAGATGATGTTCCAAATGCTGTAACTTTAATCCCGTCCCCCTTTCCCCGAATGTGACCTACCGAATTAGACTTATGACCGGGTTTGTACTAACATGAGCAACAGGACGGATGCCGCATGTGGAGCAGGATCTGCTTTTCCTTCCGGAGCTCCTTAGATCTCCCAGTTTTTGGTGGGTTTCGTGTTGCTCAGTCTTTAGTTTTCTATGTTGTGTTTTGTGTTCTATTGTTTGTCTGTTTGTCTTTTTTCTTTTTTAGCCATGGCGTTATTAGTTTATTTTCGACTTATGAGTTTGAATGTCCCTTTGGTACTTTCGCCTCTCTTTAAATACGTTACGCTCGTGCATGTTCACACTATACGGACTTTCAGGGTATGCTCCTTATACAAAAACTGCGTGAACAGAATTTTTGAGGAAGAACGACTAAAATTGACATAAGTTATACAGTCAACATCACGAATAGGTTAACCGATACGATGTCCAGTGTCCCAACTCACTAGCGACATTTTTTCGTTGTCGTATTTCTTTAAATACCAGAATAGTTGTCAGACTGTAATTTTATCGATCGTGTCCTATTCCCGATTATGACATTTCGACTGAGCATGAATTCGCATGGAGGACGATGCATAACAGGATACGTTTACCATGTCGACGCATCTGGTCTGGCTCCTATTGGAGTTCATGGGATTCCCTCAGTTTTTGTTTGTTACCTTGATTTTTCTGTTTTAATTTATTTACGAGATTTCAACAACGGTAACTACTGTCGCCTTATTCTAAGTCAGGCCATAGACCTACTAATGCTATATCAAAAAGAACCTAAAACTGAAATTTAGTCATTGTTCTGGACATAAAGATATTATCAGGATATCGATAAGTATCCGTTCTGCTGAATAATTCACGCATCTTGACATGACTGACAAAAGATACTTTTTGCGACCATCGGTATAGACTATTTATTTTGTATTTTAAACACTTTCAGTGACATAAATCGTTCTCGATCCTTCAGGCTGTTTTTATTTTGTCGTAGCGGAACAGTTATATAATGTATTGTGAAAGATGCGAAACAATAAATTATTCTATCTGTATGCCTCCCTTACCTTATTGTGATGTATAACTCTAAGGGTAAAAACAAATGACGTAATAAAACTTTAACTAGTTCTATCTTTTGTTACAAAATGAAACATCAGTAAATTCTGCAACTTTATTATTTTTCAATAACTAATATATTTTACACAAAATTAGACAGATAAATATAAGCATACATACATTGTGCCTTTCAATCATTTTGATTAAAACCATTGTTTTAATGTCTTTATGATATTTACAAAGCAAAACACACTATATCACTCCAAACATCAATAAATCTTTCCAGTAAATAATATTGATCAAATTTAAGTATGTCACTCAGTTCGTAATCGTACGTTCCTATTTCTCTTCTTTGGCGAAAAGTAAGACGTGCTTCTAAATCTAAAATATAAAAACTAAAATATTCAGTGTCGTTTTTTAAAAAAAATGCTATACAATATTTAACGTCTGTATTAATTTTTGACAAAACCAAAAATAACTGAAAAAAATTCCATTTACACAACACTTTGTTTTCACATATATTAGCGTTTGATAAAATAGATATAAAATATCGAATTTAGAACGAAACAACGGGTTTCTGGCAGAAATATAAAACATTGAAAGGCTGATCATTTATAGTCAAAATATATCATAGCCAAGTTAGTGTAATAAATGTTCGTCCAATTTTCGTAATGCAATGTACCTACCTTGAAGATGTCAATCTACTAAGGGGTTAGTACTTCAATTGTAAAATATATGATTTTGTCACTGAACCAGCTGACATTACTAAATACAATTTCATCTGCAAACAATTGAACAAATATTAGAACTAGAGAATGATATACTGGTGAAAGTAAAAAGCGATGATTACCGGTGCATGCTGACGTTTTGCAATAGTACCATAGGAATAACATTTCCATATTGTCACTGTTGCGTGACGGTATGTTTTGGGGATGTTTTTTATGCTATGCAAAACCCGTACATGTGGTCATAGATAATTTTGCATTCTTTTGGGTGAAGATCAGCAGAAAGAATGTTTATGTATATACTACTATAATATTTTTTTCCACAATTTTTTGTATTTTTTTAGGTTCAATTCGCAAAAAAAAAATTTCATAATTTAATTTAGTGAGTTCAATTAAAAACATGGTACGAAATTGCTTTTTAAAGAAAATTTAACATATATATTATACTTTTAAACTTAAGGTATTTGGTGAATCAAAATAGTTAAGTATCAAGAATAAAGGAATATGTCTAAATCTGTTATATTACTTACAAACACCGGTTTTGTCACACGTTATGAATCCGTCTTCTGTAATCGTATGACTGTTGACTTTTGACAATGATATGACTGCTTCTTTCTTACAGTCTTGTTTGTAGAAAACTCCAAACTCAATGTCATGATTTTGTGTCATAAACTCCCATCTGTAAAAAAGTATGCTATGTTTACTGGTAATCAAAAGCGGCACCCGACCTGTGTGTGTCATAAAAATAACATCCTGGTGAATATTCTATTTGATGATAAGTAATGATCGGTTTAATAATTTTTTACTTACATTGTAAAGTCTAGTTAAAAATTCAGAACGAAACAAAATAACAATAAGTTTAATATGTATTTTCTATACAGTGGCTTGACCTGGATGCATCAACCAAGCGTCTATTGCAAAACGTTCTGACGAAATGGAAAACAAATTATTACCCCGACATTATGATGAATAGTTCTATCACTATCCTAACTGCATTCCATGATCCCATGCTTTATAGAAATACATTCAAGATATCCAATTTATTTGATGCACTAGATGCTTATATTGTAAAGCCTGTCTGGTCAACTAAATATTTAAAGTACAATATGATAAATTAAAACGTTGAAGAACAATTGACTGACAATAACAAACAAACAAAAAACACACATCAAAAGCAAACTTGGGCATTGTACATTTTTCCTAAACAAGTCATTTCTAAATAACCAACATTATAGAAATATCATGCAGAAAAACACTGGATGCTTGGCAATTGAAACAATTACCAGTTAGTCTACCCTAGTCGGTAGTCGTTACCTGAGGTCACTACCCTGAACATCACAATATATAATTTTGACAACTTGTCCCTTTTTTGGAACAGAAGCATTTAAGTCCATTACCTGAGCGCGCTACCTGGAACATCAACGATATATTCTTTTGACAACTTGTCCCCCTTTGGAATAGTAGCAGTTTCCATACGATCAATGTAATCTGTGTTTAGTGTGTAATATTCTTCTGGAACTGTTCCTCCTTGGCATATCTATATCAATAAATCAACAGTACTTTTTTCAAGTTTCATTTGAGACGGTACAAAAACTTAAATCCCTGTTTTTCATAACAACCTTATGTAACTGCACCATATTGGTCAATATGTTTGTTCACAGGAAACTAAACATGAAGTTGTATAGGTTTCAAGTAAGTAGTTTATTTCAGCTTTTCCGGTTCTTATACATTCTTGACTTTCAAAAATACAATTAACTCTTGACAGTTTCCATGAAATGAAATCAATGGAAGGTCATTTGAGAATATGGCCGCGTTTTCAATTTTGTCTCCGGAGTATACAAAGTGTCATTGTCGAAAGAAATGCACTTCTAAAAATGATAAAAGAAACCGAAGATCGAATTTTTAAATGGACAGCCAACACCGTATGGCACCGTATGGCCATAAGAAGAAACAAATCGAAAAGATAATTAAATCATCTATATACATTGACCATGTTGATCACCAACAACAACCAGTAGTGATTAAATGTGCCTTGATAGGAAACTCGGTTCCTACTTTTCTAGTAACCTCTGTCTTAATACTAAAGTTAAAAAGCCTTCTAAGCTATACATTATGAACATCGAACTTTGACTTTGCCATTGAATATCATCTTGGATGACCATCAGGGTCAGTTAAAGTTCTACTGGAACACAAAGGAAGTTACTTACCATTGGTGGTCATCTTGGGTCACAAGCAAGATCGGATAAAGTTCCATCGTAAGACGTAAGAAGGTACTTACTATTAATGCACATCTTATAGGTACCATCAGGATCAATTCAAGGTCAACGGTAACATATAGGAAGGTAATTACAACTGATACATATGTCGGGCATGATCAGTAACGGTTGATTGATTGATCAATTGGTGTTTAACTCTATTTTCAGCACTATTGGCTATTTCATGGCGGTCAGTTTTTATTGGTGGAGGAAGCCAGAGTGCCAGGAGAAAACCAACGACGTTTGGCAGGAAACCATGATCAATAAAGGTGTCACAGTTGCACATAGATAGGTACTTAACAATGATGCATATATCGGATCCCGTTAGGATCGGTTAAGGATCCATTTTAACAAATAGGGAAGGTATTTACCATTGACGCACATCTCGGGTTACTATCAGGGTCAGTTAAGGTTCAAACGTAACACATAGAAAGGTACTAACCTTTGATGCACATCTCGGGTTACCATCAGGGTCAGTTAAGGTTCCACCGTAACACATAGGAAGGTACTCGTCATCAATATACTTCTTCAGTGTATCTTGATAATTGCCTGCAATAGTAATATCTAGATATAGTCTTCTTTGAGACGTGTTCAGTCAGGAGAAAGGAGCCAAGCCTGGTTTTCACTTCCATATAGTTTGCGATGCATATATATTAAGCAAAACAAGCTAATCATGGTAATCGATGCGTGTAACATCAAGTTATAGAAACCAAGATGATTTAACTTAGAGATGGTCTTCCATGCTACTTAATTTCAGTATGCTATCCCTTTTTGAGTTTGTCTCATTGACAGTAAACATTGTATGTATGTTGCCTGATTGACACAGCTATAGCGTTGTCATATGTATACGAATACTCCATGACAAGTGTTCCCGCGTGTAAACCTTTGAATGAGTGTCGCGTCATTTATACATTGTAGTTCCCTCACATACACACTCTTGCATTCAAATAAAAAAAAACAATCATCTAGTACATGTGAGTTCAACAACATTATAAATAACATTAAAACATAAACATTTCGGCAGCGGTTAATTGCCAAAATGTATATGTGCACCTTTCACTTCTATCAAATCTTCTAATATTTCCTTTTTTGACATTTCTGTTTAATTACAATAGGTAAACTTCCAAGAAATAAAGACTAAAACAGGAATATAGCATTATGAAGATACACTATTAATATAAGTAATCAACTTGCTTTCTCAGCTTCACAACATTGAAAGATGCATATTGGAAATCTAAATTGTGTTTTTTTTTTCTGTATTAAGAAGTTTGATATATATTTTTGTATTATCAAAATAAAAATCTTAAAGCCATATTAAAGGTAAACATACCGCCAATAATTTCAATTTTGTTTTTAGTATCTTTGCTAATCAAAGGCTTACATAGCTTGTATAGGATAGGAAAGATCCCTGGAGCTGAAATATTAAGATAAAATTAATGTTTGATACTGTGGTTGGCTCAGTAATAAGATAGGAAAGATCCCTGGAGCTGAAATATTAAGATAAAATTAATGTTTGATACTGTGGTTGGCTCAGTAATAGGATAGGAAAGATCCACGGTGCTGAAATATTAAGATAAAATTAATGTTTGATACTGTGATTGGCTCAGTAATAAGATAGGAAAGATCCCTGGAGCTGAAATATTAAGATAAAATTAATGTTTGATACTGTGGTTGGCTCAGTAATAGGATAGGAAAGATCCCTGGAGCTGGTATATTAAGATAAAATTAATGCTTCATAGTGTAACTTAATATTCAAGTAGTTAGAAATACAGTTTGGATGTATGTTCTTTTGTTCAGTTTATTATTTTATTTATATTTACTTTATACAAATCATAGTAGATAGTGTGATAAGCAATATCATCTCAAAATGTGAAAATGATACAATCGTACAAAATACTGTGAAATGTTGAATCGAAAATAATGTAAGGATTGAATTATATATATATATTACATACAACATTATGTAATATAATTGGCAATTGCATTTACTGCATACAAAACAGTCATTGACTCAGTAAGACCGTTAATCATAAACAACGTTCCTAAATATTGAAAAAAAAGATGTAGAAAACGATTAATACAACGATTCCGTGGAATTGTTTTCACCAGCCCAGTAGTCAGTACGTCTGTGTTGACATAAATTATCATTGATATGGTCATAATCATAAATTAACTGTTTACAAAACTTTGAATTTATCGAAATACTTAGGATTTTTTCCATAGGAATAGATTTCCATAGCTGTATTTGACAAAACCTTTCGGAATTTTGGATCCTCAATACCCTGAACTTTGTACTTTATTTGGTCTTTTTTTTTACTTTTTAAAACTTTTGTAGACGAAACGTTAGTCTGGCGTACACATTTTAAGCCTGGTATCTATGATGAGTTAATTTTTAGTTTCATTTTAAATGTGCTTTTTTAAGTACCGGATGCGAAGGAATGAAGATATATTAATGTTCCTATTGATATCCAATAGACTGTTTTTGTATGACAATTTATTAATCTATTTCATTAAACGAATCATTAACATGTAATGCATGACACCAAATGATAACTTTCACACATGAAAATGACTTATTTATAAGGTTCACTGTCTGTGAGGTTATCGTATATTGTCTTCAAATCGGACAGAAGTTAACATAATTTAATAGCAATAAGCCTAATATTGACAAATGTAATGCCTACCCATGTTGAAATGAGCGTATAACATGTCATGACAGAACTATTTCTTCAGAAAATGTGTCAATCAAAATCAAAAGGAAAAGCAAGACCAATACCATCATGACCTAAAACTGTAAAGACAAGCAACAATACACAAAACACTACACTGGTCCTAGACGGGTATAACATATTCTAATATGACGTTCTCCAAACGCTTTAAGTACAAACCCGTGGTAAATATGACTATATTGTATGTCTCCTGATCGGTAACATTATGATTTGTTTGGGCTGTTCCGATCATACTCCCACGCCATATGTTTTTTTTATGAATGAACTACCCGACGTCAATCGGTGTAAATGACGTCATTGAACGATGACGTAAGAATATAAGTTGTGAAACTGAAAGGTATCAAAACAAGGAAACATAAACAAAAGATGATAAAATTTGTTAAAAACCATTTTTTTACATATAAGTTGGATTATCATTTAAATTCATCCAAACCTATCTAAGAACGTTATTGTAAATAGTTTAAGCATGCCACTAGTTCAGTTTTCTGCGTTCTTTTACGTCAATATTAATAGTGTGTTTAATCACGGGAACGGCAAATGCTTGCCTTCACCAAGAGCGCTTCTATCCAAAAGAGTTACCGGTAACACAGTATACCTGTCAAACATTGCTCTTTTGAATTGTACAGATTTTTTACTCTGTCTGAATATCGGCCTCTATACTTTCAAATTGATAACTTACACCATGAACAGGACGAAAAAAATACGACAGTGTGCAATTCTTAAAGAAAACCCATGCACCCCCATACCCTTCCATTGAACTAGATAAGGAAAAACAAGATATTCAAGTTTGCGTTTGACATTACAGACACCAACATTATTCCATTAGTTACAGAAATAATTTATCAAAGCTTCCAAACAACAGAAAACGTTGATAAGGCCAGGTGGATTATTT
This sequence comes from Mytilus coruscus, assembly GCA_017311375.1. Taxonomy (NCBI): domain Eukaryota; kingdom Metazoa; phylum Mollusca; class Bivalvia; order Mytilida; family Mytilidae; genus Mytilus; species Mytilus coruscus. The sequence continues at coordinate 8,681,798 of CM029598.1, forward strand.
TCGTTTATGTTGAAATGTGTATAAATAAATTTATTCGTGCTTTTTAATATTTTATGCACCATTTAAAAGGATTCTGGACATTTTAAAACCATTTACCATAAATATCTCTGTAACTAACTCAATAAGATAAAGATGTCAACTCTTTGTAATTACGTATCAAATGTTTTCACAACCTATCTAGGTTCGATCAACTAACCATCACCCCTAAAAGTCTTTGTGCTTATTGGTTACTGTATCATTGGTAGTAAATGGTACATACAGTGCATCGCATGGTACATTTACATCTGTATTGAATGTTTGGAGTTTCCTGAGAAAGTTAATTTAATCTATTTAATCGTTCATTTACCATTGATGACCAGAAGTCGTTTGAGCATTTCTGGATAATTGTCTTCTAAAACTTTTACCATGTATAAGTACATCTGTATACCTACAACATAAGAAGATGTTGATTGCATAAGAATGTTTTAATTTGGCCATAATTTTACCAAAAGCCCCAAAAGGTTAATTTTGGTAAAAAAATATGCTTGCCCGTCCAATCCAATGCATAGAGTAGGAAGAAGAATACAATGCGCTCTGCACATGAAGGAACCCTTACAACTCTTTAAGCCTAAACGGTAGGCTCATACCCAACATGCCCTGTGTTATCTACTTTGTGGAACTTACCTTTGGATTTATTCTTTATTTTTCTAGTCCTGAATAATTATGCATCAAATATTTTGTTCTTGAACCTTGTAGGTTCTAAAAAGATAATGGACTCAAAACGTTGATGTATTTTTGCCGTGAAAAGATCCCAAGGGAAGGGTATTTTACAATCAAGACGATTTTTTTAAACTCGAATTAGAAATTCGGAAATTCTAATTAAACGAACGGCAGTGTTTCGGTAAACTTAGAGCGCCTAAGCTAAAATTAATCTTTCCGTGAATAAGACGAATTTTAATTAAATAATTTTATTTATTCATAATAATTTAAAAGTAAAACTAATGAATTGTATACCTGGGGTCCATAACATATGCCTTCCAACACCCTCCATATCAAATATAACAGTAAGTCCATCAATTCTGGTACCAGTCTGAAAAAAAATAACGAAAAGGTAATTAATATAATATTCGTTTTCCTAAACCTCTCGAGTTAAATTTAACCACAATAACACCCAATCATGGTGACGATCTAAAAGATAACATGAACGAAGCATAATAAGTATTGCATCCTCATTTTTTGTTGTTCAACATCCCGTGGTTGATTTTCAGGAGAATATTTCAAGACGAACATCAAACTTTTGAGATTTCAACTGATTTGATATGAAAAAGTTTGACTGAGAGAAGGGGATAATAATTTCACGAAATTTGATAATAAAACTAGACAAAATGTGAACAAAGTCCACAAGCATATACTCCAGAGTGTATAGATATAAAAAATTCCATGTTTTGCTGCATATTACTCCAAAAACGTATTCGAATAAAAGATACAGTGAATATGTACAAGGACAAAAGAAGGATCTAAAGTAAGATTCATTGAACTAAAGCTATTATTTTAGAATGGGTTGTGCATACAAGTATTCTAAACCCTTTTCTAGATTTGGCAATATCCATGTTTTGGTGAGGGAAATCCCAAAAATCATTATTGAAAGCCTTACGCTGACCTGTAGTTGATATATTCACGTCTGTGTTACTCTGTTGGATGGTTGCCTCATAAACAAGCATGCCAATTCTTCTTATTTTATTAGTAAGAAGAGAAAACAAACCTGCTACCTATCTTAGAGTACTATATCGGTACGTGTGTTCCATTCATTTCCATGTCTTCAAATTTGTCAAACACCAGACGGGTACTAGACATTTTTTTCTTTATTTGCTCTCTGTTGTGGTTCCACATCCCCTGTGTGTATGTTGTGCTGAAACACCACTGTCCCTGGTTTATATGGACTGTCATATTTGTTTTTCGCAATTGCATTGTAAAAATTGGGCCGTTCTTTTTCTCATTTGAATTGCTCACATTTCTCATATCATGCCTTTTATACCTGACTATACGATTTTAGTTTTTCTCATTGTTATTTGCCTTACGATCGTCATTTGAACTCAATTGGATAGTTGTCTCAAACCACTTCTCTTTATTTATAAGTAATTATTGTTTATGAATGTGTATTGTATGTTTGCCATGACCATTTATTGGAGATACGTTAGTCCTTACACTGTCTATTGTCCAGATAGCAGTCGTTGTTATGATTTTTTCAATGTGTTTAATCAATTACTTAGAAAAAGATATCGTCATTTTCTTTATGATATTGTCATCACAACTGATACCACAAATCACTGTAGTTATTGTATATCTTAATTTCGAAGCCCCCAACTGTTGCTGATAAACGATAACAATTCCTATGTAAAAGGATGATAAATACATGATAGCGAATATACCTGTTCTGATCGTTTTTTCCAGTCTTCTATATTAGCCTCGCAATGGAGAATTTTTGTCTTTTCAAGGTCTGATTTCTTTACAGAGTTCATTATACCTCTCATGTCAAGTCTTCCATAGAGTTCTACTCTTAATGTTGATCCATCTTTAGCTTGACCAACAAGACCACCAGCCAAATATTTCTCCAGAACCTTATCAAAAATAAATTTTGCAACCATCATTCTTTTATTCATGGTTTGGCTTTACTTGTCCTATTGGATTTATAAGCTCTTCCTATCTTTTTATACGTTTTGGATTTTGAAATATGTTGGCCACGAGCATCACCGAAGGGATTAATTGTCGAAACGCATATCTTGTGCAGTTCGCTTGGTACCGTTTAACGATTATTCGAACTTTCAATACTGATGTGAAACTCATTATTTCTGTACATTACAAGGTTTTTAATGATAAAGTAATACGCACAAACGTATTTCAGGGGGGCACCAAGAATAGATTGACATTTCATTGTCATATTCTTTTAAATCAATTATTTTATTTTGAGACTGCGAAATAATGTCTCTCGTGAGCTGAGACACAAATACACGGTTTCAGTCATAGAAACCTTTAATTATCTTCTGAAATCTGTTATACAAAGGTGACAATTTCTGACCATTTTTTAGCGTTTTTTACATTATGTTAAAACCAACGCAGATTGAAACTGTTAACAGCTCAAATAATAATCAAGCCAAGATAAAAAAAAAGAAGTTTGTGACAAAAAATTTTATAACTATTTTTACCCATCATTTGAGATCACCTGAGATCACCCCCAGTTTTAGGTGGGGTTCGTGTTGCTTAGTTTTCTATGTTGTGTCTTCTGTACTATTATTTGTCTGTTTGTCTTTTTATTTTTAGCCATGGCGTTGTCAGTTTATTTTCAATTTATGAGTTTGACTGTCCCTCTGGTATCTTTCGTCCCTCTCTTGCATTTTTGTTTAAAAGATCTTTGCCACTAAAACTACTAAGCCTATCAATACTAACTAGGCGTAGAGCGACAATATTTTAGTTTGTAAATTTGCTTTTCGATTTATTGTTTTGTCATAAATCAGGCCTTTGGATTTTTTCGCTTTAATCGTTTCACATTTTGACATGTCGGGTCCATTTATAGCGTACTACACGGTTTGTTGTTTTCTCATCAATGACGACCGAATGGTTGCCTATTATAGTTGCTAACATCTACTTCATTTGGTCTCTGGTGTAAAGTTGTCTCAATTGCAATCACAGCACTTTTTTAAAATCTATATTAAGGAAATAGAGCAACTGTCTGCAATAAAAGATATCCATCATTTGATATTGTTTTAATTTAGATCAGTGAGTTTTATTTTACTGTAATTGAGCCTCTGTGAGTGGGTTTACCTAAACACATAAGAAAAGAGTATCCTACTTGAACGTGATCGGTAAAATGAGTACCATTTCCTGAAAATCATTGTAGAAAATTATATTTTTTAAGATATATAAGTCAGATAATGCTTATTTTAAGGCTTTCCTTGTCGTATATACGACAAGGAAAACCTTACAAAATACATTATCTATGGCATAAATATATAGGTCTTCAAGATAAGCAGATGATAATGTGATAATACAAACCATTAATACGTAATCATTTGTAAGAGCTTCGAAAACAAAAACATTATCAAATGACCGACACGAAAATTATTGTTCAGCTATGTTTTATATTAATTAGTCATATGACAACAAAATACGTTTGAAAATATGTTTAGATTTCTGTTTATCTCTTATCGTCAATTATGTAAAACAATTACAAATTTATATCATAGAATCCAGTTTGAATATTAGTACCCGTGCGAAGTTCCAATTTTTCGATTTTATTATGGTTTTGTTTTTCAACCCCTTAGTATAAGATGCATGCGTTATTCAGGTTCTCCCCCTCCCCCGTTCATTATCTATGTATACAAAATTGTCTATAAAGGATTATAGTTTCGAGTTTACGTATCGTTCATCGACGTGAATCAAATACTCCATGAACATGCAATTAAATTTTTCTACAATGTATCAACTACCTGTATGTACCGTCTAGATATGTTTACAAAAAGAAATAAATTGTTAGATGGGGAAACTTTTAAAATGTTATCAAAAATGAATATTTACCTCAGGTGGCTTGTAATCTCTTATAAGATCCTTAACATGATTCTTTTCCTTGTACGCCATGCTCTGTAGAAATGTAATTATTGATCTTTCAATGGAATTAAGAAATTATCACCTTGGAAACGAGTTATTATAGAAGCATTATGTGAAACAAATCATTTTTATATAATCATGTACATCATTTAGATTTTCAGTCACTGAAAAATAAAGGTGCAAAGTGACAAATTCCCAAGTGAAAATATTCAATTTTCTGTATTTTTATTGACTACAAACAATGGAAGGGTGAATCTGTGTTTTGTAAATTGAACATATATGTATAACAGTAATACATCTGGTATAATCTAATTTGAAAAAAAACATGTTAAAATACAATCTTACGAGCCAATAAATAACTCGACTGTGTATATCCCTGTACAATATTTAATGCCCGTCATTTTGGTATCTAACACAGACAGTGTCATAAGAGGGTCTGGATGGGTGTTGAAAGTCCTTCATTTCTGTACTCTTATATTTTTGGGGCATTTCTCTTTATCTTATTTGATAACGTTTATTCTGTAAAATTCTCATAAAATTATTCTGTACGTCCTTTATGTTTTTAAAATAGTGTTACATTACTTAATTCTTTTATTTTCCACAGTTATTTTTTATAAATTTTCACCCCAGTATCCTATATTCTTTATTTTGTGTTTGCTTAATTTTCTCTATTCATTATTTTTTTACCATTATTCTCAATTCTGTAAACCCCATCCAGACCCTCGCATAAGAAGAGTTCAGTAAAAGATGACCCGAAATCTATCAGTAGTTATGTTTAACGACCAATCTCTGTGAAAGTAAAAGATTGTTTTTTCGCATTAATAGTCATGATCGGAAATGTTATATGTGCCTTTTACGACATTTATTAGATTATAAAAGTCAGAAATGGCTGGTGTTTTGTATCTTAATAACTTAGCCTATTACATTTATGAATATACTTTTTTTTGAGGAGGTAACGAAAATTCAAAATTGTATCTCATAGTTCTCCTTGTGAGAAGATTCAAGAAAAATAAACATACTGTTAACTTACATTTCGAAGCATTTTCTCAGCCTCGTCTACATTATAACACCTAGCTAAATAAAATAAAAATAAAAACATAACCTATTTTATCTGTTCGTTTTAACGCAATAAGAATTTCACGCAGTCCAAAAAACTGCCTATTGAAGTAATAAAATATTGAAATGAGTTTTGATTAAACAAAAATGAGTGAAAATATACCAAAAGAACATTTAAAACATAAATAAAAGAAAACAGTAAACATCATAGCCAAAACAAAAAAAAGATAGAAAGACAAACAAAGGTCTAGAATTACACAGCTCAGAAAACAAAACATTACGTTGCCACGAACTCCACACCAAAACGCAGGGATGAACTCCTGTGCTCCGATAGGTTAAGCCGTTCCTTCTACTCGAGTCGTGTTGATCTTGCTGAGTAAAATCTGTACATACTAACTAGACTTATGGAGTTTATATCTCCCAACTGATTCGATATTCCAGGACTTACGTTTTCTGTCTCTTTTCCATTACAGAGGGTTGTTGCTACGTGTAAGAAAAGCTATGAAAATTGTTACGTTGAAAGTAGAAATCATCTCGTTGAACGTTTAGTTTCTGAATTATAAAAGAAGTGTATCAAGGCTTTGATGACAAATGTAAATTGAGGTAAATTTCCGTATTATAGGAAACTGACTTTACTTTTAGTAGTATGATAATTGTCGATTAATCAGACACTTAATCAATTACTGTTAATTTTCATCATGACATGTTATTTTCGGTATCTTTCATCTTTAAGTTAATAATTACATATCGACAATCACGCTAGGGATAAAAGACACACCTTACAGCCATTTTATCCTGAGTAATTGTATAGAGAAAGACCATTTTAAGTACATACAGGTCTAACTTTCAACTGTTTACATTTGAGTGCGTACTTTTTTTAGCCATGTGGTTTTCGTTAATTGATTCAGAAGAAAGTAGGAAATTATGAATTTGATACGTTAGAGAGTACAAGACGGTGAAATTTATGACATCCCAGTGTAAAACATCTAGTCTTTTACGGGGTATGTCCGATTCGTGTAGGACTGGAACTCATTAGGATAAAATATCTAGTCTTTAATGAGATCTGCTCGAGAACTAGACGACTGGACATCTTATCTGATGCAACTTGTCGGAATTTGAGTTTTGTACCCAACACTTTCAGCAACAACAAAAAACGCGGGAATTTCACGTTTACGTTGTCTCGAATAATAAAATTTTACCAGAGAAATATCGCAATCCAGAAAACTACTAAAAAGACTTGATAGTTAACTTATAAATGGGTAGTAAAACTGTTCATGTTAATCTTTATATCAAACTTGATAACGAACGGGAGATACTTTTCCTTTCCTATTTCTAAGGATTGTTGATTTCAGCTGGTTCGATATACGCGTATTTAATGAGACGTCTCAGATTTCATATGGAAGTTATATTAGATTGACTTTATATGTCTATTGTTTAAGATTAAGATGTATTTTGATTTTATTCTGTTGTTATCATGCTATCTTATTTGCGTCTTTCCGACACCACCTTTCATCTAAAAGCACAGTCATTTCTTCTTAGTAAACAAAAAAGAAGGCTTACATCTAGCCATTTTCTTGTGAGGAACATAGAAATACAATAAGATATGGGGTATATGTCATGAGACAGCAACCAAACAACATTACAGACAAGAAAGACACGTATAGGTCAATATACAGTCATTAACAATAGACAGGTGTCAGTACAATGTTTCAAGCTCTAAACGGGGTTTAGCTGTAAATGTTTTCGTATTCTGATTATAAAAGTCTGAAATAGTTTAGTTAAGCTTCTGTTATCCCTAGATGTATTTTTGTATCGAACTGCACTGACCAAACATTATTTCTCGCAATAAGCGCAATAGTATTGGAAGTGTTCTATGTAATTTTGTCAATATAACTAGACATTTGCAGAAAAGTGGGATTTAAATATCTCAGCAGCCCGTGGGTCTAGAAAAGTATTGAATACAAAATAGAAACTTTCAAATACTTGTCATTAATACCAAAACCAACAAAATCACAACAAACAAAAAAGCAAACAATTAAAATATGACAAAAGACAATCACTGAAGAGGTTCCTGGCTTAGGACAGTTAAAGGAGATAATATATAAAAAGCTGCTGAGATATTTAAAAATCCCACTTTTCTGCAACTGTCTAGTTATATTGACAAAATTACATCAAACACTTCCAATATTATTGTACTTATTGCGAGAAATAATGTCTGGTCAGTGCAGTTCGATACCAAAATACATCTTGGGATAACAGAAGCTTAACTAAACTATTTCAGACTTTTATAATCAAAATACGATAACATTTACAGCTAAACCCAATTCAGAAATTAGAGCAATGTATAAAAAAAGACGACTTTTACTTTGCAACGGAATTTTTCAATTTTGTCACCTTAGAATCTGACAAAACAATATTTGTTTCTTCAAACGAAATAAAGGCCTCACCCTGTAGCCATTTTTGAAGTTCAAAATCATCAAATTCTGGTTTTAATACATCAGACATTCTGGATCGAAACTAAAATTAAAATCAAAGAAAATATTTTAAAGTAAACTTTGAAGCCTTTGCTGTTAAATGTGTCCTTATGAAATATGCGTTTCCCCGAGTAAGGACAATGAAAACATTTTTGCGTTCACAGAAAAAAATATTCTTATAAACAAGAGAGAAATCAAAAGTTGTGCATTACATATCAAACAAGGACATGACCTATTCTCGATTAGAATCGGTTGTACTTATCTGAAATTTTCATGAAAAACTTGAAGTAAAGAAAACGGACATTTTAAAAAAATCTTATGAATAAGGATAATCAGTAACAAAACTTAAAAACCGTTCGTATGACGATTTATTTTCGAATGATTAAATAGACTATTTTCGTATTACCGGCAATTTTGGGGAAGTTTATCTGTCATGACTGAATCGTCGGAAAACAGTTAAATTTTCCCTTGAATTGCACCGATTGTAACCCTGATTTTACTTTTTTTAGTTGTTCTTACTTATCCGAGTTCCAAAATGTTTTACCGGTAATATGAAAATAGGCTGTCACACAAACGTTATTTTGCATAAACATTCAGTTTTATTTGCAAGACTCATTTATGAAGGCAGAGAGTAAAGAAACAATTTGCACTCTATGTTCATTATATTAACTGAATATAGCAATGATCATGAATATCGAGACACATTAGTAATGTATAAGTATTTATCTGAAAAATAAGGCAAAAGTCTCTGATAAAAACTTCGCATGCTATGCAGTTTTTTACTATTTACTATTACTACGAAATCTAAGTGATTATGAATTCTGCTTTATTATTATGCAAAATGGTTTCTATAGTAAAAGCAAAACCTTACCACAGAAATAAGCTCAGCCTTCGAATTTGACATCGTGTATCATTCTGACATCTCTTCAATTCCAAATCCTATTAAATATGGGTGCCACCATAAGGTGAAAATTATACTTCATAGCACTAAGAAAATCAATGTAAGTATTGTGTAATACTTATTTACAATTTAAATTAATTGAAATAACCTTGATATTTATTGATATGATAAAGAAGGGATACAAAATGCAGATATTAATTAATTTCAATTAAATTTTAAATTTTATCACCATAAGAATTAAGAAACGAGCATATTTTGAATGCACAGTCATTTAAATGCAAATTAGCAGTTTTAATTAGAAAAATTAAGGCAATGTCAAACTGAATTTCTTGATTTACTTTCATTTATTTTGGACATATTATATTTCAAGCTAAACTATCCGATCCTGCATCTGTTAAGTAAAAATCAATACTTTGCGCTTAAGTTTATACTTGTATTATTGTTATTATTACTTGAAGACATCCGGGAAATCGGCGGTCACATGAGTTTGATAATTATGCTTAATTTCAAATTATCATGGTCAACTGATAAAAGAACATGTACTGTAGCAATAACTAATTAGAACTATTTTCGTCTAGTTCAATTGCTTTTTTGTAATTTGTCCCGAACGCAGTTTTGTAAGTCTGTTTAGTCTTGTGATAACGAAAGTGCGTCTTGTGTATACCAAATATTCTAAGCCTGGCATCTTCGATGAGAGTTTATTACCACTAACTCGATGTCATAATGCTGGTTGATGTTTTCACTCCGATGGTTTCACTAGCCCAGGAATCAGAACTTATATGCTGACATGAAATAGTATAGTTCACGACCTGTTAAAATTCTTCGAAACAAGAAAAAAATTTACGACAAAAGAGATGATTTCAGCTTCCATATTGTGAACTTTCCATTTCTATGAAGCAATATTCCGGCAGCGCATGCATATGGAGTGTATATCTCCCAATTGATACTATATTTCAGAGCTTGCATTTCCTATGATGATTTCCTTGATAAAGGGTTGCTGCTTACAAGGAAACTATTGAACCAAGAGTTCCATTTCTATGAAGCAATATTCTGGAAGCGCATGCATATGAAGTGTATATCTCCCAATTGATACTATATTTCAGAGCTTGCATTTCCTATGATGATTTCCTTGTTAGAGGGTTGCTGCTTACAAGGAAACTATTGAACCAAGAGTTCCAATTGGAGAAGTTGAAATCCTCCCTTCAAAAATTTTCTGGACGCCATCACGAGTTTGTTGATTGTTATGGTATATCTGTTTCTCAAATGACGATGGATATGTTCCAACTGTCGTAACCACAATTCCGTCCTCTTTTCCTTGAATGTGGCCTACAGAATCAGACATTCTCCGGGTTTGCACTTATTCAAGCAACACGACGGGTGCCAAAATTTCAGCAAGATTTGCTTACCCTTCCGGATCACATGAAATAACCCCCGGTTGGTGGGGTTCGTGTTGCTCAGTCTTTAGTTTTCTATGTTGTGTTTTGTGTATTGATGTTTGTCTTTTTCGTTTTTTACCATGGCGTTGTTAGTTTCTTTTCGACTTATGAGTTTGAATGTCCCTTTGGTATCTTTCGCCTCTCTTTTAGAACACATACAAGGTATTTGAATCTTTTTGTTCTGATTGTTCTTGATGAAGGTTTACCCAGAGAATTCATTGAACGCGGAAAAAGCTATATGTTTGGCATCGCATTTAAAATTCCTTAAAAGATCCATAGATGGGTTTCCAACATATTCTGGAAGGAATGTCAACATCTTAAAACAATTGTGGGATGCAAACCTTAAATGGTATTTTGTGGAGTGAGGGGGCTTGTATCAACTGTAGTATTTTAATTGAGTAATTTCGAAATGGGCATACGTTTTTTTTTCGATTTTGAACTGTAGGCATATATGTAACAGTAGAAATATATATGTGGTATGATTGACAATGAGACAAATATATACCAGAGACCAAATGACGTCAACGTAAGCAACTATAGGTAACGGTGCGGCCTTCAACAATGATAAAAAACTCACACCGTATAGTAAGCTATAAAATGACAATATGAAAAACAAATCAAACTAGAAAACAAACTGTCTGATTTATGTACAAAACAGTAAACGAAATACAAGTATGATAGACAGCGAACAACGACAACCACTGATATACAGGCTCCCAACAGGCACATATATAATGTGGCGAGGTTAAATTTGTTTGTGAGCGCTTAGTACACCCCTAACCTAGTGCAGTGATGTAAGCACATCACAAAAACAAACTATAACAAAAAATAAGTATGTATATAAAAATAAGTGGGTATAAGTATGATTGTCAAATGTGACAACTATCTATCAAAGACCAAATGACAAGGGTGTTAACAACAACAGGTCACCCGATGTGCTTCAGTAATGAGCAAAATCAATACCGTGTTGCAAGAAACTTAATAGGATAATGTAAAAGAAGAGACAGAGTTCGACCTGATTTAAGTTAATAACATTAAAAGAAAAACAATCGTGTCAGACGGCGAACAACTTTAACCACTGGACAATAGGGTCATGTCTTGGGTCAAATATATATCATAAGAATGTGACGCAGTAAATCATGTTTGTGTTCGCTCAACAAGTAAGCCGAGCAACTTAAGGTTCAGCCTTATAGGTAAACTGTAACCAAATCATTTATGGTACATTTTCGTTATATACAATTATGTATATTTTTTATCGTTTCTTTGGAAAATGATTACTCCAAAAAATTCTACTTTTTAACATTAATTCCATTTATAAACCAAATCTTTCAGGAATTGATTTGTTGTTCAAATACAGTCTATTCGAGGGATTTATGTAGACTTTCTGGAACTGGTTTTCTTCTTCAATTAATGATCTTATTTATGAATTAATTAAAACGGCTTCACCAATTGGTAAAATAGTTAACTACAGAAGAGTATCACCAAAATCTTATCGCGAACATATGAATGTAATATACATCATTTAAAACAATTGGTAGCATAGAAAATTGTCATGTCTAAAATAATATTTTTTTTCCAAGAACATCCCACCTGAAAGACATATATATTCATAATCTAAATTTAGATTAGTGCACTAATTCACGTTCTATTGGTTCAATGTCAGTATTATTGGCATTAAGTGGATCAACTGTTGTGGTCCACTGTGTGTGTCCAAGATCGTAACCATTCACGTGTACTGTTTGGCTATGGTGTGTTTTATTGTTTGTTTGAACTGGTTGCCATGGTTTCCAAGCTGGAAACTTGAAAACGCTTCGCGGTTTTGTCCCGGGCATGGGAAGCGTTTTGCTACTTTTTTCTGGCTTTCCCAATGAATGTTTAAAAATTAATTCCCTGTTGATGCTATTTTCATTCCCCCTTTGAGATGTTTCGTGAGCATTGAAATTCTGGCTATTAACGTGACCCTGATTGGTATGATGCACTCCTGGGTAATGATTATGAGCGTGATCACTCCAATTACTTTTGTTTGTGTGGTTTCTGTTCTGTTGCTCTTGATGATGATAATATCTTGCATTGTTAATGTTATTTTCCTGAACCCAATGTTCATTATTGTGCCCGAAGTAATTTGTATTCTGACTGGTCCATGAATTCCCATGGTTAATATTGGTACCATGATTATTGTTGTTGCCATGATAATTGTTCGAACCATGATTAATGTTGGTTCCATGATAATTGTTCGAACCATGATTAAGGTTGGTTCCATGACCACCATTGATTCCATGATTAATATTGGTTTCATGACCAAAGTTTGTTTTATGACCAATGTTTGTTTCATGACCAATGTTTGTTCCATGACCAATGTTTGTTCTATGACCAATGTTTGTTTTATGATTAATGTTGGAACCATGATGCATGTTGTTACCATGATTATTGTCCATAGGCATCACATGATTATTGTCCATAAACATCACATGATTATTGTTTCTATTGTCCCTGTGGTTTTGAACCATGTATTCCTTATGGTTGTTTCTATTGTTCTGCTGCATCCAATTATTACTATTTCTATGATTGGTATTTCCGGTTGGTTGAGTGATGCTGTTAAATTCGTTGCTTATAATTGTATGATCCAATTGATTCATACCTTGTAAGGAATTGTTTGCATTATTGTGCCTTTTCCCTACACCTTTTATTAGTCCCCATACGTTAGTGTTTGAGCTCTTTTTGCCTTTTTTCGTATTCATTGCAATATTCAAACTTTGCCAAACATTGTAACTTTCCTTTTTATTAGTTACAGAATTATCCACTTTCTTTGGGTTGATTTTCTTTTTCTGTTTAATACCCATTACATCCCATATATTGTTAAGTTTGTTCTTTTCGATTTTGGCTTCTGGTTTCTTTATTTTTTCACTTGGTATGGTTTTTAAATTTTTGTTAGTTTTAGTATTAACCATCTCACTTCGACGCGGCGCGATTTCTTTATCCATTTTCATAGCATTGAACGTAAAAATGTCCTTACTAATAGTGGCAACAAATTTTTCGTTTGGGTGTTCAGGAGAGGTACACGTGCACTGACACTCCATCGCTGCTACCTCCTGTATAGATAATAAGCAGTTTACCAGAAAAATTATCCTAAGAAACATAGTTCACACCTGAAAAGAAAAATCAATTAATAGTCTATTGGCACTATATATGTAATAGATCAATTGACATTAGCAACCCTATAAATGCTATCGATATATAAATATGCCTTATTTAATTTTCGTTTTCATAAAAACTGTTAATTTTCAAATTGCAAAATGGTTGTTTAAATATGTTATAAAAACGGACTTTCAGTTATGATTACTAAATATTGTTAAAATACTCCAATTAACACAAATGCTTACATATGAAATATATGCAACCACAAATGTACCATCAACACCGTAGTCAGTTCTTTAGTATTGACATATGATTTATAACATACTATTGCAAAATTACCCGTTGATGGATTAAGAAATCCCTGAGAAACTTAAGTTCCACGGGTGCCACATGTGGAGCAGAATCTGCTTACCCTTCCGGAGCACCTGAGATTATCCCCAGTTTTTTTGTGGGGTTCGTGTTGCTCATTCTTTAGTTTTCTTTGTTGTGCTTTATGTACTGTTGTTTGTCTGTTTGTCTTTTTCATTTTTAGCCATGGCGTTGTCAGTTTATTTTCGACTTATGAGTTTGGATGTCTCTTTGGTATCTTTCGCCTCTCTGTACCAACTCGTTCAAGCAAAGTTTTTCTTGTATGAATTTGGTTTTCCTTTTTGTGTCACTTCGGACGCACGAAATTTATAAAATGTTATTTTTTTATTATTTTTAGTTCAAGTTAGTTTTAACGTTATTATGGGTGTTTTATGATAAAATGCATACATAAAAAGATAACCAAAACCTAAAAGTGGCTGCTAACATTTTAAATAAATGGAAAACAAGCGGATATCCAGTTGAACTTAAACGATAAAGAGAATGTCTCTACCATTCTGTAATTGACCCTGAAATTAGACATCTAATTGTACGAGTTCTTTCCCTTAGTACCTTTTCATAGAGCGTTACCTGTGGAAGCAGATGTAATATGTGTAATCTTGAGGTGTTTTTTTCAATTCATTGATTACACTTAATATTTTGTTAAGCTAAAAACTTTTGAATGATTTAGATATGAACCAATTACCACAATTTTATCAGAAAATTATAAATACTTGGTCAGTTTTCATACAAAATATTGATGCACCATTCAATAAAAGGGATGTTTTAAATACGAGAATATTTGGAAACTCTTCTATCTTGTTCAAAATTAAACCATTGTTATACCCTTCTTTTTTACAAAAGCGATATCAAAACTATCAAGGACATTGGGACTTCAGAAACAACTGGTTTTATTAGCTGCAATGAAATTTATAGGAAGCTTACTAATTCGGAAATTGTGTTTCCGAATTGTCTAGAATTAAACAGGCAATTCCTAAAGATTTAGTGCAAAGTTTGAAATCTTGCGGAAACCAGAATTTGCATAATAAAATGAAATTAAAGATATCAAATGACCTTGAGATTATGAACTTAAACAACCAAATAATAAAACCATCAAAGCTAAAACTCAAATATATTCGCACGTTATTATATAAAGACATATCTCCAAAATGTCAAATTAAGTGGGAGGAAATATTTGGAAACAATTTACTTTGGGAAAATTTGTGGTGGGGATTAAATAATCCTATTGTTTAAAAAGACATGCTGTTAGGTTTAAACACAGGAATATTCAAATATGATAATTTTCTAAACACAATTATGACATATTCTAAAAGGACTCTATGGAAAATTAGGAATTCAATAAAATACAACTAAACGCCTATAGCACCTCAAGATATTTATAATATCTGGAAATATAACTTAAAACTTACTCTAAAATTTGTTCTTCAATTAAAAGGCATTGACATCAGCGATAAGATCAAATTGAGGTCAGTGATAATGAAAATTTAGACAATAGATATAATATTTACTTTAGACAAAGTTAATTTTTCTATGGTTTATTGTATAAGACTATACATTTTATAAATATATACATAAATATAGAAATGATATAAAAGTTTGTTGTAGTAAATGCACATCTTTGTCTGGGTATCCTATTAATTACTTTCTATGTTGAAGTTTAGGTATAGAGTTAGAATCTTTTGTCTGGGTATCTTATTAATTACTTTCTATGTTGAAGTCTAGGTATAGAGTTAGAATCTTTTGTCTGGGTATCTTATTAATTACTTTCTATGTTGAAGTTTAGGTATAGAGTTAGAATCTTTTGTCTGGGTATCTTATTAATTACTTTCTATGTTGAAGTTTAGGTATAGAGTTAGAATCTTTTGTCTGGGTATCTTATTAATTACTTTCTATGTTGAAGAGTTTATCTTATTAATTACTTTCTATGGAAGTTTATAGAGTTAGAATCTTTTGTCTGGGTATCCTATTAATTACTTTCTATGTTGAAGTTTAGGTATAGAGTTAGAATCTTTTGTCTGGGTATCCTATTAATTACTTTCTATGTTGAAGTTTAGGTATAGAGTTAGAATCTTTTGTCTGGGTATCCTATTAATTACTTTCTATGTTGAAGTTTAGGTATAGAGTTAGAATCTTTTGTCTGGGTATCTTATTAATTACTTTCTATGTTGAAGTTTAGGTATAGAGTTAGAATCTTTTGTCTGGGTATCTTATTAATTACTTTCTATGTTGAAGTTTAGGTATAGAGTTAGAATCTTTTGTCTGGGTATCTTATTAATTACTTTCTATGTTGAAGTTTAGGTATAGAGTTAGAATCTTTTGTCTGGGTATCTTATTAATTACTTTCTATGTTGAAGTTTAGGTATAGAGTTAGAATCTTTTGTCTGGGTATCTTATTAATTACTTTCTATGTTGAAGTTTAGGTATAGAGTTAGAATCTTTTGTCTGGGTATCTTATTAATTACTTTCTATGTTGAAGTTTAGGTATAGAGTTAGAATCTTTTGTCTGGGTATCCTATTATTAATTAAGTTTAGGTATAGAGTTAGAATCTTTCTATGTTGAAGTTTAGGTATAGAGTTAGAATCTTTTGTCTGGGTATCCTATTAATTACTTTCTATGTTGAAGTCTAGGTATAGAGTTAGAATCTTTTGTCTGGGTATCTTATTAATTACTTTCTATGTTGAAGTTTAGGTATAGAGTTAGAATCTTTGTCTGGGTATCTTATTAATTACTTTCTATGTTGAAGTTTAGGTATAGAGTTAGAATCTTTTGTCTGGGTATCTTATTAATTACTTTCTATGTTGAAGTTTAGGTATAGAGTTAGAATCTTTGTCTGGGTATCCTATTAATTACTTTCTATGTTGAAGTTTAGGTATAGAGTTAGAATCTTTTGTCTGGGTATCCTATTAATTACTTTCTATGTTGAAGTTTAGGTATAGAGTTAGAATCTTTTGTCTGGGTATCTTATTAATTACTTTCTATGTTGAAGTTTAGGTATAGAGTTAGAATCTTTTGTCTGGGTATCCTATTAATTACTTTCTATGTTGAAGTTTAGGTATAGAGTTAGAATCTTTGTCTGGGTATCCTATTAATTACTTTCTATGTTGAAGTTTAGGTATAGAGTTAGAATCTTTTGTCTGGGTATCCTATTAATTACTTTCTATGTTGAAGTTTAGGTATAGAGTTAGAATCTTTTGTCTGGGTATCTTATTAATTACTTTCTATGTTGAAGTTTAGGTATAGAGTTAGAATCTTTTGTCTGGGTATCCTATTAATTACTTTCTATGTTGAAGTTTAGGTATAGAGTTAGAATCTTTGTCTGGGTATCTTATTAATTACTTTCTATGTTGAAGTTTAGGTATAGAGTTAGAATCTTTTGTCTGGGTATCTTATTAATTACTTTCTATGTTGAAGTTTAGGTATAGAGTTAGAATCTTTTGTCTGGGTATCTTATTAATTACTTTCTATGTTGAAGTTTAGGTATAGAGTTAGAATCTTTTGTCTGGGTATCTTATTAATTACTTTCTATGTTGAAGTTTAGGTATAGAGTTAGAATCTTTTGTCTGGGTATCTTATTAATTACTTTCTATGTTGAAGTTTAGGTATAGAGTTAGAATCTTTCTGGGTATCTTATTAATTACTTTCTATGTTGAAGTTTAGGTATAGAGTTAGAATCTTTTGTCTGGGTATCTTATTAATTACTTTCTATGTTGAAGTTTAGGTATAGAGTTAGAATCTTTTGTCTGGGTATCTTATTAATTACTTTCTATGTTGAAGTTTAGGTATAGAGTTAGAATCTTTTGTCTGGGTATCTTATTAATTACTTTCTATGTTGAAGTTTAGGTATAGAGTTAGAATCTTTTGTCTGGGTATCCTATTAATTACTTTCTATGTTGAAGTTTAGGTATAGAGTTAGAATCTTTTGTCTGGGTATCTTATTAATTACTTTCTATGTTGAAGTTTAGGTATAGAGTTAGAATCTTTTGTCTGGGTATCCTATTAATTACTTTCTATGTTGAAGTTTAGGTATAGAGTTAGAATCTTTTGTCTGGGTATCTTATTAATTACTTTCTATGTTGAAGTTTAGGTATAGAGTTAGAATCTTTTGTCTGGGTATCTTATTAATTACTTTCTATGTTGAAGTTTAGGTATAGAGTTAGAATCTTTTGTCTGGGTATCTTATTAATTACTTTCTATGTTGAAGTTTAGGTATAGAGTTAGAATCTTTTGTCTGGGTATCCTATTAATTACTTTCTATGGAAGTATCCTATTAATTACTTTCTATGTTGAAGTTTAGGTATAGAGTTAGAATCTTTTGTCTGGGTATCCTATTAATTACTTTCTATGTTGAAGTTTAGGTATAGAGTTAGAATCTTTGTCTGGGTATCCTATTAATTACTTTCTATGTTGAAGTTTAGGTATAGAGTTAGAATCTTTTGTCTGGGTATCCTATTAATTACTTTCTATGTTGAAGTTTAGGTATAGAGTTAGAATCTTTTGTCTGGGTATCCTATTAATTACTTTCTATGTTGAAGTTTAGGTATAGAGTTAGAATCTTTTGTCTGGGTATCCTATTAATTACTTTCTATGTTGAAGTTTAGGTATAGAGTTAGAATCTTTTGTCTGGGTATCCTATTAATTACTTTCTATGTTGAAGTTTAGGTATAGAGTTAGAATCTTTTGTCTGGGTATCCTATTAATTACTTTCTATGTTGAAGTTTAGGTATAGAGTTAGAATCTTTTGTCTGGGTATCCTATTAATTACTTTCTATGTTGAAGTTTAGGTATAGAGTTAGAATCTTTTGTCTGGGTATCCTATTAATTACTTTCTATGTTGAAGTTTAGGTATAGAGTTAGAATCTTTTGTCTGGGTATCCTATTAATTACTTTCTATGTTGAAGTTTAGGTATAGAGTTAGAATCTTTTGTCTGGGTATCCTATTAATTACTTTCTATGTTGAAGTTTAGGTATAGAGTTAGAATCTTTTGTCTGGGTATCCTATTAATTACTTTCTATGTTGAAGTTTAGGTATAGAGTTAGAATCTTTTGTCTGGGTATCCTATTAATTACTTTCTATGTTGAAGTTTAGGTATAGAGTTAGAATCTTTTGTCTGGGTATCCTATTAATTACTTTCTATGTTGAAGTTTAGGTATAGAGTTAGAATCTTTTGTCTGGGTATCCTATTAATTACTTTCTATGTTGAAGTTTAGGTATAGAGTTAGAATCTTTTGTCTGGGTATCCTATTAATTACTTTCTATGTTGAAGTTTAGGTATAGAGTTAGAATCTTTTGTCTGGGTATCCTATTAATTACTTTCTATGTTGAAGTTTAGGTATAGAGTTAGAATCTTTTGTCTGGGTATCCTATTAATTACTTTCTATGTTGAAGTTTAGGTATAGAGTTAGAATCTTTTGTCTGGGTATCCTATTAATTACTTTCTATGTTGAAGTTTAGGTATAGAGTTAGAATCTTTTGTCTGGGTATCCTATTAATTACTTTCTATGTTGAAGTTTAGGTATAGAGTTAGAATCTTTTGTCTGGGTATCCTATTAATTACTTTCTATGTTGAAGTTTAGGTATAGAGTTAGAATCTTTTGTCTGGGTATCCTATTAATTACTTTCTATGTTGAAGTTTAGGTATAGAGTTAGAATCTTTTGTCTGGGTATCCTATTAATTACTTTCTATGTTGAAGTTTAGGTATAGAGTTAGAATCTTTTGTCTGGGTATCCTATTAATTACTTTCTATGTTGAAGTTTAGGTATAGAGTTAGAATCTTTTGTCTGGGTATCCTATTAATTACTTTCTATGTTGAAGTTTAGGTATAGAGTTAGAATCTTTGTCTGGGTATCCTATTAATTACTTTCTATGTTGAAGTTTAGGTATAGAGTTAGAATCTTTTGTCTGGGTATCCTATTAATTACTTTCTATGTTGAAGTTTAGGTATAGAGTTAGAATCTTTTGTCTGGGTATCCTATTAATTACTTTCTATGTTGAAGTTTAGGTATAGAGTTAGAATCTTTTCTGTCTGGGTTTAGGTCTTTTGTCTATTAATTACTTTCTATGTTGAAGTTTAGGTATAGAGTTAGAATCTTTTGTCTGGGTATCCTATTAATTACTTTCTATGTTGAAGTTTAGGTATAGAGTTAGAATCTTTTGTCTGGGTATCTTATTAATTACTTTCTATGTTGAAGTTTAGGTATAGAGTTAGAATCTTTTGTCTGGGTATCCTATTAATTACTTTCTATGTTGAAGTTTAGGTATAGAGTTAGAATCTTTGTTGTCTGGGTATCTTATTAATTACTTTCTATGTTGAAGTTTAGGTATAGAGTTAGAATCTTTTGTCTGGGTATCTTATTAATTACTTTCTATGTTGAAGTTTAGGTATAGAGTTAGAATCTTTTGTCTGGGTATCTTATTAATTACTTTCTATGTTGAAGTTTAGGTATAGAGTTAGAATCTTTTGTCTGGGTATCTTATTAATTACTTTCTATGTTGAAGTTTAGGTATAGAGTTAGAATCTTTGTCTGGGTATCTTATTAATTACTTTCTATGTTGAAGTTTAGGTATAGAGTTAGAATCTTTTGTCTGGGTATCTTATTAATTACTTTCTATGTTGAAGTTTAGGTATAGAGTTAGAATCTTTTGTCTGGGTATCTTATTAATTACTTTCTATGTTGAAGTTTAGGTATAGAGTTAGAATCTTTTGTCTGGGTATCTTATTAATTACTTTCTATGTTGAAGTTTAGGTATAGAGTTAGAATCTTTTGTCTGGGTATCTTATTAATTACTTTCTATGTTGAAGTTTAGGTATAGAGTTAGAATCTTTTGTCTGGGTATCTTATTAATTACTTTCTATGTTGAAGTTTAGGTATAGAGTTAGAATCTTTTGTCTGGGTATCTTATTAATTACTTTCTATGTTGAAGTTTAGGTATAGAGTTAGAATCTTTTGTCTGGGTATCTTATTAATTACTTTCTATGTTGAAGTTTAGGTATAGAGTTAGAATCTTTTGTCTGGGTATCTTATTAATTACTTTCTATGTTGAAGTTTAGGTATAGAGTTAGAATCTTTTGTCTGGGTATCCTATTAATTACTTTCTATGTTGAAGTTTAGGTATAGAGTTAGAATCTTTTGTCTGGGTATCTTATTAATTACTTTCTATGTTGAAGTTTAGGTATAGAGTTAGAATCTTTTGTCTGGGTATCTTATTAATTACTTTCTATGTTGAAGTTTAGGTATAGAGTTAGAATCTTTTGTCTGGGTATCCTATTAATTACTTTCTATGTTGAAGTTTAGGTATAGAGTTAGAATCTTTTGTCTGGGTATCTTATTAATTACTTTCTATGTTGAAGTTTAGGTATAGAGTTAGAATCTTTTGTCTGGGTATCCTATTAATTACTTTCTATGTTGAAGTTTAGGTATAGAGTTAGAATCTTTTGTCTGGGTATCTTATTAATTACTTTCTATGTTGAAGTTTAGGTATAGAGTTAGAATCTTTTGTCTGGGTATCTTATTAATTACTTTCTATGTTGAAGTTTAGGTATAGAGTTAGAATCTTTTGTCTGGGTATCCTATTAATTACTTTCTATGTTGAAGTTTAGGTATAGAGTTAGAATCTTTTGTCTGGGTATCCTATTAATTACTTTCTATGTTGAAGTTTAGGTATAGAGTTAGAATCTTTTGTCTGGGTATCTTATTAATTACTTTCTATGTTGAAGTTTAGGTATAGAGTTAGAATCTTTTGTCTGGGTATCCTATTAATTACTTTCTATGTTGAAGTTTAGGTATAGAGTTAGAATCTTTTGTCTGGGTATCCTATTAATTACTTTCTATGTTGAAGTTTAGGTATAGAGTTAGAATCTTTTGTCTGGGTATCTTATTAATTACTTTCTATGTTGAAGTTTAGGTATAGAGTTAGAATCTTTTGTCTGGGTATCCTATTAATTACTTTCTATGTTGAAGTTTAGGTATAGAGTTAGAATCTTTTGTCTGGGTATCTTATTAATTACTTTCTATGTTGAAGTTTAGGTATAGAGTTAGAATCTTTTGTCTGGGTATCTTATTAATTACTTTCTATGTTGAAGTTTAGGTATAGAGTTAGAATCTTTTGTCTGGGTATCCTATTAATTACTTTCTATGTTGAAGTTTAGAATCTTTTGTATAGAGTTAGAATCTTTTGTCTGGGTATCTTATTAATTACTTTCTATGTTGAAGTTTAGGTATAGAGTTAGAATCTTTTGTCTGGGTATCCTATTAATTACTTTCTATGTTGAAGTTTAGGTATAGAGTTAGAATCTTTTGTCTGGGTATCTTATTAATTACTTTCTATGTTGAAGTTTAGGTATAGAGTTAGAATCTTTTGTCTGGGTATCTTATTAATTACTTTCTATGTTGAAGTTTAGGTATAGAGTTAGAATCTTTTGTCTGGGTATCTTATTAATTACTTTCTATGTTGAAGTTTAGGTATAGAGTTAGAATCTTTTGTCTGGGTATCTTTCTATTAATTACTTTCTATGTTGAAGTTTAGGTATAGAGTTAGAATCTTTTGTCTGGGTATCTTATTAATTACTTTCTATGTTGAAGTTTAGGTATAGAGTTAGAATCTTTTGTCTGGGTATCTTATTAATTACTTTCTATGTTGAAGTTTAGGTATAGAGTTAGAATCTTTTGTCTGGGTATCTTATTAATTACTTTCTATGTTGAAGTTTAGGTATAGAGTTAGAATCTTTTGTCTGGGTATCTTATTAATTACTTTCTATGTTGAAGTTTAGGTATAGAGTTAGAATCTTTTGTCTGGGTATCTTATTAATTACTTTCTATGTTGAAGTTTAGGTATAGAGTTAGAATCTTTTGTCTGGGTATCTTATTAATTACTTTCTATGTTGAAGTTTAGGTATAGAGTTAGAATCTTTTGTCTGGGTATCTTATTAATTACTTTCTATGTTGAAGTTTAGGTATAGAGTTAGAATCTTTTGTCTGGGTATCCTATTAATTACTTTCTATGTTGAAGTTTAGGTATAGAGTTAGAATCTTTTGTCTGGGTATCCTATATTAATTACTTTCTATGTTGAAGTTTAGGTATAGAGTTAGAATCTTTTGTCTGGGTATCCTATTAATTACTTTCTATGTTGAAGTTTAGGTATAGAGTTAGAATCTTTTGTCTGGGTATCCTATTAATTACTTTCTATGTTGAAGTTTAGGTATAGAGTTAGAATCTTTTGTCTGGGTATCCTATTATTAATTACTTTTGTCTGGGTATGTTGAAGTTTAGGTATAGAGTTAGAATCTTTTGTCTGGGTATCCTATTAATTACTTTCTATGTTGAAGTTTAGGTATAGAGTTAGAATCTTTTGTCTGGGTATCCTATTAATTACTTTCTATGTTGAAGTTTAGGTATAGAGTTAGAATCTTTTGTCTGGGTATCCTATTAATTACTTTCTATGTTGAAGTTTAGGTATAGAGTTAGAATCTTTTGTCTGGGTATCCTATTAATTACTTTCTATGTTGAAGTTTAGGTATAGAGTTAGAATCTTTTGTCTGGGTATCCTTATTAATTACTTTCTATGTTGAAGTTTAGGTATAGAGTTAGAATCTTTTCTGTCTGGGTATCTTTTGTCTATTAATTACTTTCTATGTTGAAGTTTAGGTATAGAGTTAGAATCTTTTGTCTGGGTATCTTATTAATTACTTTCTATGTTGAAGTTTAGGTATAGAGTTAGAATCTTTTGTCTGGGTATCCTATTAATTACTTTCTATGTTGAAGTTTAGGTATAGAGTTAGAATCTTTTGTCTGGGTATCCTATTAATTACTTTCTATGTTGAAGTTTAGGTATAGAGTTAGAATCTTTTGTCTGGGTATCCTATTAATTACTTTCTATGTTGAAGTTTAGGTATAGAGTTAGAATCTTTTGTCTGGGTATCCTATTAATTACTTTCTATGTTGAAGTTTAGGTATAGAGTTAGAATCTTTTGTCTGGGTATCCTATTAATTACTTTCTATGTTGAAGTTTAGGTATAGAGTTAGAATCTTTTGTCTGGGTATCCTATTAATTACTTTCTATGTTGAAGTTTAGGTATAGAGTTAGAATCTTTTGTCTGGGTATCCTATTAATTACTTTCTATGTTGAAGTTTAGGTATAGAGTTAGAATCTTTTGTCTGGGTATCCTATTAATTACTTTCTATGTTGAAGTTTAGGTATAGAGTTAGAATCTTTTGTCTGGGTATCCTATTAATTACTTTCTATGTTGAAGTTTAGGTATAGAGTTAGAATCTTTTGTCTGGGTATCCTATTAATTACTTTCTATGTTGAAGTTTAGGTATAGAGTTAGAATCTTTTGTCTGGGTATCCTATTAATTACTTTCTATGTTGAAGTTTAGGTATAGAGTTAGAATCTTTTGTCTGGGTATCCTATTAATTACTTTCTATGTTGAAGTTTAGGTATAGAGTTAGAATCTTTTGTCTGGGTATCTTATTAATTACTTTCTATGTTGAAGTTTAGGTATAGAGTTAGAATCTTTTGTCTGGGTATCCTATTAATTACTTTCTATGTTGAAGTTTAGGTATAGAGTTAGAATCTTTTGTCTGGGTATCTTTTGTCTATTAATTACTTTCTATGTTGAAGTTTAGGTATAGAGTTAGAATCTTTTGTCTGGGTATCTTATTAATTACTTTCTATGTTGAAGTTTAGGTATAGAGTTAGAATCTTTTGTCTGGGTATCTTATTAATTACTTTCTATGTTGAAGTTTAGGTATAGAGTTAGAATCTTTTGTCTGGGTATCTTATTAATTACTTTCTATGTTGAAGTTTAGGTATAGAGTTAGAATCTTTTGTCTGGGTATCTTATTAATTACTTTCTATGTTGAAGTTTAGGTATAGAGTTAGAATCTTTTGTCTGGGTATCTTATTAATTACTTTCTATGTTGAAGTTTAGGTATAGAGTTAGAATCTTTTGTCTGGGTATCCTATTAATTACTTTCTATGTTGAAGTTTAGGTATAGAGTTAGAATCTTTTGTCTGGGTATCCTATTAATTACTTTCTATGTTGAAGTTTAGGTATAGAGTTAGAATCTTTGTCTGGGTATCTTATTAATTACTTTCTATGTTGAAGTTTAGGTATAGAGTTAGAATCTTTTGTCTGGGTATCTTATTAATTACTTTCTATGTTGAAGTTTAGGTATAGAGTTAGAATCTTTTGTCTGGGTATCTTATTAATTACTTTCTATGTTGAAGTTTAGGTATAGAGTTAGAATCTTTTGTCTGGGTATCTTATTAATTACTTTCTATGTTGAAGTTTAGGTATAGAGTTAGAATCTTTTGTCTGGGTATCTTATTAATTACTTTCTATGTTGAAGTTTAGGTATAGAGTTAGAATCTTTTGTCTGGGTATCTTATTAATTACTTTCTATGTTGAAGTTTAGGTATAGAGTTAGAATCTTTTGTCTGGGTATCTTATTAATTACTTTCTATGTTGAAGTTTAGGTATAGAGTTAGAATCTTTTGTCTGTCTGGGTATCTTATTAATTACTTTCTATGTTGAAGTTTAGGTATAGAGTTAGAATCTTTTGTCTGGGTATCTTATTAATTACTTTCTATGTTGAAGTTTAGGTATAGAGTTAGAATCTTTTGTCTGGGTATCTTATTAATTACTTTCTATGTTGAAGTTTAGGTATAGAGTTAGAATCTTTTGTCTGGGTATCTTATTAATTACTTTCTATGTTGAAGTTTAGGTATAGAGTTAGAATCTTTTGTCTGGGTATCTTATTAATTACTTTCTATGTTGAAGTTTAGGTATAGAGTTAGAATCTTTTGTCTGGGTATCCTATTAATTACTTTCTATGTTGAAGTTTAGGTATAGAGTTAGAATCTTTTGTCTGGGTATCTTATTAATTACTTTCTATGTTGAAGTTTAGGTATAGAGTTAGAATCTTTTGTCTGGGTATCTTATTAATTACTTTCTATGTTGAAGTTTAGGTATAGAGTTAGAATCTTTTGTCTGGGTATCCTATTAATTACTTTCTATGTTGAAGTTTAGGTATAGAGTTAGAATCTTTTGTCTGGGTATCCTATTAATTACTTTCTATGTTGAAGTTTAGGTATAGAGTTAGAATCTTTTGTCTGGGTATCTTATTAATTACTTTCTATGTTGAAGTTTAGGTATAGAGTTAGAATCTTTTGTCTGGGTATCTTATTAATTACTTTCTATGTTGAAGTTTAGGTATAGAGTTAGAATCTTTTGTCTGGGTATCTTATTAATTACTTTCTATGTTGAAGTTTAGATATAGAGTTAGAATCTTTTGTCTGGGTATCTTATTAATTACTTTCTATGTTGAAGTTTAGAATCTTTTGTATAGAGTTAGAATCTTTTGTCTGGGTATCCTATTAATTACTTTCTATGTTGAAGTTTAGGTATAGAGTTAGAATCTTTTGTCTGGGTATCCTATTAATTACTTTCTATGTTGAAGTTTAGATATAGAGTTAGAATCTTTTGTCTGGGTATCCTATTAATTACTTTCTATGTTGTAGTTTAGGTATAGAGTTAGAATCTTTTGTCTGGGTATCTTATTAATTACTTTCTATGTTGAAGTTTAGGTATAGAGTTAGAATCTTTTGTCTGGGTATCCTATTAATTACTTTCTATGTTGAAGTTTAGATATAGAGTTAGAATCTTTTGTCTGGGTATCTTATTAATTACTTTCTATGTTGAAGTTTAGATATAGAGTTAGAATCTTTTGTCTGGGTATCCTATTAATTACTTTCTATGTTGAAGTTTAGGTATAGAGTTAGAATCTTTTGTCTGGGTATCTTATTAATTACTTTCTATGTTGAAGTTTAGGTATAGAGTTAGAATCTTTTGTCTGGGTATCCTATTAATTACTTTCTATGTTGAAGTTTAGGTATAGAGTTAGAATCTTTTGTCTGGGTATCTTATTAATTACTTTCTATGTTGAAGTTTAGGTATAGAGTTAGAATCTTTTGTCTGGGTATCTTATTAATTACTTTCTATGTTGAAGTTTAGGTATAGAGTTAGAATCTTTTGTCTGGGTATCCTATTAATTACTTTCTATGTTGAAGTTTAGATATAGAGTTAGAATCTTTTGTCTGGGTATCTTATTAATTACTTTCTATGTTGAAGTTTAGGTATAGAGTTAGAATCTTTTGTCTGGGTATCCTATTAATTACTTTCTATGTTGAAGTTTAGATATAGAGTTAGAATCTTTTGTCTGGGTATCTTATTAATTACTTTCTATGTTGAAGTTTAGATATAGAGTTAGAATCTTTTGTCTGGGTATCTTATTAATTACTTTCTATGTTGAAGTTTAGGTATAGAGTTAGAATCTTTTGTCTGGGTATCTTATTAATTACTTTCTATGTTGAAGTTTAGGTATAGAGTTAGAATCTTTTGTCTGGGTATCTTATTAATTACTTTCTATGTTGAAGTTTAGAGTATAGAGTTAGAATCTTTTGTCTGGGTATCCTATTAATTACTTTCTATGTTGGGTAAGTTTAGTTTAGTATAGAGTTAGAATCTTTTGTCTGGGTATCCTATTAATTACTTTCTATGTTGAAGTTTAGGTATAGAGTTAGAATCTTTTGTCTGGGTATCTTATTAATTACTTTCTATGTTGAAGTTTAGATATAGAGTTAGAATCTTTTGTCTGGGTATCTTATTAATTACTTTCTATGTTGAAGTTTAGGTATAGAGTTAGAATCTTTTGTCTGGGTATCCTATTAATTACTTTCTATGTTGAAGTTTAGGTATAGAGTTAGAATCTTTTGTCTGGGTATCTTATTAATTACTTTCTATGTTGAAGTTTAGATATAGAGTTAGAATCTTTTGTCTGGGTATCCTATTAATTACTTTCTATGTTGAAGTTTAGGTATAGAGTTAGAATCTTTTGTCTGGGTATCCTATTAATTACTTTCTATGTTGAAGTTTAGGTATAGAGTTAGAATCTTTTGTCTGGGTATCCTATTAATTACTTTCTATGTTGAAGTTTAGGTATAGAGTTAGAATCTTTTGTCTGGGTATCTTATTAATTACTTTCTATGTTGAAGTTTAGGTATAGAGTTAGAATCTTTTGTCTGGGTATCTTATTAATTACTTTCTATGTTGAAGTTTAGGTATAGAGTTAGAATCTTTTGTCTGGGTATCTTATTAATTACTTTCTATGTTGAAGTTTAGGTATAGAGTTAGAATCTTTTGTCTGGGTATCTTATTAATTACTTTCTATGTTGAAGTTTAGATATAGAGTTAGAATCTTTTGTCTGGGTATCCTATTAATTACTTTCTATGTTGAAGTTTAGGTATAGAGTTAGAATCTTTTGTCTGGGTATCTTATTAATTACTTTCTATGTTGAAGTTTAGGTATAGAGTTAGAATCTTTTGTCTGGGTATCTTATTAATTACTTTCTATGTTGAAGTTTAGGTATAGAGTTAGAATCTTTTGTCTGGGTATCCTATTAATTACTTTCTATGTTGAAGTTTAGGTATAGAGTTAGAATCTTTTGTCTGGGTATCTTATTAATTACTTTCTATGTTGAAGTTTAGGTATAGAGTTAGAATCTTTTGTCTGGGTATCCTATTAATTACTTTCTATGTTGAAGTTTAGGTATAGAGTTAGAATCTTTTGTCTGGGTATCCTATTAATTACTTTCTATGTTGAAGTTTAGGTATAGAGTTAGAATCTTTTGTCTGGGTATCTTATTAATTACTTTCTATGTTGTAGTTTAGGTATAGAGTTAGAATCTTTTGTCTGGGTATCTTATTAATTACTTTCTATGTTGAAGTTTAGGTATAGAGTTAGAATCTTTTGTCTGGGTATCTTATTAATTACTTTCTATGTTGAAGTTTAGGTATAGAGTTAGAATCTTTTGTCTGGGTATCTTATTAATTACTTTCTATGTTGAAGTTTAGGTATAGAGTTAGAATCTTTTGTCTGGGTATCTTATTAATTACTTTCTATGTTGAAGTTTAGGTATAGAGTTAGAATCTTTTGTCTGGGTATCTTATTAATTACTTTCTATGTTGAAGTTTAGGTATAGAGTTAGAATCTTTTGTCTGGGTATCTTATTAATTACTTTCTATGTTGAAGTTTAGATATAGAGTTAGAATCTTTTGTCTGGGTATCCTATTAATTACTTTCTATGTTGTAGTTTAGGTATAGAGTTAGAATCTTTTGTCTGGGTATCTTATTAATTACTTTCTATGTTGAAGTTTAGGTATAGAGTTAGAATCTTTTGTCTGGGTATCTTATTAATTACTTTCTATGTTGTAGTTTAGATATAGAGTTAGAATCTTTTGTCTGGGTATCTTATTAATTACTTTCTATGTTGAAGTTTAGATATAGAGTTAGAATCTTTTGTCTGGGTATCCTATTAATTACTTTCTATGTTGAAGTTTAGATATAGAGTTAGAATCTTTTGTCTGGGTATCTTATTAATTACTTTCTATGTTGAAGTTTAGATATAGAGTTAGAATCTTTTGTCTGGGTATCCTATTAATTACTTTCTATGTTGAAGTTTAGGTATAGAGTTAGAATCTTTTGTCTGGGTATCTTATTAATTACTTTCTATGTTGAAGTTTAGGTATAGAGTTAGAATCTTTTGTCTGGGTATCCTATTAATTACTTTCTATGTTGAAGTTTAGATATAGAGTTAGAATCTTTTGTCTGGGTATCTTATTAATTACTTTCTATGTTGTAGTTTAGATATAGAGTTAGAATCTTTTGTCTGGGTATCCTATTAATTACTTTCTATGTTGAAGTTTAGGTATAGAGTTAGAATCTTTTGTCTGGGTATCTTATTAATTACTTTCTATGTTGAAGTTTAGATATAGAGTTAGAATCTTTTGTCTGGATATCTTATTAATTACTTTCTATGTTGTAGTTTAGATATAGAGTTAGAATCTTTGTCTGGGTATCTTATTAATTACTTTCTATGTTGTAGTTTAGATATAGAGTTAGAATCTTTTGTCTGGGTATCTTATTAATTACTTTCTATGT
Organism: Mytilus coruscus; assembly: GCA_017311375.1. Taxonomy (NCBI): domain Eukaryota; kingdom Metazoa; phylum Mollusca; class Bivalvia; order Mytilida; family Mytilidae; genus Mytilus; species Mytilus coruscus. The sequence continues at coordinate 8,711,750 of CM029598.1, forward strand.
TGAAGTTTAGGTATAGAGTTAGAATCTTTTGTCTGGGTATCTTATTAATTACTTTCTATGTTGAAGTTTAGGTATAGAGTTAGAATCTTTTGTCTGGGTATCTTATTAATTACTTTCTATGTTGTAGTTTAGATATAGAGTTAGAATCTTTTGTCTGGGTATCTTATTAATTACTTTCTATGTTGTAGTTTAGATATAGAGTTAGAATCTTTTGTCTGGGTATCCTATTAATTACTTTCTATGTTGTAGTTTAGATATAGAGTTAGAATCTTTGTCAGGGTATCCTATTAATTACTTTCTATGTTGAAGTTTAGGTATAGAGTTAGAATCTTTTGTCTGGGTATCCTATTAATTACTTTCTATGTTGTAGTTTAGATATAGAGTTAGAATCTTTTGTCTGGGTATCTTATTAATTACTTTCTATGTTGTAGTTTAGATATAGAGTTAGAATCTTTTGTCTGGGTATCCTATTAATTACTTTCTATGTTGAAGTTTAGGTATAGAGTTAGAATCTTTTGTCTGGGTATCTTATTAATTACTTTCTATGTTGAAGTTTAGATATAGAGTTAGAATCTTTTGTCTGGGTATCCTATTAATTACTTTCTATGTTGAAGTTTAGATATAGAGTTAGAATCTTTTGTCTGGGTATCCTATTAATTACTTTCTATGTTGAAGTTTAGGTATAGAGTTAGAATCTTTTGTCTGGGTATCCTATTAATTACTTTCTATGTTGAAGTTTAGGTATAGAGTTAGAATCTTTTGTCTGGGTATCTTATTAATTACTTTCTATGTTGTAGTTTAGATATAGAGTTAGAATCTTTGTCTGGGTATCTTATTAATTACTTTCTATGTTGTAGTTTAGATATAGAGTTAGAATCTTTTGTCTGGGTATCCTATTAATTACTTTCTATGTTGAAGTTTAGGTATAGAGTTAGAATCTTTTGTCTGGGTATCTTATTAATTACTTTCTATGTTGTAGTTTAGATATAGAGTTAGAATCTTTTGTCTGGGTATCTTATTAATTACTTTCTATGTTGAAGTTTAGGTATAGAGTTAGAATCTTTTGTCTGGGTATCTTATTAATTACTTTCTATGTTGTAGTTTAGATATAGAGTTAGAATCTTTTGTCTGGGTATCTTATTAATTACTTTCTATGTTGAAGTTTAGGTATAGAGTTAGAATCTTTTGTCTGGGTATCCTATTAATTACTTTCTATGTTGTAGTTTAGATATAGAGTTAGAATCTTTGTCTGGGTATCCTATTAATTACTTTCTATGTTGAAGTTTAGGTATAGAGTTAGAATCTTTTGTCTGGGTATCTTATTAATTACTTTCTATGTTGTAGTTTAGATATAGAGTTAGAATCTTTTGTCTGGGTATCCTATTAATTACTTTCTATGTTGAAGTTTAGATATAGAGTTAGAATCTTTTGTCTGGGTATCTTATTAATTACTTTCTATGTTGTAGTTTAGGTATAGAGTTAGAATCTTTTGTCTGGGTATCTTATTAATTACTTTCTATGTTGAAGTTTAGGTATAGAGTTAGAATCTTTTGTCTGGGTATCTTATTAATTACTTTCTATGTTGTAGTTTAGGTATAGAGTTAGAATCTTTTGTCTGGGTATCTTATTAATTACTTTCTATGTTGTAGTTTAGGTATAGAGTTAGAATCTTTTGTCTGGGTATCTTATTAATTACTTTCTATGTTGTAGTTTAGATATAGAGTTAGAATCTTTTGTCTGGGTATATCTTTTGTCTGGGTATCCTATTAATTACTTTCTATGTTGAAGTTTAGGTATAGAGTTAGAATCTTTTGTCTGGGTATCTTATTAATTACTTTCTATGTTGAAGTTTAGGTATAGAGTTAGAATCTTTTGTCTGGGTATCTTATTAATTACTTTCTATGTTGAAGTTTAGGTATAGAGTTAGATGCTTCTAACATCATGTGGATATATTTCTGAAACTAATTATAAATCCAAGGTAAAAAGTGGACTTTATTTTTAGGCTTCTATTACCCCTGGATAGATGGTTCATTTTGTAAACAGGGATCCTTAGCCTGTTACCTGGATGCCTAAGGTAATTGTATACAGGAAATATTTAGGAAAAAAGTAAGCCAAACACTTTTGATATCAATAGTTATTTTTCATTACAAATTAATTAAAACGTTTATATGTCACTTTCAACTTATAATGCATTGCCTTAGTCCGAATAATCATGACGTCTTGATTGGTATTTCAATGTTTTAATATTTAAATAATTTGGACTAGCTTTGCTTTGGTAGCGTTCCATTTTCCTGTTTACAACCAGTATACAATTGACAAAGCGAAACATGTGTAATTACAGCATTAAATCGGTAATTGGCAGATAAACTATTACTGTCATACAAAACATATCTTCCGAATAAGTTGTTTACTGTAAATATCCTCGTCACGAAAGACTGCGTCTTGTATTGCTTTTAATGCATTGCATGTTGTCATTAATGACTGCTTTAAATCTATTCCTGGTAAAACTGATTTTTCATTTCAAGAATGATAAACAGAACGATTTCTCAGGTTAAAAAAAAATAGATTTCAAAGAACACTTAAAACCTCAATCAGTCAAAAAGAATAAAGATAAAGGAAAGGTTTGTCTTGTCTCTGCTTTATCAGTTGTTTTTATTGTAGTGCATTTCTAAACTAGTAGAGGTCTTCTTTATAGGGAAAGACCATGTATACACCTTCGAAAAGATTTAAGAAAACTTTACTCGCATGTTCTGTGCTATTGATTTTATTGTAATTAATCCAGGGTATCATTTTGCCGGTAACCATTGCTTTTGTATTGGCGTGATGATACTTGAAAATTGTTGGTTGACATAAATATGTTAAATGTGCTAAATATAAAGTTATCCTCCGGATACACAATGTTAGGTTCCTTAACTATTGATTAGCGTCCTTTTGATGTTAATTTTACTCTCTCTATTGCGATTATAGTCATTTTGTTATTGTTCTATGGTCAATTTTTGTAATCTTGTCTTTCATTTTTTGCTTATGTGCTTTGTCTATATGCCATTTTGTTTTTCTTTGCTGACATATTTGTTTGTTTTTATAGTGATTAAGATTATAACACAATGTTGACTGTTGTACCCCTATTTTTGACATTTGTACCTATTATGTCTGTTTGTTTTGTTTACACATTGTTGTCAATGTAATGGAATTTTATGCGACTGTCATACAAGTGAGAGCTTTAGCTAGCTATGAAACCAGGTTTAATCCACCATTTTCTACAAAAGTAAATGCCTGTACCAAGTCAGGAATATGACAGTTGTTTTCCATTCGTTTCATGTGTTTGAGCTTTTGGTTTTGCCATTTGATAAGGGACTTTTCGTTTTGAATTTTCCTTGGAGTTCGGTATTTTTGTTATGTTACCTTTTTTATATTTTCGTATGTCTAACATTTGATTTCAAACACTATTAAAGAACGAATTTCAAACGGTATCTTTTATAATTTTGTATTACTACTATTAGGTTAATATCAACGCTGGTGGATTGTTATGTACTTGTAATGAAATCAATGTCAATATCTTGTTATCATGTATTGCATAATTTTATATCATGTATAGAGTATCATACAGACAGTAGTCTAAACCTCAACGTTCATTGACACTGGCGAATGTTATGTGAGAATCGTTACATTTTATGAATAATAATAAATAGATTTGTCAAAATATCAAGATTATTGACATGATATTACTCTACAGCGTTTCAGCATGATATTTATTTGACTTTTGACCGTCATACTTCTGTCATAAAACATCCTTCGCGACTTTTCCCTGCCCGACTTTGGCTATACTTTTTTGTCCTTTTTGGTATATAAGCTCTTCATATTTTTAATAAGCTTTGGAATTTCAAATACTTGGCCTCGTGCATCACTGAAGAGACGATTATTGTCGAAATGCGCATCTGGTGCAGAAAAATTGGTACCGTGAATGTTATTTCATGAATCTGGAAAGTGTGTTTAAAAGCCATACGCTATGCACCGATATACTGAATAGAAAATTACGTTGTAATATAATTGCAAATGAAACAACTATTCATAAAGGCCAAAGAATAAGGATGTTAACAACTGCAGGTACCCGAACTGCCTTCCACAACGTGCAAAAACACCTGCGTTTAGAAATGTAGAAAAGTCCCCGGGATACAAAAAAAAAATGTGCAATAATTCGAAAGAGGAAACAAATGGCAAAATCAAAGCTTATGTCATGAAACGGAGAACAATAAGGTTAACCACTGGACAACAGGTTCCTAGCTGGTAATAGGCAAACAAAGAATGTAGTAGCCTTTTGCTTATTTGTTGGTACCCAACACTTCCCTTAACCAGGGACAGAAATGTAACAGCACTACATTAGAACAAACTATAAAAATCAGTTGAAAAGGACTTGACTCATCAGATCGGCACTCGCAATAACTGAAAGCAAGTTCATTACTCAATAACAACTAATAAATATACCATATCTTCCCAGACTTAACAGGTTAAGTGTAAAGGCATCATTAGCAATCAGAGAAAATCTCGACCTTGTGCAATACCAAAATTTAAGTGTTACAGGATTAAGGACAATAAATGTTAGTAACTGGATAGGAATATATTTCTAGTTATGTAACTACACCGATGTTAGAACGGATAACGACAATATTCAAAGATCTTTCTACAAAGTTAAATTAATACCTGAAACAATTATACCAGCCAAATCAATAACACTAGCAAAGCATTGTTTGTGTTCAAAAGACTACGATTCGAAAATAAGATGTCTGTGATAATTTTTTATGCAATAGCCTAAGTCATTTACAAGTAACTGGTTTGTATATTTTAAATCTACACGTTTAGCAAGAAGTTTAACATCTGAACAATACTTCAAATGGTTTTATTCTAAAATTAATTATGTGAATGGATTCTTGAGGGGTACTAAACATAACAGTTTTGCGATGCTTGAGTAATAGTTTGAGGAACTACTGTCTTGGGCCAATTATTTGTTTGTCTTAATATCTATAGGTATATATTACAAAAATGACTACCTACATGTACAATTTTCCAAAAAAGTTAGCAACACAGAAATAAAAATCGGTATATAGTCCTTTTACTGCTTAGAAAACGATAACTGTATTTATGTTCCTATCATAATTAGACACATTAGCAGATAAAATTTTAAATGGTAATGGAAAATCAATGTCATGAAAATTGTTGCGGTGATAGCAATATCTATAATTTCTTTATATGATAGAATAATAAATTAATAATTTATAATGGATACTAAAGGAAACTTTATATATTGGTGCTTATAGTGACTGAGAGCAATAATCCAACACACAACAAACAAACGTAGCATGATATCCATGAACCTAAATAACTTTTTGGTAAACTAATACATAGGCAAAACTCTTTTAGCGATCCATTTTAAGTCTTTGAAAAGGGGAGCATAATTTCGAATTGCCGACTTTTTTTTTTAGGAATCACTTTTTCCTACATGCAAAGCATATTAATATACAGACCAAAAGGCCTGCCAGATGTGTAGTTAAAATAGAAGTTTTTAGAAAATTGATAATAAAATGATTCATTGGAAAGAAAAAGAAATGGTGATTATATGAGATGGGAGGGGTTTAGTGAAAGGATTTTTGGGAAGACGAACTAAATCTAGACATATAAAGAATCACAGGGAAATAATAGTGTATTTGTACAACAATTGTAAAATTGTCAATTTCGACGTAAATATACACAATGATAAAGGACAACAGCATATAACTACCAACTACTACAACTAAAGTTTAAAATTGGAAACATATACATGATCTCACTCGCGTACTTCCCAAATATATTTTATTGATATTGAAGAAATCAATTGTTTTTTTTTGTTTTTTTGTGTTCCATGTAAAAATATCATTTCCCCCTTTTTTTTTAAAAGAAGGTGTAATTACTGGTATACATTAATTATGACAGTGTTTAATACTAAATTACAAGTTAAAAAATCCCATCTTTTTTCTCTGATAATTTTTTTAATAATAATGATATAAAAAAAAAATAGAAATGGTTCGTCTTATGGCAAGCGATGCATGCATAGCAGGAGATTCTTTTCCAGTCAACGCACTCGGTCTGTCCAATTTTTGAGGTTCATGTGATTCCCTCAGGTTTTGTTTATTACCTTGTTTTGTTTATTCCTAATCGATTTACGAGATTTGAACATCGGTAAACTACTGTCCCTTTTATTTATCTATACCATGAAAATACAAATACTTTATGTGCGGGTCCCATACAAAGATCCTGTTATACAGCGGTTGTCGTTTGTTGTTTTTTGTTTATTGTTGCAGAAAAGAGGCGGAAGATACCAAAGTGACAATCAAAATTCAAAAGTCGAAAACCATGGCAAACAAAAATAGCACAAAAAGGAAAAAGTCTACAAAACAGTAAATAGAAAACTAAAGACTAGTATAGATCAGGCCGCTGTTTTTCTCTTTTGGATGGTTTCACATTTTGTCATTTGGGGACCTTTCATGTTTTACTATAAACTTTGGTGTTTGCTCAAATGCTGACCTGTAATTGTTTGCATCAAAGCCGTATGGTCTTAATGGATAATTGTCGCACTGACAATCATACCACATAGTTTTATCGTTATACAACACAGAAAGGTGTATCACTAAATTTCCATGCGCCCATTGCAACAACACGAGTGTAGTTATAATTGATTCAAGAATAAGAAGATTTATAATAAATATATTGTATATGACATTAAAGGAACAAATTAGATTGCTATTATATTATATAAGATTTATAATAAATTCAATTTATAGTATACTATATATGACACTACTAGTATTTGAACAGATTAGATTGCTTGTATATTTTATCATATGACTATAAAAATTCTATTTTCTCACTGGCTAAAAACGTAGAGAATCTTCTTTGATAAAACGTTATATTCACCGCGGGAAAAATCCCGAGAGGTTGATATAAGATTTGGAACAGCTGACGTGTTCCAATAAATAGTTGTTTTCCTAGCAACATCAATAACATAGGCTTATTACGTCATGCACATTCTCATTATTCTTCTTCTTTTTTTCGATGTTATGTTTTTTTTAATACACATTAAATCGTATTGAATATTTCAACTTATAAAAGCTTAGGACCTGCCAAAGCAGATAATATATTTAGTATAAAAGGAACAATTAAATATCTTGAGCCATTCTAGAAATTGGAGATGGATTAAAGAAATTAATAGAGTAAAACAATTGTTGACTTTTGGTATCAGTTGATACTATGATTAATCAACCCCATAGATAAAATATTCAACCTCGGCCGTTGGCCTCGGTAAATATCATATATATAGGATTAATAAATCAACCTCACCAAAAGTCAATAATTGTATAGTATAAGATTTATACTAAATTTAAATTTACAGTATATTGTATATGACACTATATGAAGAAATATTATACTTGAGTACGAGGGTATCATCAGCCCAGTATTCAGCACTTCTGTGTTGACATGAATTATCGTTGATATGGTATGGTCATAAATAAAAATAAGCTGTTTACAAAACTTTGAATTTTCCGAAATACTAAGGATTTTCTTCCCCAGGAGTAGATTACCTTAGCTGTATTTGTCAAAAACTTTCAGAACTGTGAGTCCTCAATGCACTTCAACTTCGTACTTTATTTGGCCTGTTTAACTTTTTTGATTCGAGCGTCACTGATGAGCCTTTTGAAGACGGATCGCTCGTCTGGCGTACAACATTTTAATCCTGGTATCTATCATGAGTTTATATACTACTAATACAATTAGTCTGATGTAACGCAGAAATTCCATACATTTGCCAGACATACTTCAGAAACCCGAATTTTACAAACTCTTGCTTTTTCACCGAGGCGATGACTGAATTGTAATACACTAACTTTAGTGACTCCTATAATGTTGTATAAGAGAGGAACAAAAACTCATTCAATGTCATTGATGAAGCCAATGAAACAAAACAAATTATAAGTTACTGAACTTGCAATTCTAATGATGAAAAATCTGTATGGACCAGATGTTTCCAGTTAATTATGGTTACACTAATTCCTAAGTGTCTGAAGATTTATTCCCTATTATGTTAAACATTCTAGTTTCTGTGTTATAGAAAATAAATCGGTTCTGCTTTTTTTTTCGGTTTGTGAGCATCCTTTCAAAAATGAAACTTGAAACAGATCTCCAAGTTATAACATAAGAATGAATTGTATCATAACCACAGTAACTGAATAGTATTCAAAGAACATATTTTCTCAATATAAAAACACACGAATTTCTTTTTGTAATTTTGAGGTATTTCCGTACAACCCATACGTTAACAAAGATCTAGTAAGAAAGGTAGACACTCTAAAAATTAAAAAAAGAATTTCAATACTTTAATTGTGCAATTACCATAAGTGTCAAAAGAACACACAATCTTATCAAACAGAAGTTTTATCATGTACTATGATGGTCCTTTGGAAAAACTGAATAGAAATCATGTGCATACTTCTATAACCAAAAAGATTATATGCAAAATACTTTTACTTGAACTGTGAAGAGAACAATAAAGCTCTTAATTTATTCCATAGCAACATAAATGCGCGTTTGGGCAATACAGTTATCGACAAGTAGTAGGTATTCCTATTGGTACCAATTGCACCCATTTAAAAGCAAACTATTTGCTGTATTTCTATAAGTGAGAGGTTTAGCTAGCTATTAAACGAGGTTTAATCCACCATTTTCTACATAAGGAAATGCCTGTACCAAGTCAGGAATATGACAGTTGTTTTCTATTCGTTTGATGTGTTTGAGCTTTTTATTTTGCCATTTGATCAGGAACTTTCCGTTTTGAATTTTCCTTGGAGTTCGGTATTTTTGTTATTTTACCTTTTATAAATCAGTTCATGGCCAAACATAGTAACGATCAGTCTAAATTCCTTTTAATAGAAAATTGTTATAGCACTACCCAAAACCTTAGTCTGTTCATGTTTTTGTTAATTTTCCTTTTTTGGACTGTTTTTTATTTCCCAACGTTTGTTTTCTATGTGCGCGTTTGAAGTGAAGTTTTGAATTCTAATTATATAACCTATGTATAACTGGTAAATAATTTATCAGAAATTTCATTTCCACAAATTATTTAAAACTTTTTTTAATCTTTTTTCACAGATAGGAGTTTTGGTTTGGAAGCTTGGCTATACCTGTAAAATACTTACACACTTTGGAAGTGGTTATACCTATCATATGAATGAAATGCATTTGTTTTAGCTTTTATCAATTATTATTATTATTATTATTATTATTATTATTATTATTATAATTATTATTATTATTATTATCATTATTATTATTATTATTTCTTCCACGAAATGGTAAAGTTGTCAGTGTATTTAAATTTAATCTACTAAATCTCCCGAAGAGACACCATAGTCGAGTGGCATTGCATGGTTTTCTGTCAATTACTAAGTGATGAAAACAATTGTTTGCAACAATTGACTAATCATATTTTTATGAATATCATGTATAATAATATATAATACTACATAATATTTTTTGTTATTATGCTACTAGTTATACAGTAATAAATATAAAAAAAGTTATCAAGTATAAAAGTACAATAAAAAATATGTATATAACTGTGGTATAAAACCGAAATTTGATATTTCTGAGAAAAACAATCATGCTTTCAATCTTGTATAGAATTTCTTCAAAAAAATAATTACAATTGTAGATAAAATCAAATTCTTACCACTTCAATTGCTCATAAGAACAAAACAACTTGGTTTATTGCTGTATTATTAAGATGAATAATTACTTGTGGATATGTCATATAAGTATATAGACCGGTCTTGTCAATATGATCGAATAAGCATACGATACGGAAGTGTGAACAGAACACGTGTTTTTAAAATAACCTGCACCAGGTTTGGCCGAAAGCAAAAGCTTGGGAAGCTTAGTTAAAATCAAAGGGCATAAACTTAACAGGAACACACTGACGACTACGTTTGAGTGAGAAAGTTTTCAAAACGAGTAACGCATTTTGCGCCTGTCCCAAGTCAGGAGCCTCTGGCCTTTGTTAGTCTTGTATTATTTTTACTTTTAGTTTCTTGTGTATAATTTGGAGTTTAGTATGACGTCCATTATCACTGAACTAGTATATATAATTGTTTAGGGGCCAGCTTAAGGACGCCTCCGGGTGCGGGAATTTCTCGCTGCATTGAAGACCTATTGGTGACCTTCTGTTGTTGTCTGTTCTGTGGTCGGGTTGTTGTCTCTTTGACACATTCCCATTTCCATTCTCAATTTTATGTATGAGTACACTATTGTTTATAGTCATCATAGTCAGTCGATTGTTATTGATGAGGGTGCCATAAATGATCACAGACGTATTTTGGACTTAATTATCGCAATATGTTAAAAACAGAAATTCCCACCAAGGATACTGCTGAATGATTTGCATGGGAAACCTATGTTGGCTTCTAAAATTGGTATATATGTAGGACTCAAATCTATGGTGGGTTCCAAATCTATGGTAAATTCATAATCTATGGTAAATATGACGTCACAAACGCCAAACAAATCATAATATCTATGACAGTTTTTTGTTTTCTCCAAATCTATGGCAGATTTTGATAATTATTACGTAATTTTCCGGGGAAAAGAGTAAATTATAATGTCACAGTTAAATAACGTCATATAAATGTCCACGCCACCGCTAACTATAACGGTTTTGTAATATAAAAGGAAAAGGCCAGTTTTCAAGGACCCTAATCCATAGATTAAATAAAGTTTCAGAATTTGAGTTTATGTTTACGAAAATCCCTGCAAATAAGAAGATGTAATCATGTCATTCGGATGAAATAAGAAAACTAGCGAACAAATCCATAGTCATTCGTAACAGGAAAATCGCTAGTGCAGGCAATTTAACGCAAATGAATATTTTTTTTTGGTGTTTACGATGTTTTTGTTTCGTGTTTGTTTCCGCATTTTGTTTTTTTGTTCTCGTGTTCCTGGTATTGCGCTCTCCCTTAATTGTACGAGCTTTTACTCTGCATTTTGGTTTGCTTTTTTCTTTTCTTTCATAATTTTTCGTTTTGCTATGCTTTTTTCTTGTTGTTTTTTTATTTTTAATCCCAATGGTACTCTTTAATTTTTTTTAACATAACCAATAGTATTTTGTCAGGTATATAACAGAGACTTCCTGTACTATTGTTGCAAATGAGCTTTATTGAGATTTGAAACTAAAAAAAAAGATCTGTCATAGATTTCTAATAACTATTTACATTATTTTCAGCTATTATCAGCTATAAAGCTATGTATGTCGAATAACTTTACTTTTGGAGAAATAAGGATTTTTTAATAAAGCCACGTGTTTGAAGCAAGTCATTGTTTATTATTGGACTGTGACTGTAATCGTCATCAGTTAAAAAAAGAATTTATTTACGCTCAAATAAATATACAGTAAAAAGTCAAACTGCTTTTTGGGTTGTCAATGGACTTGTCGGGACCTTTTATAGCCAATCACACGGTATGGGTTTTTTCTCATTGTCGAAGACTGTACGGTGGCTTTCACTAAAAGCAGATTTTCCGCTATCTTTGGACATTTCAACTTTGAAATTTTAGGTCAGATATGTACTGACTGGTCCTTTATTTGCAGAAAATCTGCCATAGATTTGAAAACTAAAAATTCGCCATAGATTAGAAAACTAAAAATTTGCTATAGATTAGGATTCTGAAAAATCTGCCATAGATTGGGGATGGCACGACGCCATATTTACCATAGATTAGGAATCTACCATAGATCTTGAACCCACCATAGATTTGAGTCCTACATATATATGAGTCGAACATCATTATTTGAACAATAAGTGATTACCTGTTTAAGGCATGCGACATGTGACTCACCTCATGCACATCATTGTGACGTTTGTTTTAATAATCATTCATATTTCTAATATATCTTATTGCTTTATAAAACTTTGGCTAATTCAAAACATCGAGCAAGTTACACAATAACATATCTTTTATAAGAAATATTTCGACGATGATTTATGATACATTCGTATTCATTAAGGATTCAGTACAAGGATCTTTCTTTCACGGTAGCATTCTTAATATAAATTGTGAAAATATAGAATCTACAGATGCATCAAGTCTGATGGAATATTTCAGTCGGTTTAGTTTTTTTCATTAAAAACGCGAAGCTTACTGAGCCTTTTAAATATTAAAAAATTAACTGTTGAGAGTTGAGAAATATCATATTTCACGAGATTCTGTGGAGAAATGATTTTTAGTTTATAATTAGAAAAAAAACTTTGTTTTTTCTTTATCAATGATCTGTAAAAGATGTGTTCAAAATATGTGACGTCTTCAGACATGGTTTGCTATTTCATGACCGGATTATAGAATTTTCAGAGGACAGCAAGAACATGTAATGAAATATTTCAGAACTGACCAATTAATAACTGAGTCAAACGAACCACACGTTGATTATTACAAAAAATCAACAGGTCGGGAAAATTTTAAAATAAAAAAAAGAGATGATGATTATATTCAAGAATTTTTGATAAATTATTAACCAAAAAGAAATGATAATAATATTGTAGCTTGTTGATTAGGTTACTCAGTACAAGTGTCATATTGTTATGAAATATAAAAGTATTTATTGTGTTAGTTCCAAATTGAATAATTATTCTGGAATATTATTTCTACTGGAAGAAATATTACCGTATTTGTTCTTGACGGAATAAATGATTTAAATTATTTGTTAAAACAGGAACAGAAATAAATATTCTTCATTCCTTAGTTTCCACATGAATTTCTGTTAGGAAGAACACACATACAATAATAATTAATACCACCCTTGTGATATTAACTAGTAAATTATATCATAGACCAATCGTAAAATGTTTTAGCCGATTCTTGTACTACATATAAATCAGGTTTGGACATTAAATTGACATTTCTTACATTTGTTATAAACACTTGTTATTAATATATAATAACTGTTTTATTTTATTGTTTTCGCACCTATCGGTGACCGTGTAGATATTTATACCATTAGATGTCAATTCAGCTGATTACCAATGTATGTATAATGAATTCAACGTATACAGTTTTTCCTTATTGATTATAAGTTTAATTGGTCCTATATATCAAGGACATTCATGTTCTTTACACAACTTTTTTGCGTATGTACTTTTTTATTTACTATTACACCAAAGCAATAAAAATCCACACACCAATTTAACATTTTATTTCAAGACCATCTGAGTTCCACCACGGTTTGAAGTAATGTTTGGGTTGCTCAATCCTTTCTTTGTGTAGTGATTTATGATGTCTGTTTGTGTGGTGGTGTTTTCTATCTTTTGACCATGGTGTTGTCTGTTTTTTCGGCTTATTGGTTTTGATTGTACCCTTGGTAAATTTATAATTGTGCATCACTGTAAAGGGAAAAAAATAGAGGTACTTGTTTGATTCTCTTTAAGTCCTCTTATCTTATTTGACATTTTGCTGAAAAATAAAGGCGGAATATACCTACGGGATATTCAAACTCATTAATCAAAACGAGCTGACAACAGTCCACAAAACACAACATGGAAAACCAAAGAGCAACCTCAGCAAAAGACGGAGTTGATCGCAGATGCTCTGAAAAGGAAAAATACAACGATTTTAACATACTAAAAGTTTTGTATAAATATTTATCAATCTTGTCTATCAGAAGTATTTGTATATATCCTGTGTCCTAAGGTGAAAGGAAAGGTCACTTAATAAATAAAGGCAACAGTAGTTTACCGATGTTCAATTTTCATAAATCGATTAAAAAAAAAAAAAGACAAATAAAGGTGGCACACGTTATTTAGAGGGAACAGAGTAGTAAAGGCGAATAATAACTATACTGTGTAATTTCTTGAATTACCAGAAAGGCAGAAACGAAAGACCTACTATTTCTAACTCAGGGTGAAGGTGACTTCAAAATAGGATGGTTAGGGTTGTGGGTTCGTTTCAGCCATGCTATGAAATTCTTCTAAATCGCCTGATTCTTACAAAGACTGGCACTCAAATAGAAATTGAATATTCCGTGCAAACAATGGAAAAATTATACAACTCCTGTACCCGAGCGCCCGTGGTCACTGTCCGTACAATATGCAAAATTTAATGAAAGATTAAACAAGTTTGAGGTAAGAGTCATTTTACCGTGCATTTTTACTTATATCTCCATTAATCTAAAACGGTTTTAGAGTAGAAAATATAACATCTCACAATCGAAAAAAGTAATATGTGTTTTTATATTCTACAATTTCATCCAAATAACAAACAAGTAAACAGAAATCTGACAATTTATCTGTCTGGTAGGGTTCCGACATTATGAAGAGATAATGTCTATAGCAAACTTTTTCATTTTTTATTATTTTTTTTTATTTTTCTGTATTTTACTCATAGCTGGAGTTTTTCTAATTAACATTTATAGACAGTTTGGGATTACATTTCTTTGACTTGATAAATGTACAAATAATGTATAAACCTGCATGGATTGCTATGAAAGCGCTGTTTTAAAATAATTCTAATACCTCAAAACAAGTTACGTTCTCTTTTGAAAACGTTTTTTTCATTTGTGTTTGTTGACAATCAGACAACAACGTTCATACTCACTTTTTCTTATATAGATTAGATCGTGGATGGCACTAATAATGACTGAACTGAAAGGTTAACTGAATACTTCAAAGTTACATCTTAAATATCTGAAAACGCACCACACGGTATTTATTACGTACCGGCTCACATGAAACATGAAAACAAATGTCAGGAAGCTCTTAATTGTAGTTCCCTTGACAAATGCGACGTAAACGTCATACATAGCATTTATGTGATAGAATATATAAGTATTCATAAATGGGAAGTTGAGGATCGACGAATCAGAAACTGCATTACATGGTATAGCATGTTTACATAAAGACTGATAAAAAATCAGGAATCTCTTCTTTGTAGTTCCCTAGAAAAGTTTTCATGGGATGGACGCACGAACATACGGAAAATCAGATGTAAAACGATTTACCCCCTCCTATTGGATCGGGGATATAAAAATAGTAAAATAATTCAAAAATTGTTTAAATTTTACTGACTAATGAGCCTGGACACTGTTAGTGTATAAATGTCACTTATGATATAACTATGATCTCATAAACATGTCAAAATAGACAAAATGGACCTAAGATTGCCATTTTGCACATAGCTTTTGCTACAAAAAAGATATGAGCCAAGGCCTTACCCAAAAAGATATTCAGTCCCTTGAAACTTGTGTATAGTTCATGTTGAAGCAAAATATATTTTTGGATGTTGGTTTAGTTCATGTCTTAATTTTAACAACAAGACCTCAAAAATGGGGGACTATTTTGGTAGTTTTTAAGAAGTGTAAAGTCATACGAGTATATGCATGACAAAATATAAATATATGTACAGAATAATAGCTTTTGAACAATTGATTGCATGATTTTATTTGGTAGATTTACTAGTATAACGCTTTTTATCTTGTAGTATAAAGGGTCAAAACGTGGCCTCATCATACTTTCTCCTTTACAAAAAATGCACAATTTAAATCATACAAATACATGGTCTGGAAATATATGCTATAATTTATATTAAGAATTATGAAACAAAATTTTTCATATAAAAGTGTGGAATTATGATTTTCAGAAAACATCCTTTAACTATTTTTTAATAGCCTGCATCGGAATTAATACATGCAATATAGACCTACATCACTTTGTATGAAAACGTCATTGCGGGATTCTCATATCTCAAATCTCGCTTACCTTCAAAAGGGTCTTTTTTGGTCGTGTATTTATACATCCCTGCCTTAAAAATATTTAAATTCGAGCGTTCCTTATTAAGGTAAATGTAGAAAATCTCTTCGAAAGTACAAAATATATAAGGTGCTACTTTCATTTCAAGCACTTTGTCTATTTAGAAAAAAAAACAATTCTTGTAACTGCAGATATTATTAAAACATTAATCAGGTGGTTTTCTTAAAAATTGAGAATCAGGTGGTTTTCTTTAAAATTGAGAAGGTATGAAAAGAATAATTGTATTGCTGCCTGAAATTTCAAACGCTTTAAAATCTTGTAATATTTCAAAATCATGCTAATGATGTTGATACCTGAATAGGATAATATGGTCTGTCTAAGCAATACAGTGTAAAAATGTTATTTGTGATGGTCACTTTTACGTAGAAAGCATGTCATACTAAGGTTTAGTCTTTACAAAACTTCTACAAGGCTTCTTGCTTCAAAATGGACTGCTCCAGGAACAGTTTTTCAGCAGAACGGATGTCCTTTTGGATGGACAAAATGTTCACTACATTGTTATTATTATAGTTCATCAAAGAAAACGTGGACGACGGCAGAAGATACATGTGAACAGTTTGGTGGTCACCTCGTGGTTATTGAGGACAACGATGAAGACAGTTTTATCAAAATATTTCTTAATATGTCTAAAACTCATGCAAACGACTGGTCAAATATTTATACGTGGGCCGGAGCTTCCAATTTGGCCGAAGAAGGTAATTGGTTATGGGTAACGGGTAAACCTGTCGGTGTGTATTCCAACTGGAGAAGACCCGGTCCGAATAACGCACATCATGGCAGTCATACCGAGGATTGCATGGACCTGAGTAGTGGAGGTTGGAATGACAATGACTGTGCTTCTCACTTTAGTTTTGTATGTGAAATAAAAGCAAACATTGATTAAAACTTTAAATCAATAATCTAAAATGAATCTGAAATATGTCAATATATAACTGAATCTTTTTATCTATTCATCAAGAATATCGAATGTCATGTTCCAAAATTGTTTTCTTCATACTTTTATCATGCTGAATTACAATTTCTTACTTACACCTACAAAAAGGCTAGCAGAGATATCATTTTTACTATACGTCTATAACTGACAACGGTGATATTCAAGAGTGCACTTTTAAAAAAAAATGCGAAATGATCCTTGGTGCTTTATTATTACTAAATACCTTAACATTGTTAGAGACTAGGAGGTGTGATTTAAAAACAAATCAGGAACCGAAATATTGCCAACCTTCTAAAATTTACTTCAAGAAATGTGGTTAAGTGCTAAGGGCCGTCTTAAACTTGCAGTGAGGTGAAAGTCTTTTGCTCCGTGTTGAATTACTCACTGTGACTTTGAGATGAAGAACAGCAATTGAAGTGTTGTTCCTTTGCTTTTTGTGTGTTTTTGCTGTGCAAGTACTTATTTTGTGTTATGGATGTATATCCCATATCATTTGTTTTCCTATTAAGTCATTAGAAACTTTTTCCCTCTTACTGTAAATCATGGTACAGAAATCTGATAATTAATTATTGCTTTTTTAATAAAAGAAGAAACATGAATCTTGTTTGAAATAACATCAATTATTTCGATAGTAATTCATTGAAAAGCGTTCTACGAAACACTTTCAATATTTCAGATAAGTTTAATACTCTTGGAAAAGAACGTTTTGTACTTGTGCTTGTTGACAAAGCAGCCAACAACGTTCATACCTTCTTCTTCTTATATATATTAGGTCGTGATTACACGATTTAAAAATGACTGAACTGAAAGATTTACTGACTACTTCAAATTATATATTTGGTTTCCTATTTGTTTCGTTTTATATCTGCATACAGTAAGTGTGAATAACACATATTTTGGTTCTTCTGCCATGTGCTCTTAAAACGGGTAAGAAACTCGTTATGAAATATTATGACAGAAATTATTTAAAAAGCGGAATTGATTAGTTCTGAAGAATGAAAAACACTTTGGATATTTTATCTAAAATACACTTTTCTAAAGGTCAATGTGTTGCTAATGGAAATTATTTTGCACTCCCATCTTACCAACGTGAGATTATGCTTTATCATAAAAGATCGTCCGTTTGAATGAAATGTAACTATATATATTGCAGTCGTAGCAATTACCTGTAAGAAATAAAATGTACGAATAAATATATATATATATATGGACATCTCAAGAAATTATAAAAGTCATTAGTTTTTTAAGGTTACATTCTACTTCAAGGCGACTAGTATTGCGAAGGGAACTAACTGTGCCCATAATAAATTGTTCATATGCTATGGTAAATGTTCCTTTTATGTCATATGGGTTACATCTTATAAATTATACGTTTCTCTGTTGTTACGACATGAGCATGTTGGAAGTTACGTCTCGGATTAATGTCTATGTTGAAAATTGTCAAAAATTGGTCAGAAATTTAACTAACTTATGTCATACATACAAAGATTTATTGTGGGAGGGTGAAAAGTAAAATCACAAAAATACTGAACTCCGAGGAAAATTCAAAAAGGAAAACTCCTAATCAAATGGCAAAATCAAAAGCTCAAACACATCAAACGAATGAATAATAACTGTCATATTCCTGACTTGGTACAGACATTTTCTTATGTAGAAAATGGTGGATTGATCCAGTGGAGGAAATGAAGAAACTTGATTAAGCTAGTATTTCATTATGTAGGTTATACTATTGATTAAGCTAACAAGTTAAGGAGTTGTCCTTCTAAGATTCATTCTTGGTTTGATGTACTAATTAGTAAAAGTGAGAATGATACTGCTGTTATTCAATCTGGTAAATTTTTTTTTAAATAACTTCAATTCTCTAATTTATAACATCAAATGTATTGTTTATGACATTGCTGTCTGAAATCTTCTGTAAAGTAAAGCAATCGATATTGAGTGTACGACGGAATTATTTTATATAAAAAGGTAAAGTACTTCGTTTCAGTAACTGTGAACATTCTTTGATACGGTATAAAAAGTATAACAAAAATATCGAACTCCAAGGTAAACTCAAAAATGGGGAAGTCCATAAAAACTGACAAAATCAGACGTTAGACTTTATCAACCAACGGAAGCGCCTTTCTGTATTCACCCACATCGGGAACGCTCAAACCAAAAGATACGATAGCGAGTGATGTATATTTACCTGAATACATGAGGATTGGCTTTACTTTTGGTCCAATTTGACTGATGAAGTTGAGCGTTTTCCTGTATGTTCTGAATTCTTGTCCCGGCCGGCCTTGATTGGCTTTACTTTTGGTCCAATTTGACTGATGAAGTTGAGCGTTTTCCTGCATGTTGTGAATTCTTGTCCCGGATTGGTTTACTTTTGGGCCAATTTGACTGATGAAGTTGAGCGTTTTCCTGCATGTTCTGAATTCTTGTCCCGGATTGGCTTTACTTTTGGTCCAATTTGACTGATGAAGTTGAGCGTTTTCCTGCATGTTCTGAATTCTTGTCTCGGATTGGCTTTACTTTTGGCCCAATTTGACTGATGAAGTTGAGCGTTTTCCTGTATGTTCTGAATTCTTGTCCCGGATTGGCTTTATTTTTGGTCCAATTTGACTGATGAAGTTGAGCGTTTTCCTGCATGTTCTGAATTCTTGTCACGGATTGGCTTTATTTTTGGTCCAATTTGACTGATGAAGTTGAGCGTTTTCCTGTATGTTCTGAATTCTTGTCCCGGATTGGCTTTACTTTTGGTCCTTTTTGGTTATATCAGCTCTTCAGTGTTTGTTCTAGGTTTTTGATTTAGAAATTATTTGTCTCGAGCAACAATTAAGAGACATTATGTGTTAACACTGGTATCTGATGCAATATAAATTTTACCGTTTGATGTTTCTATATGTAGTCTTGGGATGATTTAACGAACGTGATGATAAAGGGTATACGATTGGGAATCTGCAACAAGAGGTTCATTTATCATGACCGTTTCTAAAGATAATGTTGGCGTTATCATATAATACATGATACCAAGGGGCAATCAACATACATATGAAAACAAAAATAAAGATGCACAAACAACACCATAATTAAAAGAAAAGAAAAACAGACAAACAACAGTCCTCAAAACAACTTCATAGAAAGCTAAAGATTCAGCAACACTAACCCTATATAATAATTGGGTGAAATAAAACCTTCTGGAAGAGTAAGCTATTCCTGCTCCAGAAGCGACACCCTTCTTGTTAATCCAGATAAGTTCGTTGATAAAATATATACTGCAACGTCTAATGGAGTCGTATTTTTACTGACAAGAAACAACCCGTTTATCAAAAACATTCAATGAGGACAAATGAAACATATCCATGGTCATCTGTGCCACAGATACTTCTTAATAAAAGTCTTAACAAAAGTACCGAACTCCCAAGATAAATTTTAAAAAGGGGGGAATTCCAAAAAATTCTGATATAATCAAACGCTCGACTACATCAACTAAAGGAACGAATGGAAACAACTGTCATATTCCTGACTAGGTACAGGAATTTTCTGAAGAAAATGGTGGGTTAAGCCTGAAATTATAGCTACACCTCCTAATTGTATGACATATGTTATAAAGTTCAACCAAATAATGATGACGTCCTTTAAAAAGACGACCCAAGTTTTACCAATAAGAAATCTTTGGTTGAATATCTGCCTTCTACATGCTCTGATAGGTACTCTTTATCAACAAAAAAGTAAAATAACAAACAAACCGAACTCCAAGGAAAAATTCAAAACGGAATGTCCCTCACCAAATGGCAAAACCAAAATCTCAAACTAATCAAACAAATGGAAAACAACTGTCATATTCCTGACTTGATACAGACATTTCCTTATGTAGAAAATGGTGGATTAAATCTGGTTTTATAGCTAGCTTACCTCTCACGTGATATAGATCAGGCCCTGAAATATCCGATCAACTGTGAGATACACACTATATATGCATGTACTGTTGGAATGTTGCTGCGTACAAAACGGAAAGGTTACAACAGAAAATTGATATTATCGTTAAGTTAAATTTTCAATCGACTTCTCTCACAATTTCCAACTGTATGTATGAAGCTGTCGTTTAAAAATATGGATTTGTGCATTGACGGAGACCAGGACCGGAAATGTTTAAATTGGCTTTGGAAAGACAATACATAGAAATGTCAAAATCAATTGGTTATAAATGGTTATAAATGTCCTTTTGTAAGTCTTCTTAAATAAATGCTTGTGCTAACCATCCAAAAGGGGGATCGACTTGTTTTCTGTCAACACAACACGTTTTTTCTGTGATAATATTCATCAGGTAATTACTGGCCAAAAGTTAGAAAAACTAAACATATAAAACGTTTCAGTAAATAAAACCCAATCGGGCTTTAAAAAGTTAATAATGGATAAAACATCCAAAACCTCTAAGGTCAGTCTTGCTCAGGGAATTGCATCCTTAGTTTTTATTGTTTATAAAGATTACTTTAAACATTACTTTATAAACTGAAAAAGATAAAGAAAGAGTTTTATTTGGCAATTGAAATAGCAAAAATAGTATAATTATTCATACCTTCAAAATTGTTTCAATTTATTGATTAATCATTCTATTAATATCTGGACACAAAATATCTATTGGGGAAAGAGTTTGATTATATTTAAATAATGATTGGAATATTTCGAAATGGATGATTTACAGCTCTTTTTAAAATAAGTTTGAAAACTAAGAAAATATGTAAAACAAAATTTTATTGTATTTTCACTTTAGGCTGAAAAACTTGTCTGGTGAGCATCTGAAGTGTGGAATTATTTAATACATTTTTGTTGTTCGAATTCAAACAAACAAAAGTGTCCAAGTCATACCGTCTCCTTAATCCATGATTTGGCATTAAATGTAGTCATTAACATGGTGATGTGTGTTGAGGCAGCACACAGTTGCTGTGCATAAATCTAGAGGCAAGCTGTGGGTTAAACGTTATACATGTAATATAAGGACATAAACTGTAAATAACCATTAACTGTTTGAGGTGACCCGTTGAAACTAAGGAAATTCCAATGTTCACATTTATACTGTTATTCGTTTGTAGATAAGGTTCTTGTATATCGTTTATCAGTGTCCATTTAGTAGTGAAATAATATACAAATTATCTCAGTGGGTTGATGGATGTTTAACAATTGAGAATATTTTGAAAAATGTATCTGTGTATTACCATAAATCTGGTGATTTTATTCACTCTCACCAATGGATTCTTACTTCAAAATGGAACTGGTTCGGGAACTATTTTTCAGCAAAACGGATGTCCTGACGGGTGGACAAAATATGATTTACATTGTTATCATTATAGTTCATCCAGGAAAACATGGACTTCCGCAGAAGATACATGTGAACAGTTTGGTGGTCACCTAGTTGTTATAGAAGACAATGATGAAGACAGTTTCATAGAAAGTTTTTTAAAAATGTCAACAACAAAAGCTCACGACTGGTCATTCAATTATACATGGGTCGGTGCGTCAGATTTGGCAAAAGAAGGTGATTGGTTGTGGGTAACTGGTTCACCAGTTGGTATTTACACCAACTGGAGAGGACCAGGTCCAAATAACGCACATCATGGCAGTCATACCGAGGATTGTATGGACTGGAGTTTTGGAGGTTGGAATGACAATGACTGTGCTTCTCACTTGAACTTTGTGTGCGAAATAGAAAGCAATAGTATACCTTGAGACAAGAAATTCAAGAAAAGTTCGGTTCTATTTAATTAATCAAAGATGATTGTGATAATAGTATTTAGACTGAACGCAGACTTTCCTGTACATATATATATAGTAAACAATAATCATAATTGATTCGTTATTGTTCAAGTTCAGTCCATGTTGTAGAATCTTAATTTAATCAATTTAAGCTAAGAATATATTAATTGGAGAATTTCAAAATTAAGCCAATTTTGCTTTTTTATGCTCGATTTGTAAACATTTTAATGTCTGAATTCATTATCTCATTTGTAATATTCTTGCTAAAAACCTGTTTATGTAAAAAATAAATCAAACGTGCCTTTTTAAGTACATTATAATCAATATTAAAAACAAATAAAACTGCCTGTCAAAATCATTCGATTTTTAGAATATTTGGAATATTGGTACCCCATATGCAATGAACGGCACATACATGTGCACAATGTATGTCAACAAATTGAAGTATACACAAACATTTACCAAGAATCATGACTGATATAGACAGATTTCACTAAGCCCTTTAAATCCCTTCCTGAAGATACATTTATTTGGAAATGTGCATCTGATGCAGTAAAATTGGTACTGTAAATGTTGTTGTCTAGTGAAAGAACAACTGTGCTCTTTATTAAGCGCATAAGAAAAGTTTTCGGAACTTGGACAATTTAACAGTACTACCATTGAATTTTATATCTCATCTGAACATTTTCTATATATTACCTTCCGCAACATTTTGGATTCGTATTAATTGAGCCGAGATGACTATTCAACAGGAGACGCTTACATTACAATCTGCAAAAGAACTACCAACCTTTACTAAACAGGTACTTGCATTAAGTATATATGAAAACAGTAGTTCAGTTCAGATTAAGAAAGGTTGTTATATGTATCAATTTCCCTTTAGTTACTCAACATTCATTTAACATTCCACAATATCGTAGCTACATACAATTTTCAATTTTTATAATCTTATATACACCATCATGTCATTTGATATACTATAATAAGATATACCTCCTACATTAGCATGCTTTAACCAAATATAAGATCGAATTCCCGAAAGATCCCACTTCTGAAGTGCTTCACAAAATTATTTCCAAATTATTAACACATATTTTATCAGCAATCAAAACCATATTTCAGAGTTACTGTGGAACTAACTACGCTGAAGGCGGTGTTACTTAGTATTAAGATACTAAAGATTATAAATGATCTGTTATTAGAGTACAATGTACTAATTATTCTCCCATTATACCAATTTTTTCTTAAAATTATTAACTTAAGCGAAGGGAGACAATTCAAACTAAAAAAAAATACTGATTCAAACAAACAGATCTTTTCTTAAATAGATATCATCAAAATACTTGATTTTATTGACTATATATTTGTTACGTTTGACGGATGGGCTTTTCAACAGACAATTGCCATTCCTAAGAGGAACAGTTGTGCTCCACATCTTGCCGACTTGCACTTTATTCTTATGAGGCAGAATTCATAACTTGACATACATAACACTGAACTTGGTGACAAAGAGTTCATATAGCAAAGATCTCACAAAACAAGTTTAACCCCGCCGCATTTTTGCGCCTGTCCCAAGTCAGGAGCCTCTGGCCTTTGTTAGTCTTGTATGTTTTTTTTTTATTTTAGTTCATTTATATGTTATTGGAGTTTAGTGTGACGTCCATTTTCATTGAACTAGTACACATTTTGTTTAGGTGCCAGCTGAAGCCCGCCTCCGGGTGCGGGATATTCTCGCTGTGTTGAAGACCAATTGGTGGCCGTCTGCTGTTTTCTGCTGTTTGGTCGGGTTGTTGTCTCTTTGACACATTCCCCATTTCCATTCTCAATTTTATGTTTGTCTTTTGTCGTTTGACATGATATTAACTGTTTTATTTGCCTCATTGTTTTCGATTGTCCCTTGGTATCTTCTCTTTATTCTAAATTATTGAAAGCTTCCAATTTGCCTTAATCGTAATATAATGGTGTAAATTAGATATACTTCAACGGGTTAACACAATGAGGGTATATCTGATACATATATATATATATTAGTGTTGTCAACGGTTAACCGTCGGAAGGACTGAATATCGAATACCAAAAACGCTAACCGGTTAACCGGACTTTTTTTCAATTTTAATAGATTTGATATAAATGTGTATTGAAATCATTAATAAATTTTGTCCAATTTTAAAATGATCGTCGTGGTAATTAATTTGACAGATGAATTGTCCAGTATATTGCTTACTATTATTAGCCTTGAAACATAAAATTAATTAGCACAAAGACCACTTGTCTATTAGCTCCGGGTAAGATCTTAAGTAAACATAATTAGCAAACATGTATTATGAACAGTTGTAAGCCGATTAAATTTTACGATTTACTACATTATATCATTTTTGATTTGATATTGCGTAGACCTACATCTAAATATGCCATCTCCATCGTCCAATGCTTTGTCATACTTTAAATGAAATGCCGACTCAAAAATGGTGAAATGCAAATCAACGGCAATGGAATTAATGTATACTGGGTAGTACGAGTAACACGCTTAATCATTTCAAATTGAAACGCTCAACATTATTTTCTGTGACATCAGAGAAAATGAAACAATCAACGGTTTCAGACATTGTCAATTCGACGAGATCAAGAAGATTTTCATCATCTCAATCTGTAGTTAGGAATGCTCAAAGCCAAGCCTTATAATGCCCAAGGATAAACTTCAATTTATCCTATCATAAAAACATACATTTGTATGCAATACAAAGATATTGGACAGCTAACAACATTCTAATGAGGTACAGAACATTCAGTTTATGAAATTATGAAATGCCGGATGAGATTAGATTCAATATTCTATGGTCCTTTAACAAGATTTATGACCAGCATTATAATTAAGCTAAGCACAAGAAGTATAAAATTGTTTTTTTTTTTTAGATTTATTTAATGTTTACTGTACTGTGGGGTAATATGAAAAAGGATCTCAGGAATTATAAATCATGATCAATTGTACACGAAACTAATTAAATTAAAGTAATATCGAAATGTAAAATATAGAACCTGGGAAAATATTGGGAAACTGCAGATCTTATTACAAAGACCCAACCAGAAGGAAGGTATCAAAAGTTCATAACAATGCTTTGTTCCGAAGTGAGTTTCTGTTTATTTTAGTCACCATCTGTCGGGGGCATGGAAATCAGTGTCAAATATTTATTAGTTGGGTTCAAATTTCTGTAACTATCTTTCAATAAATAAATAATGCTTTATGTTCCCTTGTTTGTTTTTCGATTTTTTCTCTATGTAATATCAAAGAAAATGAGAAAAAAGTTCAAGTTTTCCTTGATTGCTATCTGTCTTATTTGTTTTATCGTTTCTAGCATAAATCAGGCCTTTGGTTTTTTCACGTTTGAAGTGTTTCACTTTTGGCCATGCCATGGGTCTTTTGTAGATCACTGCACGTAATGCGATTTACTCTTTGTCAAATGCCCAACAGCGACCTGTTGTCACTACATAATTGAGAAAAAGACAAAGTTGTCGTTGGTTTCTAACATTCATATTTGTTTTTCATTTATTTAGCATCAATCCAGATTTTTCTCGTTTGAATAGTTTCACATTTTTCATGACATTGGCCTTTCATAGCCATTACTGTATAGATTTTACCCATTGTTGAAGGCCCTACAGAGTTGTAGTTGTTCACATCCTCGTCTTTTTGTCTCTGGTAGCTGTCTCATTGGTAATCATTCCACGTCTTCTTATCTTTATAAAGGAAGGAATATGAAACAATTAAACGGTATAAGCAAATACAAGAGTGCACACGCTGAAATGTCTCGCCTGCTTTACTGACCATTGACCATGCAATGAGGTCAAGGTAAGATAAATTCTGTCAGACAGACATGAACACCTACCAATTATTCCATACAACAAATAAAGTTGACCTACTGCTTATGGTAATTGATCAAAACACAAAACCTTAACATTGACCAATTCAATGAACCATGAAAATGGGGTCATGGTCAGATGATATATGCCAGACAGACATGTACACCTACCAAAAATTCCATACATCAAATATACTTGACATATTGCTTAGAGTAATTGAAACACAGACCAAAACACAAAAACTTAACATTGACCAATGAACCATGAAAATGAGGTCAAGGTAAGATGAAACCTGGCCCGAGACCACAATTAATTCCTCTATCAGTTCTTTATAACGTTTTGTCGCATTAAAAAAAATTTCCCTATTTGTTTTGTCTAATTTTTTGTGTGTGTAATGTACAATACAAGTCCAAAAATGTATTCAATTTTCAGAAAAATTGCATGTATACATCATACAAATTTGGCCAATACACATCCATACCCCTATAGGCAAGTCAAGAGATGTTCCGAAAAGTGTAAATATTACCTTTTTGCACCTGGCCTAATCACTCTTTCCATATCAAAATCAGTTAAAATAAAACATCCAGAAGTTTATTTCAGCTCTCTTCTTTCATTTCCACCCCAGAAAAACTTAGAAATGTATGAGAAAGGGAAAGAAAAAAAATAAAGAAAAAATACACTATAATTAAAGGGAACTATATTCGTGGACAACGAAAAGCGGGATCATTAATTGTGGTCTTGGGCCTATTAGGGGTCAAAAACTTGACCAATTCCAATAAAACTTGGCATGATTTAAGCTTAGTGTAATATGAGACAGTTTACAAAGTTTCAAAGCCATATGATATATATTATAGAAAATGTGGCATTTTTTATATCTCAACTTTGGTTGCTGAATTGTGACGTTGAAATAGTACTATTTCAACTTTCAAATTTTGGCTTCAAAAATCCCCAAAAAACAACAAATTGCACTTTTTAATGTCTCAATGTATAAGATATTACCTATTTAAAGTAATAGATAGCATATTAAATGTATCAGACTTATAAAAAATTGACCAAAAGTTGATTTTATATGAGCCTGTACCAAAAATAGAGGTTTTCAAATGAAGCGAGGCCTTATATGAATGTAATATTTTCCACTTACAACAATTTTCTGAAGTTGTTAAGTTAAAACAAAACCTTCTACATATTATAAATGTTCTTTTCATGTAAATATAAGTTTCAAATAGCATAACACATGAGTATGACATGGTCTTAAGCAATGTCAAGCTTTAAAAACAAGTTGTCAATTTAGGCCGTTCCCCATATTTCCATATTAAATTGCATATAAATGATATGGGAGATGGAAATATGCTTCTTTTTGCTCAAATCCTTGCTGAAATATGATCAAATATGAAGCCTGGATGTAAAAAGACTGTTGCTTTCAACTATATATGTAGACAGTATGGTCTGATGCAAAGTTTATTCACTTTACTGTTTAAAACCTACATGAAATTTCAGCCTCAAAAGGCCAATATTTTAACCACCAGCCATTCAACAGAAGAAAATAAATTCAGTCTGTGGAACAGACAAGGTTAAACAACCAGTAATAAGTGCTTTTGAAATAGATTCAGTGCAATCTGTTTACAGGAATACAATTTTCAAGTGCATAGAACTTCACATTTCACTTGCTTGCTTCATGGACCGTTAGACTTAGACTATTAAAACAGCACATTTTGCACTCTTTTATGTTTTATCTACTTTTCTTTGTGTTCAGAGTTCACAAATGAGTAAAACAACTGAAATAAATACCACAAACACAAATAGATATCAGAAAAAACCTGTCAGAGAAAAAGTAAAGATGCTGCTTTTGCAAAAATATTGAAAAAAGTGAAAAAGCTACATTTTGGGCCTAGCTATAAGCTGAGAAGTGACTTTTTTTACAAAATTTCTATCAAATAAAAGTGGAAATCATTTCTTCTCATATAGTTTGAAAAATTAATACCAATAGATCATTCAGAGAAGTTGTCATAGTAAAAATTCAAAATTTGCTGAAATGCACCTCTTAGGCCCGAGACCACAATTAATTCCTCTATCAGTTCTTTATAACGTTTTGTCGCATTAAAAAATTTCCCTATTTGTTTTGTCTAATTTTTGTGTGTGTAATGTACAGTACAAGTCCAAAATGTATTCAATTTTCAGAAAAATTGCATGTATACATCATACAAATTTGGCCAATACACATCCATACCCCTATAGGCTGATCAAGAGATGTTCCGAAAAGTGTAAATATTACCTTTTGCACCTGGCCTAATCACTCTTTCCATATCAAAATCAGTTAAAATAAAACATCCAGAAGTTTATTTCAGCTCTCTTCTTTCATTTCCACCCCAGAAAAACTTAGAAATGTATGAGAAAGGGAAAGAAAAAAAAATAAAGAAAAAATACACTATAATTAAAGGGAACTATATTCGTGGACAATGAAAAGCGGGATCATTAATTGTGGTCTTGGGCCACCTGCCAGACTGATATGTACCCATTACAATCATCCATACACCACGTATAGTTGACCCACTGCTTATAGTATCTGAGAAGCATACCTAATAACGTAACTTTAACCTTAATCACTGATCCATGAAATGAGGTCGTGGTCAATGGAACATGTAGACGTTGCAAGGAACTCATGTATCAAATATTGTTATTCTAAAAAAAGTGAGAAATTCACATGATAAAACAACTTAAATTATTCTTCAAGCAATTGCTGAACTATTTAAATGAGGTCAAGAACAATGGACATATGGCTGACGGAAACTTCGTAACATAAGGTAGCTGCATACAAGGTATGAAGCATCCAGGTCTTTTTCCTTCTGAAATATAGAGCTTTATACAAATAGTTTAAACTGCCGCTGCCAGATCATTATCCCTAGGTCTCGCATACTGCTACTTTTGTCACAGGCGAGACAAAAATTACTCACACATGTTCTGGAACTTCTATAATTTTATGAAAAGTAATAGGTCTAGATCTTCAACAGTCCTTATTTATCTATGAACATATGATACACACTAGAGATCATTATTGCTTCATTAAGAAAGTAGATTTCTCAATAATAACACTGTAAAATGTAATATATCATTACATGAATATTTTGGTGGTATTAACAAATAGAAAGGGGTTCAAATTTGGTATTTAAAATATTGCACCTTAAAACTCTACAAAATAAGTTAATAGACATTAGTTGAGGAAGAATACAGGACAAAGGGTAAAGGTAAAAAACAGACAACAAAACAATAAGGAATCCATGTTTAATAATAAACCTAGATCGAATGCAGATAAATCAGTTGAGAGACAACTATGGTTCTATGTGATTATGTTTACAATTTATGATTAACAATATGATAGAAATGTTGTTACACTAAATGTTTAATTTAGAAATAACTTAGTATAAGAGTGTCCAAGATGCATGCATGGCAGGAGATGTTTACCTTTTCGATGCACCCAGTCCATCTCCATAAGTAGTTCATGTGATTCCCTCAAGTTTTTTTCTCAGTTGATTTATTCCAAACAGAAAATGCATGTACAATTTAGAACATCAGTAAACTAGTTCATTATTTGTTTTTATTCCACAAGAGTATAGTGATATGTGATCGTGGATTCGTATAACTTGTTTGTTTCTCTATGCATTGTTGTCATGTGGAGCACATGTAGTCATGAATGTTGCATTTTATTGGGAAATAATGTTTCTTTTTGGAATGCCTGGAAATGGTTGTGTGACAATCAAAACTATGGATGCTTATGAAACATTTATGTAATGAAATCATTAAATAATACAAGTTTAAGTCTTTTACTTGCAAAGTATAAATGATGTGTATAAGCTACATTTCTACGTCGATAACACACTGGATAAATTACTTTCCAAAGAAAATCAACATTCATGAAGTTCAAGTTAAAAATGCAATATTAAATTCACAAAATGCAGTAAAAAATTGTTGCAAACATGGAACCATCATGCAGTCTTTTTCAATAAACTGAGGTAATATAACATCTGTTAGGTTTGAACATATTCTGGTCTAGAGTAAGAATTTCCTATTAGCTAAATGTTTTATCACACTTTATACAAAATAATTTCTATAAATACCGAGACATTGAGGTAATTTATATACATTCAACAAGAGCGATTTATTAAGGTTCAAATTTCACCCATATAATAATGAGGAAATTTCTAAATTCTGATTTTGCAGTGACTCAATGGTTGTCCAAAAGAAAAACCTCAAAATGACTTAACAATAGACTACATGCATGATACAATATGTGAAAAAAAGTTAAGTAAATAAAAATAATAAATAGGGAACCAGTTCTGGATAAAAATTAATCCAAATAATAATTATTACTGAATCCATTACTGACACTAAAATAATGTGGCTGAAATTATTACTTAAATTTAAACTTAAGTATAAAATGAATCCGTTTGAATAGTTTTACACTAGTACTTTTGGGGCCCTTTATAGCTTGTTGTTCGGTGTGAGCCAAGGCTCCGTGTTGAAGGCCGTACATTGACCTATAATGGTTTACTTTTATAAATTGTTAGTTGGATGGAGAGTTGTCTCATTGGCACTCACACCACATCTTCCTATATCTATCTATAGTTTTGTAAAAAAAACTTATGTTACCGACAGTAGTTTACCAATGTTCAAATCACATATATCCATTAATAAGATACCAACCAAAGTATATTTGTAGTAAAACATAAAATAAGGGATAAATGAGATGACAATACTTTTTATTTTTCTTCCATTAATTTTTCTTATATAAATCATTCATATTGTTAAAGCAAGCAACCAAAATCAAACTATTATCATATACTAAATGAAAGAAAAAAGGGAGATGCTTATTTCTCTATTAAAACTCATCAAAGATACCAAGCTTATAATTTGGTACACCAGACATGTGTTTAGTCTACATCAGACGCTTGAATTATACACATTTCTTTTAGATAAAAGCAATAAAAAGTGACTAGCACAACTGTATGTATGATAATAAAATAAACATTTAGTAATATGTAAAATGTTTCAACTTGTGTCTTTAATAATAATGTTTGTTGGGTTGCTATCTCAGTTAAATATACCCCAAATCTCTCATACAACATTCTGGATTTAAAATTATGTAAGAATATGAAATGAAATTAACAACAATTAAAAAATTAATAAACTTAAACTGAAAATTAATAACAGCTTTTTGAGCATATGTTAAGAGTTAACATAAATTCTAAAATACAATAGGCTTAACTGCATTACAGCTATCCTTGAAGCATTCTTCTCTTTTTTCAGATTTTACATTAATACTTTAACAACTTCTTTAATGCATAAATAGCAAAATTGATAATATATTGACCAGAGTTATTACGATAATGCCCAGTATAGGTTACAGATATAATATGTTTCCTTTGTTAATGTGTTAATTTCATATTCTTTTATTAGTAACAAGCTATTAAAGAATGTATTGCCATGTTTGCGCTCACAGAAATGCTTAAAATCTCATGTTGTGAGTTGTAGTATGAGTCTTTTTTGGTGCATGAATGAAAACAATTCATAATGTGGTAATAGAATCTTTCAATATCTACATGAGGTCTCATAAAAGAATGCATAGTTGCTAATCATGGATGAGAATACTTAACTTTTTTTCAATGATTCTTATGACCTTGTCTAGTAAGCATCAATTTTACACCTCCATTTATTTTAACAGAAAAAAAATGGTCAGTTATAGCATTTTACAGAAAAAGGGGGTTGAATTTTAACGATTCGTCAACTTTGACTGCGGGAGTTAGAACCCTTGGTTTGTAATCCTATTTTAATCTATCAACCAATAATTTCAGAATAGTATATTATAAATCATGTCAGTACTGAAGCACAGACTACTAAGCTGTTCTGACCTGGGACTAACAATCCACTACCAGTGGTATGTTCAATTCTTACAATTCTTTGTAAAACTTCATCTTTTTCTTTTTGACATATTCACAATGACCTGTGCTGTTTCTTATTAACAATGATCTTCCCAATAACTGAATTACAATAAACAATGAGTCTTTTGGATATCTTGTAATTGGGTTGTAGTCTCATCAACATATATCCATATTTTTTATGTGACACTAGTAAAATGAAATGCATTTTTCATCGTTCACGTAACCACTAAAATAAACGAAACCAAGTTATTTATAAAATCTAGGAAAGTATTAAAGTAAAAGCATGATACCTTATACTATAAATTCAAAGTACTTTTGTAAATTAAACACAATGTTAATCTCATTTAAATACAAACTAAACATAAGAAAAGAACATATAGTAAGAAAAAGGCAAAAAACATACCTATACTAGCTGTTATAATTCTATAATGCTATTTAAATATACACTAATATGGAAACTGTATAGAAACTGATAGTAAGAGACATAAGCATTTTAAAGCACTATATTCATGTTTAAGCAACAGCATAAACAGGTATTGAGTATATAGTTATAAATATTTACACTATGACAACCTTACATCAGCAAGTGGACATGTTAAAGTATATCATCTGTTTGGATGAAATTTTTTCGCTTAACAACCCAATGTCTTATACATATATAAGATCAGAAGGACTTTTCAACACTTATCATAACTTTAGAAATATAGACCCGACTTCTTGTTGGAATTATATATTCTAGAAATCAAAAGTTTTATCATTCATTAACAAAAATTTAACTGACACTGTGACTTGTCCAGTTTGCTGTGATTTAAACAACTTTTTTGTTGATGAAGTGCACTTAAATATCGTCTGCAGAAAAGTTTACAACACCAAGTTATAACTTTTATTCCAATTTATATGGGTTTAAAAAAGGCCTTTTCAAATCTGAAAAATTATACAGAGAAAATTGAACTTGAGATTTTTTTAAAACTAGTCGATGCAAAAAATTCTAAGATATATATCACTTATTTTAAACTAGTCAATGAAAATAGGAAACCCTTCATATTAATGTTATAAATTACAAAAAAAAGATTTTTGGTATAAAATAAAATCATATCCAACAAAAAATGTCTAAGCACCATATACAATGATATAATCTAAGTTATAACATTTGGCAAGAAAAACCTGTGCCTAAATCGTTAATAAAAGTAATCTCTTCACAAATATTGAAA
This sequence comes from Mytilus coruscus, assembly GCA_017311375.1. Lineage (NCBI taxonomy): Eukaryota > Metazoa > Mollusca > Bivalvia > Mytilida > Mytilidae > Mytilus > Mytilus coruscus. The sequence continues at coordinate 8,745,291 of CM029598.1, forward strand.
GGTTCTGTTAAGATGCTGGTTTACTCAGTATACAAATGTATGGATCTGTTTCCTTGCTGTCATACTTGTTCTTGTTGTCCTGGTTTTCAGGCTACCATTTGTTATTGGTGACTTTCTAAAAATAAATAGCATTGAAAATGAAGATGAGAATTATACAGTATCATGACTAGATATAGATAAAAATATATCTATAAACTAATTTTGTATGAACTCTCCATATCTTCTATATTTGCCTAACACTAGAGTACTTAATAGAGACTGAAACTGACAATTTTATCTATAAGTTCTCTGTATTGATTCAAAACTAGAGGCTCCAAAGGATCTGCATTGCTCATCTGGATCTACTTCTTGTCTCCAACACTATAGACCAGAATGTCATTTTTTTAGGAGGAAAATATAACTAATATTTGAAAATTGGGAAATTTTATCTTATGATGAATTAATTGTACTAAAACTCCTGTCCCTTAAGCCCTTGAACATATGTACAATCACATTCAAGTTGTCATCAGTTAGAACATGCTTAAATAAGCAAATTCTCATTGTTGCATTTAAGTCTCTCTTTGGTATCTTTTTTGCAATTTTTTAAGATAGTATTTTGAATTTTACGACATTTTCAATCGAAAGGGAAAAGAAACAGAAAAAAATGACAATATCTTGACATTGAAAACCATGTGCATTACAGCATTGATTCTGATAAGTCCAGATCTCAAAAGCGCTTTCATGATATAAAGAGGTAACATTGTGAATGGAAACACTATATTCATGTACATTTACTACCGAGACTAGCACTGATTTGGAAAATTGTACATCTTATTGGGAATAATTTTCACACACTATTTTGAATAATTGGGAAACTTTCTGTAGGGAAAAAATCTGAATTTTTGAAGGTACAAATGTAATTAAAGGCAAACAATACCACGGAACTTTAATAGTCAATAAACAGTTTTGGTTGTGTGCTTTGTGTGGAGTAAAAACTGATTACCACTCTGGACACCTGAGTTAACATCCAGTTTGGTTTTTGTTGGATCAATTTGATTAAAATACAGATCCTGTGTCAAAGCTCTGACAACACTCAGTTTGACTTTCTGTTCTGGCAATTATTACATCAGCCAATGAAATTTCTGCCTTCAAATTTTTGAAGATGTGTTTTAATCCAACAAAAGGAGAGGATCCAAAACGGTCTTTTAAACAGAAAGTAGAAGGGAGCACTTTCAGATATGTGTAAGCAAAGCTTGGACACCTTTTTTTCAATCAGATTTTTTTTTTATTTCCTGTTGTCCAATCTTTAGTTTATGTACAGTTTTTTGTTAGATTTCCTGTTGTCCAATCTTTAGTCTATGTATAGTTTTTTGTTAGATTTCCTGTTGTCCAATCGTTAGTTTATGTATAGTTTTTTGTTAGATTTCCTGTTGTCCAATCGTTAGTTTATGTATAGTTTTTTGTTAGATTCCCTGTTTTCCAATATTTAGTCTTTATAGTTTTTTGTTAAATTTCCTGTTGTCCGATCTTTAGTCTATGTATAGTTTTTTGTTAGATTCCCTGTTTTCCAATATTTAGTCTTTATAGTTTTTTGTTAGATTTTCTGTTGTCCAATCTTTAGTTTATGTATAGTTTTTTGTTAGATTTCCTGTTGTCCAATCGTTAGTTTATGTATAGTTTTTTCTTAAATTTCCTGTTGTGCAATCTTTAGTCTATGTATAGTTTTTGTTAGATTTCCTGTTGTCCAATCTTTAGTTTATGTATAGTTTTTTTGTTAGCTGTTGTTTGTCCTTGGTCATTTTTCTTTTGGAGTTTTTCTATCGTAGGCATGGCATACAAAATCTTAGGGAGAACACTTATTATATGGGTGGGATCTTACTGTCATGGAAACAAGTTTACTATCTACATGATCTAGAAACACTGTATAGTGAATTAATTATAGGTGTTTGATTGTTTCCTTTTGTTTTACCCCTATACAGAACACTTCAACTACATTGAGGGAGTTGGTATTTCTGCCTTTGGAACAAAAATGTTACCTCCTAGAAGCTCTGTCTTGTAAAGTATTGGGTGTTAAAGCAGCAAGGGCGCTCATATTTGCTGTCAATGCTTCTACTTCCTTCTTTAGTCTGGTAGGTGTCTCAAACTGTTCTTGCCTACTGAAAATACATTAATGATTAAAAATGCAAACATGTCTTTACTCAGGTTGTGTAAAACAAAAACACAATTGGACAATGCATTTGTATTACAGCTGTCCTCAAACTGACCATTGACCTGTCATTGTACTGAGACAATTGTACAAATGAACTTCTTTTAGGAAAAACACAACATGCTTAAGATTTCCTGATAGACCCTACTTTTAAGGTTCAATCTCAATTTTTTAATGAGAATTTCTTCACATAAACCTTTCAGCAATATATCAGTTGTTGTAATCGCTAATACATGTATATAATTTTAAAACCATCCTTTATATCATGTTGTATACACTAATAGATTACAAATGATAAACTTCCAGCAAGGTGATATTTTTAATCCCAGAATTTGACTCCAATATTTTCTGGCTTGGTTTTTGTAGTAAGTCTTAGGTATGTCTATGTACTTACAGTTGTTTGAAAATTTTGCATACTAGTTTTTTTTTTTAATCATTGTTAATTGTGTTATTTTAAATGCCATTGAGCATGTTCAATGTGAATTGTTGTTAATGAACATTTCTACCTTTTTCAATATTTTATAGATATAAGAAGATGTGGTATGAGTGCCAATGAGACAACTCTCCATTCAAGTCAAAATTTATAAAAGTAAACCATTATAGGTCAAAGTATGGTCTTCAACACGGAGCTTTGGCTCACACGAAAACAGTAAGCTATAAATTTAAAGGGCCCAAAAATTACTAGTGTAAAACCATTCAAACGGAAAACCAACGGTCTAATCTATATAAAAACTAGAAACGAGAAACACTTATGAACCACATCAACAAATGACAACTACTGAACATTAGATTCCTGACTTACATGTAGGACAGGTGCAAACAAATGCAGCGGGTTTAAACGTTTTAATGGTACCAAACCTTCACCCTTTTTCCTGAAACAATAGTGTAACATCACAACATAGAAAGACACACTATAAAATATCAACTGAAATAGCTTAACTCAATCAAAGGACATATTAACACCAGTGAACATACACTGAACAAATAAATTTGACCTATGATACAATGTAAATACAAAATAAATAAGCTAAGGGAAGAATAATAAAAGTAACATGTTATATCGGTATGAAATATTAAACAATTTAAGAAAAACAATATGCTCGAACAAAATATCAGCCATTTGCAATAACTTTAAACCAGAGTTCTCGAAATTTTTTTGCCTGTTGGTCCTTGAAGAAAATATGCAGGTCCTCACTATCATTTCTATTGCAAATTACCAAAATTGTGTTGGTCCTTCCCAAAATGTGGTGGTCAAATCCTAGGACCACCACTTATCCAGAACTCTGTTAAACACAGGTAAATGAAAATAATTTTGTTGTTAGGTATCGTGTACAATTCCAATAGAGAAAGGAAATATTTTACAAAATAAATAATTTTGATGTTCATAGTACAAGTGAAAATTTATAGTAGTACCAAACACTTATCAAAGCTGGTATATAGACCAGATATAACCCTGAATAACGTTAAATAACAAAAAGCATTACAATTAGTATCAACAGGTCAAATAAACAAGAAAGTACGATTTGAGAGTACTGCAGTTACTGACAGCTAGTTAAATGCCAAAACAATTAATAATAAAAATCATGCATCAGAGACTAAAATCAACTAAAACACATCCCAGGGATTTAGTATTTTAACATCATGGACAGTCAAAGAAGACATGACTTGTGCAATGCCAAAATAAATGTATCGACAGACAGTAGGATAGTTAGTTTTAACCTGTTTATAGATCAAAATGAACGTGGGTGTGTCTTTATACATCCCGTTTGAAAAGAATACAAATTTAGTTATGTTTTAATTTGCTGATGACAAAATCAATATTAGTGCCAATGTAAACTATATTCAAAGATCTAATTACAAATGTACAACACTGGTAAGATAACCTTTACTAATAAGTTTATTTAAAGGTTCGATGAGTTTACACGGATCACATAGTGATTTCCACGCTTTAAGTACAATATTACAGTAAAATTTAGGATGTGAAATACCGTTTTAATCAGTTTTCTATAGATACAGCCAAATTTACTAATCAAATCTTTGTATCTATGAAAGAACTTAGCAAAAGTTTTACGTAATTTATGGTAACGAAATCCCTGACTTAATAATTTACCAGTGATGCATTGATTATGTTTCTTAAAATCTATGACATCACTACACACACGGGCATAATGAACGAGTTGGGATATATAAACACTGTATGAAAAAAGGAAAATTAACAATAGGGAATGAAAAATCGTCTCTTTTGTCATAAATTTTCGTATGGAGTTTTCCTTTAGAGATTGAAATGTCCAAATCCAGAAAAGGACAACTACTGCTGTTTATGTTAGATTTAAGTAAGTTCTATTGGGTAAATTTGGGTAGTTCTACCTACTTACAGTTCCAAAGCATTAAAATGTACATGTATATGAACAAGGTGAAACAATAATCATATTTCATGATTGTGAAGCCAAGGATTTTCTGTTCATAATGGTAATTTCCAGATGTTTCACAATGAAATAACATAATGTGGATTCATTTATTTTCATGGGTACCAATTTTCGTGGATTGAGGAAAACTTGCATTTTCGTGGATATTTAATTTCGTGGTTTTGGCAAAGTCTGTATAAATTCTTTTAGAAAATTTGTAATTTGTTGAACATTTAAATTGTGGTTCCCTGTACCCATGAAATCCACGAAAATTGGTATCCAACGAATATTAATGAATCCACAGTACTGTTGTTTGTCTGATTAATTTATTTACAAAGGAATTTGACCTACCATGCCCTTGACTGTGTGACTGTCCTGATTCCTTTGTGTTTCCTTGGTGTCTCAATGGTAAATGGGGAGTACATTTTAACATCTCTGTAAGCCATCTGATTGGATGTTTTCCCTGCGCTTTGTGTTGTTTTCTTTGTCTTACGTAAAGGAGTTGTTGGTTTATCATCATGTAACCTTTTTCTCTGGCGTGTTGATGATCGGAATTTCTAGTGTGAAAAAAAATTGTAGAGTAGACGTAATTATTCTTTTTGTTCTGAAATTATTTATAAACAAAGTAAAGCCACAATGCATGGTATACTTTTGTTTCAATCTGGTTATCAATACATGTACAACCTAAAGAAACAGGAAGAAAAGCAAGGCTCAAGGAACTGTGATGTAAACAGTAATTCTAAATTTACAGTTTGCTCAACAAAGAAGCAGGATAATAGTAGACTTCATAAGTACAAACTGTTCACACAGAGATATGTCTAGCCTGTCAGCAGAAAATTCAGAAAAACAAATTTGATGGACAGCAATATTGCTAATTTATTCAGTCCCTGGACCATGAACTAGGGGCAGGGCCTCAAAATGGTCAACAAACTGATATGGACTGATAGTAATGCAACTTTAAAGAAAATATCATTGTCTATCTTAAGTACTAAGTAGTTCCTATCAAACTAACTTAAGCAAAAAACTTAACACTGAAAATTGCTTATTAATTGAAAGCCACTGGACCATGACCTAGGACCAGGAAGGGCCTCAAAAAGTAACAATTGCTGACGTCTTCATCATCGTCGTTGTCCACATATGCATGTAGCAATTAATATGTCTACAGAAAACAAGTAGAGAAAAAAAGGTTTTATTTTACTTTTCCTTTAACATTTTTTCTTAGTTACATTTACCATGGTTACAGTGTAAATACAAGTAAAATTCAGGAGTAATACTTTTTAAAGTCAAGTATATATACTTGAAGAAGATACACTCCAACTTTGAGCATATTGAAAGGTCAAAATATGCCTCAACTAAATTTAAACAAAACATTTAAAATTAAATTAAAATATATACATGAAACTAAGGGAATCTTACAAATCTTTATTACATGTTATGCATATTTAATGCATATTTTCACTTTTATGATCATTATTCTCCTGTTAGCTTAGCCAGGTATATTGTGTCATTATAGGAATACAGATTTGGCCAACATGGCCAATTTGGGTCATCATTTTTTTTAAATAACTTGTACTAGTAAATCAAAAACATTTGTTAAGATAAAATTGAAAACCCTAGACTGTATGATGGACGTTTGTGGATAAAACTTTTATTCTATTCATAGACAATAACTCAATTTAACATCAAATATATGCAATATTGAGTAAATGGTTGAAAAAGACCCAAAAAAATAGATAAGAGTATTCTAACCATAAGTTTGTACAAGTTTGTCACTTCAGCAGTATATTTATAATTGAAACATTTATTAAATAAAATAGATGGTTAAATCTGTCTTTTTATAAGAACCTTCCAACATGTCCAACTGTCTTCTCTAAGGCCAGTAAATTTCAAAGAGGGCAGACAAAAGTTGTCCAAATTGTGACTAAAAAGTCTTCTGACAACTAAATAACTTGCAGCATGACGTTTCCATATAGAGAAATTGATATAAGATACTACATGTACATCATGTACAACTGACGTGCCCAGTAGTTCATAGACTGACTGACTCCTACATTTGTACATGAACTGACAAACAGAACCTCAAGTATAATTTCCATTGCAGACAAGTAATCATTTTTTTTTTCTATATTATACTGTTTTTTTTTACATTTTATACTATGAAACAAAACCTCAATATATTTTTTAGATACAGAAGAACCTGACAAGCCATGTCCAAGATAAAAAGTCACAGGAAAATTATTTGAAATTGCATTTAGTTAATATGAACTAATAAAGTATTAAGGGTGTGGTATTTCCATTTTTGTTTATTGCAATTGAATAAAATTCCCAATAATTCAAAAAAATGTTGTTTTTATAAATGTCAAGTTTTTAAAACAATTCAACAGACAGTTAACATGGTTAAATTGACTGGTTTCAATTTACTATTTACATTTTCTGTCAATCTTCTAGATGTCAGGACAGATTATAACACTTAAAGGGGCATTAGCTACGAGATATAAAAAAAAATTAAATATGATTTTTTTTGTTGTTCAATCATTAATAATGAAAGTGAAATAGTGAAATAATAATTTGCATTTAGCAGCCAGTTTGGTTCAATTTTGTAAAAATAAGATGAGAAATATCGCTAATGAATTATTCACTTGCAAGTGAATAATTCGACCTCATTAAATCTGTATACATCACTGTTGACAAGCAGATGATGGTAACTGAAGTTACCAAGATCCCAATATGGCGGAGGGAATCCCGAAAGATCTTTCCTCTTAATTTCTTTGTTTTTCCATAAATGTGGCAAACATTACTCAGCCGTCGTTTGGTTATTAACATTTACAATGAGTCTGTAAAATATTAACCTTAAACAGCTGTCCGTCACTGAGAAAATTGAACACAATAAAAATGCGATAATGATGGTAACTCCAAGATGGGATGGAGGTAACTGTCGATCACAAAAGTTAGGAGATGATGGTAACTTTTATATTATATGAGGTTTCTTTTCAATCATACAGTGTTTAACATCATTATACATGAAATGAAACACAATAACCCATCTTAACTGAAACCACTATATTCATGATATTGGAGTATAGACCAATACTATCCCAAGAGACAAAATGTGTCGGGAAACAAATTAAAATGTTTTGTAAATGAGACTTTCTTTAATGCAACAATTTCACAAACAGTGTTGTAATACCAACTAAAAACTATATATGTTTCAACAAAGAATCAAATAATTAAACAAATGAAAATTCAAAAGACTAAGCCTTAAACAGATTTATATGCAATTCCTGTTTCTTGTCAAAATGAATAGATAAATATCAGGAGTTTAATAAAAAAAAAAAAAAACATTTTACTCTGAGGTAATGAAGGAAAAATCAAAAGTTAAACATATTTCAAGAAATGCTAGGTATAAGAGTATGCCTTCTTATGGCATCACAATATGGGTGGGACTTTTTCGGGACACCGAGATTAAGCGGTTTTAAGCTCGAATTTGGGGTTGATCCTTTTGGGATAAGGAATTCCTATTTCAAATTTTAGGATGTCGGGATTAAAATTTCTTTAAATTCAGGGCCTCTAGCTAGATTTCAAGCTTATACAATGTAAGCTTGGGAATTTAGGGATCAGACCACCTCCTCCCTCCTCAATATAGTAGGTTTGGGAAACAGAAACAGAAAAAACATAATTGTGTTCGGCTTTAAAGTGAAACCAGAGAGAAATCTCTGGAAGATATTTCATACAATTCAAACTTGTCAGACACACATTCTTTAAATCGACATCATATTAATTATAATTATTCGGTATATATGTCAGTTAAATTCGCAAATTCCTGAAACACAATGTTAGCCCCAATCATTCCATATTTTCATTTTCTAAAATCATTGCGGAAAGGTATATTTTTCCCTTTGATATCTCAAAATCATATCCCCACACGTCCTCATTTATCAAAGCATATAGTGAATAAAAGGAATCGTTTACACATTTTATGTTTTACATAAGTAAAACAGAAAATCTAGATGTTCTGTAATAAATATATTAAAAGCAATTATTAATTTTAAGGACTTCAATGGTGCAAATAGATAATTTTAAAATGAGTGTAGACCAGTGTACAATATAAAAAAATTAACACAATCAAGCTTCTTTCACTTTCGTTGGTGACTTCCATAGTATTGTCTTCTCGACAGAATACAAAAATATCAATGGTGAATATATATTATGAAATTGGTTAAAATAAAGATCCAGAGCGATACTCAGTGGCAGATCCAAAAGGGGATTGACACCCCTTTTATTGGAAAATTGTCTTTTCATGAGACAAATTGACAAAAATGTTAAATAAAGTACTAGCACCCCCTTTTTTCTGAGAAACCCTGGCTAGCACACCCTCCTTTTTCACAGTGTCTGGATCTGCCCTTGATACCGATCGTAGTACTCAACTATGGGTCATAATATAGGACGAAATACGTAACGTAAATTAATTTAAGGGTGAGGGGCCCAAAATTACGGCTAAAATTGTACTTAGTTTGTTGTTTTATACAACCTTTTGACAAGTTACCACCATCCCAGAAATCAGTTACCACAATCTTTCAAAAAACATGTACAGTTTAACGTACTTTTTCACTCTCGTTTTCTAAGTAATGGAAAACTGTTTAAGGCTAATATTTTACAGACTCATTGCAAATGTTAATAACCAAACGACGGCTGAGTAATGTTAGCCACATTTATTTAAAACAAAGAAATTAAGAGGAAAGATCTTATGGGATTCCCTGCGCCATATTGGGATCGTGATAACTTCAGTTACCATCATCCGCTTGTCAACAGTGATACATGTGACTTTCTATTTAACCCTTGCCTAGAGATGGGTTACGCATAAACTAGGCGTGTTCAGCTAATAAAAGGAAAAGAATGTCAACATTGAAAGTGAAACAAGGGTAAACCATTTGGTTGACTAATTCGATCCACAAAAACTCATTCTTATACAGGTAAAAACGATGATTAACATTTTTGTTTAACCAATAATATGAAATCAAACAGACCTAGAAAAATCCAATTGCACATGTTCGCTATCTATTTATATCTATATTTATGTTTATATCGGGTTTTTATAATTATAATTATAATAATTATAATATATGAAAGTCGGCAGTCTTGGAGGTCACCTCGATGGTTAATTAGATGGCTAAAATACACACAGATACATATTATCCAGTCCATGTCTTGTTAATTGTTCATTTTTGACTTTTTGTAAGTTGGATATACGATTTAGAAGGTTATAAATCAAATATGAGAATTTGAGTAAAATCGGTGAACACAAATTTGACAACTAATGCCCCTTTAAAAAAAATATGTAAAAACATCCATTCGTTATCGTTTGTTTTATGTCATCATTTTCCCATTTTTACTTTTAAAAAGGAGAAAAGAATTTCAATACTATCAAACATTTTTACAAAAATTGACATGATGGTTTCCTATCTGATTTGTGACTTTTTCCCTACCTTTATTAAACAAATGTGTGACTTTTTCTCTTTGATTTTTTTTCTGCTTACCATTTTGTATATTTTAGGCAAAGAAAATTAGGATGGTTTATTTTGAAGTGGCAAAACTAGATAATTCTTACTTACATACATTGTATGTGAATGACACCTTGAAAATATTATGTAAGTTTAAAAGTTGAAAACACTTGAGAAGAATTTTTAGTACAATACATGTAGGTAGAGTGACAATATATTAAATCTTTATTTCATGTCCAGTAATTGGTTTTTATTCACTATCATACTATACCACTGATTATTTGAATAGACTTAACTTAAGATGCCAAATATTGATATTACATCATACCATTAATGTCACATTCTTCACATGTTCTTAATCCAACAAAAACATCTTTGATGGCAATTATCACCTAGATCAATGTGATTAAATATAATTACAGATAAATGTAAACAACCTCTATTATCTCTGGGTGAGATCTGACCACTGGGTAAATAATACAATGTGTAAGTGCTCTTTTATTATGTAATTATTACATAACAAAACAACAGTCTTCTTTATATTATAATAGGAGAGAAATTTATTTTCAATTTGTGAAAAAAAGTAATAAAAAAATCATTTTAAATATGTTAAACAACAGCTGGCTAGTAATACACTGTTTATATGATACATGTAGGCTTAGTATAAATAAGCTTCTTTACAATCTGATTTAATTTTCACAATACCAAAACATGAGGTTAATTTTAACATGATGTTTTGGATGGTTAATTAATCTACTATTCTAGCAGTAACAACAAATTAAATGTATAATCAAATGTAAAAAAACACTTAAGAAAACTGTCTTTAGTATAAACCTACAAACAACATGCAGGGTTTTTGGTTTATTATAAAATGAATTTGATTAACATTTGATAATATTTGATACCCAAATTGCACCAATTTTGACAGTTTTTTTCACCTACATGTACATTTATTTATGATCCAGACAAAAGTTTCCATTCTGGATTTATTTTTTAGATGTATCCTTTTTAACTATATAGTTCCACCAATTTAACTTTGAATCCATATTGAATCATAGAAAAATGGGTTTGAACCGACCTCAAAACGATTCATGATTCTGTAATGAGTACCCAAATTGCATCCATGCATAAATTCACATCCTTAAAAATCGAATAACAGATGTTTTGTTTTAATTCTTCAAAATTTTGAACAATTTGACATTAGTCCATGCTTACTATTCATTTTTTAAGAAATGGATGCTTGTAACATGTTTTATTTGCTAATTTTTAAGAGATGACTTTTTGTGGACGTCGCCATGCCACATTTCCATAGATTTTACTTTTTCCAGTGAATTTAAATGTGTTTCGTCTGTTCAAATTTAAAATAACTTCACAAAGCCACTTTTATTCATTTCCTGCCGCAAATTGCTTTGAAATGTCAACTTAGTCATTATGCATGAATACACATTGAGAGCCTGACTCATGACCCAATTTATCTAAATTTTATAAGATAGATCTCCAAAATCTTTCTTGCAAAAAATCTTTTTTTTTGCAGAGTACATGTATATTCCATTTAGAATATGTCCAAACGGGTTATTATAACTCATTTTAATTTTGGTGGCTGGTAATGGGCTATTCCAGAAATAAACCATCCCCCTATGGAAGACATCAGTTGTGAAAAAAAAATCCATGGAAATATTTTCACCATTGCCAAAATTTTCCGAATTCCAGCATTTGAAATTATAATTGTACTTAAAAATACTGGAATTTTTTCATGATACTGTCAATATGTCTGGAAATTTGAGTATAAAGGTCAGAAGCAATACCTATGGAAGACATCAGTTTTAATTTTTGTCTGGAATTTATCTGTTTCTGTCTAAATATGCAAAAATCCTGGAATTTATTTAGTAATACATGAACATGTATATGCAGTCATAACCAAGAGAAGCGTATTTAAAAGTTTAAAAGTTTATCACAAGCATATTTCTGACTAAAATTACATTTTGTATGTTCTATGGTCGCGTTGTTGTCTCTTTAACACATTCCCTCATTTCCATTCTCAATTTTAATACCCGTGTATATATATGACGTACACGGCTATTTCCAGGAGAATTTGGATCCAGCACATACCCACCCTTTTCATATCATATTTTTACTTATTACAAATGTATATCTGTCACAAGCGGGTCTCATTGGGGTCTAAGCGTGACCGGGATTGCAGATTTTTTAAGCGTGACACGTGAAAGTCAAATTATTGTGCTGTGAAAACGGAAATGAAGTCTAGTGGGACACGGAAATTACAAAAATGAGAATTGCTTACGTACATAGTGTAAGCGGGATACGGAATCTGACAAAACAGTAAGCGGGATCCGGGATCAGAACCCCCAATGAGACCCCTCACAAAAGCATATAAATTTTTATAAACAAATTATAGACCTATAGTATATTAAACAAATAAAAGTTACATTGCAATTTCCTCTAAACACATCAGAATTTCTTTTAGGATAGTAATGTAGTGTGTCATTATTACATATTTTTAATGTTAATTAGTTGAAAATGTCATAATAATGGGATTAAAAGCACAAACAGCAAATTAATAAATAGCTGGTAAGAATGCATGGGAAAATTGATTAAGAGATAATTGATTTGACCACACTATTGGCAAACATTTACAAACATCACAAGATTCTGACATCTAATTAGTTTCAGACACTTGTGATATAAACAAACAAGTTGAAAACTTGACCTTCATCTAAATTTCCAGATTTTATCATGATAAATGTAATGAAGCTTGAAATAGTGACCATGGTGACCAGCTCATCCCTACCACTTATTGAAATTAAATTTCCTGTTTGAAAATGCAAGTTATTCACCAACACTACCTGCTAAAGTTCACTTATGAATGCAATAAGCATTCCATAAAATTCTAGACCTTGAAATCTTCAAAGACAAACACATGAAAATACTGGTGTTTTAGATATGAAATGCTATTAAAAACAAAGAAAAATTCCAATATCTTCATAAAACTAAACCACCCCATTTGGAACTTTAAATCCTATATAAAAGGCGAAGTTATTCATTACCATGATTACCTAGAAACACAAACCAGAAAAAGACTTTTATTAATTGAAATTGGTAAAACAAATTCTATCAAAGTCAAATTCCAAGACAGACAAGATTTTAAATAAAGAAAAGAACCAAGTTGAAAATAGATGTAATGTATCATTCATTACATATTATCATCCTCAAGCAGAAAAACTTCAAAAGGTATGCAGGAAATACTGGCATCTTCAGAATCAATATGTGCTATATCCTATTAAAACCTATCCATAGGATTCAAAAGAAATAGAACATTGGTGAATTAGTGAAATGAGCTATAAAGTAATTTATATGAACATCACAGCTCCTACAAAATTTCTCACTGTGCAGAACTAATTAATGGCCATCATCATGAAAACCACAAATGTAAACAGATATTCTTTTAAGACAAAATTCTTACCATTAAACACTTAATTTAACATTTATTGAAATAGGTTGAAATAGTTAGAAAATCAGAAAATAAAAATTTAAATTCAAATTCAAATTAACAAATTTTATAAAATTATGAAAAAAATAAAATAAAACAGTATTAAAAAAATGAAAAACAGAAGGATGGTCTCTGCTGAAAGTTTCCTTTAACTTACACATTTCCTGAAAACCCAAAACATTGCTACACAGTATAGTATCAATGAAAGGCCATAGAAATGATTTGAACTAAAATTATAGGTGGATCAATTTCTATAAAATTATCCCTAAACACAGAAAATAATTTTATGAGTGCTTTGGACACATTTACTTGTTTTACTGAATGAAAAAAACCCGTTCTGCGCATTGTGCTGTAAAATGGTCAGAAGAAGTTGTAAAGGTTCATTCTTTCATTTGCTGCAGAAACTATAAATCTTTAGAATAAAAGTTGCAAATAATACATGTACTAGTTTGCTGTTAACTTATAGGATCACCAGCTGATTACAAATGATTTAGATGAAATATTGCTCATACTTGGATGTTTGCACTATTCATCAATCATGTCAATTATTTAATAATGGGATCTGTTGAATTAAAATGTTGCTTATTAGCTTAGTAATAGCTAGCTCTATAAGGCAGCGACCTCCCCTTCAATCCCCATCTGCGATATGACCCTGTTTATCTCTTGAATTTAAATTATTGCAAGACATGTTTATATCTTTACAATAAAAATAAAATAAAAATTTGCTCCAGGTTCTTTCTCTTTAAGTTTCTGTCTAATTTTTATAAGTTTTGTAAAATTTCATGAAGGTTTGACAAAGTTATTCAAAATCTTTCATTTTAATATTTAAAGGTTGACTGCAAAATAATTATTGATAAGTAGATTATGGAAGAATGCATAAAAAAAACTTTTACTCTACATGTCAGGTATTTATAGAGTATGAAGAATCTTCTTTAAAAGTTTCCTGATATTGCTTAAAGGTTTGAGGAGGTTATTGATATTTTGTTAACTTCAACCCTAGGCTGTATCTAAATGTTTATTGAACAAAAATAAGGGCTTTAGTGCCCAAGTGTTCTAGGTATTCTAACACTGTATCATTGGCTCATTGCATAGGCGGATCCAGGGGAAGGGACCCCCTTTTGTGGGAAAAATTTGGTTGCTTATAAAGGGAATCACTGAAGCATGACTGGAGCAGCCCAATCCCTTAGGTCAGTTAGGTCAGTCAGTGCCCCCCTTTTACAAAAGTTCTGAATCCGCCACCACATTGGCCTATCAACTATGACATGTGTATGAGGCTTTAATACGACACAAGGCAGTGCCTCAACTTTAATCATAATTGACTAGGATTCAGACTGTTAGTTTTCCAACGTAAGGTCATGGTTTTCTCTTGCTTCAACCACCAATAAAAACTGACAGCCAGGCCCACAAAATAGCACAATAGTGCTGAAGTGGCATTAAACACCAATCAACATATCAACTATTCCATAATGCTTGACGAAGTTAACGCTATTGAAGTCTAAAAAAGCTTAACCCTCAGACTGTTTAAAAACACATTGTTGATACCAGGCTTAAAATTATGTACACCAGATGGGGTTCTCTCTAAAAAGACTCAACAATAATGCTTGAATCATAAAATCATAAAATGTTTAATAAAAGACCTAATAATTTATAAAGTAGGAAGTTGAAGAGCATTGGCCCAAAATTCCATAGAGTTACAGCTACGGTAATCTTTTCCTGGAATAAAAATTCTTATTAATGTAAAAAAAAAGGGGGGTCTTCTAAATGTAAAATCAAAAGTCAGTAGACAGTTTTCCACTGATTCTGATAACAATCTATTTATTTGTATCAGTATTTTGCAATCCATAGTAGAGTCATAGTCCACAGCTGGTCATTTCTGGTCAGTCTTCTACAATATTGTGGTAATTAGACAATTTCCTGCTGTGAAGACAAACAAGTGTGTTTGAATAAATGATGTATCGATTATCTGTTAATTGGTAAATGTTATGGCTATTTAGCTGAAGTGACCTAAAATCTGGCATTAGTTAATAATGTTATACATGTTATAGGACAAACCCTAAATTTCATCATAAAATTTAAGATATCAAATTAAATTGCACAATTTATTGGTGTTAATTAATCCTTATATATGAAAAGGGTGAAAAATACAGATTTTAATATATATAACTTGGTTGAAATTATCATCTTCTTGATTACATCACAAGTGTCTGAAGCTACATTTAATCATGTCAAGATATATTTTTGATGTGTTAGCAAAGGTCATTAAGGCATCAAAAATTTATCAAACCATGGAAGTATTATATTCAATATATAATACTTCCATGATCAAACCAAATTTTCTCTGTTTTTATCTTTCCATGTGATATAATTTTCCACTACTGAGTAGTCATAGATGCTATTAATCCAATTATTGTGACATTTGCACCTGATTAACATTCAACAGTTTGTATATACATTTGTATTTGAAACAATTCAAGCTAAAATATACATGTTGGTTGCACTTCTGTAAATTATTAAAAACAATGCAATTTCGCATAGGAACTACGGGTACCTTTACAGCTCGAACTGTGCCTCTTTTACTATGAAGTTTCGTAAAATTTAATTATATACTAAAATGGAAAGTTGTTGATATGTACTACATGTACTATTTAATTCAAAGGTCAAACCAAAGGGTTGTGCAGCATATACTTTTAACTTTTACATGCAAGAACTTCTTAGAGTTTAAACTAATTTATACTAAATTCTGTAGTATCCCTACCCCACCCATCATATGTGGGAACCAGTACATACACAAAATAAAATATCTCGAATAATATATCCCCCAAAAGAGACAGTGTGAAAAAGCTGTATTTACAAAGTGCAACCTATAAAATGAATAAAACAATATGTTTAATGCTCCTGCTCTCTAAATTTAAACTAGACTATCACTGTAACAAAGTTTTGTCCCTCCCCATTACTTTGAAGTCTTTTAAGAGATGTACATACTTAGGAATTGATCAGTCAACTCTTGTGTTTTATACCTGGAAATAATGGGTTGCAAAGAATTTTTCTGGAAATTCTTAACGACTACCAGTAAAATTTATGTGGAAATTACTCTACCCTTTGGAAAATTCATGGAATTTCTTGTGCACCAATAGACAAGAAGTTTGGAAATTTTTGTCCAGGTTGGAAATTTGTCTGGAATTTTAGAAAAAATCGAGAAAAAAAAATCTGGAATTCCAATGTCTTCCATAGGGGGGGGATGGATTATTTCTGGAATAGCCCATTACTTTGAATATTGACGATTGTTAATATTATTAACGAATTCAATGCTCGATGTTAGAGGTAGTAAAATTACCTGTTTAATTGTTCCAACAGCATCTCGCACTGATCTTGTGAGACTAGTATTTCTTTTGAAGCGACTTTCCTTGTTATTTTGTTGAATGTTTTGTATCTGCCCGTCTGAACTTAGTCGTCTGTGTGACGGTTTCGGCGTGTTGAAGTATGTGTTTTCTTTCCCTTCCAGTACATTATACCGCTTTCCTGTTTTCCAAGGAAGTCTAAATGACTTTCTTAACGTGTCCATTCTATTTTTAATATTGGTATCCGACATGTTGACTTAAATATTCTTTTAAACAAACCGCCAATTTGCGTAACCTACTTCTCCATTTATGAATATAAACCGGAAGTACATAAATAACAGGTCTACATCCGGAATATTTACCATTCCGTGTTTATAATTCGGCCTTAGGGTATCGAATTTGTTAGGGATGGTGAATAAGATAGAAGTTTGTTTCTTTTGGACAAAAAACTTTACTTTTTTATAAACACTGTATCATGTCATTATGTATGGATACACACGTTGACAGCTTGAGTCATGACCTCTTTTTACTAATTTTACGAGACGGCCAAAATATTGCAAGCAAAACAACACTTTAAAAGTAGAGGAGCATACACTGCGTTAATCAGCATACACATGTAATTCAAGTAATTTTGAAATGGAAGTTTCCTCCAATTCGCCTTGTCAAAATAAAAAAAAAGCATGGTACTAAAAAGTTTAAATAAAAAAATTATATGCATATATGTCATCTGACATACTTTTTGAGTGGTATCTTTAAAATGATGAGTTAATAAATATGTAGTGTCACTGTTATCTCTGAATAGTTAAAGTTATTAATTTCACGTACTGTGTGATGTTCTCTTAAATTTAAGCGAGGATAATCGGAACTGACCAGGCTTAAAAATGGGAGGAAACAAGCAAAATAGTATTTCAAGACTGATATTCAAGCGTGTTCGAAAATCCGTACAGAAATTATTACATCTTTTTAAAGATAAATGACTAAACTTTATATAACTTTTAAAATCACATGATAATTTCTATCTATTTTGCTTTTGTATTCTCATAACATTGGATTGGCGGATAGGGATGTTAGACTGAATTAACATCGATAATAAGTTGCTCGGTCTAACATCCCTATCCGCCAATCCAGTTAATTTTCTTGAGATTTTCTCCTTTTGATATAAAAAATGTCAGTCATGTTTATGATCAATTTGACCAATATTTTGCACATCTTTATTCTTTAAGTAGATAAATTAATCGTTTCATGGTGTTTTACGTCTTATATGCTGTTTTATTGAGTTTTTAAAATTCATGACGGAATTGATCGGTAATTTATATGAAAGCTTGAATTTTACGCCTTTTTTTTTTGCTAAAATAAACAACGTGCACGTACTTTAACTAGGTTGAGAAGTAGCCAAATATGAAAAGCCCTTGTTTAAAGGTAATTATAAAAAGCGATGACTGAAACACGATCCTGACAGTGTCATTAAAAATCAACAAGTTGACTTTGAAAGTAAATTTCACACCAAGTTTTACGCCACGCATTATTTTAAGGTAACGTACTGTAATACACGTATATGCTATATCTGAAGAGATACATAGTGATTTCGTACGAAGAAAATATTATCCCCCAAGGGTAAAGTGATTTTAATAAAAACCAATGAGATATATCGAACATTTTATTTTCAAACTATTTGTAAGAATGTTGAATATTCAAATACTATTGATGTAGGCTCTCGTTTTTGATCAGGATGATAATTTATAAGAGTAGAGTAGATACAGATATTCAATGGTGTAGGTTCTTGACATTAGACAGGAACATAAGTGAGTTGAGTAAAGATAAAGATATACATTGGTTTAGGATGTTCTGGAGTACAAAAGATATCCATTAATATGTCTCTTGTCATTTGACAAGAACACAAGTGAATGGAGTGTGAGAAGACAAAGATATCATGAGTATAGGTTTTCGTCATTGGATAGATACATACGTAAGTGGAATAAGAGTAGATAAGGACATCCATTAGTATAGGCTCTCGTCATTGGACATGAACATAAAACAGAGGAGTAAGAGTAGATAAACGTAGATAAAGATATCTATCTGTATAGATTCTTGATATTAGAGAGGGACACGAAGTAAGAGTAGATAAAGATATCCATTGGTATGTCACTTCTTAACATTGGAAATAAACTTACATGAGTGGAAATTGATACAGACTATCCATTGGGATATTAGGTTTCGTTAATGGACAAAAACACAAGTGAGTTGGATAAAAACAGATAAGAAAAGATGTCCATCGGCATAGGATCTCGTAATTGGACAAAAACATAAGAGAGTGAAGTAAAAGTAGAAACAGATATCCACTGGTATGTTTGTATCATTAAACAAGAACTTAAGTGAGTGGAGTAAAAGTAGAAAAAGATATCCACTAGTATGTCTGTATTATTAAACAAGAACTTTAAAAGTGAGTGCAGTAAAAGTAGAAACGATATCCACTGGTATGTCTGTATTATTAAACAAGAACTTAAGTGAGTGGAGTAAAAGTAGAAAAAGATATCCACTGGTATGTCTGTATTATTAAACAAGAATTTAAGTGAGTGGAGTAAAAGTAGAAAAAGATATCCACTGGTATGTCTGTATCATAAAACAAAAACTTAAGTGAGTGGAGTAAAAGTAGAAAAAGATATCCACTAGATTAGACTCTCGTCATTGGACAGGGACATAGTAAGTGAGTCTACTAGTAAGATTACATAAATATTTCCATTGGTATGTCTCATGTCATGTATCTTGTTACTGGATAAGAAATTAGTTGAGTGGAGTAAGAGCAGTAAACATAGTAAAAGGTATCCATGGGTATATGCTGTATAGATTATATGTACCGCTTGAAGAGAGATAACTCTCGAGTATTTCTAGAAATGACGGGAAAATGAACATTTATAGCCATGCATTTAAGGAAACAGATTGATGAATGTGTTCAGTACAATCCTTTAAATGAAATAATATAAGTCACCTTTTCTTGTTACATAAATTGATTCAAAATGTTATAACAAAATGTAAAAGTAAATAAAACCTTTTGTTTAAACTTCACAAAGTGTCTGTTCAGTTGGAAATTTAATGACAAAAATAACCTCCTTTTCAATGAACGACATGACAGGTGCCAATACTGGAGCAGGATCTTCTTACTCTCCCTGAGCACCTACAATCACCTCCAGTTTTAGGTCGTGTTCGTGTTGATCAGTTTTTCGTTTTTGTGTATTGTTTTGTGGATTTGATTGTCCTTTTGTCGTCTTTCGTTTTTTCCATGGCCTTGTTAGTTTCTTTCCACGTCATCCGTCTGAATATTAAGATTTAAAAAGGCAATCCTCTTCCCATGATATAGGCTAGTGACATAGAGAGAGCAAATCTTTAAAATAATTAATGAACCTTGTTTACGTAACCATATCAAACCTAAGGAATATCCCATTGGACATCTTTAAAAAACCGACGACCCGGAAAAATAGAAAACTTGCTCTTCTTATGATAAAGGTGACAAAATAAATAGATAGTTCAGTAACCATGCTGATTAAAAAGTTATTTGTAAACCATAATCGTACATTTTAAGAAATTGTCAATTCAACAACTACTATGTTATTTTAAATTAACATGCAAAAACATTATGTCTTATTGACATTATTTTTCAAGTTTAAACTAATTTTAAATTTCGTTTTTATTTCGGTCCACTACAATTAGAAGTTTTTTTTACCGAGATAACTTTTCCTTTCCTATTGTTTATTTCCCGTACCTTTGTGATGGTGTTCCATAGGACCCATCTTATGAAGTGAACATTCTCAGCTGGAATTTAATAAAAGTGAAATTTCACGTCAAACTTTTACGGTACTATTACTGATACAGCTAACAAGTTTAGGCATTGTCCTTTTAATCTTTCCTTTTGGATCAATTCTAGACTTTTCGATAAAGGTCATAATAATGCTGGCATTGTCAACTATTTACATCTAATTCTACACATATCTATTAAATATGGGTATATAACCTATAATGGTTTACTTTTACAAATAGTGACTTGGATGGAGAGTTGTCTCATTGGTACTCATACCACATCTTCTTAGTTGTGGGATAAAAGACAATGAGACAGCAACCCAACCACACAAAATTAAAACAAAAGACATTTCAAGGTCAACATTCGACCTTCAACAATAGACAGGTGTCTATTCAAAGCTATAAATTTGTCCCCAATTTTAGAAAAGGTGTAAATAAATTTTACAAAGACTATCGAAGATCTGCCATCAAAATCGACACCAAATTCCTTCTGGGTAAACACTTCAAGATAAAAATGACGACAACCACTACAAAAATATCTGACATAAGACAGACACATCAACATCAACACCAAATTCCTTCCGGGTAAACACTTCAAGATAAAATGACGACAACCACTAAAGAAATATCTGACTTAGGACATGAACATATGGCACGGTTATATTAAGTAATAACATATTATTTTATCAAAATTATATGGACAGGTTTTCGAGGGATGAAAATTTAAAAGCGAAATTACTTTTTTCGCCGCTTTTAAACTACTCCTGACTTGAGAACAATAAGGCGAATAGAGCTAACAAACAACATAAAAGGGCGAAATTGACAGAAATGGTCAGCTGAGAACTAAACTTTACAATAAAAGAAATAAAGGAGAAGGTATGATAAGAGTCTTATCATTTAAAAATCCTGCTATTGCAAAAATTCTACAATCCTTTTCAAATTATGCTAGTTCTTCTATAAATGAATAGGGCGATATTATCTGGACAATTCAGTAAGAACTGCCTGCTGTCATGACGACGTCATAAACATGTTGAAATTTTACGTACATGACATGTATTTATATCTAATCCAAAAAGATATTTTACCCACAATATCATTATTGTGGGGGACATTTTGTAGCAAAATATATTTTGAGGTAAAACCTTAGCTTATACCTAAATATTAATAACAAGATCTCAAAATGATGCCATTAGAGCAGATTTTGCAGTTTTGCCGCGGTATGAAATCCAAGAAGGTTTAGGAAAATTTCTTGTGAACATCTGAAGAATGTTGTTTGATAGATTTGTTTTTACCTTCAAAGGTTTTACGAATGCAATCCTGACTTGAGTGATCGTTATAGCCTATGTGTCCCAAATGACGGTTCCATTTGACATATTAACAATCTCGTTCTCCTTACCTTATTCAAGACTTATCACTGAATACCACTTATTATTACTCCTAAATGAGTGTTAACCTTATTCAAGACTTATCACTGAATACCACTTATTATTACGCCTAAATGAGTGTACAGTATCACTGAATACCACTTATTATTACTCCTAAATGAGTGTTAACCTTATTCAAGACTTATCACTGAATACCACTTATTATTACTCCTAAATGAGTGTACAGTATCACTGAATACCACTTATTATTACGCCTAAATGAGTGTACAGTATCACTGAATAACACTTATTATTACGCCTAAATGAGTGTACAGTATCATTGAATACCACTTATTATTACGCCTAAATGAGTGTTAACCTTATTTAAGACTTATCACTGAATACCACTTATTATTACGCCTAAATGAGTGTACAGTATCACTGAATAACACTTATTATTACGCCTAAATGAGTGTACAGTATCACTGAATACCACTTATTATTACTCCTAAATGAGTGTTAACCCATGAGTTTTGTTTGAGTTCGTGTTGCCGGATTTTTAGTATTCTGTGTAATGTTTTGTGAACTGTACATGTAGTTTGCGTTTGTGTTTTTTTGTTGTTGTTCGCTATGGTATTATCAGTACACTGACTATTTAGGGATCTTTGTTTTCTTACCAAGAACAATATTCGTGTATTTAAGTTTACAAATGTACAGAGAAGTATTTAGATTTGTGGTTTAATCTGGGGAGATTGTTCCATGGAGTCCACAGTTATGAGTTATTAGGTTCCGTGGAGTCCACAGTTATGAGTTATTAGGTTCCATGGATTCCACAGTCATGAGTTATCAGGTTCCTTGGAGTCCACAGTCATGAGTTATCAGGTTCCTTGGAGTCCACAGTCATGAGTAATTAGGTTCCTTGGAGTCCACAGTCATGAGTTATCAGGATCCTTGGAGTCCACAGTCATGAGTTATTAGATTCCATGGAGTCCACAGGCATGAGTTATTAGGTTCCATGGAATCCTCAGTCATGAGTTATCAGGTTCCTTGGAGTCCACAGTTATGAGTTATCAGGTTCCATGGAGTCCACAGTCATGACTTATCAGGTTCCTTGGAGTCCACAGGCATGAGTTATCAGGTTCCATGTAGTCCACAGGCATGAGTTATCAGGATCCTTGGAGTCCACAGGCATGAGTTATTAGGTTCCATGGAGTCCACAGGCATGAATTATTAGGTTCCATGGAGTCCACAGGCATGAGTTATCAGGTTCCATGGAGTCCACAGTCATGAGTTATTAGGTTCCTTGGAGACCACAGTCATGAGTTATCAGGTTCCACGTAGTCCACAGGCATGAATTATCAGGATCCTTGGAGTCCACTGGCATGAGTTATTATGTTCCATGGAGTCCACAGGCATGAGTTATTAGGTTCCATGGAGTCCACAGGCATGAGTTATTAGGTTCCATGGAGTCCACAGGCATGAGTTATCGGGTTGCATGGATTCCACAGTCATGAGTTATCAGGTTCCTTGGAGTCCACAGTCATGAGTTATCAGATTCCTTGAAGTCCACAATCATGAGTTATCAGGTTCCTTGGAGTCCACAGTCATGAGTTATCAGGTTCCATGGAGTCCACAGTCATGAGTTATCAGCCATTGTAATTAAAGCAATTTTCACCGTATATCTGGCAAGGTTCTATCTGAAATATTTCACTGAAGACAACAATAAATTAATTATTTATTATTCGACATCTTTTTTGAGTTAGCTAAAATGGGTATACTTGTTTCATTTTTAAAATATCGGCAATTTGAATAGAATGGAAGCCGGTTAGGGCGTAGAAAATATAGTGTAAAGCCACTCGTGATTATAACTTGATTTTCCAAAGCACAAATATTCAAGACGGTATCTACCTCCACGATTGATTGATTTTGGTGTTTTAACGCCACTTTTAAGCACCGCTTTTGGGCTATTTCGCGGCGGCCAGTTTTTATTGGTGGAGGAAGCCGGGTGCCCGGAGAAAACAGGAAAACTGAAAATCATAGTCAATTAAGATTGGAGTCGAGTGCACCCGCACGAGCGGGGTTCGAACTCACAACCTCAGTGTTGACTGGCTAGTGTTTACAGTAGTAACTACTTATAACCACTCCAGTGTTGACTGGCTAGTGTTTACAGTAGTAACTACTTAGACCACTCGGCCACCGAGGCCCCTTCTACCTCCACGATAACCATCTGATTGTTGATAGGGATTTGAACATTTTAAACACTTAAAAGATTTTATGGTGACATATAATGGTTTATTAATTTTCAATCAACTTATATTGTTGGATCGCTGTCTCATGATAGTTACATTTAATACATTTTATTGGACAACTCAGACAACAAAATGAATATACTTATAAATGTAAGAGTTACTCCCCGTTGTACACAAAAGTCAGTATATACATATATTGAGCAAATATTTCGCATAAAAACGCATTTATTTCTGTTTAACCATATAAAATAAGACAAGGAGATGTGGTATGATTGCAAATGAGACAACTATCAAACAGAGTCTAAATGAAGCGGATTTAAGCTTCTACTTATAACCATGCTCAGTGAAGACTAGGTGTTGGAGTTGGTAAGGGATACACAATGATTTGTCACAGCATTCAATTATTTTACAAGAAAATATATAATTCTAATATGTTTTTGAGCAAACTTTAAAGACAGTCTGTTTTAAAATATATTAAATAGGTTTACGAATTTTCATAAAGATTTTCAAGTTTTTTTAAAGTGTGGTATTAAGTCAGTTTTATTTTTGTTCAGTGGTTACTTCACTGGTATTCTTAAAAGTAACGAAAAAAGCGACGGGTCCAGGATTTTGAAAAAAAGGGAAATCTTTTTATCTGTGAAATTGAAATATATATGCCTTAAGTTACTCTAATTTCGATTTTACCAATTTATGTACTAGTATTAACCAAATTTCTTTGTCGGTTCGGTAAGCAGATCACCATACAAAGCTAATGTTTATATGTCTACACGCTGTCCACTTAAAATTAAGTTTTATATGTCTCTGTTTATGAAAACAGGAAATAGGGGTTCCCTAAAGAAATAATATTGCTGTTACATATTGAATTTTTTTTTTAATCCCTATGTCTTATTTAATGTTTTTGTCAATTCCTCATTATTTGTACTTTATAACGGATAAAAAGTCATAAAAATCAATTACGCTTGTTATCTCTATAGGAAAGGTCGTTATTCGGTCATGGTTTACCTATTATTGTGTAAGCATTTTAAATAAAGTCATTACCATTTTACACAGCAACCTTGTCCTTTTGTTGAACTCCTGTTATTTGTGTATTCTAACTAGTAGTATTTACATCATTTATGGAATCAACGTTCATATTGATTACTGATATACATTTTTCTTTATGACAGTATACATTTGATTTTTGATTTTGGTGTTTTAACGCCACTTTTAAGCACCGCTTTTGGGCTATTTCGTGGCGGCCAATTTTTATTGGTGGTGGAAGCCGGAGTGCCCGGAGAAACCACCGACCTTCGATAGGAATGACAGTATACAGTATTCACATATATTTAATTTCTTGATAATTATAAGCAGACTGTAATAAAAACGACGATCGTGTTCATTTTATCCCGAGTTCACGTCAAACAGAAAGGTTTTACATTTAAAGTGTCTTTTTGGTTTATTATACGACCGCAAAAATTTTTTTGGGATCGTATAATGGTATGATGTCGTCGTCGTCGTCGTCGTCGTCTGCGTCGTCGGCCGAAGACACATTGGTTTCCGGACAATAACTTTAGTTTAAGTGAATGGATCTCTTTGAAATTTTTTAAGAAGGTTCAATACCACAAAAGGAAGGTTGGGATTGATTTTGGGGATGATGGTCCCAACCGTTTAGGAATAAGGGGCCCAAAAGAAGCATTTTTCTAGTTTCAGGATAATAACTTGTGTATAAGTATTTCGATTGCTCTGAAATTGTACCACAATGTTTAATACTACAAGTAGAAGGTTGGGATTCATTTTAGGGGTTATGGGGCCAACAGTTTAGGAATTAAGGGCCAAAAAAGGGGCTAAAACAAGCATATTTCTAGTTTCCAGACAATAACTTGTGTGTAATTGTATGGATCTCTCTGACATTGTACCACAAGGTTCCATATAACAAAGGGAAGGATGTGATTGAGTTTGGGGTTAATTGCCCCAAACATGTAGGAATTAGGGGCAAAAAGGGCCAAAAACAAGCATTTTTCTAGTTTCCAGACAATAACTTATGTTTAAGTGTATGGATCTCTCTGAAATTGTACTACAATGTTCCATACTACAAAGGAAAGGCTGGGATTGAGTTTTGGGGTTATTGCTCCAAGGGGGTTTCAAAAAGTTGGGGATTTTTTTTCCAATTTTTTAAAGGATTCATATTTTTTCAAAATTTTCAAATTTCGAATTTTTGAAAAGTTTCAAGAAGAAATCTTCAATTGCACAGTATTGCGCAATAGATTTGTAAGATCTTTGACCACATTTATTTTGTGTCAGAAACCTATATTATGTCAAAAATTTGATCACAATCCAAATTCAGACAGTATCAAGCTTGAATATTGTGTCCAAATTTGCCCAAACTGTTCAGGGTTCGACCTCTGCGGTCGTATCAGGCTGCGCTCAGCAAAGCATTTTATTTTTATTGCTGTAGTACTAATTTTTAATATTATTTTAAATGCTATGATAACTATATGGAAGATGAACATAAATTAATAGTCAACAATTTAGATCATTATAAGCGTTTTGCTATACAAAGTGCACCTGTGCATTATAACTACTGTTTCTGTGATATCAAATTATAATTTATTTTCTACTTTAAAAAAAACATGAAATAATTATTCACTACTTTTATCATATGTAAATTACATACTTATGTGACTCTAACATATGAGACCCAAAGTACGCAATGCCATACCGTTACACCATCGATAGTGTTGTCCTGCTATACAACATTGTGTATAATGAGTCAGAATAGAGTTCAACGTTGAACTTGAAAACATTCTCACACTTAGTAATTTTTTTTAGTATAGTTAATCTATTTAAAACAAACATCAAATCAGATTGATTGATTGGGATTGCTTTACGCCGCATCAGCACAAAAAGGCTATATCCCGGCGAGAACATCAAATCAGACTGTGATTTTATTCATTGGATTTGAAATTGAAACATGACTTTTTTGTTTTCAATCAGTCAAGCATGCATAATGGTGGTGTTTAGGCACAACCAAAAAATTTAAGATGCTTTTGAGAAAATAGAAAGGGTTGCATTTCTGATAATTCAAATTGGTCAGTTTCAATGATAAAGTTCGACTGAATACTTCGGGATTTTCTTATTTAAGATGAAAATCTAGTTGAAGTTTTAGATTTAAATTCAAATTAAAGGTTTTAATTTTATATGATAAAATGCAGTCAAATTCCAATGCTTATAAAATGTTGGTAAGAAAGTTTTTGTATTATATATATATAACAGCCGCACATTTTTAACAATATTTTAAGGCCATGAAAACTTTTGAAAAATTAAAATGAGGCTGGATATGAAGAAACATGCAATGTATATTTTTCTAACGTAAGGTCTAGTTGATCACTTTCTTTTTTGATACAGATGTTGCACTCGAATTCAATCAACCAGTAGATTTGGCAAATGTTACAAGGAGTTGTTTTTATTTTAAAATGCCAAGCGGATTTTATTGAAAGGTCAACAATAAATGATATTATACTGTTTGATTCATATTGATCGTCCGTCTTTAAAGCAACTATTATTTAATTAGTTTACTTATTTATTTTGATAAAAAAAGGTAAGAATAAGCATACACATTTTTATTCACCAAATTAGGGCTCAGTAGGGCATATAACACTTAAACAAGCATCTTTACGATCAGGGGCCGGATTGTAAGCCTTGGCTAGCGAAGATGTTAAACAATATGAATAGAACATTTGCAGAACAATACTATGTTAATCTAGACAAAACACATGTAATAAACAAAACAAACAAACGAAAACAAAAAAATAGAAAATTATTTAAACAAATCTCGTGAACATTGTTATACATGTACAGTAAAACTAATATGCTGACATTAGCCCATGCAAGTACACCAAAAAGTGTATTTTGTCTATTGAATAAACAGAAGTACACCAAAAAGTGTATTTTGTCTATTGAATAAACAGAAGACATATTCTAGCATTGTAGTCTGCGTCTTTCTGTGCTGTTAACTAGTTCCTTAAATTAACTTCTGTAATAAAGCAGATGAAAATATTGGAATCAACTGTTTTTGGAGTGTTAAAAACTCTTTGGATGTTTTGGATAGATTACATGCTATTGATGTTCCGTTCAATTCGGTTGAGAGTTATGGTTTTTTGACTCTGTACACTACACTACCATACATTCTTCTCAAACAGAAGTTCTCTAATTGAATTAAACGGTCCTTTGATAAATCCGCTTGCAGATTTCTTTTGCTGCAACTTATATTAAATACGAAGGCCGTCAGGTGACCTATAATTGCTTATATCCACTTAAATGAATTTTGGTGGAAAGTTGTCTCATTAGAAATAATCATATCACATCTCCTTATTTCATATAATTAGTTGGTGCCTTGCGGAGAACTCTCTATAGATGAGTATACTGTAATTTACATTGAATAATTGATATTCCGACTCGTCTGCAGTAAATACAAAGAGTCGATGCTAAAAGGGAAAATTCCTACATGTACTTAATGCAGACCAGTCAAACTAATAAAAAAATTGATAATATTAACTCATGTATGACACAAATTAAACTAATGATATTTATTTTTTCCTCATGCGATGATTGATTGATTATTGGTTGCTTAATGTCCTCATCCGAGGATGGAGTCAGACTTAGGAAATGTCGTCACCCTTCTGTTTGCTTTCTTTATAAATGATTTAGAGGAAATTTTGTTCACACAATTTAATATTCATTCATATCTTTAATTCCTCATAAATTAGATTAAATACGTCATAGTACAAACAAAATATCAGTATGAGAGAGTAAATACACATTAGATAAATGACTGTTTATGATGCATATCATGCTGTACTTGTGTACTGGGGCATTTGCAACAAGCGTGTACATAAAAATCTTTCAAATTCCTTCTACATACATATCACATGATTTATTTGTTGTATTTTGGTATTTTAGTTACTACTTTAAGGATAAAAAAGGAATATTTAACCTCCGAAAAGGAACTCGAGTGTTTACAAACTTCCGCAATAGTAACTGATTTGTGTATAATCCTGAAACGTGCGAAACTGTCTTCAGAATTAACCCAGTTTAACCAATTATTGTTTAACTGTATCCCATCAACTACACTATAAGCGATAGACTTCCAAATTTTGTTTGAGGGAAATGTTTCATCTTCAATATAATCAAGAAGGTAGCTAAAAAGTCCATACTGTTTTAGAATGTCAATTATATCAGGAATGAATCATATAGTGTTTCCTTTGAGTGTCTACAAGGAATGTAAACAATCTGGAGAGAATATCCTTTAGAAAGAAATCAAAGTCTAACAGTTTTTTTGTAGGAATATGAGTTTTCTTTTGTCAATATATCCTTTATAAGATATTCATTTTCACCTTGTTTTGGACAAGGTTATTCTTTTCCAATTCTTACAAGGGCAGAATATTAATTTAATAAATCTCTTCCATCCAATAGAATTCCACATGGTCGTCCCCTTCGATTTCTTATAGAACCCGTTTGGTCAGTATTGTTTTTCTAAGTTGTTGGGCTGGTTCTTTTAAACGGCATGCGTGGATACATTTTTGGCGGTATTACGGGCAGTACTCTACTGTTGCATTTAGTATATTATATTGATTTTAATCCTGTATAGTTTGAATTATGTAGGATTCCATTTATCAATTATTATGATATTTTTGTTTTGATACATGTAGCATCGCACAACAAAACCAGGAAATCAAGTTTACTGAACGCCATGCTTTTAATAATTAACCCAGATTTAAACTCGGTCGAATTAATGATGGAGAATTTGATATTTATCATTTTGAGCAAATGCCTGTTCCGTTGTTTAAATAAATAAAATTCAAAAAAACTTAAAGAATAAAAAAAATCCCGGATTTCTGTAGCAATGGGTATAACGAGAACCAATAAATTTATAAGTCATTGTAATGGATTTTCTCTGCATACGATAAGGGTAGATATTTAAGTGATCGTAAATATATGTATAAAAAAACCACATGATCGTAATTAAGAACACCATCACCGTGATTAAATTGGTAAACTCATTCCAACATTAAATATCTTTTTCATTTCATTATAGCCTTTGGCAAAAGACAAAAAAATATATAGATCGGATACGATTGGACCACTTTGAGCAGTTGGCCACTTTGAGGTTCAACTTTTGATGTAGTATAGGTAAATCACATGTTGACGACGCGACACGTTCAGGTTCATCGATGTAACCCGAATACAACATTGAACCTGAACGTGTCGTGTCGTCTTGGTGTGATTTATCTTATACTACCATCAAAAGTCTATGTAAAGATAAATAAGTAATGATCAGGTTTATGTCACTTTAAACAGTTTATATCGAAGCTAAAGTTCGATCAACCACTATGTCCAATGATACGCGACACATCGCCTCAAGGTTACGTACAAGCATTCCAAAAATCAAAAGTTGTCAAAAGTAAAAATAAAAAAAATATAGCCAAGACATGATGGTTTTACTTCAAAGTTCTTTGGCAAGCGAAATTGTTTCACAACAAAAGTTCTTGCAGCCTTGACTATTTTATTGTATAGTTCAGTCTCTATAATTATGTAATTTTTGTATATTTTCTGAAGAGAGCCATAAGTATATGGTAATTTTTCACTCTATTTCATGATAAAACTGTCTAAGTGATATGATGAGACATAAAAACACGATATAGATTTTTTTCTGGTCAATGGTGTTCGAACCAAATATTATAAACCCAAGAATGTCAAACTTTGAAGAGCAATATACGTAAAATAACACCACAAAGAGCATGCACAAACCAGCTAAGAAACAACTTTCGTTTGGGACGATCACTTAAAAATAAAAACTAAAATATTAAAAAAAAATAATGCTGCCATTTTTATGCAGGAAATTATGTTAACAACCTTGTATAGGTCTTAAAAGCACAAGCTTATTTACGCCAAGATGTAATTAAATGTAACTGGATATCCTGCATTTACCAAGGTCAAATTACAAAAAGACCCTCTCCTAAATTATTGAAATCTTTCATTTTGCATTAACCGTAACATATCGGCCTCGTAGGTGTGTCTAATTCATAAATGGAATGAAAGATTTCTTTTCTTGTTTTCAAATCAAACCTGCCCTTGATCTTCGTTACATTTGAGTGGTCAAAGTTTTAGAAGTAAGCCCCGAAGATATGAGACGATTACATCTGATAAACATAGAAGTTATAAATACATATTTTATCTTTGTTCTTGTTCTAAAAAGAACAATAAGTTTTGATAAAACAGGAACAATGTCATTATCTCAAATTTTCCAGATGCAGTAACACTTTCAGAAGATTTTTGTGATAATGGATTTAGAATAAAATCTTAATTGCGCCTATTTTTCTGTCATCAAATTGCTTTTGTTTGACAACTTCGCCAAGATGTTGTTAAATTAAATTGGATACCCTGCATTTATCATGCTTTTCAATAACATTATGATCAAATCGCTGAAAGACCCCCTCCTAAATTACTAAATTGTATCAAACCAACAGGTTCAAGTGTAGTTGACTATGTTATTATGTCAGAAGATTTGTTAAACATAACATTATACTTTCAAGTTTCTGATTTTATTTCTACTCTGTCAGACTGTCATTATAAACTTTCATTTGGAATATTAGCAAGTTATTCTGTTGAGAGACAAGATCTGAATCAGAATGAAACAACATTCCCAGGTAAATACATTTGGTCAACCAAGGCGGGTCAAAAATTATGTGATGCACTAACACAGGCAGATGCAAAATACAGTATTAAAAATTTTCTCGACAAAAGTTTTGAGAATACATCTGATGACATTGAGAATGCTGTGAATACATGTCATGAAATAATAGTTAATGCTGTTGATAAAGCAACAGTCTTTAAAAAGTCTGTTAAGCAAAAAAAGCGTAAAAATAAAAACTTCTTTGATACTGACTTAAAAACAAAACGGGAGATACTCATTTCTAAAGGGAAGCTCCTATCTAAATTTCCCTTTGATCCAATTGTAAGGGGGTCATACTTCAAATGCTATAGAGAATACAATAAATCTCGTAAACGAAAAAGAGAGAATTTAAGACAGTCGGTTTAGATGGCCTCCCAAATGAAATACTGAAGAGTGGTGCTAGTATTTTGGCTCCAATAAATCAAAAACTTTTTAATCTTGTATTTTCTTCAGGAATATATCCCAAAAATGGTCATCAGCATATATTTGTCCAATTTTTAAAGCTGAGGATCCATCTAAACCTGAAAACTACAGGGGTATTGCAATTAATATGTGTATAGGAAAACTATTCAATTCAATACTAAACAAAAGGCTTGATAAATATTTAGAAACAAATAATATCATAAATCCATGTCAGATTGGTTTTTCAAGTAAAAGTAGGACATCGGATCACATGTTTGTATTAAAAACTATAATGGATAAGTACACCAGTATGAAAGGTGGGAAACTTTATGCTTGCTTTGTTGATTTCAAAAAAGCGTTTGACAAAGTCATTCATTCTGGTTTAAAATATAAGCTATTAAAACATAATATAGGTGGTAACTTTTATGCAATCCTGAGAGATATGTACAATAAAAGTGAATTATGTGTTAAAATAGATGATGTGCTTACTCCTAATTTTTATTCTCAAATTGGAGTAAAGCAAGGGGATGTTTTAAGTCCAAACCTTTTCAAGATTTTTATAAATGATTTACCGGATGCATTTAAGGAAAGCCCAGACGCTGTTGATATAAACGGTCGCAGGATTGACTGCCTCATGTATGCAGATGATATTGTTATTTTTTCTAGTTCCAAGGCATGTCTTCAAAACGACTTGATGGTTTATCCAAATTTTGTACTAAATGGTGTTTAGAGGTCAATCTATCTAAAACCAAAGTTATTATATTTAACAAACCTGGTAAACTTTTAAAAGAATATTTTTATTTCGAAAAAGATACAATAGAATGTGTTAACAATTATAAGTATTTAGGTTTAAAATTTATATCTAGTGGACTTTTTAAGCAAGGAAAGGAAGAATTATACAAAAATCACAAAAGCTGTATTCAAATTGCAAAGATCTTTATCATCTTCCAATCCAAGTATTTCTACTCTATTACATATATATGACCATACAATAAAACCCATTTTAATGTATGGCAGTGAAATTACAGGTATGTTTAAAACTAGCTCTGAAGCATGCCAGAAAGAAAGTGAATATTTATTACAGCACATTTATATGAATGATTTTTATATAAATCCAATTTAAGATATATGAAGTATATATTAGGTGTAAACAAAGTCTTCTAACCTAGCTGTGCTAGGAGAGCTTGGTAGATTCCTTTATATTTTCAGTTATATTATCAATGCTGAAATATTGGTTTAGAATAAAAATATGAAAGATAGTTTACTGTATGATACCTATATGTGTAACAAAAACATGTTTAATAATAATATTGATTGCTGATATTCATCTATACATTACATTTTTAAAAGCTGAATATTCATAATTTGGAGGTAAAGCTCAACTTTTTATCAAGTCAGTTAAGCAAAAACTTTGTAATAGTTTTGTAAAATTTTGGAACACAAAAGAAGAGATACAAAGAGTAGTAAATTAGATACTTATTTAAAACTTAAAACTTGTTTTTCGAAAGAAATGTATCTATCTTTAAACAATTTTCAATTAAGAAGTGCCATATGTAAAATCAGAATCAGTGCACATGATCTCAAAATAGAAAGAGACAGGTATAATACTTTATATATAGAAAGAGACCAAAGGCTTTGTAAGAAATGTACTCTAAATCTGGTTGAAGATGAACAACATTTTATTACTAGTTGTCCAGCATACAAAAATGATAGGGAGATATTTTTCAAGGAGATAAACTGTATCTGTCCCAATTTTATATATCTTTCAAATGAGGCAAAATTTGTTTGGTTATTTACTAATGAAAATTTGTCTATACTTAAATATTTAGGGAGCTATATTATTACATGTCTAGATGTTAGACGAAATGTTAATTAATGTATGTAATAACAATGATAATTGTAATGATTTTATAGTTCTGATCCTGTCTGGAATTAAATGTATGTGATTTTATAGAATGAAGATAATAACATCTGTCTGAACTTTTTAATGTTTCATTTTAATATATAAAAATGTTTTTCTGTTACAAATCATGATGTATTGTTTTATGTGTACATGTTATGCTGCCCATTAAGGGCCCTTGATTGGAATAATAAATATTCTTATTACTGAAAACTATAATTCTGCATTGACAATAATATTTTGGTGTAAATTAGATACACCCATTCGGGCTAACGCTCTCAGTGTGTATCTTAAACAGAAATGGCTGTACTATCTATTCTTTTTCGGGTTTAATTGCCAAAATCTGAACTGATACCACTTCTATGTAATATGCATTATTTCCCTGGATTTCGATTTCTAACTGGATTTAATTCCATAGGCTTAATTGTTATTTCTTAATAATCCCGTAAATTGTATACTTATTCACAAAACCTTGCGAAATTAGTTGATAGATGAATGAATACAAAAAGAGTATATGCAGATACACAAAATATATAAAAAGAAATTGTTAAAGAACGAGCGAGTAATAAGATATAATATTATTTAATCCAATCATATAAAGATTTATCAATTAAGAGGTAACTGACTCTCTCTGACCTAGGTCAAAATAACAAACATGGGATTATTGACGAACGAACAACGTCCTTCAGGAAAAGATGTAAATATAGTTGAACGACCGCGGATAACGAATACTGATGAAGTTCCCGGAGACAGTTGGAAAGGGTGAATGTCTCAGCGTAATTATTTAATTAGATAATTAGAAAAACTAACTTTCTGTGAAATCAATTGAAAAGCAGAGTTTAAAAAGAATATTCTTGTACTTAGATTATTTTGAAGTAAACAGTTCAACATCAGACAACTATGAGAATTCCATTAAATGAATAAAATAAAAACATTTATTGATATAATAATTATTATTTATTGATATACTAATTATTATTTATTGGTGTAATGCAACTAACAGATCAACTTTAGTTTTCGGAGCAGAAATTCTGACTGATGATTTATAGTCTGATATTTTAGATACAGTATAATTAAATATTTGTCTCAACTTATGTCTTTTGTTTGTTATGTACTTGACGTAAACACTGAGAAACATCTCCCTTTATTGTCCTCCAACCGAGAACAGGGGATATGTAATATATATCCGTCCGTCTATCTGTCTGACATTGGTAGAGCTCTCACACTTACAGTTCTCATAGGAATTAATGAAAAACATGTCTTAAAAATAAAAATATGACGATGTGGTATAATTGCCAATGAGACAACTCTCCACCAGCCAGAGGTCATTGTACGGTCGTCAACAATGAGCAAAACCCATATTGCATAGTAAGCTATAAAAGGTCCCGAAATGGCAAATGTAAAACAATTCAAACGAGAAAACTAACGGCCTGATTTATGTAAGAAACAATTAACGAAAAACAAATATGATATGCAGCAACAAACGACAACCACTGAATTACAGGATCCTGACTTGGGACTGTGCGGGGTTTAACATATTTGCTGGCTACAAAACCTCTACCTAACATGGAACAGTAGTGTAAAAGTACAACATAAGAACTTTAAGTTTACATCAGCAATATATTGGAAGACTTTAAAATCAAATCGGATCGATTATTTGTGGGGGAGTAATGTCACTTGGGAATGTAAAATAATGTATGAATCACTTTGTTAAAGATCTCGTGCAAACATTTCATACAAAAGCTTTTTAAAATTTCAAAGGTTTACATAGCAATATCTCGCATAAATTATAAAGAAATCAGGACGATTTTTTTATGGACTTGTGCCCAGGAAATCGTAAATAATTTTGAAAAATTGAGCAAAGAGCTCTCATGTTGGAGTTCGATTAAATTAATGCCAAAGTTTTACATCAGAAATATATAAATCGAATTAAAATATCAGTACAGATCGAATACTCTTTGGGGAATTATGCTCCTTCGAAATGAAAATATAGAACAAACAGTGTAAGCACTCTCCCGTCTGCATTTCCCTTCACAGCTTAATTAAATGTGTGGCAACAGTTTAAATCAACAACATCCAGAATAAAGTTGGAAAAATCGCATCGAACGAATATATATGTTTTTAGTTATCTACATAATTTAATAATAATTCTTGGAAATTCAAAAAGTATAAACAATGATTATTGGTGAAATCTATGTAAAATGAACGTATAGAAAATAAAACATTTGGAAAAAGTGTAAATACAATGAATTGTAAACTTGAATCTGTATACTTTATATCTTTATACGGTAACCTATAGTTAATATGTTAACTTCTTTCTCTGGTGGAGAGTTGTCTCATTGTCAATCATACCACATCTTCTTATTTTTATAAGTTGTGTTTAGAATAGTTTGGACATATTATTGGTTCTACAAATTAATATCTGAATGACCATAAAATCAATTTTATGAATCGCTGATTGGTACTGTTGACAGTTCATTGAACTAAAGGTTTTTTCCCTAGTTCATCGGAAGTTTAACTCAATATATGGAAATTTGTAGTTTCGTGGAAAACAAATTCCCGGAAAAAAGTGAATAAAAACTTTCAAAATCAATAAAAACAAATCACAAAAAAAAAAAACATCAACCTGTTAACAATTTCTAACTTTTTTTTAAAATTAAGGTAGATAGGGTGTCTTCCTCCATCTTGGATTTTGAAATACCAGAAAACAATCGGTCTAGATCTTTAAAAAAATGTGCAAATTTTGAGAGTTATAGGTAATTCACGTGTAAGAATTTTCATTTCAATATGGAAAATGACATGTTTTATTATATTTAGGGTTGTATTTTACAAAAAACAATACTTTTGTTTGATTCATTTTTTTCCAACTTTGCCACATAATGGGAGGCAACTCAATACAAATTCGAATTTTATAATGTGAGGTGCAGAAAAGAAGTTATTTTGTACTAATACTATATTTATGTGAAATTTGAAACATCTTCCCTATATTTGTGCAGTCATCTATTATGCTGCTCGACACAATATGAAGCCTTTTTGAACTCGTTCGCTGCGCTAACTCGACAAAAAGCCTTCATATTGTGACTCGCAATTGATATTTTACAATATCAATATGCAGACAACCTGATAATCGGTACTTATCAACGTTTGTTTAATAATTGTTTTGCATTTTCAATATTTTGGCCTCGAGCATCACTGAAGATAAATTATCGAAATGCGCATCTGGTGCCGTGAAATTGGTACCGTTAATGTTATTTTACAAGAGTTGAACGAACTTCAGTCCTGAGTTAATTATGAATGAATGACATTGTCAAGACAACAAAAAAAGATTACATTAAAAACTGTAGTATATATCGATCAATGGAAGGAGAAGATGTGTTTTTTCCTGTAATTTGACAAGGTTGATTCCATTGATATTGGAGAGTTCATTGACTGACAGGTTATACATTTCCATCCTTGATCACTTAATTATATCTTCCCTATATTTGTGCAGTCATCTATTACGCTGCTGGTTTTTATTGAATGTGATTATTGTCAGATAATTTAAAACATTGCTTCTGACACAAAATTTATTTAGTACCCCACGCTTAGAATCGCTTAGGAAGAAGGATTGGACATTTTTGTTTGTGGATAAGAAAGTGAACAGATCTCCTTTTTTCTAATATTTAAATTATTCATTCATTAAAATTGCATACATTGAAATACAAAATCAAATTCTAAATGTTGATCAAAAGGAAAACGGTAAAATTTTCTTCCTTGCATAGTTCGCCCTAGAGACGCATGCAATATTTGCCACTGGACGTTAAGCAACCAACAATCAATCAATCCTTGCATAAAAACAATTATTATATCTCAGATTAAAATCCAACAAGCGCGATCCCCTTTCTTCCTTCAAAAACAGAATGGTGGTGTACTAATTGAAAGCCAAACATAGTTCAACTACACTTTTCGTTATGAATATTTGCTAGGGAAAACATATTTTCCAGACCTTTTACCCTAAGCGTATACAAAAGGTTAGGTACAGATAAAACCGGACTTGTTAGATCTGAACTATTGGATAATATAACCAGTTTAGTTTTACAAGTATTACATTAATACAGTGGTTTTATGTACCAATTAATTTTCTCTTCGTTTAGATTGACTTCGTATGAAAATTACAAATAGATCAAATACAATCTATAGCATTTCAAATATATACCTGTACGATTGCAGAAAATTATCAAATATATACCTGTACGATTGCAGAAAATTTTCAATTTGTAGAAAATACAACATATAAAGTTCCCTCCACAAAAACGAAGCATATCTGAATACCTGAATTAACTTAGTAATGCATTTACAAAAGACATGACACATTTTATCATAATTATTGACATGCAGTGCTCACTTTACGTGAGTAGAATATATTTTTGATATTTCATAAAAGGAAGTAGAATTTGTTTTTCTCTAAAAAAATGATTATCCTTTAAGCTTAGTCCTCTTACCACTTGCTGTTTATGTATTCAGTGTATTACATTTCTATCTATAATATATATATATTGCATTTGTTTTATCACATGAACAACATGGTTTCAATTTAAATATACATTTCTTTTAAGTATTTTAAAATCTATCCGTTGTATTTGTTTTTATTTAAATGCTGAGGTTTAAGATCTATTCTTTTTATTGACTTTCTTTTTAGCATATCTGTATGCAACAGTATATAGTAACACCTATGCTAAATTACAGAGTATATATAATAGAGTTTCAGTAAGTTCACTGATTCTTCGGTCATTACCACAATCAATAATCTTGACCTAGGTTATCTCGACCTTAGATTGATCTAATTTGAATATCTATAGCAAATCAAGAAACTTAAAAACCCAAATTCTTATAAAAAGATATTGGATTAACAACTCTCTTATTCACATTAATGTAGTTTTTTTCACGAAAAAAGTATTGTTTCTTCCTTTCAAACAAGCCCAATCTCTTTCCATCCTCAAAATAAAAAAAAAAAAAAAAAAAAATGGTGAGCTTTAATTGAACGCTCAATATAATTAAACTATATTACTGGTTATAGATTTTTATCTGCAATAAACAATATTTCAAAACTTTTTAACTCAAGCGTATAAAAAAGAGTGGGTGCAGATACAATCGATTCTTAGTTTATACTTTTGGATAGTATAACAAGTTTAGTTTGACAAATATTGCATTGAAACAGTTTATTGTATGTACAAGTTCAACCTTTTGATCGTTTAGATTTACAAAATCTGACAAATACAAATAGATCAAATACGTAATCTAGCGTTCCAAGTTTTGCAAGTTGTTGAATTTTACAGTTATTATCCAATACCTACCATTCCATCAAAATAAATAAAGATGTGGTAGTATTGCCCATGATACAACTATCCACCAGATACCAAAAGCACGAGGATCTAAACAACCAAGCACAGTCCATAATGGACAAAATATAACTATATATCTAGGGACGAATTAAAATACTAATATACAAACTATTCCTACAAAAACCAAAATATCGCACGCAAAGGATATTATGAATTATTGTATCCATATACCACAATTTTATATAGAAGTCACTTGCTGCATACTTATATTTTATCACATGAAAATAAAATAAAAAGATTTCTATTTGAATGCACATTTCTGTCAAGTATTTTCAAATTTGATATGTCAAATCTGTTTTATGTAAATGATGAATACACAGGTTAGAAATTAGAATGTTGTATTAAATATGTAAATGATTATATTTTTTTATGTATTTGCCCCAGGGACCTTATTTTAAAACAAAATTAAATATCTGGTATAGTTTTTTTTTTTTTTTGGAGTTACATTTTTATAAAAAAATATACTACCACTTATGATATGATAGGCTATAATCGAGAATTTAACTTCATAAGTTTCCGTTGAGTTCACTGACTCTTCGGTCATTACCACAAGCAATAACCATGACCTAGGTTGTCACGGCCTTAGATCTTCCTTATTATTGAATATCTATAACAAAACAAGAAACACATGAAAATACCAAATTATTATAAAAAGATATTGGATTAACAAACCTCAAATTCATATTACTTTGTTTTTCCCCTAACAAAACAGTATTGTTCCTAGCGTAAGATCCCAATAAGCCCAATCCCTTCGTTCTTTCAAAATAAAAAAAACAAAGTTGATGCTTTAATTGAAAGCTCAACATAGTTAAACTATATTTCTGGTTATAAACTTTTGCCTGCTATAAACAATATTTCCAAACTTTTAAACTCAAGCGAATACAAAAGATTCGGTCAGATACAATTGATTCGGACTTGTTAGCTTATACTTTTGGATAGTATAACCAGTTTAGTTTGACAACTATTACATTAAAACAGAGTATTGCATGTACAAATTTACTCTTTGTTCGTTTATATTGACGAAATCTGAAAATTACAAATATATGAATTATGTAATATAGCGTTTCGAATGTTGAAAATTGCTGAATTTCATAGGTGTTATTAAAGACTTGTCACCAAACCAAAATAAGGTATGGGAGATGCGGTATGATTGTCAATGAGACAAGTATTCACAACATACCAAAGCAAAAAGATAAAACAACTAAACATAGTCCATAGAGGACAAAATATAACTATATAAATAGGGAAGAAGTAAAATAATATACTTACTATTCCTTCACAAATACATCGCATGCAAAGAGAGGCGAAAGATACCAAAAGGACATTCAAACTCATAAGTCGAAAATAAACTGACAACGCCATGGCAAAAAAACCGAAAACGACAAAAGACAAACAACAGTATACAAAACAAAACATAGAAAACTAAAGACTGAGCAACACGAACCCCACCAAACAACAGTATACAAAACACAACATAGAAAACTAAAGACTGAGCAACACGAACCCCACCAAACAACAGTATACAAAACACAACATAGAAAACTAAAGACTGAGCAACACGAACCCCACCAAACAACAGTATACAAAACACAACATAGAAAACTAAAGACTGAGCAACACGAACCCCATCAAACAACAGTATACAAAACACAACATAGAAAACTAAAGACTGAGCAACACGAACCCCACCAAACAACAGTATACAAAACACAACATAGAAAACTAAAGACTGAGCAACACGAACCCCATCAAACAACAGTATACAAAACACAACATAGAAAACTAAAGACTGAGCAACACGAACCCCACCAAACAACAGTATACAAAACACAACATAGAAAACTAAAGACTGAGCAACACGAACCCCACCAAACAACAGTATACAAAACACAAGATAGAAAACTAAAGACTGAGCAACACGAACCCCATCAAACAACAGTATACAAAACACAAGATAGAAAACTAAAGACTGAGCTACACCAACCCCATCAAACAACAGTATACAAAACACAAGATAGAAAACTAAAGACTGAGCAACACGAACCCCATCAAACAACAGTATACAAAACACAAGATAGAAAACTAAAGACTGAGCTACACCAACCCCATCAAACAACAGTATACAAAACACAACATAGAAAACTAAAGACTGAGCAACACGAACCCCATCAAACAACAGTATACAAAACACAAGATAGAAAACTAAAGACTGAGCTACACCAACCCCATCAAACAACAGTATACAAAACACAAGATAGAAAACTAAAGACTGAGCTACACCAACCCCATCAAACAACAGTATACAAAACACAAGATAGAAAACTAAAGACTGAGCAACACGAACCCCATCAAACAACAGTATACAAAACACAAGATAGAAAACTAAAGACTGAGCTACACCAACCCCATCAAACAACAGTATACAAAACACAAGATAGAAAACTAAAGACTGAGCTACACCAACCCCATCAAACAACAGTATACAAAACACAAGATAGAAAACTAAAGACTGAGCTACACCAACCCCATCAAACAACAGTATACAAAACACAAGATAGAAAACTAAAGACTGAGCTACACCAACCCCATCAAACAACAGTATACAAAACACAAGATAGAAAACTAAAGACTGAGCTACACCAACCCCATCAAACAACAGTATACAAAAC
The DNA here is from genome assembly GCA_017311375.1 of Mytilus coruscus. Lineage (NCBI taxonomy): Eukaryota > Metazoa > Mollusca > Bivalvia > Mytilida > Mytilidae > Mytilus > Mytilus coruscus. Next base: position 8,787,690 of record CM029598.1, read on the forward strand.
ACAAGATAGAAAACTAAAGACTGAGCTACACCAACCCCATCAAACAACAGTATACAAAACACAAGATAGAAAACTAAAGACTGAGCTACACCAACCCCATCAAACAACAGTATACAAAACGCAACATAGAAAACTAAAGACTGAGCTACACCAACCCCATCAAACAACAGTATACAAAACACAACATAGAAAACTAAAGACTGAGCAACACGACCCCCCTTTAGTGTTAATCGACCATATTTTAAGCTACATTTGTATACAGTAAACTATCACTCAGGATAAATGATAATGAATGGGAATTTTCTTCATACATTTTTTTTGAGTTCACTGATTCTTCGGTCGTTACCACAATCAATAATGATGACCTAGGTTATCTCGACCTTAGATTGGCCTATTATTGAATTTCTATAATAAAAAAAGAAAGACATTAAAATACCCAAATTATTATGAAAATATATTTGATTTACAAATCTCTCATCCATATCAATTAATTCTTTTCCAAGGAAGCGGCTGTTTTGTGTTCATGATAGCATTCACCCCCCTTAATATATTAATAAAAGAGGAAAATGGTACATAGAAATATAACACTTTTGATGTTCCTAACCAGTAATTAACATACTTTATATTTAAGTTGTTCAGTAATAAACCTATGAAGCACACTAAGCATTAATTTACTGAGGACACATCTTGTTATGTGTACTTAAGTTATATTTTCTCTCTAAAATATTTTTGTGATTTTTTTATTCAATTGGTACCATAACATTAAAAGATATATGTTTGTTTGATTTGTAGCAATTGTAATATTTTAAAACTTTGATATGAAGTAACAAATATTGTTTTTGACGTATTATTATCACAATTATTATTATTATTATTATTATCATTATTATTATTACTAATCTATAGATGGAAAACCATGATTACTTCATTAAATTCAAGACACAACCAGAACATAAGCAATAAAATATCATGACATAAAATATTTCCTTGTTAAAAGGACTTCCCCATATGGTTATCTTAACTTTGTTTGATACAAGGTGACACTGAGGTCGTTGATCCGATAGGATAGATAATTATATAAATAAATCAAATACACGAAAGGCGACGTGGGCTATAGTTGAATGAAAATGGAAAAAAAAAACCAAACAGAAAATGTTAAAAGAAGAAGAAAACAAAACTCTCCTGTTAAGAACATTTCTTTTTTTACTGCTTGTGTAAAAAAATGTATATAAATTCATGCCTGAAAATAGTACGTGCCCCACTATATAAAAACCTTTGTAACTGTAACCTTGTAATAGCATAATATTCATCTATGTGACCTTGTAATAGCAGATTAACATGTCATATTCTATTTCATTGAAAATGTTTGTTTATGTTTACATCCATGCATTACATCACTTATTAACGCAGACGATAATTAAAAGAATATGTTGTAATTAGAAACAAATGAAGACATGAAATGTGCAGAGTTTCATATTATCCTACAATAAATTACGTTCATTGACTTCTGACAATGACATAAATTTAGCAGCTATAGAGATATGACAGTGCACATCTACCTGACTTTTCATACTACAAGAAACCTGACTTTTCATACTACAACAAGCAATATGTTTGTTTTTTTCTCTGACAATTAGTCCAACGTCCTCTGGTCAGCTTGACTTTTCCTAACTACAATTTCAAAACCTCTTATTCATTAAAACATTTAACTTTGATAATCCTTGAATTATATTTGATTTTCAATGAAATGTGACGATTTGTGGGTTTTAACACATATATTACCTTTTTCATGACCAACTCAACAATACTGAATCCTTGTACAAGTGCAAAGCTTGATAACATTACATTCTAGTCAATATCTTGTTCGTAAAGGTTATCAATTTTAAAAAGTAAATGTGTGACTTTACTGCGTTCGGTGATGACTTTAGAAGTGCATTAAAAATACGATTACCATAAATACACAGATTTCTTTATAGCTAACCCTTTCGAAAACCTATGGTCGTGAATGCATGCTTTATCCCGTCTTCGCGACATAATGTTGTTGTTCCAGCAGATAAAGCCTCAAACAATATTGTTTTCTGTTAAAACAGTTAGTTAGTTTTTCCAACTAAGGAACTTGAAATTCACAGCCAATCTGGGAATTATATACATATATCATTCATGAAAGGGGAGATTTAAAACAAATCACACATCCGTCCTTCTTTCCTTTGGTATTAACAAAAAAAAAAGGACGATGAAAAAATATTGTAAATAAAATCCATGCCAGAAAAAAGTACGTGCCCCTATATAAAAACTTATGAGATCTTGTAATAGCATAATATTCAGCTATGTGACCTTGTGATAGCAGATTAACCTGTCATATTCTATTTTATTTAAAAATGTTTGTTTATGTGGATACGAATGCATTACAACATTTATAGTCACAGACAATAGTGAAAAGAATATTTTGTGATAAGAAAGTAAGGACGATATGAAATATTCAGCGTTCTATTTGATCATGAAGAAAAATGTAAAGTTCATTGACTGCTGAGTATCATAATGACATAAATCAAGCAACTATAGAGATAGGACAGTGCACATCTACCTGACTTGTCATACTACAATGTCTACCACAAACCATACTGTTTTTTTTTTCTGTGACAATAAATTCATCGTCCTCTAGGTCAGCTTGACTCTTCCTAAATACACTTTCAAAATCTCTTGATCATTAAAGCATTTAACTTTTATAATCCTTGCAATATATACTTTTTTCAAAGAAATGTGACGATGTGTGGTGTTTAATGCTTACTTTTTCATGACCAACTCAACAGTACTAAATTCACAGGTTTCTAACCCTTTCAATAATCTGAGGATATGGATGCTTTATCCTGTCTTCACGACAAAAAATGTTGTTGTTTCAACAGATAAAGCCTCAAACAATATTGTTTCTATCGGCTTCACAAATTATTTGATTTGAACTTGAAATTCACAGCAAATCCAGGAATTATCCACCTATAACATTCAAGAAAGAGGAGATTGAGAAACAAATCACAAATCAGTCCTTCTTTCCTTTGGTATTTACATAAAAAGGACGGAAATATTTTTTTATACTAGATACCAAAACTTCAAAAATATGTATATATCATAAAAGGATGGTATATAGCCGGCGCTTTCAGTTGTTCAACGAAGCATCTTTCTAAATTTCTTACTTCCATTCTTTCAAAAGTAAAAGATGACATTCAAAACATATTGTGCACGGTTATGCATAAGGATATATACTGAAGGTGTCAATCGTATCTTCAAATTTCTACAGAACTACTGCAAAATATTCAACGATAATTATTACAATTTTACAATAATATCAAATCTTTAGAATTTTCTATGTACTACACTGCTATTCCCCCAACTGAATTGAAAGATCAACTACATCTTATAGCATTGAACAGTGCCTTTAAAAATAATAATCTTAGATACAAGTTTTGTTGTTTGAGCCAACGTAAAATTTTACTTCGCGAAGAGCCACCCTAATTTCAACAACAAATGCAGCGAAAACGATATCATCAAAATGCTAGACATATTTTTTTCAGTTTGGTGGATTCATATTTCCACAAACAGTCGGTATTACAATGGGTACTAATTGTGCGCAGCTACTGACCGACTTCTTTTTGTACTCATATGAAACAGAATTCATGCAAAACATTCTTAAAGATAAAAAGAAGACGCATCAATGTTTTCAAATTTCACTTTCAAATAATATTGATACTGTCATGTCATCAATAGTATACCCACATTTTATTATGTACTTGTATTTCATATATTTCAGTGCAATAATGAATACTACCGATCGAAACCAAAAGGTTTGCTTATATCTGAATCTTTTTCTTAATATTGACACCTGATGGACGATTTCAAACTACGATGATAATTTCATCTTTCCCATTTCGCAGCAGTAATAACTACCCCATCATATGGCGTTAACATACTTCAATGTCACATTATACGAACTTCATTAACAGGGAAGTGCTCCTGACGCAAACCTCCTTCAAAGTATTATGAGGAAGAGCGAATGAAATCGACACTATATAAATTTTATGATCACCACTACGAAATTGTTGGTCGATACGGTGTAACTGTGTCCCAACTCAGAAGAGACACTTTTTTGCGGTCTCAGATTGTCTGATCTATAAATTTGTCGAATATGTCTTTTCCCTGTTTAGAAAATTTAACCTTGGATATTGAATGTGGATTCTCATGGCGGACAATGCAAGCATAGCGGTAGATCTGTTTGGAATTCATGCGATCCCTTATGTTGGTTTATTTTTCAAACTTGATTTGTATATTTTAAATGGATCTACGAGATAAATTCATTGGTTATCTAATGTTGCCTCTGATTTCGTATTGCAAGGGATTTTGAACTTTTAATTTATTATTGATAAGAAAGAAGTTTAGTACTTCCGTTGGTTTTAAAACCTTTTCTTATGTACATAGATACCAGGATTAAAACTTTGTATGTCAGTAATTCGATCACGTTTGGTAGTCAATTCATAGTTTACACAATATAAGTCATTCAACTTTGATTGCATGCATTTTAAAATGTAAATTATCAATCTGACACAATACAAAAATAGGTCGTACCTTTAAAGTGCAAATATAAGTTACAAAGCGGATATAATGTTATCATTAAACAACCTCGCGTTGATTCGGTCAGCACTTTATTTAGAGTTACTGTGAAAATTCTTTCTCCAGAGGGAAGATAGAGGCGCAACTCAGAAACGGATACTAAAAAGTTGAGTTTTAGAGAGCATATAGTCTAAGTTTCCCTCCTCGTCCAACAATAAAACATACCATTTTTTCGTCCTTTTTGGCCCTGAGCATCACCGAAGAGACATTAATTGTCGAAATGCACATCTGGTGCAGTAAAATTGGTACCGTTAATGTTGTTACACATTTATTTCAGGTTCTAAATTTAAAGACAGATTGAAAGTATAATTCAAACTTTAAAAAATAAACTTGCCAACGTGGATACAAATATCTTATTTTAGGAAGGAACATTCAAATGATTGTCATATAAATTTCATATCTGTGACGTATTTTAAATATTTTCATAAATTAGACAATTTCTTCACATTCTTTGTTGACAATTACTGAACAAATTTAAAACAGATGCATTTGTATAAAATGCCTTTGAACATACAATTTGCTGGAAGTTATAGTTTCGACATTTTAAAATAAATGAAATTAATGATTATTATCGCCATGGTTACTTAAAATACATAATCATTCATTTAATGCTCTTGTTGTGAATCTAAAATTTTTAATATTTAAATTAGCTTGTGTGAAAAAAGTTTAAAATTTAATACATTGTGGAGATAAGACTTTTGTCAAATAAAACTTGGGACGGTTTCGCGAAGCTATCTTAAGACCTGTTATAAGATACTAGAATATCTTATGACATGTCTTATGATCCTCTTAGGACTATCCAAGACCTCGCCTCAAAACTGTCGTAGGTTGATCTTAGCAAAGATATCCTAAACCTGTCGCATGTTCTTTTAATTTAAACAAAAGTAACCTGGATTTATGGGAAATTCATGTAAATGTAGACTGTGTTTCCCATATATTACTAAACGCATTGATTAATATTTCAAATTTTCAAAGATGGAAATTTGTTCATCTACAGGAGACACCAAGGGACAAGGGATATACTCTTGAAGCGGTAGACAATAACAACAATCCTCCCCGTGTCAGAACCAGATTAACAAAACAAATAGAGAAACTGAATCTGGTCAACTAACAAATATATTTTAAAATGTCAAAAATATGATTTCAAGCAAATTGTATACTCAAAGGCATTTTATACAAATGCATCTGTTTTTAAATTTGTTCAGTAATAATAATAATAATAATAATAATAATAATAATAATGATAATATCTTTATTTAAAGAGAGTAATTCATTTGGATTAAACCAATTTTAAATAAGGCTCTCTAAATACAATATCAACTACATGACTAAAACATAATTAATCTACTAATATACACATGTAAACAATAGATGTATATAAACAAAATATAATTACAACAACAAAAAACCGCCTATAGTTTACATTGTGGCTTAACTTATAAATTTGACACTTTTAAAAAGATAATGACTTGTTAGAGTATTTGAAACAAAGAATGTAAAGGAATTGTCTAATTTATGAAAATATTTAAAGTAAACCACAGATATGAAATTTATATGACAATCATTTGAATGACATACTTTGTAGTCTTGTCTCCAATTATATTTAAAATGTTATGTTATAATAACATGTATATCGTAAAAACGCGAAAAGGCGAAAAGGCGAAATCGCGAAAACGCGAAAACGCGAAAACGCGAAAACGCGAAATCGCGAAAACGCGAAAACGCGAAATCGCGAAAACGCGAAAAGGCGAAATCGCGAAATCGCGAAGTCGAAAACGCAAAACGCGAAAGGCGAAGTCGAAAACGCGAAAACGCGAAGTCGAAAACGCGAAATCGATTTCGCGTTTTCGACTTCGCGTTTTCGCGTTTTCGACTTCGCGTTTTCGACTTCGCGTTTTCGCGTTTTCGACTTCGCGTTTTCGCGTTTTCGACTTCGCCTTTTCGCGTTTTCGCGTTTTCGACTTCGCGTTTTCGACTTCGCGTTTTCGCGTTTTCGCGTTTTCGCCCTATAGAATATGAAAGGCGAAAACGCGAAAACGCGAAAACGCGAAATGGCCTTAACCGGCCACCATAAGGAACACATTATGTTTTGGAAATAACTACATCTCTGACTGTAACAAACATTTTTTTTTTATCTTAAACTGACAGCATTAAGATGCATGATTTTGTTTTATTGATAACATAAGTTACGTATGGTGGATGCTTTTTTTTAAAAGACGGTCGCCATTCCTATGGGAACATCTGTGCTGTGTTTCTCGACGAGTTCATTTTGTCCGTTCATCAAATTCGACAGGTCTAACAAGAGCTCCTCAAGAAAAATGAAAAGAAGCTGCCTTATTCTACAATTCTACATTCCATTTTACAGAGTATGTCTTCTCATTGGATAATTTAAAGTTTGATGACTATATTGATCGTATTTGTCCCATTGAACTTGAGTTTAATTAAAACCTTGACCAACTAACTTGACGACTTCAGTTTTCCCATTGTAAACTTTCCATTTTTTAATGTAGCTGTAACTGTAGCTGCCTCGAGGTAGCTGCATACGGAGTATCGAAAAAAACTTATCATTGATAGCAGGCTTATGATTTTGTACACCAGACGCGTGTTTTATCTACAAAAGACTCATCAGTGACGCTCCAATCAAAAAAGTTAAACGACCAAATAAAGTACGAAATTATAGAGCATTGAGGACCCAAAATTCCGAAAGGTTTTTACCACATACAGCTAAGGTAATCTATTCCTAGGAGTAGAAAATCCGGAGTGAATTTCTCTAAGCATTAAAGTATTTAAAGGAAAATGGAATTGCTATTAAACAAAATACACCTGCTCCACATCAACACCTGTGAAGTGTAGTGATCTGAAAGAAAAATATTCCGGCTATAAATCAAATTATGGACAAGTTTATTTTATCTCGACAGCTTCAGACATTCCAATTTATGTGTTTTTCGACTAGACCAAATCATTACTGTATCTTAAAGTTTGCACAATGTTTTCAAGCTGTAATTCCATCTCTGTTTCTTGCTATTTTATGTATAAAACAAAAAGAAATGACTTTGGAAGATGTATGAAAAAAATAAGATAAATGCATTGTCCAGTCAAATATTTAGAAATGGTTAGACCATCATTGTGTATATAGTATTCCTTTAACAATAATAACTTTCAATTGTGTTTGCACTTGCTATAAATAAAATGGATCCTTTCCTTAGAAATAAACAATTATCCGTGTTGAAGGCCGTACTTTGGCCTATAATTGTTTACTTTTTACACATTGTGACTTGGATGGATAGTTGTCTCATTGGCACTCATACCACATCTTCTTATTTATATATTAAAGATAACTGTGCATATATAAAACCATTGTTTGTGAATTCCGCACGAAAAATCAGACTCGATGTGTTCCAAAAATACGGATGACGTAACGCGTTCCATAAATGTAGGCAAAACTTATAAAAAATGCCTTCCAGAAATAAATACACAAATATGAATGGGACATATTGGTAACTGTTCTGACTTCTGTTTCTATAAAAATGTCTTAAACCAATTGCAGCAGGATACACGAAGGGTTCATAGATACTTAATTTATACTGGGTCACACACATGTACACCAAGTTCAGTGTCCTTTAGGTCAGCTTGACTTTATGTAGGTTGTGGTGACAATATGTCAACTTTATCTAAATAGATCAATTAACTTTGATATAAAAACATAAAACATTTATTACTAAACGTGCATAAACTTTATATTATTTTTCATTGTTTGAATGCTTTTCTGCACATTTTAATCTCTAGAACTGCCTTCTTTAAAATATATATATAAACATTGAAAGATTTAGAAGTTTGTTTTTTTTTCTAATTAAATTACAAACATTGAAACATATATATAGATTAATTATACGATTTTTAAGAGAGACAAATAACTAATACATGAATCAGTTATAACTTTGATTGCATTCTGTGCAATCATTTTAGACTAGGAAAAATTATACATCCTAATAAATGAGGTAATGGGATGCCCATATAAGTAAATAGCCTAAATACGACACTCGGTATTTTTTTATCTAAATTTCTTGGAAATCAAAATGATTCTCAACCCATGTTTTTGGTGGGGTTCGTGTTGCTCTAGTTTTTTATGCAGTGCTTATGAGAATGATGTTTGTCACTTGGTTGTTTTCTGTGTTTTTATGAAGTGCTTATAAGAATGATGTTTGTCACTTGGTTGTTTTCTGTGTTTTTATGAAGTGCTTATGAGAATGATGTTTGTCACTTGGTTGTTTTCTGTGTTTTTATGCAGTGCTTATGAGAATGATGTTTGTCACTTGGTTGTTTTCTGTGTTTTGTCACTTGGTTGTTTTCTGTGTTTTTATGCAGTGTTTATGAGAATGATGTTTGTCACTTGGTTGTTTTCTGTGTTTTTATGCAGTGTTTATGAGAATGATGTTTGTCACTTGGTTGTTTTCTGTGTTTTTATGCAGTGTTTATGAGAATGATGTTTGTCACTTGGTTGTTTTCTGTGTTTTTATGCAGTGCTTATGAGAATGATGTTTGTCACTTGGTTGTTTTCTGTGTTTTTATGCAGTGTTTATGAGAATGATGTTTGTCACTTGGTTGTTTTCTGTGTTTTTATGCAGTGCTTATGAGAATGATGTTTGTCACTTGGTTGTTTTCTGTGTTTTTATGCAGTGCTTATGAGAATGATGTTTGTCACTTGGTTGTTTTCTGTGTTTTTATGCAGTGTTTATGAGAATGATGTTTGTCACTTGGTTGTTTTCTGTGTTTTTATGCAGTGCTTATGAGAATGATGTTTGTCACTTGGTTGTTTTCTGTGTTTTTATGCAGTGCTTATGAGAATGATGTTTGTCACTTGGTTGTTTTCTGTGTTTTTATGAAGTACTTATGAGAATGATGTTTGTCACTTGGTTGTTTTCTGTGTTTTTATGCAGTACTTATGAGAATGATGTTTGTCACTTGGTTGTTTTCTGTATTTTTATGCAGTACTTATGAGAATGATGTTTGTCACTTGGTTGTTTTCTGTGGTTTTATGCAGTACTTATGAGAATGATGTTTGTCAGTTGGTTGTTTTCTGTGTTTTTATGCATTACTTATGAGAATGATGTTTGTCACTTGGTTGTTTTCTGTGTTTTTATGCAGTACTTATGAGAATGATGTTTGTCACTTGGTTGTTTTCTGTGTTTTTATGCAGTGTTTATGAGAATGATGTTTGTCACTTGGTTGTTTTCTGTGTTGTGCTTATGAGAATGATGTTTGTCACTTGGTTGTTTTCTGTGTTGTGCTTATGAGAATGATGTTTGTCACTTGGTTGTTTTCTGTGTTGTGCTTATGAGAATGATGTTTGTCACTAAGTTGTTTTCTGTGTTTTTATGCAGTGCTTATGAGAATGATGTTTGTCATTTGGTTGTTTTCTGTGTTTTTATGAAGTACTTATGAGAATGATGTTTGTCACTTGGTTGTTTTCTGTGTTGTGCTTATGAGAATGATGTTTGTCACTTGGTTGTTTTCTGTGTTTTATGCAGTGCTTATGAGAATGATGTTTGTCACTTGGTTGTTTTCTGTGTTTTATGCAGTACTTATGAGAATGATGTTTGTCACTTGGTTGTTTTCTGTGTTGTGCTTATGAGAATGATGTTTGTCACTTGGTTGTTTTCTGTGTTGTGCTTATGAGAATGATGTTTGTCACTTGGTTGTTTTCTGTGTTTTTATGCAGTGCTTATGAGAATGATGTTTGTCACTTGGTTGTTTTCTGTGTTTTTATGCAGTGCTTATGAGAATGATGTTTGTCACTTGGTTGTTTTCTGTGTTTTTATGCAGTACTTATGAGAATGATGTTTGTCACTTGGTTGTTTTCTGTGTTGTGCTTATGAGAATGATGTTTGTCACTTGGTTGTTTTCTGTGTTTTTATGAAGTACTTATGAGAATGATGTTTGTCACTTGGTTGTTTTCTGTGTTGTGTTTATGAGAATGATGTTTGTCACTTGGTTGTTTTCTGTGTTGTGTTTATGAGAATAATGTTTGTCAGTTGGTTGTTTTCTGTGTTGTGCCATTACGTTGTCAATTGGTTTTCGACTCATGAGTTTGAATGTCCCTTTGGTATCTTTCTCCCTTTTTTAAACACGTGGGGCGTTTATCACATCGTTTGAACTAGTTAATCACGACGTAAGAACTAGTTCATCATATCGTATAAACTAGTAAATCATATCGTAAGAACTAGTTCATCACATTGCTTTCATTTGCAAAGTGATTGCATTAAGTCGGGTATATGACAGTCGATCGCCGATAATTCCAATAAGGATCGTTAGAAAAGATATGATTTGTAATTGGTCCGTATATATGAACACCCATTATATATCTAGTTGATAAGTATATATTTTATCTCCCGTCCTTGTAACCCCTCATGTCATTGTGCTTTGGGGTCATATGAACTCCGATTGGATGTATCTTGATTTACGCACACGATATGTAAAATGAAAGACTTCAACGATAAAGGAGGGGGTCTTTAGCAATTTGACCTTATGTTCCGGAAACTCATGATAAATGCAGGATATCATCTTAGTGTCAATTAGAATGTAGCATGTAAATTTTGTCAAAACATTAATATCAAATGAATATTATATAATACACGTCATTGAAGTGAAAAAAGGTTTACCGTACATTGAACAATCTAGTTCAAACTATTGCTATTATACTATTTCTTTTACATGTAATCGTATTCTGGTTTTAGTTAGAAGGGAATATCCTTTTGATTATAATGTATCACGGTTTGTCATTTTTCGAAATAAACATCTACCGCCTTATTATGTTTTAAAAATCAGTTATAAGAAGTCAGTTATTTCGGTCAGACTATTTTGTCAAGTTTACACAATTGTGAATGATTGATCTTTTATTAAACGACTTTCTATTATCTAAATCGGTTGGTAATCTACAACACTTTTAGTAATAAAACGAACTTTACAACATATAGCTATAGGGTATTTAGTACAGGTCCAATTTGCAGCTATTGTTTTTACAATCTTTACAAATGTTAGTTGTAATGGTATGTCAGAAGTAGAATGAAATAAGAGGTTAATACGCATTCTCTTTTATTACTAAAAAGCGTAGGTTCAAAATTGTAATGATTTGTGCTTGAATATAAATTCTAAGAAAACTAGGGTATAGATATCCAAAAAAACAGGCAGACATATCTCTCATAAATTTATATTCAACAAAGATGAGTTTGAGGATGTATCTAAATATAAGTATTTGGGTATCCGGTTAAATGCCTTATACTCATTTTCATATGCTCAGAATGGTTTATCACATGAAAAAATAATATATTACTGTACTACAAATGTTTCTAATCATATTGTTATGTGTTTTGCGCCCTTTTGAGGCTACAATTTGATGACTAAAAATTGTTCTTATCCTTGCAGGTTCCGAGAACTACTTCAAGTCTGCACATATAACATGCAAATGCATTTCGTTAAGAAATATGAATTCTTTTGACAAGGTTTTCAATGTTGTGAAGACAAAAATAAAAAAGCTGACTTTACGTGATTTTCCATTCATAATTTCTTTAAAAGGATGATACAGTTATGCCTTAATTTTTAACCTACTTAATGTAGACCTTTATGTAAAAGACAATATAAGATGAGTCATGTTGACGCAATTTGATTGTGTTGTCATTGAGGCGACGTTTTAATGGCAATTTTCTTAATTTTAGCAAATATATAATTTCATCAGTATAATTTACAAGTTTTGCTTAAATTGTTCTTTGGAAAATTAGTTGATAATTATAAAAACAATTTCTGTGTAAATATTTTTTGTGCTCTATATTATTTCTTAGCATCATTGTGTAAAATTGTCAATGATTTGACCAATTCACAATTTTGCTTAATGTACTATCTTTCCAAGGCTGTTCAACCAATAAATGGCAAATGTTTCAAAGTGAAACATCAAATGTGTTACTATACAATAATTGACTTTTGATTAGGTTGACGCAATGATCAATCAACCCCAGAGATATGATATTCACCGAGGCCAACGGCCAAGGGTGAATGTCTTATCTCTTGGGTTGATAATTCATTGTATCAACTGCTATCAAAAGTCAATAATTGTTTTATCATATTACTTTTTATCCCTTTCCAATTTCTAAGATATTTAACTGCTCATTTGATACTAAATATATTGTCTACTTTGGTACTTGCTACACTTTTACAAGTTATAAGATTTATTGAGGAAAAAAACAATCAAAAAAAAAAACAAGTTATAAGATTTATTGAGGAAAAAAACAATCAAAAAAAAAAAGAAGAAAATGAGAATGTAAATGACCTAATAAACCTACGTTATTGACGGTGCCTAGGAAAAAAACATTTGTAGGTACACGTTAGCTGTTCCATATCTTAAGACCTCGTCACAACAGACCAAGACCACAAAGATCCCACTACGATCTATAAACAAGATCGTGGTATGGTCGGCTTGAATATTCAATATTTCTAGTTTCCACGTTCATACCACGACCTTGCTATGATCGTGGTAAGATCCTGCTACGATTCTACTACGATGGTAACACATTCTAGTTACGATCCTGTCACGCTCTTATTTCGTCTTTTAAGACCTTACCACGACTAACAGATCTCTGTACGCTTCTACCAACCCCTTCCCGATCGCATTACGATCTTAATACGAGTCTACTTCGATCAAACCACTACTCTACTACGTTGTCACTGAGCTCTTAAATATCTTGACTTTCCCATTGTACACACCAGTTTCCTTGAGAAAATATGCCGCCAAAGGTATCAAAAATTATTGCATTCTTTTTTATATCAACAGAATGAGGTCGTGCAATTATCGTGGCTAGGAAGTAGTAGTATCGTAGTAAGGTCGTTCTATGGACGACAAGCGCGTAGTAGCAGCGTACTATTGTCTTCCTCATCGTAGTATAATCGTATCAATGTCGTAGTAGAAACGTAATAAAGACGTAGTGAAATCGGGATAGTCGCAGTGAAATCGTAGTAAGGTTGCAGCGAAATCTTTTCCATAGGCTTCCCTATTGCACCACGTTTCCTATACGATACTTCTACGCCCATCCTGATCTTACTACGTCCTTACTACGATCTTCTTACGCTTCTACTACGACTAGTTCTGGCAACGACTGCACTACGAATGCTTCGAGCATATTCAAAGTTCACCTCCAAAGTTGACCTCCACGATCATGACGACCTTGGCACGTCCTTACTACGACCACCACGATCTTACTACGACATCCAAAATTTTTCATAATTTTTGAGGTCGTAGCGGGATTGTTGTCCTAGTGTGATGGGGTTATTATATCAACCTTTCGTTATTTTCCCCTCGGTGAATATAACGTTTTATCAAAGAAGATTCCCTAGGTTTTAAGTCAATGAGAAAAGAGATTTTAATAGTCATGTAATATTTAGGTATATAGATTCGACATTACAGTCTGCAATTTATAGAAAATGTCAAAAACATTTCATTTCAGGACCAATTCGACCCCACATGATACCTTGTCCTTTTCACTAAATGTTGGGTCAATATCGGTGTCAATGTCCCTGATCCGTCGGATGACGGTTTCAAAACCACAGATGTTTGATAATTCAAAAAAAAATTAAATGAGAGGAGGCATATTTTGGCGAGAGACTTGCAAAAATATCCAATATTAATTTCTTGTCGTTTTGGATAGCGCCATGATGTTATCAGATCCTCTTCAAATTTGATTGAAGCTTTCCACTCATGACTTTACTTTTATCATTTATAAGACAATACAACTGTAATAGGGTACAGTGGGCGGTAGAGCAGACTAGATTATGTCAATACTTTTATTACGACAGTATAAACAACAACCCTGTCTATGGGACCAGGTTATATACTGGTAATATGTATCAGTAACTATATTCTTATTCAGTAGTAAATAATATCTTATAAATATATATTTGTCACAAGAGTATAGAATCTGCAATATTCTCAAACTCTATGAATAGAAAATATGTCTTAACTATATGAAGACAAAGAACCCACTGGTCACAATATAGATTTAGGCGGGAAAACTATATCCAACCACAAAACAAAGGAATCTAGAAATATCCAACCAATAGAAAGACTCAAACAAGACACACCTTAAACTACTCACAACTCACTTGACCATAACACCTCTGGAAAATTCCTAAATCCAATGTATAGTTAAATATAACAATACATGTACTATAAAGATCAATCATAGCCTGAAGACAAAATCAATATTTTGTCAAGTAGATGAATAAAATATATTCTTTTTAAACAAAAGAGAACTGTATCAATCAAATAACTTTATAAAGCATATTTTATAAATGTATTATAAAATATGAGAAATACACATTATCACACAACTCTTTGGAATCATAACAGAAAAGACCATGTAAGATGAGAGCTTAGCTAATTATTCTCATGTTGACGGCATTTTAAAAAAAATTGTATTGTTGTATGTAAACCTTTTCCCCCCTTTATCTATATATTTACTTAATATACAATGTTTGTTATGTTGTTACATTGTTTACTTACATTTTATGATATGACATGTCTTTTCAATATTTTATATTGCTATAGTTTCATGCTCATTTTATTTAAACGGTTATGCATGTTTATTGTTTTTTAATTTCTGCTTATTTGATATTCTATATCATTGCATGCATTTAATCTAGGTATAAATTAATGTATGCTTACGTTTTACTTTATATATTATAACTATCAATCTTCATCTATATTAGTAAGAGCGCAACATTTTGTTGCTCAAACAAACGAACACATATTTGATGATTTAATTCATTTTGCTACATTAAAAAAAATCTCAAAGTGTATTTTAAAAATGTATTTGCTTATTTAGGATGGACAGAACGGGCAGAAAAAATAAATACTCTTTTCAATACTTTCTTCGTTTTTATGGGATAAATCACGAGGAGTAATGACCTATTTACAGTGCAGTCCCTAAATTTTGATAAATTTTCCTTCATCAGTAGATTGTAACACATAAACATTTTTTTTTATTGATAGTCATTATCCTTTGTAAGATATACGCCACTGTACTATGAATAAATATACACATTTATTGAGAATAAATTCGGCTATGTAATAAATAAAACCTTTGTAAGATATACGCCACTGTAGTATGCATAAATGTATACATATATTGAGAAAAAATTCTGCAATGTAATAAATAAGATAATCTTGTAATTATTGTCTGTGGTCATTAAAAGCGTCAAACTGACTCTTATCAAATTCATTTTCATCATGTGCTTCAATGTTCCTATTTGGTAATTTGTTAGACTGTGAAGCTTAATTGCTTTTATTTAATAATGATCAACATTGATATCTTATCACTTCATGAAAAAATATTCCCAATAAAATTTTCGGTAATTTAAATTTAATGTCTTTTGTTAGTGGAAAAATTAAATATCTTTTCATTGATATTTATCCCACCTTTTGTAAAAATATTTTCGTATTGTTTTAATGACTGTTTTCATTCGAGCGCAATGATGTAGACGAAATGCTTCTGGTGTCTAAATTGTAAACCTGGTATCTCAGATGACTTTTTTAATTGCTTAAATCTGCACATTCTGCTGATTTATTTATAACATTAAATGTAGTTATACAATTACTTGAATATAATTAATAACCTGGATATAAGCCAATGTATTATCGGTCGTTGTCCTCTCTGCACTTAAAATTGTTTTTGGTTGGTTAACCTGACACTCTTCCCGCTATTTAAATCTTTGTTGGTATTGTATTTCCCTAAAATATTTCATAAATTAGAATAGTTAGAGCATGAAAACTTTTAACATAGTAACATATATTTCAGAAAAAAAAAGTGAATAAAACAGTCTATGATCTAAGCCCAAGAATTTGCATCAAAATGATGTTGAATAAAAAGTGAACTTATCTCCTGCACCACTTAGAAAACACCATATTTTAAAATTAAACTGTCACATCAATTATATTATGTTAGTTCACAGATACCACATGGTTTCTCTCTCAATTTATAGGTAACAATTGTTGCAAGAAGGGATAAAAATGAAATACACAATACCAATCAAGAAAAGTATCTTTTTTTTCATTATATATGTGATTTTGATTTTTTTTACAAAATTTATTTTTTTCAATAAATTGCAAGATAAGAATAATGTAAAACCATATACAAAATAATTAGTTTTCAAATAAATCTTGAAAGTCATGATAAACAACATCAAAGAATATTTCCAAATTTTTTATTTTTTTAATTTAAAAAAAAGGGGGAGGCTCAACCCCAATGTGCCTGTGCATTTTCCTAAAACTTTTAAAGTTTTACAATTTTGTGTTTAAAACATCTGTTTGTTAAGTAATATTATCGGTCGCCTTATCAGTATGAAATGACAAATTTATAGCCCTACTTAACCATTTTATAATTGAGAGAAGATATGAAATTTTCACTTTCTTGTGCATGGATCTAGGACCGAAAATATGAATATGTCAAATATCAATTTTGTTAGTCGAATCACTCGTTCATTTATTTGACCCCAAAAAAATGCATACCGACACGAGTTTTAACTGGACCGACAAAAGGTAGAAGGAAATGTGTAAACTATACAATTCTGATATAACAAGTAGAAGTAAAAAATTGACCAAACAGTTTATTGATGTATTAACTTGTTACATGGATATGTTAAAGAAAAAAAAACTCATCAAAGATACAATGTCAGCTTCTTGGTCAGATTCTGTCATATCAGTTGCGCAAATCTTGGTTCTTTTGAATATAGTTGTGGTATTTGTTCTTTTTTTTTTTTTTTTTGTTCATATCACGCTATCATTTTGCAGGGGAAATATATGGCCCCTTAACAAAAAAGTATTTAATTTGCGCTCCAAAGTTTAGTTCAAGTACTATAAAGAACGATTAAGTTTGCAATGTAATTAGCGTCCCAAATACTAGTCCCGTAGAAGAAATTTTGTAGCGTACTCCATAAATATTTAAGTGAGATTATACTCTTTTCTCAAACATTCCTAAAATTTACCTAGGTATACAATTTTACAATGTTCACATTTTTAAGGTGACAAGAAATAAGATGGACATATTTCAAACTGAAACAAACACAGAAACACAATCCTTACATTTTTTATGATAACAAATACAGATAATCCAGTGCATTGAAGAAATCTCAAAGGTGCAAACAACAATCACTATAACAACAGATGGGGACACAAATTAGAGGATGCAAACCAAAGCTGGAGATATTAAGTTTTGAACTTTTTTAAATCTTGAGCAACTTATCCATCTCGATATCCTATTTCCACCTCTTATCATTATTTATATATTGAAATCATCCCTTCGTAAATTTTAGGGACGCCATCATGAGTTGGTTGACCGTTATGGAATAATCGGATATGTTCCTTATGTCGTAACTAAAATACCCTTCCCTTTTCACGAATGTGACTTACCGAATTAGACTATTTCCCGGATTTGTAATAACATAAGCAACACGACGGGTGCCACATGTGGAGCAGGATCTGCTTACCCTTCCGGAGCACCTGAGATCACCCCCTAGTTTTTGGTGGGGTTCGTGTTGCTTAGTCTTTAGTATTCTATGTTGTGTCTTCTGTACTATTATTTGTCTGTTTGTCTTTTTATTTTTAGCCATGGCGTTGTCAGTTTATTTTCAATCTATGAGTTTGACTGTCCCTCTGGTATCTTTCGTCCCTCTTTTATATACTTTACCTATATTATTGCTGCAAAAACTGTCAATTGGCACAAATGCAAATCGCCGCTTTGCAGAGAGTCTCGGTTTGTATTTTTAGACTAGATGCGATTTAAAGCTTTGTATATAGTGTAGACATCTACCTTCTTTATTGCTGACCTCTTAATGTGCTATCAATATCGATCGTTGTGTCATTTAATCCCGTACTCTTAATTGTTTTTTTTTTTTTTTAAAACCCTTTTCTAAACATTACTATTGTATTAAGTATTAGATACAATACAAAGGTAACAAAGAAACAGGCCGGTAACAACCGTTGCCGGATAGTTTTTCTGCACGAGTAGTCAGGTCAAGGTCCGAGGCGCTAGCCGAGGACCTTGACCTGACTACAAGTGCAGACAAACCATACGGCAGGTTGTTTCCGGCCTATTTTTGTTACCTTTGTTTTGTATCTGACTTGTACGACGTTTCAGGAAGGAAGAAGTACATTTTGCATTTAGAAAAGGTAGCAAAACTAAACATATTAGAAACTTCAATGGCCATATACCAGTTAATGTAAGTTACAGTTTAAACACATTTTTTTCACTTCCTTAAGCCGAGAATTTTTTCTAAAACAATTTCAAGAATTTAATAACTTTATAAAAAAGAACCATTTCAAGGAAAAGATGAATGTTGTTTACATTTGAGACTTGTTAGAATGCAACTTCGCTAGAAAGTAATTCATAAAAAAAAAACACAGAGCTACCATTTGATTTTTTTTTGTGGAAAACGGAAGGAAAAGGGGGTTTAATCCATTTAAAATAAACAGAACTGATATTAAGTGAATGAAATGTTATGAAAAACTGGATTTTGTCTTGTTATTTGATATATATATATATATATAGGCATATATTTTGGATTTTTTTTAATAGTTCATACATATAGGTTTTTTATATGTCTCTGATAGTGTTGATCAGGATTTAACACGTGTCACTATATGATCCAATCGCAGCTTACCGTTCAAAATTGATGACATTAGTTGAATGATTTTCTTCACGATTTGCTGCATATTTGAACATGTATTACATGGACACTTTTATTTATAGGATCAATCGTGCATTGGTGAGTTGATAGGGATTTTATCTTTGATTAGATTTGATTTTTTATATATATTTCCTGTCTTTTTATTGAAATATAAACGTTGGTACCAGCATTTCTTTACTTTCAGCATTGTCCAGAATACTATTCATGTCCATATGTTGAAGGAAAAAAACACTTACGGACCGACCATTTAGCTTCAAAGGGGTATCTTCTTTTCTCAGTAAGAACATTATTTATTTTCAACGCTATCACCCAACTATTTTCATTTTTTTCGAAATTAGACGATTATATACGGTATACGGAAAATCGGGAATCAGAACATTATTTTGTCATCTGCTTGACCACAATATATTTTTCTCATAAAATTGGGTATCAAAATATTTTTAGAAAAAGACATACCCCTTTTTTAAGTTAAATGGTCAATCCCTTAGTCGGTACTGATATGAATAGTAATTTACTGGAATTGTTTGAAATATAGGTATTGATGCTAACGTAAATATTTTAATCAAATAGACAGGAAATATGTCGGTGAAACAAAAGTTCAAATCTGATTGAAGTGCCCATGAACTCTCTGATCATGCACGGGTGATTCTATTCATAAAAGTGTCCGTGTAACAACTAAAAGTGTCCGTGTATCATCTAAAAGTGTCCGTGTAACACCCGTTAATGTACTGTTTTTCTATAGCTCTGCTGGGGGTAAAGTCGTACAACATTTTCTATTCCTGTCTCGATATTTCTGAACTTTCTTTTCTAGCCTCGTCATATCTGAACTTTTTTCGTTTTGTCAAGTAGTATCTGAGGTTTTTCATTTCTTGTCTCGTTATATCTGGACTTTACCTTCATGTCTCGTTCTATCTGAACTTTATCTTCCTGTCTCGTTCTATCTTTACTTTCTATTCCTGTCTCGCCATATCTGAACTTCTTTTCCTGTCTCAATAGAATAGGACTTTCTTTCATTTCGTTATAATATAGATTTTCTTTTCCTGTTTCATTATATCTTACCCTTTTTCTCCTCTCGTCATATAGGGACCCTCTTTTCTGTCTTGTTATATCTGAACTAAATTTCCCTGTCTCGTTTAATTTGGTTATTTTCCTGTCACATCATTTCTGAACTTTATTTTCCTGTATGGTCATAACAGGACATTCTTTTCGTTTCCTTTGTCGTCATTTCTAAACTTTCTTTTGCTGTCTCGTCATATTTCGACTTCGTTTTCTTGTTACATACGAATTTTCTTTTCATTACTCGTTATATATATGGACTTTCGTTTCCTGTCTCTTTATATCTTTTTTTCCATTATTTGAACTTTATTTTCTTATTAGTTATATCTGAATTTTGTTTTCCTATCTCATTATATCTGAACTTTTTTTCGTGTCTCGTTACATCTGATGTTTCTGTTCTTGCTTCGTCATATCTGCTTTCTTTTCCCGTCTTGATTTATCTGATCATAATTTTCCGTCTCATTTTATCTGAAATTTTTTTTCTGTTTTGTCATAGCTGGACTTTTACTTAAATCGGTATACTGTCCCCATATTTATCATTAAAGAAATAATAAGAAATCAAAAAATCAACACGTCCACGATACAAATTATTCTAAGTACGGACTGGTTTCAATAATTATGGACATTGCTAACCATAGGCTATTCAAACCCACGACAACTACTTCCAACGATGATATAAAAACATATATTTATAGTAAAATTCGCTAATAAGGTTTGGGTGCTATCAATTTCTCACCAAAAACCTGCTCAGAAAATAACGCCTGATTGATTCAAAGATAAAACTGTGTCATTTTATTTCATTTACCGACACCAAACTTATTGCATCAACCACAAGAAGGTATTACAGACCTTTACCCTGAAAAATGTAAAATCAAAATCTCTTTATTGCTCTTATTCATGATCCCCTAACAGAAATAATCCCGCTGATCATGTTGTTACTTGGAACCTTTGCGTCGTGAACAATGAAGAACTTAGAGAGCAGTTAGTCATGGGCTCGAAATATCGAATTCCAAGTAAAGTGCGAGCCGGATGAACTTAAACTGATTGGATCAAACATGTTCGATCATGCATTCTGAGGAGCATAGAATACTACGATGTACCATGAGCTCAAGGGTTTCTAACCCATTACAGAAACCCGAGGTTGTGGACGCTTTATCATCTTTTAACGACAAACATGTTGTTGTTCCGGCATACAAAGCCTCAAACAATATTGTTCTTATGTTCAATAATTATTGTCTGGCATACAAGAAATTGGAATTCGCAACTAATCTTGGAATTCTAGGTATACCCCTACATCTTTCACGAAAGAGGAGATATTCTAAAATCCGTCTTTATCTCCGGTTCATTTAGTTGAACATTTGTCTTAAGTTGTTAAAATATGGCCGTCAGAAATATTGTGATGAAGTATATTTAACAAGTGGTTTTAATGAGATTTTGATTCTTATTTATTCTAAAGATCTACTCTAATCACTTCAACACTATCTTAACATTTTTGAAGTTACAACCTATATCAACACTTTTGATTTTTCTACGTTCTACCCTTATATTCCACAATTAAAGGTTCGACTACATCGTCTAATTTAAAACAGATTGTCTAAAAAATGAGAATCGTAGGTACAAATACCTTGATGATTTGGGTCTTGACAAACCTTACTTTGTGAAAAACCGCACTGATTCCAACCACAAATACACCAAGAAAATATCATAAAAATGATGGATCGTTTGATCGACAACATACTTGTTGAATTTGGTGATTTGATATTTCAACAAACAGTCGATATTCCCATGGTTTCTTATTGTGTGCTCCTGCTGGCTGACTTGTTTTTTGTACTCATATGTAACAAAACTCATCAAAGATACCATGCAGGCTTATTATTTTTCTCCGCCAGACGCACGTTACGTCTACTAAAGACTCCTCGGTGACGATCGAATAAAAAGTTAAAAGCCCAAATAAGATACGACGTTGAAGTGTATTGAGGAACCAAAATTCTGAAAGTAATATTGTTATTAAATTAAAACAATCTGAAAGGTTTTACCAAATACAGCTAAGGTAATCTATTCATGTGGTAAAAAATCGTTTTTATTTCAAACACGAAGCTGAATTCATATAGAACCTTCCCAAAAACGACAAGAAAAAAGACCTTGAAAAGTTCTTTAATATTACTTTAAGATGTATTCATGACATGAAAAAAGGACTTAAATCGACATTACGTAAGGTGTACGGTCACCTTCACGAAATGCTTGATCGATAGAAGTGCTTGTGTCTAAACTCACTTGCGATCTTAGAGCTTTAACTTGTTAAAAGAACTGATCTGTAAATATACCGATTGTTTCTAATTCCAGATTGTGACAGTTTTACTGAGTGTGAATTCACATTGTTAGTGATACATGCATAGCAGGAGACGCTTACCCTATTGAAGCTACCAGTTTGGCTACTTTTGGAGTTCATTAAATAGCTCAAGTTTAGTTATTTTATCTTGACTTGTATCTTCTTAATGAATTTAAGAGATCTGAATATAAGTACATTACTTTTCTCTGTTTGATTCCTTTCTTAATGTTTGTTAATTCCACCACTTAATGAACTTTGTTAGAAAAAACATTATTTGATAATGAAATGCTCCAGATGGTTTTATCACATTAGGATCTTCATATAAATTGAAAAGATTTAAAAACGATAAGAACCCAATCTCGGCTCCAAATAAATTTAGATTTCAGTAAGTCTATACAGATTTGTGTTTTCATGCAAAAGAAAATAATTTCCTTGAAAAGATAATTGCTTATCAACATTTTTTTCCTTAAAGGAGGGGCGAAAGATACCAAAGGGACATTCAAACTCATAAGTCGAAAATAAACTGACAATGCCATGGCTAAAAAAGAAAAAGACAAACAGACAAACAATAGTACACAAAACACAATATAGAAAACTAAAAACTGAGCAACACGAACCCCACCAAAAAACTGGGGGTGATCTCAGGTGCTCCGGAATGGTAAGCAGATCCTGTTCCACATGTGGCACCTGTCGTGTTGCTCATGTTAGCACAAACCCGGTAATAAGTCTAATTAGGTAGGTCACATTCGGGAAGAGGGGACGGGATTGCAGTTACGACATTAGGGACATATCTGTTATCATCTGTGAAACGGATATTCCGTAACGGTCAACCAACTCGTGATGGCGTCCGTAAAATTAACAAAGGGATGATTTCAACTTCACCACTTGTAACTCTTGGTTTAATAGCTTCCTTGTGAGCAGCAACCCTCTTTCAAGGAAATCATGATAGGAAATACAAGCCCTGGAGTATCGTGTCAACTGGGACATATATACTCCGTATGCAGGCACTGCTGGAATGTTGCTACATAGAAATGGAAACTTCACAATTGGGAAGCTGAAATCATCTCTTTTGTCATGAAGTTTTGTTTTCAACCGACCCTCATTGTCAATTTCTAGATGTCAGTCAAGATATGAGGCAGACTTAACTGTATCTGTTGTATCCTTTATCTCAAGTTCGATGAGATAGATGCGTTCAACATAGTCACCAAATTTTGAACTATTTAGTGAGAGAACATGTGTTATGTAATAGTTTGCTTTTAGCATTTTAATATTTATGAATTGTCTGTACTGTATAACGTTACCACTCGGCAGTTAAACTCAGTAAATGGTTGTACCTACCTCAATAACATTGTGACAAACAAACCAAAGCAATCTATTTTTACAGCAACTCTAAGTTTTATTTTTTGTACTTTAATAAACTCTACAACAAAAGAAAGTAGCCACCTACATTGATTCCTTTGGAGAAACAATTTATATTGTATAACATTTTTAAAAATGATTGAAATGTGTCCCAATTTTGACACAATATTTATGGTGTTATAAACATCAAATTCTGAAAAAAAGCCAAAATACAATTCCGAAAAAGAAAAATGTGGCTCAAATTGTGAAAAATAAAGTCGAGTGTATTTTTCACTTGAAACAACGAAGAAGACATTGATGTTCAGTATTCTAGTCGCCAATTTGAAATTGACTTATCTCCGACTTTTCATTTTGGACTTTTTGTCTGAACTAAAACAAAAATTTCTCTGTAAACCGTACATTATGTACGGTTATGCTGAGAATATACAAGAGTTTTGTATATTTTCAGCAAAATCAAGAAATTGTTAAACTATACTTGCGAAAAGAAGTGGTGTGTTTTTCGTCTTGATGAGTATAAAGCTTAAAATTTAACCTTGAATAAAAACTTTTTTTGAAAAGAAGATGAATGTTTATTAGCATTGTCATGTCAAAATACCGTAAATTTTGGATACTTTTATCTTTGATAATTTGCGTTATAATGTATTTTTGTTTGGATTTGAACATCCTATTGATCTACATTCATCTCAACGATTCTTCTAGTGCGGATCATAATTATTACTAATATATACTAAGTCACATATAATTGTTTACTGATAGAAAAGAAATTACTTCAAAGACATTTCATTTAAAACCACTGACTAGTTTTAACTAGGACATAGTTTTTTATTATTCAACAATGCAGGTGTTCTCCTTTTGGTGTATATTGGTATTAAATAAATCTAAAGAAAGACTATGACTTCATAAGATGAAATAATAGATGTCTTTGGTATATAAAAAAAAAAACATTAACATTCGCAACAGTAGTCTTTAGGACATCAGTCACCTTATATTCTGAAATAACTTTTATTATATAGTTTCAAGTATTTTATGTAGATAAACTCATCATAGATACCAGGATTGAAATTTTGTACGGCAGAAGCGCGTTTTGTCAACATTCTTTGTAAGTTAAAATTGCAATACTACCTGTGATATATTTACTGGTCTTCTTTTATAAATATAACGAAAATGAAATTCGAAACTGCCCTGACGTCTGACGGTCTTTTTTATGACTTGCGGGGGTTGTGTATTAAAAGTAGAACACTTCCGTTTTGTTAAAAGTATTGCATCATGACCGATAAAGCATTTTCTACTTCACGTAAACGAGAGACAATAAGACATTGCTTCCTTACTGCAGGCATTACTGTAAAATTAATCTTACGATAAAAATATTTAGTTGAATTGTTAAGGAATATTTTAGACTTACGATAAATTTTACACTTAAGATTTTTTGTGAAAAGGGCTACAGAGATGCAGGAATTGGACGAATATCATCAATTTTGCTTAAATAAAAGATACTATATTATAAAAGGTTAATTGCACTGATAATATGATTACAGGTCGCTGCAGCTCATGCAATATAATATACTGCAGGGGACAATTTTCCAAAAATTAGTGCAATAATACATGTACTATCATTGTGTAGAATGCGAGGTTTTTGCTATGTTTCACACGGGGATGCTATTTCAAAGCGGAGAAAAAACTATCACGGTAAAGAAAAGTTTTAATTTTTCTTTTTTAAGAAAAATCATAACCCATTTGAATTTGAATCGTTTATGCACGTTGAAGAAAACAAAATTAATTGTTTCTTCACAATTCCTTGTTGTATGGTAAAAATGGCAGCGGCAACAAGATTCGGTTGCAGTTCGGAGTTGAACATAGATAATATTCTACAAGTAAAAAGACTACCAATCATAATGAATCAACACTGCCTAAAGCTCGTGCGTTCGATGCGCTTTTCTGGATTTACCATAATCCAGATCGCCCAAACCTAAACTTGTGAAAGCCATGGATGCGTAAATAATACAAATAAGTCTATCAAAATGCCCAACATAATCTTTTGAAAATAACGTTTACTCGATTTAATGATTGTGGATATAAACTTTTGATTAAGGCCATAATTGTATATATTGGTGTGCAAGTTTTTATGCTTTCAAATATGACCGTGTATATCATACGTAAACACAATATATAAACATACTGTTCTATATGACACGTCTCAATCTATCAATAGTATAAGAAGTAGATCATCAAAATGTCATCACCATAAACAAGTTATATGTGTCTATATAATTCCATCAGATTTAATAGTTGTCAGTGTTTTCCTTAAATACATCCAATAGTATCCTTTACTTTAGCAGACAATTCAGTCGATTAAAACTTGATCAGATCAAAATGACTGTTTCACACTGAAAGCTTGATACCAGAGCAAAGACCTAACTTAACAGATTGTCCAAATCAACCGCTGTCTCTTATCCTATTACCACTAAGATTCTAGATTTCCTTATATGGAGCAGGAACTGTTTACCCTTCCGTATCAACCTCCTCCCCCCCCCACCACCAGTTTTCGATGGGGGTTCCTGTTGCTCAATTTTCAGTTTTCTATGCAGTGTTTTGTGAACTTGTTTGTCTTTTCGTCGTGTTTGTTGTTTTTTTTTTGTTTTTTTTTGTCATGGCGTTGTCAGTTTCTCTTCGACAAATGAGTTTTGGTATCTTCTGTCTCTTGTTTACCCGTAACAAAAAAATAAACCGTTGAATACTGGGAAAAGTTTATTAAAGTTATTACTTTAAGGCATTAGAGGTGACCTTGGCATGCTTGTTGATTGGTCTTGTTTGGATGCCTTTTAGGTTTCCATTAAAACTGTATTTTAGGTGAATTATTGCAATCCTGTTGGATTGGGGACCTGAATTCCCTGGATTGTTTTAAAGGTTAATAAAACTGGTAGAGATAAATGATTAACACACCGTTATCCTCGGGTGTAATTCATCGAATCCCCTTACTTAATATAAGAACAAGCCAGAAAGGTTTACGTGATTTGAACATCCACGAGTCTATTTTGATCTAATTTGGACATATAAAGTTTTCAGTCATATTCATGTTCACATAAAACATCTACTCCGAAGCTTCAACCAACCAAATTAACGACAACAAGGGTTGGCTCTGGGATGAAGGATAAAGTCATTTGCATGGATTTTCTAGTCAAGCAATAGAGCTGCGTGTGCATCCCTTTGGCTGTATGGTACGTATGGTCGGAATGGAAGGGTTAACTCCAATGCCTCGTGTCGGGGGAGTGCCATGCTCTATGTACGTGAAAAAACCATTTCAACACTTCTGGCTGTTATCGAAGGTGGTTCAATTTCTTCTGAATTAATTTTTGTCACGACGTCAAAATCTGAGTGTGTAAAAACATACTGGAATTTGAAAATTAATGAATCAAAATAACACAAATTAGGATTTTCAAACAATTTTAGACATAAAATCAAAATGATGTTCAGCGCTATACATTGTTGTTGAGAACAGTTTGATACAAAATTTCAAATTTTACATTTGTTTGTAACATCCTCAACCAAGACATAAATTAATTTGTATCTGAAAAACAAAACATAGCTTTACTTCCAATAAAATTGGTTTTAGTTAAGATGTCCTTCTCCTAATCCTATTCTGCGATAATTTCTCAATATATGCCAATATTGAAATTTTAAGCCATAGTTTGTTAATATGTTTACACATACACCATTATGTTTTCAGAACCACAAAGCATACACATGAAGTGAATGAAAATACTACTTTATAAATTTCGTTTGTCTGATCTCTGGTCTGGGTTTACTTTCATTAGGAACACTCAACCATGCACAAGCCGGGGTGTATAAATACGTAGAAACGTTAGGAGCGATCGATAAGACTAAAATGAACCTTAAAGGAATATCCAAATTCATTACAGGTAAACATTACCTGAGGGAGTTTGAACCTTCGCTTCTTAATAATTTCTTAATTTATTAACAGGGATTTTTATAAATATTAAAGAGCAGTACCAAAGCTCTGACCACTGATCATGAGCTGATGATACCCTTGAGGACTAAGAATCATCACAGTGTGGTTTTAGTAATTATTGGAAGTTTTTGGAAATGGCACTTTAGAGACGTTTGTAGATTTCAATGAAAGTAATCTATGTATAAAACTAGTAAATTATTGAATAAGGAATTTTGCAATCACATATTACCTTCAGTAAATTATTTCAAAGATACAAAGATCTAGTTTGGGAGTTTTGCTAAATCTTTTTACAAACGGGATGTCAAATCCTAATGTTTACGGTGATACTATTTACATAGCTTCTAAATCAAGATACAATATATATAAACTTATTGGTCTTTTTAATAAACTTATTATTAAAGTTTTATAGAAATTCAAACTTGCGGGTAAGATTATTCAATACAGAACTAATACTTTCCAGATATTAACACTTATTGTCTTACATACTGTCATACTGTAAATACTTATATTTTAGTATTGGACAATGTCATTCTGTTCTTGGTCTTCTTATGACCTCTTCATACTAAATCTGTTTGAAGTGTACTGATATTTAAGTATGGACAAATATAGTTAATTAATTTATTAATAAGTTAAATTGTGCTTTGAACTATATTTCAATAGCTGCGAGTAATCTTAGATCTACAGTTTGTGTCTTTTGTCTTGTTATTTGTGTTTTTTCTTAGTACTTATCAGATGAGTCAAGCTCTTTCAAACTGATTTTTACAGTCTGTTCTTAAGTTATGCTGTTACACCATTGTTCAATGTCAAAGAAGGATTGAGTGCTTACAGAGGTTAAACTCTCACATTCTTTATGTTCTTGTCCCAACCAGGAGACTGTTATCCAGTAGTTTTCGTTGGATGCTGTCTGTCATAACTGTTTTTCGTTTATTGTTGTAGTATAAATCAGGAGGTTGGTTTTCCTTTTTTTCAATTTTTATAACTTACTGTATGTAAAGGGTTTGACACATTGTTGAAGGTCATATGTTGGTCACATTTTGTCATCCTTGGGCTTTTTATAACTTACTGTATGTAAAGGGTTTGACACATTGTTGAAGGTCATATGTTGGTCACATTTTGTCATCCTGGGTCTTTTCATAACTTACTGTATGTAAAGGGGTTGACACATTGTTGAAGGTCATATGTTGGTCACATTTTGTCATCCTGGGGCTTTTTATAACTTACTGTATGCAAAGGGTTTGACAGATTGTTGAAGGTCATATGTTGGTCACATTTTGTCATCTTTGGGCGTTTTATAACTTACTGTATGTAAAGGGTTTGACACATTGTTGAAGGTCATATGTTGGTCACATTTTGTCATCCTGGGGCTTTTCATAACTTACTGTATGTAAAGGGTTTGACAGATTGTTGAAGGTCATGCTTTTTATAACTTACTGTATGTAAAGTGTTTGACAGATTGTTGAAGGTCATATGTTGGTCACATTTTGTCATCCTTGGGCTTTTTATAACTTACTGTATGTAAAGGGTTTGACACATTGTTGAAGGTCATATATTGGTCACATTTTGTCATCCTAGGTCTTTTTATAACTTACTGTATGTAAAGGGTTTGACAGATTGTTGAAGGTCATATGTTGGTCACATTTTGTCATCCTGGGGCTTTTATAACTTACTGTATGTAAAGTGTTTGACAGATTGTTGAAGGTCAAATGTTGGTCACATTTTGTCATCTTTGGGCTTTTATAACTTACTGTATGTAAAGGGTTTGACACATTGTTGAAGGTCATATATTGGTCACATTTGTCATCCTGGGTCTTTTATAACTTACTGTATGTAAAGGGTTTGACAGATTGTTGAAGGTCATATGTTGGTCACATTTTGTCATCCTGGGGCTTTTTATAACTTACTGTATGTAAAGGGTTTGACAGATTGTTGAAGGTCATATGTTGGTCACATTTTGTCATCTTTGGGCTTTTTATAACTTACTGTATGTAAAGGGTTTGACACATTGTTGAAGGTCATATATTGGTCACATTTTGTCATCCTGGGTCTTTTTATAACTTATTGTATGTAAATGGTTTGATAGATTGTTGAAGGTCATATGTTGGTCACATTTTGTCATCCTTGGGCTTTTTATAACTTACTGTATGTAAAGGGTTTGACACATTGTTGAAGGTCATATGTTGGTCACATTTTGTCATCCTGGAACTTTTTATAACTTACTGTATGTAAAGGGTTTGATAGATTGTTGAAGGTCATATGTTGGTCACATTTTGTCATCCTGGGTCTTTTTATAACTTACTGTATGTAAAGGGTTTGACACATTGCTGAAGGGCATATGTTGACCTGTAATTGTTCACACCTTTGTGCCTTGTTCTAAAATAGAAATTTGTCTCATTGGCAAGCATACCACATCTCCTTATTTTTATACTAATGGGAATTAAATTCAAATAACAAAATACAATGCTATTGTATGTACTGTACACAATCCTTCACGTCAGCACACATTATCATTTTGAATATCTTAATCCAGTATAATGTATTGTGTTGTATGAATTCATGGTTTGTAAAAATTCTATTGTTTTAAATTGTTCATTGGAGAAACCTTTATACGATCTCGTCCCTTTTTCATATTTAAGCAAATAAGATATGTTTAAAGTAACAAATTCAAGGAAAATTTGTCTTTCCTGTTTTTGCCTTTACTGCACTCTTTTTACAGTAGCAGTCAAGTATTACCACCTTTCATCTTGTTGTACAGTCTTTACACAGAACCTCTAAATAAACTCATCATAGATATCAGGATTAAAACTATATACGTCAGACGCCAGACGCAGTCTACAAAACTCATCAGTAACGCTAGAATCAAAAAAGTTAAGAAAGCTAAATAGAGTTCGAAGTTGAAGGGCATTAAGGACCCGAAATTCCGAAAGGTTTTATCAAATACAGCTAACATGTAAGCTACAGTTGTTCTTCTCCTGATTATGCATGGAATATATTCCTCTGGACTTCAAACCGCTTCTTTGAAATTTAAGTAGACCCATACATATTTTGGTATTTGTATACACACAAAAACAAAAATGACCCAACAAATTTACGTTGAGGAAAATTTACAAACAACCGAAACCTTCCTTGAAAGTTTCTACAAATCACAATAATGGTACAATCATACACATGTAAATGTACTAATCATTTAGTGCTGCATTACTTTATGTAAGTTAAACTGCACAAAACGGTACACAGTTCAGTGTCCTTTATTAAATTCACGTGATGAAATAAATGATTACAGTAAGTACTAATATGTCAACTATTCCCGGGTTGGTAAACCTGAAATAGTTCTAAAGAACGTATGTCATAAATCATATACATGCATGTTAACATTAGGAAGTACATCTAATATCTTAGTTGTTAATGCTATTTATTAAGCTATTTATTAAGATACATTTATTTTGTCAATTTCTTAATTAAATTCCTCAACCAAAGTACAAATGTAACCCTGAAATAATTTTAAAAATGTATGACATCAATCATAAGGATACATGTGAACATATAACATCTAGTAGTTGGTTATGCCATTCCTTTTTAACATGCATGTTGTTTTTTTTTTTTTTTTTTATAAAGGATAACATTCTTTGCTTAGCTTATAACATCGGTCGACATAATATGATATGGAAAATTCAAAAAATGTTCACACATCAATTAACACAACTTACAAATACAGCTTCTCTCCTACGGCCATCAGAGATTGCGACTCATTTCACAAAAAAATCTTACTACGAGAAAAAAATACTTGTAAGTCATGAACAATTCAGTATTAACTTACGATCAATTTTAGTCATTTTACTCGTAAGACTTTCTGTGAAAAGAGCCCCTGGAACAGCTTACCAACAAATATGTTAAATATAGATGATGCGGAGGCATTCAATATCATATTCACATCTTAATTAACAGAGTAGTGACGCAAGAATCAACTATTATAATCTGCTCATCTAATTATGTTTTTAATGAGCACTATATTAAATGACTGACTTGGTCTTCCGTGGTGAGTCTTAGACCCTTTGCAATACAACGATGTGGAAGTGAATGTGATGTTGCTATGTTTGTATTATAACTTATATTATAAGTACAACTACTTGTTAAGTCAATGATCGACGAATCAGGAAAACTGATGAGTGATATAGAAAATGTAGTGACACCTGACGTTCTAAATCCATAATTTTCTCTTTGTTATAACTGTTGTGACGTCAGAAACCAGATGTGATTGAATCAAATACAGAAAAAATAAAACAAATTTGAAGAAGATCGAATATACTAGTATGTCAATGTTAAACATTGAGTACAAGTATTGACTACATGTATATATACATATGAAATGTACTGAATTAACTAACATTTGAAATAATAATTTAATTCTTTTTTCATCCAATGAATAGAGAATTCATATAGATACAAAATTTACAATTAAACATCAATGTTTTGTCTCAGTTTCAACCAAAAATTGCACTTTTGACAAAAAAATCATATTTTCCATTTCAATGGTTTATTTTCCAATTCGCTATTCCCTTTTAACGAGCATCAGTCATTTAGTTTCAGTAAAGGAATAACATTTTTAACATATTTTCACAACTGCCCAGTTTATGAAAGTGATAATGACTTTTTACTTTTTCTATACACTTTAACTGTAATGTTTGAATCTTAAGTCATATTTGTGATCTGATAAACCCCAAAAAATGAAATAGACAGTCAACAAGAATTACTCAATATGACAATTAAACTATGATTATCTGGAGTGATAATAAGGAGATTGCTCATACAGTAACTGGCTTATTGTGTTTATTTGAGACTAAGTAGAAATTTTGTCAAGCTTCTATACATAGATACATAAGATAATCATTTTTTGTGAAATTATATAAGGCAAATCCAAAGTTTATTGGTCTTCTACAAAGTTTATTTAGGTTGACAATGCTTCAACCAAGTAGGAAAGATACACATATAACTAAATAAAAGGTCTGTGGTCGAGATTGATTGATTGATTTGTGGTGTTAAACGCCACTTTCAGCACTATAGGCTATTTCGAGGCGGTCAGTTTTTTATTGGTAGAAGCCGGAATGCCCGGAGAGAACAACCGACCTTCGGCAGAAAAACAGACAATCATCTATGAACTGGATACTTCTTTTTGTAATTTTATTGGGGTGTAAAAGCGTTGACCGAAGCACATTTTGTATGAAGCACGGAAGCTCATGATCTATTTTGAATTTGTTATTGGCTTTGAACTTGATTCCAGTATATACGAGTATTCTCAGTTCTGTACTTAGTGTCTTAATTGTTTTTGTGCTTTTTTTTTGTTCTGATGAGTTAAGCGTTTTTAAACAAATGAGACAACTATCCACCAAAGTTTTAAATGAAGTGGACGTAAGCAATTATAGGCAACCGTACGGCCTTCAACAATGAGAAAAACCCATACCGTATGGTCGGCTATAAAAGGCCCCAGTTTGTTTTTATGTTGTGCTGTTGCACTATTGTTCCAGATTAGGGGAGAGTTTGACTACCGCAAACATGTTAAACGCGCCACATTTTGTATGTGCCTGTCCCAAGTCAGGAGTATGTAGTTCAGTGGTTGTCGTTTGTTACTGTAAACAGTGTATCATATTTTTTCGTTAATAGCTTTGTACATAAATCAGGCCGATAGTTTTCTCTTTTGAATTGTTTTACATTTGCCATTTGCTCATTGTTGAAGGTCGTACGATAACTTATATTTGCTAACTTCTGCTTCAATTGGTCTCTGGTCTCTGGTGGAGAGTTGTCTCATTGGCAATCATACCACATCTTGTTATTTTTATATCAAAGTCTTAATCTGCTGATATGAATTCTAATACTGCTGGCTGTGCTTCACAACATCATCGTCATAAACAGTACTAGTACAAGATAGCCTGATCTTTCTGAATGTCCAAAAAATGATTTTACCAGTGATATAAATTCAATATTTCTAAGACAGTTTAATCTATAAATATTAAATCAAATGGCAACATTTTAAAATTTGATGAGTTCATAAAATGTAGTATGATCTAAAATCAATTTAGGGAAAACTATGAAAGAACTGAAGTTGCAATAATGAATATGTACAGATGTGAAGGATAAAATAATTTCATAAAATAGATTATCTTTTCTGTAGGCGTAATCAGTAGGGACAATACTTTTTGACATATAGAATTTGTATAGTGCAATTTCTGATCGAAATATTGTGTACAATCAAGGAAAAAAATACCAATCCAAACAGTATGGTTATACTTGGCAATTATTTTTAATGTTCTCTATTCCCTTAGAATGCTGCACTTTTAAATGCATGTGTCGAAACATTTTAAGACTTCTAATGTGAAGAAAATTTCGTATTTACGCGTGACATTTTAAGACAGAAGTTTTCGGCAAACAGGAATCAGAACATTGAAGAAAATGAAACTATGTCTCACAGTATTCTATTACCAGATGAAGCTTGGTGCAATATCTCAAGAAGTTATTACTTGTAGTTGCTTAGAAATAAACGGACAGAAATGTGTTACGAACAGACGGACGGACAGACAGAGGTAAACCAGTATTTCCCCTCCTTTGGATCGACGGTATAACAGTATTTTTGAACGATGAAAGTGCAAAATTAAGTTTGTAAACGTTAAGATTTATATTTTACTTCATTAAGATGATACAACGTTGTGTACCCATGCCGAACAATAAACTTGTAAAAATCATCGATCTCCATTTCAACCATGAAGTTAGTGACTTCTTATTACAAACTAAGATATCACAAAGTCATAATCTGTTTGTATTGACATGTTGACATGCTGCGGGTTGACATGTAGGTTGTTTACCCGTGCTCAGTTGACGAAATGAATGCCATGTATACTAAAACGATAAACAAGATTGAGCTGGCCTTAGGTCACACTGTACACTGAAACATTATAGGTATGGTAAGTACTATCGGAGTAACAGCCGTTTTATGACCTACATCTTATACATAACATATGTTAGAACAAGCTTACAATCGTTTACTTTTCTATATATCATCTGCTGGACTTGTTTATTTTTGTTCTACTCATAATTTAACTATGACTATGTCTGCTCTTTCTTGACCAATTCGTTTTAAGGACTCTTGGTTGCTATTTTTTATGATATGAACTATTACTGAATTTATATGGTATGGCTGTACACGAACATGATTTATTCTATTAGAGGATTAAACATGTTAAATTCTTTTCGTTTTGCTCACACATTGTTGTCAATATAATGGAATTCTTTGCGACTGTCATTCAAGTGAAAGGTTTTATAGCTAACTATAAAACCAGGTTGAATCAACCATTTTCTACATAAGGAAATGCCTGTACCAAGTCAGGAATATGACAGTTTTCTATGGGAAAGCGTTCTCGTCGAAACTATGTTTAAACCATTTTTCGAAAAATTTACTCACTGAGAATAAAAAAAAAAAACACACTGAGATTAAAAAACCTAAAAACACACACTGAGAATTAAAAAACCTAAAAACACACACTGAGAATTAAAAATTACACACTGAGATTACAAAAAATGAAAAACACACACTGAGATTTCATAAAAACGCACTGAAATTACAAAAAATGAAAAACACACACTGAGAATTGAAAATTACACAATTAGATTTCAAAAAGACACACTGAGATGAAATAAACTGAAAAACACACACTGAGAATTTGAAATTACACACTGAGAATTTAAAATTACACACTGAGATTTGTGCGCACTTTTTATGCGCACATATCTAATCAGCATACTTAATCTGAATCTATTACAAGCTTAAAACAACTAGGGGACGGAACTCGTTAGTTCTTCAATTTGGCGCTAAATGTTTTATAAAAAACATAAAAAAAACCACAACGTATAGAAAAACTACGTTATCAAAGACCAATAGAACAAGAAAAACACCCGCTTACTCTCATTACAAAATATAACCAAATGGTGAAAACTTTATTAAAATTATAAGAAAACATTGGAACAATCTGCAAAAATACAAACAATGCAGTGAATTTTTTTCCGACGCGCCTATTATAGTATATATACGTAACAAAAATATAAAAGATTACCTTGGGAAATCAGGGTAACAATTAAAAGACTTTTGAAAATAGACCATGCTTAAACAGTTTTAAGCAAAAAATCCCGATATACTGTTAGTAATAATCTGAATTATAGGCAACAAACTTATGAATATGATTTAGCAAAAAAAGTTGTTAAGTCTTGAAATTTATTACGAATGTTGGTTGTAGGAACCGTATTTCATTATAATGACAAGAGTTCGGGAGACCAAGATACTAATCTGTTGAATTATTCATCTCATGAATATTCATTAGTAATTTGCATATTAGTCTCAGTGTGTATTTTTGAAATCTCATTGTGTAATTAACAATTCTCAGTGTGTGTTTTTCAATTTATTTCATCTCAGTGTGTAATTTTAAATTCTCAGTGTGTGTTTTTCATTTTTTAAATCTCAGTGTGTAATTTTAAAATCTCAGTGTGTAATTTCGATTTCTCAGTGTGTTATTTTAGGTTCTTAAATCTCAGTGTGATTTTTTTAATTCTCAGTGTATAATTTTTTCGAAAAAATGGTTTAAACATAGTTTTGACGAGCACGGCTTGTCATAGTTTTCCATTCGTTTGATGTGTTTGAGTTTTTGATTTTGACATTTGATAAAGGACTTTCCGTTTTGAATTTTCCTTGGAGTTCGGTATTTTTGTTATTTTCCTTTTTACTTTACAATTATCAGGGATTCTTAAATAACATTCCGTCAATATAACACCTTTATAACAACTAAAATAAATAACAATCCGTCAATATATCACCTTTATAACAACTAAAATAAATAACATTCCGTCAATATAACACCTTTATAACTACTAAAATAAATAACATTCCGTCAATATAACACCTTTATAACAACTAAAATAAATAACATTCCGTCAATATAACACATTTATAACAACTAAAACTGTCAAAACTTTTACTTAATTTTATCACAAATATAGAAATGCTTCCATTTGCAAGAATTCAATAAAAAAATCACACCCAACTTTTTACTGTAGCTTTATTTATATAGCTAACAAGTTTTGGATCAGGTTTCTGATCGTCACATTTAAATTTATTCATTTCATTTCTAGAACTTGTCATATTATACAGGCATCTGTCTATTGTTGAAGACCGAATGTTGACCTCTGTGTTTCTTAATTATGATTTGTTTTTGTGTGCCGTTGTGCTGCTGTCTCTTGACGTGTACAGCTCATCTCCTTTTATTCAATTGATAAGCATGCGATTTCTCGAATACATTTGTATTTGTATAGCTGATTACTAAAAATGATTCCAATAAAATAATACCGACATACTGACATCATCGTCGTTCATTTGTAAATCTTGCCTTAGGGAGCTACCATTTGATTTTTATGGGGGGCTAGGATGAAAAATTATGTCCTGCTTTTTTTTTTAGTTGTAATCTCTCTCCTGCCTTTTTATTTTTTACTCTATTCGGTCCTGCCTTTTTGTTTTCCTGATTTTTTACACAAATTGTCATCATGCCTTTTTTTTCCATAACAAATTAAGGTTAATTAAAAATTCACATAGGAATTACCTGCATTTTTTAAAAGAAAACATATTTCTTACACTGTTTAAGTATAATATTATTTACAAAAAAATTAATACACTGTTTATTTGTAATATGTTTTTTCTTCTTCAAAGAATTACTTAACAAGAATGTGTCCATAGTACACGGATGCCCCACTCGCACTACCATTTTCTATGTTCAGTGGACCGTGAAATGGGGGTCAAAACTCTAATTTGGTA
The DNA here is from genome assembly GCA_017311375.1 of Mytilus coruscus. NCBI lineage: Eukaryota > Metazoa > Mollusca > Bivalvia > Mytilida > Mytilidae > Mytilus > Mytilus coruscus. Next base: position 8,825,628 of record CM029598.1, read on the forward strand.
TTAAAATTAGAAACATCATATCATAGGGAACATGTGTACTAAGTTTCAAGTTGATTGGACTTCAACTTCATCAAAAACTACCTTGACCAAAAACTTTAACCTGAAGCGGGACAGACGGACGGACGAACAGACGCACAGACCGAAAAACATAATGCCCCTAGGTGGGGCATAGAAATAAAGAATAAGTCAGATAAATAGAATTAAGATTAAACAAGAATGTGTCCATTTTACTCCTGACCGAGCCTATTCTTCCAACTTTTCACATTTCACGCAATAATTGACGGCGCAATGTATCCACTGTACACAGTTTACTTCCAGACAAGAGCGAACTAGTATACACAAGGTTCCTGACTTTACTCAAAGATGTATGCCACCAACACCAACTACAACTTCAGCCTACCACTATCTTCCTGGACTATGAAGTCGCCATCCGAAATGCAGCATATTCTGTATTTCCTTGCATCAAAGCAAAAGGCTGTTTTTTTCCACTACACACAATGCATATGGAGAAAAGCACAAGAAACAGGGATTCAGGTTCTATACACGGGAGATAACAACATTCATCAACTAGTACGCCGTGCCGCTTTCCTTCCACTTGTACCTACTGCTGAGGTCGAAGATGTGTGGTTTAATGCCCTAACCGACATAGATCAGATTGTTACTAACATCAACTACACGCCCTTTACAGACTATGTTACAACATACTGGGTCGAACAGAACAGTCACCTTTGGGACCATTACATAACACAGAGACCGAGGACTACACATCATCTAAAGGGATGGCACAGCAAGCTGAAGAAACATGTCCAGCACCCACATCCAAACATCTTTAAACTCATAAAACTACTGAAACATGAGGAAGCTTTCAACGCCCTGACCATGATCCAGTATGCATGCAGTCTTTGGGAAGAGATTGGCCCACAAACGAAAGTATGTCGAAATCAACAACAAATTAGAAGGGCTTTAGGTTAGACACCCAACCAGGAAGTCACAACAGTACAGTTTGGTGATGCAGCTTCCAACCTTCTTCACGTTGAATAGATTAATAAACTTTAATAGACTTATATACAGTAAATTTCGAATGTGTGTGCTACAATGTGTGATTTGTTTTAGTGCTGTTGTATTGTTTGTTTCATACTATAATCCTTGCTTGAATCTACTATTGAATTTGTGTTATAAAAGAAATAAAATAATTTACTTATATTTGTTTCCATTTCTTTCATATCTATTTTAATTAAAACACAGAATTCAAACACATACAAATATAACCTATTACCCACCCAAAAAAAACTTGTCAATTAAAAGTTGATTAAACAATGTTTATACAGTATAATCCTTGTTTGCACAAGTTTCCTCCCTATTCCCACATGAAATTTTAACTTTTCTTACGAGATTTATAAAAAGTGGGAATAGGAGGAATGAACCCTGTGCACTATATTGGAAATTGTATTGGCCGGTAGCTGTATGCCATGATATCTAGTGACAAGGTTAGAAGTTGACAATCAAGGGCATTATTTAAACAAGTAAATCTTAAAACTACCTAGTTACAAGTTATGTTGATAATGATGCTATTTAAAATATTACTTATATAAGTAACTTTTGTAAATATCATTTTCATAGGTGTCCATTCAAACAGATTTTACTAGCTTCAACTAATTTTCACAGACATCTGGTTATTTTTCCCAAGAAATATATAAACTAATCCTCCTGAAACACCAACTGCCTTTCTGAAGCACTTATCTTTCATATAAACGCTTCTTGGTCAAAGGTTGGTCTCATGGGACTATTAAAATATCATTTTCCTTGATATTTTTGAGGTAGACAGATATAAATAGATAGAAACTTGTGATTTAATTAAGACTTGAAGTAATTTATAATTTGTAACCCAAAACAATTACATACATGATATATGTTCCTTAAATAATTGTACTTACTAATTCTTTCAAAGATGTATAAAATATCTTAAACAAAGTAATATTTTTGTCATTATTTTTAAAGAAACATTGCATCTCTATACTCCTCTCAAATTTAATAAATTCTTAATTTTATGTGATAAAATGATGTAAAATTTCATAAAAACTACATGTAGTCCATCCTTCTATTAAATTTTAGAATAACTCTATTGAGTATTTTAATATTTTTTTAAAAACAAAAGTTACCTATATAAGTATCTAAAAAAATAACTTGTTTAAGTAACGCCCCTGACTGGTTGACGTTGCAGTCGTAAATCACTCTTGCAAATGGAGATCACTTAATTGCGTATTGAAATATTGACTACAGGTTGACCTGGTTGTGGGTACCCCGAACCAGGCTTTTACTTTGACCCATTCGGGACCTTAATACCCTTAGGCGGTTTTTTACTGATTTTCCCAGAAATTTTCCTTTAAATATGTTGGCAAGTATCAGGTATGCAAAATCAGTATCAGCCCTCTTTCGGTTTTAAAAGCCATGTACACTTTGCGAGACTTATTAAATTTGAAGTTGACCCTGTCATTTTATAAATCTACTAGAACACACCCGCGACATTGCGGGTCCGTGACTGAATTAAATTACCTACGCCTTATTTTTAGCCTGGATTTTTAGTATTCGTATTGTCATCTGATAAAGTCATGCTGATTATAAAGTGCACAGTTTTCTCTGCTTTCAAAATCTTTCTGTTTGAACCCGTCCTGGTTTTCTTAGTACAACAGGAAACTACACGTGAATCTCTAGTAGTAAGACCCGTCACGGCCAGGCTGGGAAACTGGGTAGGCAAATGGTCATATTTTATCTTAACCGATACAGTGTGTCCTCCTTTACACCACAACCTATGATGGTGCTCCTAATAAAGGAGGAAGTTTCAGAACAAACAAACAACAACATATCCTATTGGTATCGGTATCGAACTTGTAAATGGTAATATTAACTATGTGGAAAACAAGGCCCAAGACCACAATTAAGGATCCCGCTTTTCGTTGTCCACGAATATAGTTCCTTTTAATTAGAGTGTATTTTTCTTAATTTTTTTCTTTCCTTCCTCACTCATTTCTTAGATTTTTGGATGGAAATGAAAGAAGAGAGGTGAAATAAACTTTTGGATGTTGTATTTTAACTAATTTTGATATGGAAAGAGTGATAAGGCCAGGTGCAAAAGGTGATATTTACAGTTTTCGGAACATCTCTTGACTTGTCCATAGGGGTATGGATGTGTATTGGCTAAATTTGTAAGATGTAAACGTTCAATTTTTCTGAAACTTTGGTATATTTTTGGACTTGTACTGTACATTACACACACAAAATATTTGACAAAAAGAATAGGTGCATTTTTTAATGAAACAAAACGTTTTAAAGAACTAATAGAGAATTTAATTGTGGGCCACAAAAGAGCCTGGAATAGTGTAAATTTTGATCAACACCATAGTCCCATATTAAGTATATATAAAGTTATATTCTTTGATTCGTCGTTTTTACGTCATGCCGGCTAACCAGTTGGACCTCGTTATTTTAGTAGTATAGATTTGAACAGTGCAGCCTTCATACAAGATAAGTTCATCTGTTCTTTTTAAGGTTCATGTGGACCCTTTGGCTAAAATGGCTGCGTTTTCACCTCAAAATTTACTCTGAGTATAGACTAACCTGTGCATCTGGAAAAGTTTTTAGGCATAGCATGCACTAGATAGGTAAAATTCAAATGCATTTTATGTCTTAGAAAATTTAAAACCTAACTGGATTTTGCTGTGCACTTTTTTCGTCTCGCAGAAGATGATAAAATAAACAAACAGTTGAGTTTCACTCAGGTACACAGTTTAAATCGCCAATTATTGTCAGGTATCTATTGTCCTTCTATTGTCCATGTCAATTAATACAGTTCACTTCAATTATTACCTGTGGGGAAGTTCTCAAACCTCTTTCCCAACTTTGTTTATTTGGGCAACTTCTGGAGGAATGAAAAACGTGCACTGCAAAACCCTGTTCAGTTTTTAATTTTCTAAAACATGAAATGTATTTATATTTTATTTATCTAGAGCATGTTATGTCTTAAAATTTTTCTAGATACTCAGGTTTGTCTGTACTCAGAGTAAATTTTGATGTGAAAATGCAACCATTTTAGCCAAAGGGTCCACATGAACCTTAAAATGACGACCAACATTTCAGTGATCAGCTAATACTATAGCATTTGATGCGGTACATTAAACGATTACACTTAATCCCAGTGGGAAGTCTAGTGACAAAATATTACCTCCCCTGTAAACACTGAAAACTAGATCTTCTCAATGTTTGTCCAGTTTTAGCAAGGACGCTATCAATTATGGATTCACGGAAAAACGTTCTGGTAAATAGTAAAAATAGAAATAAATTGAAATAAAAACAAAACTTCCACTCAATGTTATCATTTTCCTCCTTGAGTAGCAAACGACGAGTACAGCATGCTATAGATGCTTGGAGTGAAATTGGTTTAAAATGTTGCTATGCGAATAAATTCCTGGAGTACCAACTTCAATTTATTTTTTTACTGTCTGTATACCTCTCTGGAACATGCTAATTATTCGTACATATATACAGCTAGATCAGAGAAAGTCAGGGGAAAACTTCCAAAGGAATCGATTGATATGCAGCAAAGATTGGCACTTTTGAAATTAAGTTACTCAGCAAAATCAAACAGACCTTAACTCGATGTAAACATTGAATGTGAATAGATCGAGAAGACCGCAAATACTTGTACAAAGCTCGAGACGACCTTTTCTTTTATTGTATACAAAAGAAAGATACCTACTTTATAAAAATAGTTATCTTTAATTTTTTAACCTGCACAGACAGACTTTTAAATGTTTATATTCACGAAAAGACAATAGTTCTCTATTGAATATACATGTGACAAGAGCAGACCGGTGTGCTCCATAACTTAGGTGTGAAAAAATAAGCATACTTTGGGAAATTGTAACATGCTAAGGACTTTTGGAACAAGAAAATTGAGCTTTCGATGTTGTATGTACATGATTTTTTCTATTTTTTTTTATCAATATGCAGCAAAGATTGGCATTTTTAAATTTCAGTTTCACATGCTTCTAAAGCAATTATCTCGATAAATACTGAACGTAAAACATCGTGTATTTGCATGTATATTTCTAATAACACAGTTTAAGAAATAATTTCTTTAAAATGTACATTTATTATTTAAAAATAACTTTTGATCAGTATCGTCACCGGTATTGTTTTATTATTGACTTTCTCGACTCTATCATAAGAAGAGTGAATTTTCTTTTGTTTTCGTTCACTGGATATCTCACTGAATCTAACTACAGTACTGCATGAATTATTTCACATCGATATGCCTTAGTTCCCCCAAACAAATGTGAAGCGATTAATACATGCATCATGTAACAAACATTAAGTAAGTTATGTGATGCCTCAATGACCGGGAATTTACCTGTACTTTCCCAACGTTCAATATGATTCACATACACTTATAGGTGTATTTTGTTCCTGTTAAATCTAAAGGAAAACCCCATTTACTTTCCATGAAAATTATTGATCTTACACAGTTTCTGTTCGGTTAATTCACAACTGTTCTATGCTCAAGGCGATACATAGCTTTACAGAGCTTTACATACTAGTACATCTTTATGTCAAGGCGATACAGAGCTTTACAGAGCTTTACATACCTCTTTATGTTAAGGTGATACAGAGCTTTACAGAGCTTTACATACCTCTATGTGTCAAGGCGATACATAGCTTTACAGAGGTTTACATACCTCTTTATGTTAAGGTGATACAGAGCTTTACATACCTCTATGTGTCAAGGCGATACAGAGCTTTACAGAGCTTTACATACCTCTTTATGTCAAGGCGATACAGAGCTTTACAAAGCTTTACATACCTCTTTATGTCAAGGCGATACAGAGCTTTACAGAGCTTTACAGACCTCTTTGTCAAGGCGATACATAGTTTTACAGAGCTTTACAGACCTCTTTATGTCAAGGCGATACAGAGCTTTACAGAGGTTTACATACCTCTTTATGTCAAGGCGATACATAGCTTTACAGAGCTTTACATACCTCTTTATGTTAAGGTGATACAGAGCTTTACAGGGCTTTACACACCTCTATGTGTCAAGGCGATACAGAGCTTTACATACCTCTATGTGTCAAGGCGATACAGAGCTTTACAGAGCTTTACATACCTCTTTATGTCAAGGCGATACATAGCTTTACAGAGCTTTACATACCTCTTTATGTCAAGGCAATACAGAGCTTTACATACTCTTTATGTCAAGGCGATACAGAGCTTTACAGAGCTTTACATACATCTTTATGTCAAGGCGATACAGAGCTTTACAGAGCTTTACAGACCTGTTTATGTCAAGGCGATACAGAGCTTTACAGAGCTTTACATACCTCTATGTGTCAAGGCGATACATAGCTTTACAGAGGTTTACATACCTCTTTATGTTAAGGTGATACAGAGCTTTACAGAGCTTTACATACCTCTATGTGTCAAGGCGATACAGAGCTTTACAGAGCTTTACATACCTCTTTATGTCAAGGCGATACAGAGCTTTACAAAGCTGTACATACCTCTTTATGTCAAGGCGATACAGAGCTTTACAGAGCTTTACAGACCTCTTTGTCAAGGCGATACATAGTTTTACAGAGCTTTACAGACCTCTTTATGTCAAGGCGATACAGAGCTTTACAGAGGTTTACATACCTCTTTATGTCAAGGCGATACATAGCTTTACAGAGCTTTACATACCTCTTTATGTTAAGGTGATACAGAGCTTTACAGGGCTTTACACACCTCTATGTGTCAAGGCGATACATAGCTTTACAGAGCTTTACATACCTCTATGTGTCAAGGCGATACAGAGCTTTACAGAGCTTTACATACCTCTTTATGTCAAGGCGATACATAGCTTTACAGAGCTTTACATACTAGTACCTCTTTATGTCAAGGCAATACAGAGCTTTACATACTCTTTATGTCAAGGCGATACAGAGCTTTACAGAGCTTTACATACATCTTTATGTCAAGGCGATACAGAGCTTTACAGAGCTTTACAGACCTGTTTATGTCAAGGCGATACAGAGCTTTACAGAGCTTTACATACCTCTATGTGTCAAGGCGATACATAGCTTTACAGAGGTTTACATACCTCTTTATGTTGAGGTGATACAGAGCTTTACAGAGCTTTACATACCTCTATGTGTCAAGGCGATACAGAACTTTACAGAGCTTTACATACCTGTTTATGTCAAGGCGATACAGAGCTTTACAAAGCTGTACATACCTCTTTATGTCAAGGCGATACAGAGCTTTACAGAGCTTTACAGACCTCTTTGTCAAGGCGATACATAGTTTACAAAGCTTTACAGACCTCTTTATGTCAAGGCGATACAGAGCTTTACAGAGGTTTACATACCTCTTTATGTCAAGGCGATACATAGCTTTACAGAGCTTTACATACCTCTTTATGTTAAGGTGATACAGAGCTTTACAGGGCTTTACACACCTCTATGTGTCAAGGCGATACATAGCTTTACAGAGCTTTACATACCTCTATGTGTCAAGGCGATACAGAGCTTTACAGAGCTTTACACACCTCTTTATGTCAAGGCGATACATAGCTTTACAGAGCTTTACATACTAGTACCTCTTTATGTCAAGCAATACAGAGCTTTACATACTCTTTATGTCAAGGCGATACAGAGCTTTACAGAGCTTTACATACATCTTTATGTCAAGGCGATACAGAGCTTTACAGAGCTTTACAGACCTGTTTATGTCAAGGCGATACAGAGCTTTACAGAGCTTTACATACCTCTATGTGTCAAGGCGATACATAGCTTTACAGAGGTTTATATACCTCTTTATGTTAAGGTGATACAGAGCTTTACAGAGCTTTACATACCTCTATGTGTCAAGGCGATACAGAGCTTTACAGAGCTTTACATACCTCTTTATGTCAAGGCGATACAGAGCTTTACAAAGCTTTACATACCTCTTTATGTCAAGGCGATACAGAGCTTTACAGAGCCTTACATACCTCTATGTGTCTTTTTTTTTAATTTTACAATGTCGTTATGTGTCATTCTAATTGACCTCAACTACCTTCTAATCGACCTCTACCTTATATATCTTTCAACTATATTTTTGACATATCATCATATTTTAAATCAACGAAATTCAAAACACATTAATATTTGCAATGTATCAATTAAACTTGTAAATGTTTACTTAGATCTCTGTGATTCGCCTTTATTACAGTAATTCATGATCAGAAAATAAAAAATGTCGTTGAACCGTCATCATTTGACATTTTCAAGAAAATACAATGTTGGCGACTTTCATCAAGTTGATTACTCTCGTAATATAATTGTTTATAGAAGCCAACACTAGACATAATTGACTTTAAAGTCTACATCTTGAGTAACTAGTTTACATGACAACGTTCTATTCAGATTAGACTTCTTGAGAACTGTCGATTCAAGTAAAAGATTTTTCAAAAACGTACTTTTATAATCCAGTTTTAGTTATTTTATATCATTAGCGGCGTTGTCTGACCTAGAAATAATCCGTTTCTTGCTCCGAATAATTAGACACAATGACAGAATAATCGGGCAATGTTCTGCAATGTACTGCACAACATAGCTAATTAATTTTCCAATAGAAATAACAAATTTCTCACGTCTTTTTATCAATATATATTTATATAACTGTAGCTGTGTTATGCCTTTTGCAATATCCATGATTTTTATTTGTAGTATCTAATTAAAACTGATCAACATAAGATGGTTATTATAATAAAGCATCATCATTATTAACTAAAGGAGCTATGAAGTATACGTCAATAAATCAGTAACACCAAAGAACAAATATAATCGAACTGGTGTGCAGCAGCACCATTGAACAAAAGTTATCAAACTAGTGGGCAGCAACACCAGTAAACAAAAAATATCAAACTAGTGTGCAGCAACATCAGAGAACAAAAATAATCAAACTAGTGGGCAGCAACATCAGAGAACAAAAATAATCAAACTAGTGGGCAACAACACCAATGAACAAAAATAATCAAACTAGTGGGCAGCAACACCAGAGAACAAAAACAATCAAACTAGTGTGCAGTAACACCATTGAACAAAAATAATCAAACTAGTGGGCAGCAACACCAGAGAACAAAAACAATCAAACTAGTGTGCAGTAACACCATTGAACAAAAATAATCAAACTAGTGGGCAGCAACACCAGAGAACAAAACAATCAAACTAGTGTGCAGTAACACCATTGAACAAAAATAATCAAACTAGTGAGCGGCAACACCAGAGAACAAAAATAATCAAACTAGTGGGCAGCAACATCAGAGAACAAAAATAATCAAACTAGTGGGCAGCAACACCAGAGAACAAAAATAATCAAACTAGTGGGCAGCAACATCAGAGAACAAAAATAATCAAACTAGTGGGCAGCAACATCAGAGAACAAAATAATCAAACTAGTGGGCAGCAACATCAGAGAACAAAAATAATCAAACTAGTGTGCAGTAACACCAGAGAACAAAAATAATCAAACTGGTGGGCAGCAATACCAGTGAACAAAAATAATCAAACTGGTGGGCAGCAACATCAAAGAACAAAAATAATCAAACTAGTGTGCAGTAACACCAGAGAACAAAAATAATCAAACTGGTGGGCAGCAACATCAGAGAACAAAAATAATCAAACTAGTGGGCGGCAACACCAGTAAACAAAAAATATCAAACTAGTGGGCAGCAACATCAGAGAACAAAAATAATCAAACTAGTGTGCAGTAACACCAGAGAACAAAAATAATCAAACTGGTGGGCAGCAACATCAGAGAACAAAATATCAAACTAGTGGGCAGTAACATCAGAGAACAAAATAATCAAACTAGTGGGCAGCAACACCAGAGAACAAAAATAATCAAACTAGTGAGCGGCAACACCAGTAAACAAAAAATATCAAACTAGTGGGCAGCAACATCAGAGAACAAAAATATCAAACTAGTGGGCAGCAACATCAGAGAACAAAAATAATCAAACTAGTGGGCAGCAACATCAGAGAACAAAATATCAAACTAGTGGGCAGCAACATCAGAGAACAAAAATATCAAACTAGTGGGCAGCAACATCAGAGAACAAAAATATCAAACTAGTGGGCAGCAACATCAGAGAACAAAAATATCAAACTAGTGGGCAGCAACATCAGAGAACAAAATATCAAACTAGTGGGCAGCAACATCAGAGAACAAAAATAATCAAACTAGTGGGCAGCAACATCAGAGAACAAAAACAATCAAACTAGTGTGCAGTAACACCAGAGAACAAAAATAATCAAACTAGTGTGCAGCAACACCAGAGAACAAAAATAATCAAACTAGTGTGCAGTAACACCAGAGAACAAAAATAATCAAACTGGTGGGCAGCAACACCATTGAACAAAAATAATCAAACTAGTGGGCAGCAACACCAGTGAACAAAAGTAACCAAACTAGTGTGCAGTAACACCAGAGAACAAAAATAATCAAACTGGTGGGCAGCAACACCATTGAACAAAAATAATCAAACTGGTGGGCAGCAACACCATTGAACAAAAATAATCAAACTAGTGGGCAGCAACACCAGTGAACAAAAGTAACCAAACTAGTGTGCAGTAACACCAGAGAACAAAAATAATCAAACTGGTGGGCAGCAACACCATTGAACAAAAATAATCAAACTAGTGGGCAGCAACATCAGAGAACAAAAATAATCAAACTAGTGTGCAGTAACACAAGAGAACAAAAATAATCAAACTGGTGGGCAGCAACACCATTGAACAAAAATAATCAGTCTAGTGGGCAGCAACACCAGTGAACAAAAGTAACCAAACTAGTGGACAGCAACACCATTGAACAAAAATAATCAAATTAGTGGGCAGCAACACAAGTGAACAAAAATAATCAAACTAGTGGGCAGCAACACCATTGAACAAACATAATCAAACTAGTGGGCAGCAACACAAGTGAACAAAAATAATCAAACTAGTGGACAGCAACACCAGTGAACAAAAATAATCAAACTAGTGGGCAGCAACACCAGTGAACAAAAATAATCAAACTAGTGGGCAGCAACACCAGTGAACAAAAATAATCAAACTGGTGGGCACCAACACAAGTGAACAAAAATAATCAATCTGGTGGGCAGCAACACCAGTGAACACAAATAATTAAACAAATGGGCAGCAACACAAGTGAACACAAATAATCTAACTAGTGGGCAGCAACACCATTAAACAAAAATAATCAAACTAGTGGACAGCAACACCAGTGAACAAAAGTAATCAAACTAGCGGACAGCGACACTAGAGAACAATCAAAGTACTGAAGTACTGAACATCGGATGACCGCAAGTTCTTGTGGATGGTCAAAAGCACTTGTCACAGAAAAAAATCACATCTCTATACCTGAAAAAGAGGTTAATGTACAGAGATGTTTTTTTTTCTATGACAATTTCGTGCGTGGAGGATGAATAAGTGACAGGAAATTCAACCTCACCGTAATAACTATTATATTGTAGTGATACAAATCAGTATACACTGGTTTGTTGTTATATATTATATTAATATAACAGTTACATGTATATATAATTTTCATCCATTTGTATATCATTCTATTCTGCTATTCTAATAATAGTGCAGTGCAAGTGCATGGTGGACACTCTTCTGTAAAAATTCGATTTTTCTAAAAGATTGGATATGAGTGGGCATTCATATTTTCCCGCAAAAAACAATCTTCCATGCAGAGTTACCGGTCCTTACCGGGATTGTCGCAAAACGTTCTTGAGATATTCTTACGCATGCTTCAACACAATTTTTCGGTACGTGTGCATAGATATTATCAATGATTTTTTACTTATATATATATTTAACGACAAAACATTTTCGTATTATTAATTTATGTTCTAAACAAAAATATTTTTATCAGTATTCATTGAAGAGATGTATTTATAACAAACGATAAGGAATGTTATTTTGCACTCGTTAATATCCGCGTATTTATCATGTTTATAGATCGGTTAAAAACCCAAAACGAATGTTACGCAGTGGAAATCTAGGCGATAGCAATACATCGGAATGCCCTCACGGTCATCGCGATGTAAAAATAATCAAACAAGTCGGCAGTAATACCAGAGAACAAAAATAATCAAACTAGTGGGCAGTAACACCATTGAACAAAAATAATCAAACTAGTGGGCAGCAACACCAGTGAACAAAAATAATCAAACTAGTGAGCAGCAACACCAGTGAACAAAAATAATCAAACTAGTGGGCAGCAACACCAGTGAACAAAAATAATCAAACTAGTGGAAAGCAACAAGTCTTTAACAATTATAGATTAGTGTCTTAATAATATGTCAAGTCTTTTACGATTATAGACAAGTGTCTTAATAATATGTCAAGTCTTTAACAATTATAGACACGTGTCTTAATAGTATGTCAAGTCTTTCACAATTATAGACACGTGTCTTAATAATATGTCAAGTCTTTAACAATTATAGATACGTGTCTTAATAATATGTCAAGTCTTTAACAATTATAGACAAGTGTCTTAATAATATGTCTAGTCTTTAACAATTATAGACAAGTGTCTTAATAATATGTTAAGTCTTTAATTATTATAGACAGTGTCTTAATAATATGGCAAGTCTTTAACGATTATAGACAAGTGTTTTAATAATATGTCAAGTCTTTAACGATTATAGACAAGTGTCTTAGTAATATGTCAAGTCTTCAACAATAATAGACAAGTGTCTTAGTAATATGTCAAGTCTTTAATAATTATAGACAAGTGTCTTTATAATGTCAAGTCTTTAACAATAATAAAGAAGTATCTTAGTAATATGTCAAGTCTTTAATAATTATAGACAAGTGTCTTAGTTATATGTCTAGTCTTTAATAATTATAGACACGTGTCTTAATAATATGTCAAGTCTTTAACGATTATAGACAAGTGTCTTAATAATATGCCAAGTCTTTAACGATTATAGACAAGTGTCTTAATAATATGTCAAGTCTTTAATTATTATAGACAGTGTCTTAATAATATGGCAAGTCTTTAACGATTATAGACAAGTGTTTTAATAATATGTCAAGTCTTTAACGATTATAGACAAGTGTCTTAATAATATGTCAAGTCTTCAACAATAATAGACAAGTGTCTTAGTAATATGTCAAGTCTTTAATAATTATAGACAAGTGTCTTTATAATGTCAAGTCTTTAACAATAATAAAGAAGTATCTTAGTAATATGTCAAGTCTTTAATAATTATAGACAAGTGTCTTAGTTATATGTCTAGTCTTTAATAATTATAGACACGTGTCTTAATAATATGTCAAGTCTTTAACGATTATAGACAAGTGTCTTAATAATATGCCAAGTCTTTAACGATTATAGACAAGTGTCTTAATAATATGTCAAGTCTTTAACGATTATAGACAAGTGCCTTAGTTATATGTCAAGTCTTTAAAGATTATAGACAAGTGTCTTAATAATACGTCAAGTCTTTAACGATTATAGACAAGTGTCTTAATAATATGTCAAGTCTTTAACGATTATAGACAAGTGTCTTTATAATATGTCAAGTCTTTAAAGATTATAGACAAGTGTCTTTATAATATGTCAAATCTTTAACGATTATAGACAAGTGTCTTAATAATATGTCAAGTCTTTAACGATTATAGACAAGTGTCTTAATAATATGTCAAATCTTTAACGATTATAGACAAGTGTCTTAATGATATGTCAAGTCTTTAACGATTATAGACGAGTGTCCTAATAATATGTCAGTCTTTAACGATTATAGACAAGTGTCTTAATAATAAGTCAAGTCTTTAACGATTATAGACAAGTGTCTTAATAATACGGCATGCTCTTAATCGTCCCGCGTCTACAACATCTAATTCTTAAACAACGGTTTAATATAGAAACATAATCATGTACTAAAGATTATGATGTTTTTTTATGAATTTAGATTATAATTAATAAGTGGATATCGTTGTTCGTTCATATTTTAAAATCTTTAAAAGTATGTAGTGATTTCAACTTGCCAATTATATTGTTTGGCTAAATGACAATCGTACAATTGCTATTTAGTTACTATGGTGAACCTATTTTTTAAGTTGCTTTCATGTAATTTTTGGGTCCCAATCACGCATATAAGAGTAGCATGATTTTTTTAAATTTTAATTGGTACATTCTTTTAACTTTCGGTGATTTTAAGATTCACTGAAAGAGTCAAAAACTACAATACTAACATAATGTAGACCACTGATGTGTAAGTGTTGTACGATATTTACATGTTTGTATTTTTATTTTCACATGGTCTGCTAAATAAGCAACTCTGTCTGACTCTAAACAAGAGAACAACTTCTGCAGGAGTAGTAATAACGCATAATCCTCATAAACCTTTCTTCTAATTGCTACTTCTAAAGCCTTGATCGTTAAAAGGAGTTTGACCAAACTTGTGCATAGTATCTTCTCCAGGATGCATTATATTCAATACAACAGCATTTAAACCAAACTGAGTGAAAAGATGTGCATGTCAAGAATATAAAGCTTCTGTATATATATATATACGTACCAAATTTTAATGTAAAAATGTTATAACGCAATTAACATATTATCATATGTGAGAAATCAGTTTTAGGAAAATTAAATATGTTTAAATTTGTATAGGATGATATGACAGAGAGTGGTAAGGCCAAAGCTATCAGTCCTATAATAACATACTATATATATATATATATATATATATATATACAAGGTAAGATACCCAATTTATTATATATTAATTCTACTCAGTTGCTGTCAGTTTTATTTTTGTTTAATTGATTTCTTGTGTTAAATAATTACTTATACTTTCATGGGAATCTGTAATTTTGATTGGTAGACATCAATCGTGAGTCATTCAAAAATAATATTATATTTTCCAGTACAATGCAGCAGTCATTTCTGCAAGTGACAAGACTGCATAAAGAAATAAACGAATTGAAATGATTTGATTTGTAATTTCATGGTTTTAACATATAACTGTTATTATTTTGATCGTGAGCCCATTTTAAGTATAAAGCGCTCCGTGCTTCGTACAAAATATGCTTCGGTCAACGCTTTCACACCCGATTAAATTACAAAAGAGTTCTTCAGTTCTTAGAAATAAGATTTTACAGTCAGAATTTCAACTTTTGGAAAGACTTGCAGAAAATGGTTACAATATATATAGACCATGAACTTTTGAGCATGTCATCAATAATCTAAGACACTTTAGCATTGTGTTTCTATTTTTATAATTTTTTTCATTTTACATGCAGCTAATTTATATAAGACCTGGTCATCAGCTCCTGAAAAACTGAAGCACCAAGGCTTGTAGCTGTTGAGAATGAAGGCAACTCCATTAATTACTGTTTTGTTGTTGGTTGATGAATAAATCTTGACTAAGAAAGGAAGCAAAGACTTCACTAACAAAACTCTTATGTTATTATTGTGTATATTTGACCTGACATACCATAAATAGTATCAGCTGTTTGGATTTATACAAAGATATGTATTAGAAGGTAGAATCAACAAATTCCACAAGAGTGAGAATCAAATGAAATTATCCTGAAAATATGAAGACACACTACTAACAGCTTGATAGAATATCATAATATTCTATCAATCTTAAGTTAAAAGTTTAAATGAATGTAACTAAGTTTCAACATACAATTTTTGTGACCATGTTGTAAGAAGGCTAGCACATTAATCTGTTAGTGGAGCAGCCACTTGTATACATGTTTACAACTAAATAAGCATATCATAATTTTGTAATTAACTCGTGCTATTATTTATGTAAGTAAGCATAATAACATGATTTAGTCCCATAATGACCTTCGCAGACATACTCTTCCGAGCAAATAATCATTATTTAGATTATATAATTCTATCATAAGTGTCTAATCACAACTATTTGTTTGACTGCCGGAAATTCAATTAGTCACTAATTGCCATCTCAATGTCGCGTGCACTTTTGCGTGCATTTGTATACAGAGGTTCTAAAAGGAACAGGAGAAATATTGCACGTGTTACATGTATAATGGAGTTACATGGATAATAGAGATTACTTGCACGTGTTACATGTGTAATGGAGATAAGTTGAACGTGTTACATATATAACGGAGATGAATTGCATGTGTTTCATGTATATCGGAGATGAATTGCACGTGTAAAATGTATATTGTAGATGAATTGCACGTGCTTCATGTATACTGGAGATGAATTGCACGTATTACATACTAGTATAACACTCTAAAAAATGTGTTAAGGGCCTAAACATAAACCTATACATGTTACTTGTAATGCATTTGTAAACACGTTCTTATCCTTAATATGTTCTTCTCCTAAACATGTTGAGGAAAGTGTTTAAAGCTTAAACATGTTTAACCCTCTATGTATTTAACAACATTTTGAAGATTAACATGTTTTAGTCCTGTTCCTTATCAATAGACAATGAAACATTTTAAGAAAGTCACATCAAAACTTAGATAAGGCTAAAAACTCATTGAAACTAAATAGAACACTAAATTAGTGGCCCATAAAAAATAATAAATCATCTTATAGTGACCAAGGCTGCAAATATAGGAAATAGACTTTTTGCACTTGCTTTTGTTGTAGCCATATTAAGAGCTTGCTCTAAGACACGGTTTTTCCCCGCCATTCCATGAAGGGTACACAATTATTTGTAGTGGTCTTTCCAATTCTACATTTAAAAAAAAAAGTGCTTGTGTCCTTTACATAGCCCACTTTCAATTTGTTATTTTTCTTCTTCTAATTTTTATACATTCGTGTACATTAGCAACACATATCTCCCTTTTCAAGCATATATTCAATGATTGCTCACAAATAAACAGTAAACAAATATATTGTTTGAAAAATTTACAACAATCCAGTAATTTATGCAGATTTTTACAACTGGTATAAAAATAAGGAGATTTATTATAATTACAAATAAGACAACTATTCAACATAGACCAAAGGAGGAAGATGTCAATAACTTATTCAACGTTGAAATCATTTTACAATGTGAACACAGTAAGATTTTTTTTTTTTGATTTTTTGGTGTTTTAACGCCACTTTTAAGCATCGCTTTTGGGCTATTTCGTGGCGGCCAGTTTTTATTGGTGGAGGAAGCCGGAGTGCCCGGAGAAAACCACCGACCTTCGATAGGAAAACTGACAATCCTAGTCAATTAAGATTGGAGTCGAGTGCACCCGCACGAGCGGGGTTCGAACTCACAACCTCAGTGTTGACTGGCTAGTGATTACAGTAGTAACTACTTAGACCACTCGGCCACCGAGGCCCCCGAACACAGTAAGAACTAATTCGGATGCAAAACAAATCATATAACTAGCTTGTGCTTTTCTCTGTACATATGTAATATACATCACATGAGAATAAAAGGACATAGACGGCACTTATTGTCGTGATCTGGTATATGCTTTGAAATTTTCATTACAAAGTGCATGTTAGAGATTACCGTTATTTTAAATAGCTGTGCAACTGTATTAAGTTTGTACTTTTAACCTAAATGTGTGTGATATAGGATAATAATCCGATTTATAAATATAGATAGAGATAAGCTGTCTTACAATACTAACATAATGTAGACCACTGATGTGTAAGTGTTGTACGATATTTACATGTTTGTATTTTTATTTTCACATGGTCTGCTAAATAAGCAACTCTGTCTGACTCTAAACAAGAGAACAACTTCTGCAGGAGTAGTAATAACGCATAATCCTCATAAACCTTTCTTCTAATTGCTACTTCTAAAGCCTTGATCGTTAAAAGGAGTTTGACCAAACTTGTGCATAGTATCTTCTCCAGGATGCATTATATTCAATACAACAGCATTTAAACCAAACTGAGTGAAAAGATGTGCATGTCAAGAATATAAAGCTTCTGTATATATATATATATATACGTACCAAATTTTAATGTAAAAAATGTTATAACGCAATTAACATATTATCATATGTGAGAAATCAGTTTTTAGGAAAATTAAATATGTTTAAATTTGTATAGGATGATATGACAGAGAGTGGTAAGGCCAAAGCTATCAGTCCTATAATAACATACTATATATATATATATATATATATATATATATATACAAGGTAAGATACCCAATTTATTATATATTAATTCTACTCAGTTGCTGTCAGTTTTATTTTTGTTTAATTGATTTCTTGTGTTAAATAATTACTTATACTTTCATGGGAATCTGTAATTTTGATTGGTAGACATCAATCGTGAGTCATTCAAAAATAATATTATATTTTCCAGTACAATGCAGCAGTCATTTCTGCAAGTGACAAGACTGCATAAAGAAATAAACGAATTGAAATGATTTGATTTGTAATTTCATGGTTTTAACATATAACTGTTATTATTTTGATCGTGAGCCCATTTTAAGTATAAAGCGCTCCGTGCTTCGTACAAAATATGCTTCGGTCAACGCTTTCACACCCCGATTAAATTACAAAAAGAGTTCTTCAGTTCTTAGAAATAAGATTTTACAGTCAGAATTTCAACTTTTGGAAAGACTTGCAGAAAATGGTTACAATATATATAGACCATGAACTTTTGAGCATGTCATCAATAATCTAAGACACTTTAGCATTGTGTTTCTATTTTATAATTTTTTCATTTTACATGCAGCTAATTTATATAAGACCTGGTCATCAGCTCCTGAAAAACTGAAGCACCAAGGCTTGTAGCTGTTGAGAATGAAGGCAACTCCATTAATTACTGTTTTGTTGTTGGTTGATGAATAAATCTTGACTAAGAAAGGAAGCAAAGACTTCACTAACAAAACTCTTATGTTATTATTGTGTATATTTGACCTGACATACCATAAATAGTATCAGCTGTTTGGATTTATACAAAGATATGTATTAGAAGGTAGAATCAACAAATTCCACAAGAGTGAGAATCAAATGAAATTATCCCGAAAATATGAAGACACACTACTAACAGCTTGATAGAATATCATAATATTCTATCAATCTTAAGTTAAAAGTTTAAATAAATGTAACTAAGTTTCAACATACAATTTTTTGTGACCATGTTGTAAGAAGGCTAGCACATTAATCTGTTAGTGGAGCAGCCACTTGTATACATGTTTACAACTAAATAAGCATATCATAATTTTGTAATTAACTCGTGCTATTATTTATGTAAGTAAGCATAATAACATGATTTAGTCCCATAATGACCTTCGCAGACATACTCTTCCGAGCAAATAATCATTATTTAGATTATATAATTCTATCATAAGTGTCTAATCACAACTATTTGTTTGACTGCCGGAAATTCAATTAGTCACTAATTGCCATCTCAATGTCGCGTGCACTTTTTGCGTGCATTTGTATACAGAGGTTCTAAAAGGAACAGGGAGAAATATTGCACGTGTTACATGTATAATGGAGTTACATGGATAATAGAGATTACTTGCACGTGTTACATGTGTAATGGAGATAAGTTGAACGTGTTACATATATAACGGAGATGAATTGCATGTGTTTCATGTATATCGGAGATGAATTGCACGTGTAAAATGTATATTGTAGATGAATTGCACGTGCTTCATGTATACTGGAGATGAATTGCACGTATTACATACTAGTATAACACTCTAAAAAATGTGTTAAGGGCCTAAACATAAACCTATACATGTTACTTGTAATGCATTTGTAAACACGTTCTTATCCTTAATATGTTCTTCTCCTAAACATGTTGAGGAAAGTGTTTAAAGCTTAAACATGTTTAACCCTCTATGTATTTAACAACATTTTGAAGATTAACATGTTTTAGTCCTGTTCCTTATCAATAGACAATGAAACATTTTAAGAAAGTCACATCAAAACTTAGATAAGGCTAAAAACTCATTGAAACTAAATAGAACACTAAATTAGTGGCCCATAAAAAATAATAAATCATCTTATAGTGACCAAGGCTGCAAATATAGGAAATAGACTTTTGCACTTGCTTTTGTTGTAGCCATATTAAGAGCTTGCTCTAAGACACGAGTTTTTCCTCGCCATTCCATGAAGGGTACACAATTATTTGTAGTGGTCTTTCCAATTCTACATTTAAAAAAAGTGCTTGTGTCCTTTACATAGCCCACTTTCAATTTGTTATTTTTCTTCTTCTAATTTTTATACATTCGTGTACATTAGCAACACATATCTCCTTTTCAAGCATATATTCAATGATTGCTCACAAATAAACAGTAAACAAATATATTGTTTGAAAAATTTACAACAATCCAGTAATTTATGCAGATTTTTACAACTGGTATAAAAATAAGGAGATTTAATATAATTACAAATAAGACAACTATTCAACATAGACCAAAGGAGGAAGATGTCAATAACTTATTCAACGTTGAAATCATTTTACAATGTGAACACAGTAAGATTTTTTTTTTTTGATTTTTTGGTGTTTTAACGCCACTTTTAAGCATCGCTTTTGGGCTATTTCGTGGCGGCCAGTTTTTATTGGTGGAGGAAGCCGAGTGCCCGGAGAAAACCACCGACCTTCGATAGGAAAACTGACAATCCTAGCCAATTAAGATTGAGTCGAGTGCACCCGCACGAGCGGGGTTCGAACTCACAACCTCAGTGTTGACTGGCTAGTGATTACAGTAGTAACTACTTAGACCACTCGGCCACCGAGGCCCCCGAACACAGTAAGAACTAATTCGGATGCAAAACAAATCATATAACTAGCTTGTGCTTTTCTCTGTACATATGTAATATACATCACATGAGAATAAAAGGACATAGACGGCACTTATTGTCGTGATCTGGTATATGCTTTGAAATTTTCATTACAAAGTGCATGTTAGAGATTACCGTTATTTCAAATAGCTGTGCAACTGTATTAAGTTTGTACTTTTAACCTAAATGTGAGTGATATAGGATAATAATCCGATTTATAAATATAGATAGAGATAAGCTGTCTGTAAACATGTTTTGATGTATGGTAGTGAATATTCAACTTCAGACTAGAATATAGTCAATACAAGGATTCTCTTAATAACACTTGTAAGAGTTTCAAAGATTTTGAAGAACGTAACCACTTTACAAAATGCGTAAACGAGGCTCGGGCTCAATATTAACAGTACAGACACTATGATAAATGATACGTTCTATTTCTATAGATATATATGTGTTGTCGTTTAATGTGGTTTTGTTTTAGCGTTTTACGGGAGATTTTTTGTTGTTACAAAGTTGGTGACATTTTTATCTATTGTCATTAATATTTGTTAAAACATTTTTGAAGCCAGTCATGTCTTTCATCGTTTGAAGAATCAGAATGAAGCCCAGAGAGCAATCAAACGACAACAGGGCAAATTCTTTCCTTTGATCGAAATAACAAAAAAACAAGTTTTTCACTAAATCGTACAACTAGTTTAACACTTAATTTATAATGAATCTATACATTTCATCAGAACTTTTTACTTTTTCATCTTGCTTTCTTTTTGCGTGGATAATATGTTTAAGCTGTAAGTCCACTAGATTCCATTTGACTTTTACAAGTGGGAGGTTAAGCTAGCTATAAAACCAGGTTTAACCCACCATTATCCTCGGAATATACTTATACAAGTCCGGAATATGACAGTTGATTTCCATTCGTTCCGTTGGTTGATACAGTTTGATTTTGTAAGGTTTTATGGACTTCCCCATTTTGAATTTACCTTGGAGTTCGATATTTTTGTTGATGCTTTGTAACACTGGTTTTGTAATGAGCAAACCACATGTCTCCACTTCAAATCACTTTGGAATTGCATGACGGTTGATGTAAGCATTACAGGACAATGATGCTTAATCTATTGGCGCACCTAGTTTTATTTCGTTCAGAATTGCGATACAAGCATTACAGGACAATGGTGCTTAATCTATTGGCGCACCTAGTTTTATTTCGTTCAGAATTGCGATACTAGCATTACAGGACAATGATGCTTAATCTTTTGGCGCACCTAGTTTTATTTCGTTCAGAATTGCGATACTAGCATTACAGGACAATGATGCTTAATCTTTTGGCGCACCTAGTTTTATTTCGTTTAGAATTGCGATACTAGCATTACAGGACAATGGTGCTTAATCTATTGGCGCACCTAGTTTTATTTCGTTTAGAATTGCGATACAAGCATTACAGGACAATGGTGCTTAATCTATTGGCGCACCTAGTTTTATTTCGTGTAGAATTGCGATACTAGCCTAGTTCTTACAGGACAATGATGTTTAATCTATTGGCGCATCTAGTTTTATTTCGTTTAGAATTGCGATACAAGTATTACAAGACAATGGTGCTTAATCTATTGGCGCACCTAGTTTTATTTCGTTTAGAATTGCGATACAAGCTTTACAGGACAATGATGCTTAATCTATTGGCGCATCTAGTTTTATTTCGTTTAGAATTGCGATACAAGCATTACAGGACAATGGTGCTTAATCTATTGGCGCACCTAGTTTTATTTCGTTTAGAATTGCGATACTAGCATTACAGGACAATGATGCTTAATCTATTGGCGCACCTAGTTTTATTTCGTTTAGAATTGCGATACTAGCATTACAGGACAATAGTGCTTAATCTATTGGCGCACCTAGTTTTATTTCGTTTAGAATTGCGATACTAGCATTACAGGACAATGATGCTTAATCTATTGGCACACCTAGTTTTATTTCGTTTAGAATTGCGATACTAGCATTACAGGACAATGATGCTTAATCTATTGGCGCACCTAGTTTTATTTTGTTCAGAATTGCGATACTAGCATTACAGGACAATGGTGCTTAATCTTTTGGCGCACCTAGTTTTATTTCGTTCAGAATTGCGATACTAGCATTACAGGACAATGATGCTTAATCTTTTGGCGCACCTAGTTTTATTTCGTTCAGAATTGCGATACTAGCATTACAGGACAATGATGCTTAATCTTTTGGCGCATCTAGTTTTATTTCGTTCAGAATTGCGATACTAGCATTACAGGACAATGATGCTTAATCTATTGGCGCACCTAGTTTTATTTTGTTCAGAATTGCGATACTAGCATTACAGGACAATGGTGCTTAATCTATTGGCGCACCTAGTTTTATTTCGTTCAGAATTGCGATACTAGCATTACAGGACAATGATACTTAATCTATTGGCGCACCTAGTTTTATTTCGTTTAGAATTGCGATACTAGCATTACAGGACAATGGTGCTTAATCTATTGGCACACCTAGTTTTATTTCGTTTAGAATTGCGATTCTAGCATTACAGGACAATGATGCTTAATCTATTGGCGCATCTAGTTTTATTTCGTTCAGAATTGCGATACTAGCCTAGTTCTTTGCCACTGGACGTTAAACAACCAACAATCAATAAATCCAGCTGATTTCACTCACACGTTTATCTGCTCATATCTTGAAATCTGAACTAACATTCATGTGTGTTGATCCTTTGTATCGTTGGGTTGATGTCTCAGTGCCATATACCCCTCATCACCTCTTATTCATATTGCTATACCATCAGTATAATAGAAAAACAAAGACATGGGGTATCCATCTATGACACAAAATCAGTACATGCACAGCAAAAAAAAAAAAAAAGCAAAGGAACAGCGCTTTTATTGTTGTTTTTCATCTCAAAGTCACAGTGAGGCCTTCAACACGGAGAAAAAAAAACTCTCAGCTCACTGCAAGCCCCTAGCACCGGCTTAACCGGAATTCTTTGCAAAAATAGTTTGGATTTGGATAGACTTTGTAAGATGTAACACCACATTACTGTCAAATGGGTCAAAGGATTCATTGTTTCTATATCCCAGATAACGTGTGTTTTGCTGTCAGAGGGGTAAAAGGATTCATTGTTTCTATATCCCAGATAACGTGTGTTTTGCTGTCAGAGGGGTAAAAGGATTCATTATTTCTATACCCCAGTAAACATGGGTTTTGCTGTCAGATGGGTCAAAGGATTCATTATTTCAAGTAAATCCCAGATAACGTTGTTTTTTTTTGTCAGATGGGTCAAATGATTCATTATTTCTATACTCCAGATAACATGGATTTTGCTGTCAGATGGGTCAAAGAATTCATTATTTCTATACCCCAGATAACGTGGGTTTTATTGTCAGATGGCTCAAAGGATTCATTATTTCTATACCCCAGATAGCGTGTGTTTACTGTCAGATGGGTCAAAGGATTCGTTATTTCTATACCCCAGATAACGTGGGTTTACTGTCAGATGGGTCAAAGGATTCATTATTTCTATACCCCAGATAACGTGGGTTTTACTGTCAGATGGGTCAAAGGATTCATTATTTCTATACCCCAGATAACGTTGGTTTTACTGTCAGATGGGTCGAAGGATTCATTATTTCTATACCCCAGATAACGTGGGTTTTACTGTCAGATGGGTCGAAGGATTCATTATTTCTATAACCCCAGATAACGTAGGGGGTTACTGTCAGATGGGTCAAAGGATTCATTATTTCTATACCCCAGATAACGTGGGTTTTACTGTCAGATGGGTCAAAGGATTCATTATTTCTATACCCCAGATAACGTGGGTTTACTGTCAGATGGGTCAAAGGATTCATTATTTCTATACCCCAGATAACGTGCGTTTACTTATTTCTATACCTCAGTTAACGTGGGTTTACTGTCAGATGGGTCAAAGGATTCATTATTTCTATACTCTAGATAGCGTGGGTTTTACTGTCAGATGGGTCAAAGGATTCATTATTTCTATACTCTAGATAGCGTGGGTTTTACTGTCAGATGGGTCAAAGGATTCATTATTTCTATACCCCAGATAACGTGGGTTTAACTGTCAGATGGGTCAAAGGATTCATTATTTCTATAACCCCAGATAACGTGGGGGGTTACTGTCAGATGGCTCAAAGGATTCCTTATTTCTATACACCAGATAACGACCTTGAGTTACTTCATTGTATTTCAATAACACTTATTGAGTTTTTAGGTGTTCATGATAAATTAAAAGTAGATGATTTTATCATTTTGATTTAAGTCACCGTCGACTTAACAGAACCTTAAACTCTACGAGTAGCCATCATTTTGAATATAATGATCATAGATGAATTAATTTGCTTGAAAACTGCATACTATTTTATAAAATGTGTTGTAAATAGGATTAAATGTTACTAGACGTGAATGTGTCATGTAATAGAAGTTCCTTTGTTATATTAGTAAAATGGTAAAAATATGGCGGGGCTACATGGGTGGAATTAAATTTGTGTCCGATGAGGTACTGTCGGTACAACCAAAGCTATATTGGTGATCATGAGTAGTATTAATCTTTGTCTTTCGGTATCTTCTGATATTAAGGTAACAATAAAACCCGTTCAGTTCCTTCAAATTGTACCATAGATTTAAAAGCTGTTTAAAAAAAATCTTTAATATGTTTGATTATCCTTGCAACAACTCTGAGGGTCCGTAGGTGGCCTGTTACAAGGCAAAATTTCGGCCCTATCCAACATACCCTCATTTTCCAGTCGCAGTCCTTTCCCGCCCTTTATCACGGTTTGCTTACCTTGCTGAAACTACATTTTGTATTAATTAATTTTTTGTCGTCCTGAATATGCATGAAATATTTACCACTGAATGTAATAATGTATAATCTAACACTGGTGTTTGGCAAAAGAAGAGAAAACATAAGATGGCTTTGTTTACAGTTATGTAACTGTCAGATATAATGTACATTTTGTGAAGAATGATCTTGTTAATTTAATACCCTAAATAGTAACAATTTTAGACTTTTGCTCACTTTTTATATAAAAATACCGAAAACTCTGCGATTGAATCTTTCTTTACTTCGCAAACCTTTTAAATAATAAATATGCTTCCATCTTTTCATTTTATTTCACAAATTGTAAAGAGATATTTTCATTAGAGCTGATTCGATTATTGTGCATATTTTAATGATCTTGATGTAAATATGAGAATATGCAACGATAACTATATAGGGCTTTGTACTTAATAATCCTTCAAAAGAATCGAACCATAATTTTATTGATCTATTATATTTAAATAATTAAACAAAGAATAAAGTAAATTTTCAAGTTTTGAAGAATGAATTGAAAAGCGATAATTTTTTTAGCACGTGATATGTCAAATGCTAATTCGGTTTCCGGTTTTGATAAGTCAAGGTTATCGATGGCATTGTGTGATTCTCTATCATGTGAATTATTTAAAGAGTTGTTGATCTTTGACGCAATGGCTTCTCGGGAAGGAAGGAGTGCCATAAATGCTGACTATCATAAAAGCTGACAGCATTTGTAATTGTTTTGAAATGTCACGCAATTTCTGATAATTAAGTTTAAGTTGAGTTTAGCGAACTTCTTCTTATACTTGGAATCTTCTGTATTTAACAATAAAACGAAGAGGTAAAGATATTTGACAACATTTTATATATATTGCTACTGTGACCGAAGAACAGACGTAACCTACCGGCAGATTTCGAATTAAGTTATCAAATCTTGATGCTTTTACAAAGTAACAGTATTTTTTTAAGTTTATATATTTTGTAAATTTCTATCAAGTATGGTTTCCAACACCTTCGAGCATATTCAATTTAAGATAGCTTCAGGTTTTTTTTTGTTTTGTTTTCAGCCCTTTTCATTGTTTTCCCTTATCAAATAATTCAAAACTGTATCTGTTTGTGTTTGTTTTTAGTGTAAATAAAAGAGGAGGTTAGATACTCCCGAATTTTTTTCACTCACAGGATACAAACATGGAAGTTGCTAAAATCAACTGGAATTTTAATATTTAATTCTTAATAATATACATTAAACATTTTATAAAATTTTATAAAAATCAAGATGTTGTTCAGTATGAAAATAAAAAGATGTGGTATGATTGCCAAAGAGACTCTGTTTACGCCACATCCAATCATACACATGCAATTAGGAAATAATAACTCATATTTATCCCCGCACATGTTGTATTGTAACAGTTTACCAAATCGGCAGTGAATTTGATAGTAGCTTCCTGAATTTCAGTGAAGTTAAGTGCGACTGAATTTCCGTATTCAAACCTTAATAGTGAGAAAACTCATCGATGAGCAAGAAAATGACAGGTATCTAGTAAGAAATTAAAGCTATGTGCTGTAATTGTTTATGGTTTAAAACATGACATTATGAACAAAGTTAACGTTTTTCTCCTGATGACTCCCCATCCAATGGTTGGTTAATACCCACTATTTGCTAGATCGACAGGGGTTTTAGGGTGCTGGCTAAAAGGTTAGGAACCGCGAAGGAACACGTCATACTACTCGGGTATATAATTCAATTACCAAGCAATTACTTTCTACTCCCAAATGCAGTTAGCGTAGAAAAGAAAACTCAAACTAAAATATTTGGGTTTTACTCGACCGGGAATCGAACCCACGACCTACAAGAGGCTGCGCCTCGACTTGTGTACGTTTACCAATGACAAACATACATTGCATATGTTCATAACAAGTGGTGGTGGGGTGGTATTACCGTCACATACATTTCAGGAAATATTAATATATATCTAACGTCAACAGAGATATTCTGATTGCTTGTTCAATGAATGGTTTTCTCAACGACAATATAATGCCGATTCTATCTTTTAAAATGAAAAAAAAAAATGATTTTAATTATAAATTATGCAATTATTTCACAGAAATATATGCGTTTCTAAAAAAATCCTACTGGTAGATACGTGTTAATTATTTTAAATAGTATGGCATCAAGTTACTATAATAGCTGTCAGCAAATTGCATAATCAATTTCTTTGGGGTAAAAACTAAATATCAAGCTAAATTAACTGCGAACACAATTACGTTTGTAAATACATACTAAAGGTCAAAGAATGACGTTTGTTGTAGATGTGAAACATTAGAAGGATGCCGGCAGCTTCAAAAAGTCTCAAACACTGTTAAAAAATTACTTATTGCACTCTTTTTTTTTTTATTTCTGTATCCTAACTTGATTGGGGAAATAAATGGCTTTAAGGTTTAAAGTAGGCATGACCTAGTTGCAAAGCCTCTCTTTTTTATTCAATAAAATTTTGAAGAAAAACATTCTGCTTTTACGAATAAAAACTTAAATGATCAGGGTCTTCTCGAGGGGAACATTTCCAGACTTCCAGGGGAAAAACAAAGCCCCAGACATTCCGGCATACACTCCAATATCTTGTTTGTTTTTTTTTCGAGATATTGTATACAAAAATAACTTCCCGATAATACTATAGCTAACTAATTAAGTTTATTTTAAGTAATAAACGCCTTTACAGATCCTAAATGACTCTGTACTTCAAATAAAAAAATATATATGCGGTCGGGCGAACGTCAAGGAGACAGTAATTACACAACACAACATATATCAACTTCAGTATTTGAGTTTTTTAAAAATAAAATGCTACATAGAAAATTGTTTTCATGTACATATCAGGTATGTAGTAATGTGAAATTGTGATTTAATGCAAAAAGAAAAGTGCCTCATGCCACGAAGAATAAATAAAAATTATGAAACCATGAAGTCAAAACTATTTTTTTTCTACCTTCTGTTTGCTGTTTTACTAGTCCGCACCACTTCCAGTAAACATGATATCTCAAGTTCGATTTTCCTGGTTTGATATCCCCAAAAAGATGCAAAAATCTAAATAGATGTTTCAATTCAGCATAAAATTTTAATCAAACAGAAAAAATTGAGTTCAGAAAATAATTCAGAAAAAATGGACTATTTTATTTCACACCATGTTTTGACATGCACCGGAAACTGGAGTTTTTGTAATACAAGACTGGTACCTTCATGTGACAGAAAGGGAAAAACACTGACGAAAAAAAAAAACAACCACTGACGATATATTCCTTTAATGTGACGTAAAACCAACAACCAATGACGATATTCCTTTCATTTGACGGAAGAAACGTCAACCAATGACGATATAACTTACATAAGATGGAAGAAACGCCAACCAATGACGATATTCCTTTCATGTGACGTAAAAACAACAACCAATGACGATATTCCTTTCATGTGACGGAAGAAACGTCAACCAATGACGATATAACTTACATGTGACGGAAGAAACGCCAACCAATAACGATATTCCTTTGAAGTGACAGGGTTCAACTTGCCTTCTTAACGAGCGAAAACATTATCGAAGATACTAGACGAAATAACACACACATCATGGAAGGAAAAACCACATACAGCTACATAAAACAGTACCAAATAGTACCATTAAATAGTATCTGAACATAAAATATAACATGTAAGAAACTTGACAAACAGGTTATAATGTATAATGATTTAAACTGATAATTGAGAACTAAACACCCATTGCTACCCTACATCCATTTTCTTTAATATCAAAACACAAAACACTACTTAAATGTGATACAGAGGCAAATCTGTTTGTTAATGCTCCGTAAAGAAATAATTCATGAAACATATCCAAGGGCGATATCCAGGGAACAAACAACTTATCACTTGTCATAAATCGCCTGTTGTAGTCTTCATCGTGAAACCTCACAAACAAGACGTGTTGCTTCAAGGTTGTTTGTTCTAAAATAGGTTTTATCAAAACAAAAACATTTTTGAATAAACGCATTGAGTATTTAATATTATTTAGTGACAAACACTAAGAAATAGTTACATCCTTGACCAGTGCCCCTTCTCTTAAAGTCAAAGCTGGATAATATGAAGCAGCGACATGGCTTATTTATTGATTGATCTTCATCAGGAACGTTCAAAATAAAAAGATGTATGAATACATAGGAGGCAATAATAAAAAAAGATGTATGAATACATAGGAGGCAATAATAAAAAAAGATGTATGAATACATAGGAGGCAATAATAAAACTAAAAGATGTATGAATACATAGGAGGCAATAATAAAAACAGATGTATGAATACATAGGAGGCAATAATAAAACTAAAAGATGTATGAATACATAGGAGGCAATAATAAAAAAAGATGTATGAATACATAGGAGGCAATAATAAAAAAAGGTGTATGAATACATAGGAGGCAATAATAAAAAAAGATGTATGAATACATAGGAGGCAATAATAAAAAAAGGTGTATGAATACATAGGAGGCAATAATAAAAAAAGGTGTATGAATACATAGGAGGCAATAATAAAAAAAGATGTATGAATACATAGGAGGCAATAATAAAAAAAAGATGAATGAATGCATAGGAGGCAATAATAAAACTAAAGTGAAATCATCGTATCAAAGTATGGTCAATGTCAAAACGTTTAACCACTGCGCAGAATCGGTTGATATTTGCGATAGTTAACTTTCCGCAAACAACGGTAACGATAATAATTATGGTAATTTATGAGTAACCATAAAGGAATTTCCGAGATCTACTTTTCAGCAATGTTTATTTATCAAAATACCACTACAAACGGCCAGATTTCAGGATTAAGATGCTTTATTATAATAACTGAGCCTCAGACACACATGTTTTCAACTTTCAAGAGGATCTGTATACACAGAACTCCATTTTACAAGATAAAAATGCACCTCTCATGGAGAAACGACTTACAAGTATTAGATGTAAGCTTCTCGTATCTGAAAGGCGTTAGCCCCGAAGATATGAGACGATTACATCTGATTTACATAGAAGTAATAAAGTTCTAAAAAGAGCAATTCGTTTTGATAAAACAAGAAAAGTGACATTATCTCAAATTTTCCAGAGCAGTAACACTTTCAGAAGATGTTTTGTAGTTATGGATTTGGAATTAAATCTTAACTCTGCGTAGAACACATATCTCAAACAAATAGAACACATATCTAAAACTAATAAAACACATATATAAAACTAAAAGAGCACATATCTAAAACTAATAAAACACATATCTAAAACTAATAGAACACATATCTAAAACTAATAGAACACATATCTCAAACTAATAGAACGCATATCAAATATTTTACCTCAGCATAGCCAACCTATAGTCTAAAACTTTCTCTTGGGTGTAAACAGAGAAAAAAATAAATTCCAAAAAAATCTGGAAACAATGGTTAAATATCATTTGCATAAAATGAAAAAAAGTTATAGTATAAAACTTTCATGTATATGAAACATGACTTGAATAAATCAATCAAAACCTTATAGGTCAGTTATTAGAATATTAAAAGAATGATAGTGTTGGTCATTAGTAAATAAGGATAAAGAGTTGTGGCCTTAAATAATTTTTTTAAAGTGTTTCATATACTTCCGAATTGAAACGTAATGGATAGGCATAATGACTATTTTATGATTAGCATAAATATGATAATTTTTCTATGATTTAACAAGCGTTTCCGGCAATCCTTCGTTTATTTTTCGGTCGGTAGACCGTTCAGAGGCACAGGCAAATTTTCGTAAACAACTTAGCGAATTGAATTTACGTTACACGTACATGTATAAATGAATTAAAATTTTATTATATCATATTTGCTAAATTTATTTTGTTTAAGATTAATAGAACTTTGTATTGTAATGCATATATAAAAAAGGTAACAGGAATCAGTTATCTCACATAGAACACCAGACCATATCAACCACTAACAACAGATTACCCCGAAACGTAAGAAATCTCACATAGAACACCAGACCATATCAACCACTAACAACAGATTACCCCGAAACCTCAGAAATCTCACATAGAACACCAGACCATATCAACCACTAACAACAGATTACCCCGAAACCTCAGAAATCTCACATAGAACACCAGACCATATCAACCACTAACAACAGATTACCCCGAAACCTCAGAAATCTCACATAGAACACCAGACCATATCAACCACTAACAACAGATTACCCCGAAACCTCAGAAATCTCACATAGAACACCAGACCATATCAACCACTAACAACAGATTCCCCGAAACCTCAGTTATCTCACATAGAACACCAGACCATATCAACCACTAACAACAGATTCCCCGAAACCTCAGAAATCTCACATAGAACACCAGACCATATCAACCACTAACAACAGATTCCCCGAAACCTCAGAAATCTCACATAGAACACCAGACCATATCAACCACTAACAACAGATTCCCCGAAACCTCAGAAATCTCACATAGAACACCAGACCATATCAACCACTAACAACAGATTCCCCGAAACCTCAGAAATCTCACATAGAACACCAGACCATATCAACCACTAACAACAGATTCCCCGAAACCTCAGAAATCTCACATAGAACATCAGACCATATCAACCACCAACACCTGATTCCTACGAAACGTCAGAAATCTCACATAGAACATCAGACCATATCAACCACTAACAACAGATTCCCCCGAAACCTCAGAAATCTCACATAGAACACCAGACCATATCAACCACTAACAACAGATTACCCCGAAACCTCAGAAATCTCACATAGAACACCAGACCATATCAACCACTAACAACAGATTACCCCGAAACCTCAGAAATCTCACATAGAACACCAGACCATATCAACCACTAACAACAGATTCCCCCGAAACCTCAGAAATCTCACATAGAACACCAGACCATATCAACCACTAACAACAGATTCCTACGAAACGTCAGAAATCTCACATAGAACAACATACCATATCAATCACTAATACCCGATCCCTCCGAAACGTCAGAAATCTCACATAGAGCAACATACCATATCAATCACTAATACCCGATCCCTTCGAAACGTCAGAAATCTCACATAGAGCAACATACCATATCAATCACTAATACCCGATCCCTCCGAAACGTCAGAAATCTCACATAGAACAACAGACCATATCAACAACCAATACCCGATTCATCCACAGACCATATCAACCACCAATACCCGATTCCTCCACAGACCATATCAACCACCAACACCAGACTCCTCCGAAACGTCAGAAATCTCACATAGAACAACATACCATATCAACCACCAATACCCGATTCCTCCACAGACCATATCAACCACCAACACCAGACTCCTCCGAAACGTCAGAAATCTCACATAGAACAACATTCCATATCAACCACCAACACCCGATTCCTCCACAGACCATATCAACCATCAACACCCGATTACACCGAAACGTCAGAAATCTCACATAGAGCAACAGATCATATCAGCCACCAACATTCGATTCATCCGAAAACAAACCAGATACACAACCAGCATCAATGAACAACTAATGATTTGTCTATTCAATGTTAAGGAATAACAGTACTGTAGTTGAAGAGTTGCCACCGTCAATTGTAGATTTGACGGTCGCAAATGCAGTTTTACTGGCGACGCGTAGCGGAGACAGTAAAACGGAGATTTGCGACCGTCAAATCAAATTGACGGTGGCAACTCTTCAACTACAGTACTGTTATTCCGATTCTAATGCATTACAAAAGAAATAATACGATAAAACCTGAAAAATGTCTAAATTTGACAAATAAAAAAAATCCGCGAAACTTTATGAATGATTTTGGCGCAAAGACGTCATGGCTAAACATGACGTCATACAAATGAAAACTTACAAACTGGAGATTATTACGTTACCTGTACGATTCAAATTCGGATAGAATTACATTAAAACGGCGAATTCGAGGTAGGTGTTGTTTTATTTTCGATTATATAGAAGTAATCGAACATTTGTTGATTCAATCAATTCAAAATGGCGGGTTCCTCCTTAGTTACGCCTGGTCAACTGTGGATTTGACGGCAACTTTAAGCCAATGAAAAATTGTTACATACAAATTGCATTAGAATGTATTGTATATTTGTTATGGAATAGTTAAATTGTTTTTTTATATTACTTAGAAACGATGGTTTCAACTCCATCAGGCAAGGTTGACCTTAGATGGTTTAGGCTATTATTTTAGGTCCTTTTTGGTCGAATAGCTCTTCAACTGTTTTCGTTCTTGTACAATATTCGACTTTGAGCGTTCCTGATATAGAAAAGTGCGTCGGACACCTGAGATTTATAAATTGATGTCTTCATTTTTAAAGACAAATAGAGGTGAAAACTAGGTTTGTTTGTCACCGGGTTTACTTGTTGATATACTAATAATACATAAAGTTGATGTATAACACTCATGTTTTTAAGTACCTTTAGTTTTTGCACTTGCACTTGGTTACATTTACTATAAACAGAAAGCGTGTATACGTGTCCAATAAATATAAATAAAAAGAAAATGTTAGTAAGTAGAAGTCAATCTGACAATATAAAAAGAACGATCTCCAACGATGGACTGGGGTCCATACCTCATGATATGCTGTAAGTCCATATCTCATGATATGTTGTTAAGTCCATATCTCGTGACATGCTGTTAAGTCCATATTTCATGATATGCTGTAAGTCCATATCTCATGATATGCTGCTAAGTCCATATTTCATGATATGCTGTAAGTCCATATCTTATGATATGCTGTTAAGTTCATATCTCATTATATGCTGTAAGTCCCTATCTCATGATATGCTGTAAGTTCATATCATATATGCTGTTACTCCATATCTCATGATATGCTGTAAGTCCATACAATGTGTCAATAAATTATACAGAGATAAACAGATATCTCAAAACACCACCAAAACACTCAACAGATTAAATGTGAATAGTTAGCAACAACCTGTAATCAGAATCCTGAATTTAGGCAGGCACATCAATATTTGGCGAGGTAAAACGCGACCTCCTCTTTTTCTTTACAGGGAATAGTTTTGAAAACAAACAGTAGTTTTCAACGTAACAACCGTAGAAACAGATATAATGATGAGCAGTTCTAAATGGTTGTTTGATCACAAAGTCAACAAACAATACAGAAACGTCGTTTGCATGTTTTTCTTTGATATGGTTAAGATCATACATTGTATACATCTGGGCTTATATGCATATAACCACTTAATTTAAGATATCCAATCGTACTTACTAATTTATCGTAGGATATGTAGAAAAATCCGTCTGTTGGAACAAATCTGAACTAAAGTACTAATTTTATGCACTTCAGCCCAAAACCCCTTGTAAATTTGTTTACATCAGCCTTATATGGAAAAAAAACAACATTCATAAATTTCATGTATCCGAAGTTTCTGAATTTAACGTCCTCAGGAATGCTCAAACCTAAATATTTGAAAGCCAGGGATGCGTAAATACTGTTCAACGAGTTAAAAACTATATATCTAATATATATGTAGGACTCTGAACCGCGTTGGAACTCTGAACCGCGATGGTCACGCTGAAGTGCGATGGTTCACGCTGAAGTGCGTTGGTTAACACGCTGAAGTGCGATGGTGACATTATGACGCTACTTGTTGATAGCTACGCTGAAGTGCGTTGGTGGTTACGCTTAAGTGCGATTGTCTAACTGTGACGTTATGTATACTAGCTAAATGCGATGTCTGAAGTTAGACCCCCATTTATTGTATTTGTGTAGTGGTTATCGTGCTAGCCTCGCATTTGGAAGATCGGGTTTGATTTCTGGTCAAAACAAAGACTTTAAATTCTAATGTGCTGATTATCCGCTTAGCACGCAGCAGCATGGACTAAGAAAATATACTAGATGGTTCAGATATAGTACAATGGATTCGAGTGGGAGGACATGCCTTTATATTGAGTGTGCAAGTGCGATACAAAAATAACAAAAACGGGTTCAGCGTGGGTGTCTATAATACTAAGCAGGGTCCATATCATTTCATCAAATATACTAGTAACTTGATTTTGTCATGCATGTCATAACTATATGAAATTGCTCACAACACTCATTCATCCATTTATCTGATATCGTAACAGTTTTTCCAAGAAAAGAAAACGCGTGTTCGGTTAAAAAATTGAGATTAGCTGCTTCTCCGCAGAGCAACAGAAATTTAGAAGTACACGTACGGAACATTCGGGTTTATTTTGACCTAACCCGTTGCCGATGATTAATACTGTAAGCACAATAAAATTAGACTTAGAGTGTGGGTTTTCTGACAAAGCAGGATTCATCACGAGAATTAAACAAAATTATCTATACTTGATATAACGAAAACATAGCTAATAATTAATTTGATTTTATTATTAAATTGTCCACACAAAATCATGTGAAGCATACTTGAAGAGGAGTCAAAATTAATATTAAGAGCAAGACATTTTATTTGTCGTACAAAACATTTGCGGCATACATTTTGTACTACCGAACACTGGTTAGCCCATCTGCAGACTAAGATTATCTTTTAGCCGCTTTGTTCCCCATGATTTGGTGCCTAACTTAGTTTTACATGTTTTTGTAACCTCCACCTACAATGCTCAAAACTGTTAGGGACTAGAATCGTTCTTTTCTTTCTTTTTCAATTCCTTTGTACGCATGAAAATTTCATCTACAAAATCGTATTATCCTGCCTGCGAACCCATGTTGTTAGTAACGTTGTATTTAAAAACGTCACAATATTCAAACGTCATGCCAAACCATCGCATTTCAGCGAAAGGACCATCGTACTTCAGCGGGGACCATCGCACTTCAGCGTGACCATCGCGCTTCAGCGTCCCAATCGTACCTCCGAGTCCTACATATATATGCGGTATTTTTACTCACTGTTGAAGGCCGTACGGTGACCTATAGTTGTTAATTTCTGTGTCATTTGGTTTCTTGTGGAGAGTTGTCTCATGGGCAATCATATCACATCTTCTTATTTTTATATATATGACCGAAAAGGACATTATCGTTTAATTGTCGTTTCTGAAATCAAATCAAATAAAATTATTTATTTAATTATTGTTCCAAGTTCCCTTTCAGAAGATTTCTCATGTTCATGTGTATGTGTGCTTGTAATTTTCAACAATTATAATTCTCCATGGCGCCAAAAGTAGTGAAAGCTTCTTTATTTGGTATAGTAAAAACTGATTGAACTCATAAAGAAGTGGATGCAATATCCGACGGATGACTTTTGAATAAGGTGAAGTGTCTAATATCTCAATAAAGATCAACAATACTTGAACAGTTCAATGTTTTCAACGGTACTGTTAATAGACTAGGGTGAATAAAAGTTCACATAATGAATATGTTGTTCATTAAATTATTCCAATTATTCCTTTAAAACGCGAATTTTAAATCAAAAGAAAAGAAAAAGTACAATTCAAACAAAACTGTGATGTACTGGTAGTCTCGACTATACGAAAACTACAATTATATATATATATAGTTCATTAATATTGTGTGATTTAAATATCCTATATATCAGTACATAACTTACATTTTATCACTTATTAAGTTTTCCTGATCTGCATGGGGTCAAATCAGGGTTATGCATTAATGTATACTATATTATCTAAATATTTAAAATCTAGCCCTGAATTTGACGGGTCGTAATTGTTTTATGATGTAAATAATCTACTAGTACATGTAAATGAACTGAAGGATAGTGGACATAATCTTTTACAAATACAATAAATTCATTATTCAAAGGTGAATGGACGAGTTTGGCCAATGATTGACATTGTACGGCCTTTATATAACATCTTAAAATGAACTTTTGTACCCTTTGATTACTTTATTGTATTAGTATTGTAATACTATTCACCTTCGATGGAGTGTGGCTAGAAAATTCCAAGTCATAACACGTCTTACCTTTCGGATTTCCGTAAACAAACACATGCCCACTTTGTAAAATGCCTCTGGCCTTTGTTAGTCTTGTATTATTTTTACTTTTAGTTTCTTGTGTATAATTTGGAGTTTAGTATGACT
This sequence comes from Mytilus coruscus, assembly GCA_017311375.1. NCBI lineage: Eukaryota > Metazoa > Mollusca > Bivalvia > Mytilida > Mytilidae > Mytilus > Mytilus coruscus. The sequence goes on from CM029598.1 coordinate 8,863,372, forward strand.
TCCATTATCACTGATCTAGTATATATATTTGTTTAGGGGCCAGCTTAAGGACGCCTCCGGGTGCGGGAATTTCTCGCTGCATTGAAGACCTATTGGTGACCTTCTGTTGTTGTCTGTTCTGTGGTCGGGTTGTTGTCTCTTTGACACATTCCCATTTCCATTCTCAATTTTATTGAAGATAACATATATTTATTTCAGTTTTACATAATTAAAACAGAGTAGTTTAATTATCCAAGTTCACATTATCCTCGTCAGATTTTAACGAATTTTCTTATAGTGCTATATTAAATTGCATTAAACACAACACACTTAGTTTTATTTTTTATCAATAGTAAATTTGAATGTTTTAATAACCGTATGATATAGATATCCATGTTCAAAATGTAAATTTGGTGTTAAAAGAAAAAAAAGACAAATAAGAAGAAGAATAAGCAGTTAATTGTATAGGCCCAGTGGACACATGGACATATAATTACATTTACGAATCAAACTCTCGTTGAAGAACAATCATGACATAAAGTCATCGTATCATTCCAAATGTCAGTAAAAATATATGGACCCGTATAAATTAATTAGCTATAGTCATTATTCGAGAGATGGACAATGATGACCCCCCTGTGTGTGAATCAAGAGGGCTAGCATATAATCAATACATAGTTAGAAATTGAACCTTGTAAACTGTCGTCAATTATTTAGATTAAGAGGGCGAAATAAAATTGCTAATTGACTTCTTTTTTCAGTATAGAGGCATCTTCAGAAGTAGAACTAGAAATCAATTTTCAACAGGCTTGGTATTAATTTAAAGAATCTCAAATTACCAATGATTCCGAAAAGGTGGTATCTTAAAGGCATGCCAAACTTACTGCCAGGAAGTGGATTATAAATGCTTTGATTGTATAAAAAGAAATTTACAGCTACATGAACGTACTGTACAATGAAAACTACATGTACATACTGCATGTACTATGACAACCCCATGTACATACTATACAGTGACAACCACATGTTAAAAACTATACAGTGACAACAACATGTACATACTATACAGTGACAACTACATGTTCATACTATACAGTGACAACTACATGTACTTACTATACAGTGACAACTACATGTACATACTATACAGTGACAACTACATCTGACAAGTACATGTACATACTATACAGTGACAACCACATCTGACCACTACATGTACATACTATACAGTGACAACTACATGTACATACTACAGAGTGACAACCACATCTGACAACTACATGTACATACTATACAGTTACAACTACATGTACATTCTATACAGTGACAACTACATGTACATACTATACAGTGACAACTACATCTGACAAGTACATGTACATACTATACAGTGACATCTACATCTGACAACTACATGTACATACTATACAGTGACAACTACATGTACATACTATACAGTACATACTATACAGTGACAACTACATGTACATACTATACAGTGACAACTACATGTACATTCTATACAGTGACAACTACATGTACATACTATACAGTGACAACTACATGTACATTCTATACAATGACAATTAAAACAACAAGGCTGATATAATATGCTATGAAATGGTGGGTATATCCTTTACCCATGCAGCACCAGTTACCAAGAGATTTTCAAACTAGGAAAATACTGGTACAGTTTCAAATTTGAAGTATTTACAGTAATTCAATGCATGTCTCTAATTTAGTAACTTTGCAGAAGTAAAATTATCAGTTGTTCAATTGTTAAATGCGCTTCTAACAATTATCGATCATAAGTGATACTTCTGTTTTTATATATAAATATAAGAAGATGTGGTATGAGTGCCAATGAGAGAACTCTCTATCCAAGTCACAAATTGTAAAAGTAAACCATTATAGGTCAAAGTACGGCCTTCAACACGGAGTGTGTCATTTGGTTTCTTGTGGAGAGTTGTCTCATGGGCAATCATATCACATCTTCTTATTTTTATATATATGACCGAAAAGGACATTATCGTTTAATTGTCGTTTCTGAAATCAAATCAAATAAAATTATTTATTTAATTATTGTTCCAAGTTCCCTTTCAGAAGATTTCTCATGTTCATGTGTATGTGTGCTTGTAATTTTCAACAATTATAATTCTCCATGGCGCCAAAAGTAGTGAAAGCTTCTTTATTTGGTATAGTAAAAAACTGATTGAACTCATAAAGAAGTGGATGCAATATCCGACGGATGACTTTTTGAATAAGGTGAAGTGTCTAATATCTCAATAAAGATCAACAATACTTGAACAGTTCAATGTTTTCAACGGTACTGTTAATAGACTAGGGTGAATAAAAGTTCACATAATGAATATGTTGTTCATTAAATTATTCCAATTATTCCTTTAAAACGCGAATTTTAAATCAAAAGAAAAGAAAAAAGTACAATTCAAACAAAACTGTGATGTACTGGTAGTCTCAACTATACGAAAACTACAATTATATATATATATAGTTCATTAATATTGTGTGATTTAAATATCCTATATATCAGTACATAACTTACATTTTTATCACTTATTAAGTTTTTCCTGATCTGCATGGGGTCAAATCAGGGTTATGCATTAATGTATACTATATTATCTAAATATTTAAAATCTAGCCCTGAATTTGACGGGTCGTAATTGTTTTATGATGTAAATAATCTACTAGTACATGTAAATGAACTGAAGGATAGTGGACATAATCTTTTACAAATACAATAAATTCATTATTCGAAGGTGAATGGACGAGTTTGGCCAATGATTGACATTGTACGGCCTTTATATAACATCTTAAAAATGAACTTTTGTACCCTTTGATTACTTTATTGTATTAGTATTGTAATACTATTCACCTTCGATGGAGTGTGGCCAGAAAATTCCAAGTCATAACACGTCTTACCTTTCGGATTTCCGTAAACAAACACATGCACACTTTGTAAAATGCCTCTGGCCTTTGTTAGTCTTGTATTATTTTTACTTTTAGTTTCTTGTGTATAATTTGGAGTTTAGTATGACGTCCATTATCACTGAACTAGTATATATATTTGTTTAGGGGCCAGCTTAAGGACGCCTCCGGGTGCGGGAATTTCTCGCTGCATTGAAGACCTATTGGTGACCTTCTGTTGTTGTCTGTTCTGTGGTCGGGTTGTTGTCTCTTTGACACATTCCCCATTTCCATTCTCAATTTTATTGAAGATGACATATATTTATTTCCAGTTTTACATAATTAAAACAGAGTAGTTTAATTATCCAAGTTCACATTATCCTCGTTAGATTTTAACGAATTTTCTTATAGTGCTATATTAAATTGCATTAAACACAACACACTTAGTTTTACTTTTTTATCAATAGTAAATTTGAATGTTTTAATAACCGTATGATATAGATATCCATGTTCAAAATGTAAATTTGGTGTTAAAAGAAAAAAAAAAAGACAAATAAGAAGAAGAATAAGCAGTTAATTGTATAGGCCCAGTGGACACATGGACATATAATTACATTTACGAATCAAACTCTCGTTGAAGAACAATCATGACATAAAGTCATCGTATCATTCCAAATGTCAGTAAAAATATATGGACCCGTATAAATTAATTAGCTATAGTCATTATTCGAGAGATGGACAATGATGACCCCCCTGTGTGTGAATCAAGAGGGCTAGCATATAATCAATACATAGTTAGAAATTGAACCTTGTAAACTGTCGTCAATTATTTAGATTAAGAGGGCGAAATAAAATTGCTAATTGACTTCTTTTTTCAGTATAGAGGCATCTTCAGAAGTAGAACTAGAAATCAATTTTCAACAGGCTTGGTATTAATTTAAAGAATCTCAAATTACCAATGATTTCGAAAAAGGTGGTATCTTAAAGGCATGCCAAACTTACTGCCAGGAAGTGGATTATAAATGCTTTGATTGTATAAAAAGAAATTTACAGCTACATGAACGTACTGTACAATGAAAACTACATGTACATACTGCATGTACTATGACAACCCCATGTACATACTATACAGTGACAACCACATGTTAAAAACTATACAGTGACAACAACATGTACATACTATACAGTGACAACTACATGTTCATACTATACAGTGACAACTACATGTACATACTATACAGTGACAACTACATGTACATACTATACAGTGACAACTACATCTGACAAGTACATGTACATACTATGCAGTGACAACCACATCTGACCACTACATGTACATACTATACAGTGACAACTACATGTACATACTACAGAGTGACAACCACATCTGACAACTACATGTACATACTATACAGTTACAACTACATGTACATTCTATACAGTGACAACTACATGTACATACTATACAGTGACAACTACATCTGACAAGTACATGTACATACTATACAGTGACATCTACATCTGACAACTACATGTACATACTATACAGTGACAACTACATGTACATACTATACAGTGACAACTACATGTACATACTATACAGTGACAACTACATGTACATACTATACAGTGACAACTACATGTACATTCTATACAGTGACAACTACATGTACATACTATACAGTGACAACTACATGTACATTCTATACAATGACAATTAAAACAACAAGGCTGATATAATATGCTATGAAATGGTGGGTATATCCCTTTACCCATGCAGCACCAGTTACCAAGAGATTTTCAAACTAGGAAAATACTGGTACAGTTTCAAATTTGAAGTATTTACAGTAATTCAATGCATGTCTCTAATTTAGTAACTTTGCAGAAGTAAAAATTATCAGTTGTTCAATTGTTAAATGCGCTTCTAACAATTATCGATCATAAGTGATACTTCTGTTTTTTATATATAGATATAAGAAGATGTGGTATGAGTGCCAATGAGAGAACTCTCTATCCAAGTCACAAATTGTAAAAGTAAACCATTATAGGTCAAAGTACGGCCTTCAACACGGAGCCTTGGCTCACACCGAACAGCAAGCTATAATGGGCCCCAAAAATAACTAGTGTAAAACCATTCAGACAGGAAAACCAACGGTCTTATCTATATAAAAAACGAGAAACGAGAAACACTTATGAACCACATCAACAAACGACAACAACTGAACATCAGGTTTCTGACTTATGACAGGTGCAAACAAATGCAGCGGGTTTAAACGTTTTAATAGGCGCCAACCTTCACCCTACCTGAAATAATAGTGTAACATCACAACATAGAAAGACACACTCTAAAATATCAATTTAAATGGCTTAACTCAATCAAAATACATATTAACAAAAACAAGTGAATATTATATTTAAGTGCCTATAAATAGCAACACATGACATACAAATCTATTAGAGTGTGGATTAATCAGTACAGAGATTAATTCAATTACACAAATAAAATTATAGATTGCCTAACAATGTAATTTTAACACACTATTTAGTATGTAAATATTAGAATGTTTAAAATATTTACAATGCGATAAAAATAAACGCAATATTTCGCTAGACCAACTAGCTTTTATATCAAGCGTGCATCTATCAAGGTGAAATCGGATGTAGATGATAAGAAACTTTTGCAGCTCAATGTACATGTTACACATGAATTTAGCCGCCTTGTAAATAATACACAATTTGGATGAAGATCAAGATTATTTACAAAATTGGTGGTTGAAGTTTGCAACGTCCATTGGCCAATATTACAAAATAAAAAGGACGATGCTGTGTACTAAATTATTCTTTATCTTTCCTGTATCTTTTCTCGTCTTTTTCGTTAAGACCATCAGGTTCTAAAGTGTGGAGCTGGTGGATCCAAAAGTTTTCTCTTCTCCTTCTCGCCGTGGTGTCCCACTGAGTGGATATATATATATTATATTTATTTTTATTATTATTTTCCAATTTCCTCAATTAAATATGAACGTTAGTCTTAGAAACTATCTATATGTCTGAAATGATGGAATAAGATCTAGAGTATCACGATCAATGGCGGGTAGTCTGCTGACAATAAGCTTAACTTTTCCGTTCCCCACCTACGAGCATAGACTTCAAAGTCTATATGTTTAATTTAAAGTCAATCAGTTCATTAATGATTTTTAAATATCTGCTCAGGTGTTTTCCTCCGTGAATTGTAGTGTCACGCTAATTCGAAAGAAGATCGCAGCTGACCGATTTTGCATGGGAATGGAACATTTCCCATTCATATTGATCTTCCGATAAGGTAAATGGTTCATTTAAACACAACACATGTATTGGGAATAACTGTCAACATTTAGTCACAAACTGTGTTGTTATTAGACATTTACGGAAAGTCTCGGCACCGACTGTTGACACCGACTCTGGCAGGTAAAATGAACGGGGTCGTCTCAAAATTTAAAAAAAAGTACTAAATAATTAGCTTTCAAAGGTAAAATTTCCAAATAATAGTTAAACAAGATTTTACACAACGATTTATTTAATCAAATAAGGTTTGTCTTCTGTTTACAAATCCTGCACAAGTATCCACAATTTGTCTGAGTTTTTGTCTTGGGTGCCTCCACATTTACAATTTTTTAGGTCACCCATGGCATGTTCGACAAGAATTCTATATATTCTGCAATGATTCTATTAAATTTTCAACTCTTGCGTTTCTGGTGATCAGGTTTTCTGTTGATTTGCTGGCACGTAAATGGCGTAATTGCGGGATGCCGAATTGGATAAATTTCATCTAACAGCAAAAAAAATGAAAGTTATCGGAGTTAGTTTTTCGGAAACAGAATCCGATTGATTGCAGGTTGAGAAAACAAATAAAATTTATTTCCTATATTTTTTCAGTTAATATATACAGTTTCACAAATCTTATGCCCTGCTTCTTAGCTCAAAGGTATGTGTGAGCTATTGCCCTGATCACTTGGCATCCGTAGTTTTGTCCGTTATCTTTTTCAACTGAAAAAAAGTATTTTACGAAACTTGGTATAAACGAAAGCTCTTTAGATGCAGGAATTATGTCTGACAACCCTTTCAAATTTCAAAATTGCCATCGCAGCCTTTGAGCGTTCAACTTCTCGTCCAAAAATGCATGAAGGATTGATGAATGGATGGTTGGGTGTTCAACTTAAAGTGGCAAGCTAAATTCATGAAAGGGAACATAATTAGAAATGAATATTTGCCCTTGCATTGTACAAGACCGACACACCGATTTTTAACGTTCCATTTCAAAAGGTAACTGTCCGGAGTAAAACATGTCAACCAACCCTGACACATTATTCTGACCCAGGGCCGACTATGCTTCGTGCTTAGTGGAGAAGCAGTTTATATCAATTTTTAAGTCTAAGGCTTGACCATTGGCGGATCCATAATTTCCAGAAACGGGGGCCCGCTACATTTTTTGGATCTTAAAGGGGGTGCACGATCCAAATTTTGCCAAACATTTCCGTTATTTTAATAAAATGTTCAAGAAAAGAGGACCAGGTTCCTTTGGGCTCCCCTTAATTAAAATCAACATCTGTTGACTCGAACCAAACTTGGCAGAAATTTTCCTGGGTTGCCATTTTTCTTTTTCAGAATGACCGCCCCAGCTTTTAATTTGTTGGCACATATTTTCAAGTAATATGGTCTGCACTGATTATATGTCCCCCCCCCCTTATCTAAAATAAAGATTACTCCCAAACTCTGGATTCAATTTTTTATTCTTATTGTCGGCGGAGCTATATTATGCTCCGTTTATGGACTCCTTTATGAATCAAGTGTGCCGCTGAATTAACTTTTGAGACGACCCCTGTAATTTTTGCTGTCAGAGTCGGAGTCAACAGTCGGAACCGAGACTTTCCGTAAATCTCTAATGAAGGGTATTCAATGATTTCTGTTTAAAATTCTATTTTTTTTTTTACATCTACGATTTAAAAGAGTATCGAATATCTCGACAACTTCAATTACATAAACAATTAAAAATGGGGATTTTTGAAGCAACCGACCATGTTCCATGTGTAAGATCATTACATAAGAGTGACAGTGATTTGCGGATATTGGTAGGTATGATTGAACTGTACAAATCTGAACTGACCTAATGACCCTTATATCTAATTAAAGTATATACATATATATACTTAAAAGATGTTTTAGTTCGAACTTCTTTATGTTTACTTCAAATTGAACGGTTAACCTAGCTGCTTCATTTTATCGGTTTGAGGACCGAGTTCAACGTCCAAGAAACAGTACAGTCCCGAATTTGGTTTATCCATGATTTGCAAATTAGAATTGCTATCAAAATTAAGCCGTCTTGACAGTATTCCTCAATCTGAATCATATCTTTGTAAGTAAAATAAAACGTAAACAAAACACTTCTTCAAAGGCAAAAACACTGTACATTGAGTGCCGAGTTTTTATTTTGTACATGACTTTATTTTTCCCCTGTACACGAATTTTAAACTTCTTAATTCCTATTTTACTACTTCGGAGTAAATAAGAACAAATTATGAACCTGGTAGTTAAGTTTTTGGTGCATCGCCTGCCTATAATTCAGCAGTCGACGTCATCCAACTTGTAGAAATGAGTTATCAATATATATATAATATCATATGTGTATGTTATCATCGGGGTTTTATTGTGTAGTGTGGTCACCATATTGCGAGAGTCATATTTGATCCATCCACAAAACCCCAATTCTCAAATCTCAAATCCAAGTATATAAAAAACGGGATAATCATTAATGGATGTCAAAAAAACCTATTTCCCAAAATTTAAGAAATAGATAATTTTCAATACTTTGACAAGACTCCTTTGGAATGGTTCATGTTATTTTCTGTAAATATATTGTAGGTACCAGATAGCCATCTTCTAATTTAGGAATTAAAGCTGAAGTAGACAGCGATCTTATAATTAGCTAGATTAAATACAGAAAACATAAACCCATTACTAAAAGAAAGTTATGCATTAAGTAAATATATCGATTCACAAGGAATTTATATATGGTTCCCTTTTATCTAAGATTCTACAGAAGAAATAAATATTGATATACAAATATAGTTTGCTGTCAAAATATGAAAAAGTAAAAATAACTAAAGACTTGGATTAGGAATATCTTAAGCAACTTTTATTCAGAATTACTGGAAAATAAAAGAAACAGTTAAAAGGAAAATAACTTTCTTTATAAAGTATTGAAGTCAAACAAGATAAAGACTTTTATCTAAGATATCCAAATTTTGAAACTAAACGCTTATTTACAAAACTTACTTATAGAAAGGGGCAGATATTTCAATTTACCTCGAAATAAAAAAAAAGTTTCTAATCTGTAAAGCCATAGAAGATGGAAAAAAAAAAACAGTTTCTACTATATTGTCAAAATAAAAAGACAATTACGAATACATTATTGTATATGTTTATTACTATAGATATAGTCCTTTATTCCAAAATCTTTCTCTTACTGAAAAACTAGTGGTCCTACTAAATCCCTTAAATCTAAAACAAATACATAAACTGGTTCCTTTATAAAACAGGTTTTTTTCAACTGGACAGGGGACTCTTAATATAATAAACAGCTGCGCCATGAGCGCATGATACGCCCGTCGCTTTTTCAATAGATATAAACCTGTCACCAAAGTTTCATGAAAACTGCTCAAAGCATTTTTTGAGTTATTGTCCGAAAACTGGAAAATCCCCCTTTTTTAATGAATAAAACTCCATAACTCGGAAACGTAAAATCTAAAATTTATAAAAATACTAAGGGAGCTGACATCAATAGATATAATATAAACAATTCACCAAAGTTTCATGAAAACTGTTCTACGCATTTTTAAGTTTATTGTCCGAAAACTGGAAAATCCACCTTTTTTAATGAATAAAACACCATAACTCGGAAACGTTAAATTTAAAATTTATAAAAATCGAAAGGGATTTCACGTCAATAGATATAAACAATTCACCCAAGTTTCATGCAAATTAGTTAAAGCGTTTTTGAGTTATTGTCCGACATGTTGACGACGGACGGACGGACAACGGTATACCATAAAACGTCCTGTAAACGGGCGTATAAAAATGAGATGATGTGGTATGATTGCAAATTAGACAACTATCCACCAGAGTTAAAATGAATTGGCAGTAAGCAATTATAGTCTGAGAGGAGGGCATGGTTATTTTCTTTAAAAACATATTCTGATTCCCAACTAATAAGAAAAAAATAGTTTGATCAGGGAGAAGACAAAAATATCTGATTGAAAGGTTTCCCATTGAATTTAATGTTAAGTTCTTTAAAAAAAATGTCGGCATGGAAATAAATAGTATTGATGCTTGCGTGTCACGAAAAAAATTCATAATAAAAATAAATATAACCCCCTCTCCAAGTTAAATGGTCGTTAAATTCTCCCTCGTCCCTGCTCGTCCGAATTTAAAGTGTTTCTACTCTAAATTCAATAGGCTTTATACAAAACAAACACAGAAATAGGATTAGTTGCTCGCAGTAACATATTATCTTCTCTTGCGATACATTATTTTATTAAACTTTATAATACAGGTTTCTTTGATACAAACAACATATATAAATACATGTAATTAACATAGCAGCCACTGTATATATACTAATGTGACTAACTTCGTGACGATTCGACGTAACTGCGAGCACCTTCGATACTATTACATTTAAATGCCAAACTTTATATAGTACCATAAAACCCCACCCGTAGAAACCGCCAAAACTTTTCTCGTGCCTTGTGCACGTAACATCAAACTTTATAAATAGTACATACTCTTGCAGAACTAGTTTCAGAACTAGTTACACTAGTTCCCATCTATATATAATTAATACAAATACCAAAAGAGAAAAACCCAATTTTAAATTTCCCTTTAAGCTTGCTATGCGGTATGGGTCTCGCTAATTGTTAAAAGGCCATACGTTTACCTGTAGTTGCTAACATCTACGATATTTGATCTATGGTGGATAGTTGTCTCATTGACAATAATACCACATGTCCTTATTTTATATTAATCGTTTTTTCATACAAATTATGATTCATTTCACACTCATATGGTTTAACTATAAGTGTCTTAAATAATGGACACACTTCAATTTGTAAGCCTTTTAACGGTGTAATGAAAGGTGAATGAGCTCACTTGTCCGCCAAATGACCGCATCTTTTATTTACCTGTTAATACATTACTCAGAAGTACATATAGAAATTCGATACAATTGTTCTTTTGAATGAGGCCTTTTATATATATTAGCATTTTTACGATACAAATAATTATTATGTTTTTAAGTGCCTATTCTAAAAAGATATCCTCTACCCTGTGCTGAATATGTCCTTTCAAAGCTAGAGCAAGCGAATGAATCAATGTGTATTTTATTATACTCGTACAAAATTGTTAAAAAACGAAATGTTGCTTGGCACACGTCTCGTTTAATAACACCCATTACACAACACAATGGTTCTACTTTAGTATGATACATATATAGTTGTTGTTTTTAAGTATTTATTGTGCTGAATTTTATTGTTCAATTGACCTTTGTATTTGTCTATGTGGTGTTACATTGGTCTATTACTGTCTTTTATTATTTTGTTTTTTGATTCAACTTGGTCCTGTATTGTTCCAATTGGTCTGTGTTTTTTTTGTAAAGATCTAGCTGTCCCATGTGTTTTATAAAAATAAGAAGATGTGGTATGATTGTCAATGAGACAACTCTCCAAAAGAGACCTAATGACACAGAAATTAACAACTATAGGTCACCATACGGCCTTCAACAATGAGTAAAACCCATACCGCATAATCAGCTATAAAAGGCCCCGTAATGACAAATGTAAAACAATTCAAACGAGAAAACTAACGGCCTGATTTATGTACAAAATAATGAACGAAAAACAAATATGATATACAGCAACAAACGACAACCACTGATTGTCTGTGTTGTTTTTGTAAAGAACTAGCTGTCCTATATATTCTGTCTGTTGTTTTTGTAAAGAACTAGCTGTCCTATATATTTTGTCTGTTGTTTTTGTAAAGAACTAGCTGTCCTACGTATTTTGTCTGTTGTTTTTGTAAAGAGCTAGCTGTCCTATGTGTTTTATTTGTGTTGTTTTTGTAAAGAACTAGCTGTCCTATATATTTTGTCTGTTGTTTTTGTAAAGAACTAGTTGTCCTATATATTTTTTCTGTTGTTTTTGTTAAGAACTTGCTGTCCTATGTATTTTGTCTGTTGTTTTTGTAAAGAACTAGCTGTCCTATGATTTTGTCTGTTGTTTCTGTAAAGAACAAGTTGTCCTATGTGTTTTGTCTGTGTTGTTTTTGTAAAGAACTAGCTGTCCTTTGTGCTTTGTCTGTTGTTTTGGTAAAGAACTAGCTGTCCTTTGTGCTTTATCTGTTGTTTTTGTAGAGAAATAGCTGACCTATGTATTTGTATGTTTTTTTTTAAGAACTAGCTATCCTATGTGCTTTGTCTGTTGTTTTTGTAAAGACCTAGGTGTCCTATGTATTTTGTCTGTGTTGTTTTTGTAAAGAACTAGTTGTTTTGTGTTTTGTCTGTTGTTTTTGTATAGAAGTAGCTGACTTACGTGTTTTGTCTGTGTTGTTTTTGTATAGAACTAGTTGTCCTATGTGTTTTGTCTGTGTTGTTTTGTATAGAACTAGTTGTCCTATGTGTTTTGTCTGTGTTGTTTTTGTATAGAACTAGTTGTCCTATGTGTTTTGTCTGTATTGTTTTTGTAAAGAAGAAGCTGCTAGCTGTCCTTTGTGTTTTGTCTGTGTTGTTTTTGTAAAGTACCAGCTGTCCTATGTGTATTGTGTATTGTTTTTGTAAAGAAGAAGCTGCTAGCTGTCCTTTGTGTTTTGTCTGTGTTGTTCGGGTAAAGAACTAGCTGTCTTATGCTTTTTGTCTGTGTTGTTTTTGTAAAGAAGAAGCTGCTACCTGTCCTTTGTGTTTTGTCTGTGTTGTTAGGGTAAAGAACTAGCTGTCCTCTGCTTTTTGTCTGTGTTGTTTTTGTAAAGAAGAAGCTGCTAGCTGTCCTTTGTGTTTTTTCTGTGTTGTTAGGGTAAAGAACTAGCTGTCCTATGCTTTTTGTCTGTGTTGTTTTTGTAAAGAAGAAGCTGCTAGCTGTCCTTTGTGTTTTGTCTGTGTTGTTCGGGTAAAGAACTAGCTGTCTTATGCTTTTTGTCTGTGTTGTTTTTGTAAAGAAGAAGCTGCTAGCTGTCCTTTGTGTTTTGTCTGTGTTGTTCGGGTAAAGAACTAGCTGTCCTATGCTTTTTGTCTGTGTTGTTTTTGTAAAGAAGAAGCTGCTAGCTGTCCTTTGTGTTTTGTCTGTGTTGTTCGGGTAAAGAACTAGCTGTCTTATGCTTTTGTCTGTGTTGTTTTGTAAAGAAGAAGCTGCTAGCTGTCCTTTGTGTTTTGTCTGTGTTGTTCGGGTAAAGAACTAGCTGTCTTATGCTTTTGTCTGTGTTGTTTTGTAAAGAAGAAGCTGCTACCTGTCCTTTGTGTTTTGTCTGTGTTGTTAGGGTAAAGAACTAGCTGTCCTCTGCTTTTTGTCTGTGTTGTTTTTGTAAAGAAGAAGCTGCTAGCTGTCCTTTGTGTTTTTCTGTGTTGTTAGGGTAAAGAACTAGCTGTCCTATGCTTTTTGTCTGTGTTGTTTTGTAAAGAAGAAGCTGCTAGCTGTCCTTTGTGTTTTGTCTGTGTTGTTCGGGTAAAGAACTAGCTGTCTTATGCTTTTGTCTGTGTTGTTTTGTAAAGAAGAAGCTGCTAGCTGTCCTTTGTGTTTTGTCTGTGTTGTTCGGGTAAAGAACTAGCTGTCCTATGCTTTTGTCTGTGTTGTTTTGTAAAGAAGAAGCTGCTAGCTGTCCTTTGTGTTTTGTCTGTGTTGTTCGGGTAAAGAACTAGCTGTCTTATGCTTTTTGTCTGTGTTGTTTTTGTAAAGAAGAAGCTGCTAGCTGTCCTTTGTGTTTTGTCTGTGTTGTTCGGGTAAAGAACTAGCTGTCTTATGCTTTTTGTCTGTGTTGTTTTTGTAAAGAAGAAGCTGCTAGCTGTCCTTTGTGTTTTGTCTGTGTTGTTCGGATAAAGAACTAGCTGTCCTATGCTTTTTGTCTGTGTTGTTTTTGTAAAGAAGAAGCTGCTAGCTGTCCTTTGTGTTTTGTCTGTGTTGTTAGGGTAAAGAACTAGCTGTCCTATGTGTTTTGTCTGTGTTGTTCGGGTAAAGAACTAGCTTTCTTATGCTTTTTGTCTCTGTTGTTTTTGTAAAGAAGAAGCTGCTAGCTGTCCTTTGTGTTTTGTCTGTGTTGTTAGGGTAAAGAACTAGCTGTCTTATGCTTTTTGTCTGTGTTGTTTTTGTAAAGTACCAGCTGTCCTATGTGTATTGTGTATTGTTTTTGTAAAGAAGAAGCTGCTAGCTGTCCTTTGTGTTTTGTCTGTGTTGTTCGGGTAAAGAACTAGCTGTCCTTTGTGTTTTGTCTGTGTTGTTTTTGTAAAGAAGAAGCTGCTAGCTGTCTTATGCTTTTTGTCTGTATTGTTTTTGTAAAGAAGAAGCTGCTAGCTGTCCTTTGTGTTTTGTCTGTGTTTTTCGGGTAAAGAACTAGCTGTCCTTTGTGTTTTGTCTGTGTTGTTTTTGTTAAGAAGAAGCTGCTAGCTGTCCTTTGTGTTTTGTCTGTGTTGTTCGGGTAAAGAACTAGCTGTCTTATGCTTTTTGTCTGTGTTGTTTTTGTAAAGAAGAAGCTGCTAGCTGTCCTTTGTGTTTTGTCTGTGTTGTTTTTGTAAAGAAGAAGCTGCTAGCTGTCCTATGTGTTTTGTCTGTGTTGTTTTTGTAAAGAAGAAGCTGCTAGCTGTCCTTTGTGTTTTGTCTGTGTTGTTTTTGTAAAGAAGAAGCTGCTAGCTGTCCTTTGTGTTTTGTCTGTGTTGTTCGGGTAAAGAACTAGCTGTCTTATGCTTTTTGTCTGTGTTGTTTTTGTAAAGAAGCTGCTAGCTGTCCTTTGTGTTTTGTCTGTGTTGTTTTTGTAAAGAAGAAGCTGCTAGCTGTCCTTTGTGTTTTGTCTGTGTTGTTTTTGTAAAGAAGAAGCTGCTAGCTGTCCTTTGTGTTTTGTCTGTGTTGTTTTTGTAAAGAAGAAGCTGCTAGCTGTCCTTTGTGTTTTGTCTGTGTTGTTTTTGTAAAGAAGAAGCTGCTAGCTGTCCTTTGTGTTTTGTCTGTGTTGTTTTTGTAAAGAAGAAGCTGCTAGCTGTCCTTTGTGTTTTGTCTGTGTTGTTTTTGTAAAGAAGAAGCTGCTAGCTGTCCTTTGTGTTTTGTCTGTATATATAAAAGTAAGAAGATGTGGTATGATTGCCAATGAGACAACTCTCCACAAGAGACCAAAAGACACAGAAATTAACAACTATAGGTCATCGTACAACAATGGGTAAAACCCATAACGTATAGTCACCTATAAAGGGCCCCGAAATGAAAAATGTAAAACAATTCAAACGAAAAAACTAACGGCCTGATTTATGTACAAAATAATAAACGAAAAACAGATACGATATACAGCAACAAACGACAACCACTGAATTACAGGCTCCTGACTTGGGACAAGTACATACAGAATGTGGCGGGGTTAAACTAGTTTGAAGGCGCCAACCCTCCCCCTAACCTGGACAGTGATGCAACAGTACAACATAAGAACAATTATAACAAATAGTTGAAAAAGGCTTAACTCATCAGATGGATACAAAGAAGAAATACATCTAACAAAACACAGAGTGGACGTGGCAGGGTACTTATACATCCCCATAACAAAAAGACACAAGTACAGATCTAAGAGTACTCGCTGTTACTGACAGCTAGTTCAACGCCAATAACAACTAATAAAAACAAATCATGCGTCTAAGACTAAAATATCAATCAGTACACATCCAACATCCAATGGATTTAGTGTAAAGACGTCATTAACAGTCAGAGAAAAACATGACCTTGTGCAATGCCAAGATACAGGTATCGACAGATTGTAGAGCCATGAATGTGCATATGTATATACAAATAACATTTAGTTTGATTTTAATTTACTAATAACAAATTCAATATTAATACCAATAAAAACAATATTCAATATAGTTGTTAATGTCTGTGTCATTTGGTCTCTTGTGGAGAGTTGTCTCATTGGCAATCATACCAAATCTTCTTATTTTTATTATTGTCCTATGTGTTTTGTCTGTTATTTTTGTAAAAAGAAGCTATCCTATGGGTTTTGTCTGTGTTCTTATTGTAAAGAACTAGCTGTCCAGTGGGTTTTGTCTGTGTTGTTTTTGTAAAGAACAAGCTGTCCTATATATTTTGTCTGTGTTGTTTTTGTAAAGAACAAGTTGTCCTAAGTGTTTTGTCTGTGCTGTTTTTGTAAAGAACAAGTTGTCCTATGTGTTTTGTCTGTGTTGTTTTTGTAAAGAACTAGCTGTCCTATGTGTTTTTGTCTGTGTTGTTTTTGTAAAGAACAAGCTGTCCTATGTGTTTTTTTTTCTGTGTTGTTTTTGTAAAGAACAAGCTGTCCTATGTGTTTTTGTCTGTGTTGTTTTTGTAAAGAACAAGCTGTCCTATGTGTTTTGTATGTGCTGTTTTTGTAAAGAACTAGCTGTCCTATATATTTTGTCTGTGTTGTTATTGTAAAGAACAAGCTGTCCTATGTGTTTTTGTCTGTGTTGTTATTGTAAAGAACAAGCTGTCCTATGTGTTTTGTCTGTGTTGTTTTTGTAAAGAACTAGCTGTCCTATACATTTTGTCTGTGTTGTTATTGTAAAGAACAAGCTGTCCTATGTGTTTTTGTCTGTGTTGTTATTGTTAAGAACAAGCTGTCCTATGTGTTTTTGTCTGTGTTGTTTTTGTAAAAAACAAGCTGTCCTATGTGTTTTGTATGTGTTTTGTAAAGAACAAGTTGTCCTAAGTGTTTTGTCTGTGTTGTTTTTGTAAAGAACAAGTTGTCCTAAGTGTTTTGTCTGTGTTGTTTTTGTAAAGAACAAGCTGTCCTATGTGTTTTGTCTGTGCTGTTTTTGTAAAGAACAAGCTGTCCTATATATTTTGTCTGTGTTGTTTTTGTAAAGAACAAGCTGTCTTATGTGTTTTTGTAAAGAACAAGCTGTCCTATGTGTTTTTTTGTATGTGTTGTTTTTGTAAAGAACAAGCTGTCCTATGTGTTTTGTATGTGTTGTTTTTGTAAAGAACAAGCTGTCATATGTGTTTTGTGTGTTGTTTTAGTAAAAAACAAGCTGTCATATGTGTTGTGTTTGTGTTGTTTTTGTAAAGAACAAGCTGTCCTATGTGTTTTTGTCTGTGTTGTTTTTGTAAAGAACAAGCTGTCCTATGTGTTTTGTATGTGTTGTTTTGTAAAGAACAAGCTGTTATATGTGTTTTGTCTGTGTTGTTTTAGTAAAAAACAAGCTGTCATATGTGTTTTGTTTGTGTTGTATTTGTAAAGAACTAGCTGTCCTATGAGTTTTGTCTGTGTTGAGTTGGTTAAGTACTGTCCTATGCTTTGTAACTATGTGTTATTTTGTCTATGTAAACTTGGTCTAAAACTGTCCCATATTTTCATGATTTTTTTTGCTTTCAAAAAGATTTATCTTTTTGAAAGAATTTATTCCCCAACTTTTGGTCTCGAGCTAACATGATGACGGTTATATAAGAAACTTGTCGCTTGTTCAAATATTGCTAGAATACTATAATCTTAAACTAGTCACTTCGGACAGGAAAATATCGCTCTAACTTTTAAATAGTACTGCATGTTATAAAATAAACGAAGAGACAGGGATAGATATGCTGAATAAATAGTCATATATGAGATGGTTTTAATAGACATTGATTTTTGGAACTTTTTAATTTTGAAGGAGAAAATGTATTCGTATAACGGGTTTTCGACATAAAAAAATAGTTATTTTAATGTGAAACGTATCCATTATCAGTACAATCTATTCAAAATTCAAGAAAGAAATACTTTCCGCACCAAAGGACCAAAGAGTTATGGTTTATTATGGTATTTTTAACTTAATTTAATGATAATAACAGTTATGTGCATTGTGCAGCACAAGTAATAAAAAAACATATACACTATATGTGTATTACATAGCCCGACCTCTGGTCATTAGACAGACACTTCATGTATTATATCGTCACCTTTCATGACGAAGTTTACTAGTACCGGTTGACCGATGTGAATGTATACACTGAAAATGACCAATAAGCTTAACTTTAATCCATTATATATATAAAGCGCATTACAGAGTGCTTTTTGTGAATAAGGCACAGTTAAATAACTTTTGTGAATGAAACGTTGGCTACCTGTAATGCAATGTGATGATTGAGATTTTGTTTTCAAAGTGAAGTAAATGGCAATGTTACATTCAAACAACTTACAGTCTGTGTCTATATAAATGGAAAAAGGGATAAAAAAAAATATCTCATTTTACTTCTATGTTGACACTGAGTTGACATGAATTATCATTGATATGATAAAATTAATAAATTAACTGTTATTAAAACTTCGAATTGTTCGAAAATTAAGCATTTCAGTCTACCCCAGGAATACATTACCTTAGATATATTTGGCAAACCCTTTCATACAGTCTACCCCAGGAATAAATTACCTTAGATATATTTGGCAAACCCTTTCGTACAGTCTACCCCAGGAATAAATTACCTTAGATATATTTGGCAAATCCTTTCGTACAGTCTACCCCAGGAATAAATTACCTTTGATGTATTTGGCAAACCCTTTTGTACAGTCTACCCCAGGAATAAATGACCTTAGATTTGGCAAACCCTTTCGTACACTCTACCCCAGGAATAAATGACCTTAGATATATTTGGCAAACCCTTTCGTACAGTCTACCCACAGGAATTCATAACCTTAGATGTATTTGGCAAACCCTTTCGTACAGTTTACCCCAGGAATACATTACCTTAGAGATATTTGGCAAACCCTTTCGTACAGTCTACCCCAGGAACAAATTACCTTAGATATATTTGGCAAACCCTTTCGTACAGTCTAGCCCAGGAATAAATTACCTTTGATGTATTTGGCAAACCCTTTCGTACAGTCTACCCCAGGAATAAATTACCTTAGATGTATTTGGCAAACTCTTTCGTACAGTCTACCCCAGGAATAAATTACCTTTGACGTATTTGGCAAACCCTTTCGTACAGTCTACCCCAGGAATAAATTACCTTAGATATGTTTTGCAAACCCTTTCGTCATTTTTTATTTTCAATGCTCTTCATCCTCATGCTGAAAATTGCCTTTTAACCTTTTTTATCCGAGCGTCACTGATAAGTTTTTTGTAGACGTGCGTCTGGCGTACACAATTATAAGCCTGGTATACTGCTTATGAGGTTTTTCAACATATACCCAACATAACTTTTCATTCATAAATACACATGCAGTGTACAACAAGGAACAAATGACAATATAAACTTATGTACATGTCGGAGAAAGAAAAACCATGGCAAAAAGGAAACAAGCAAAAATACAAAACGTCCACAAAACACTAGACAGAAAATTGAAAATTAAGCAACAAGTTATGACTCAGTAGACTAGTTTAAATATATTTGTTTAGTAGATGTACTTATAAGAATCTTTTCACTTCAAAATTGATAATTACTTGCTATTTATGAAACTCAATTGTATTTAAATAGAATATGTTTCAACTTTGGACAAACGTTACTTCTTTAAAATATATTTAACTGCAGCGTACGTGTACATATAACACTTGTTCCTACTTCGGACATTGCTTCTTTTCTATCCGAGCCTTTAATCGTCCATATGTAATTATATTAAATTTCTTAAATATGTAAGTGTCATGAAACTAAAGAAAATATGCTTAGTTTTTATTCTATAAAATTTGATGAGTGAGAGTAATAATATTATATAAAACATTTCACATTATGTTGATTTCTCTCTATCTATTACCTAAAAGCACCTTCCAACAGGCCCCATATGGACTCCTCAGAGCTTTCAAAAGGATTCCTTAATGTGACTGGAGCTTGCAAACCTTTCACACGACGCCTCAAATTTCTTGCCCCCATTCCGACCTGACGTGACTACGAATTTATACATCCCGCACATCCAAACGGAAGCTCCATTTTAGCATGGGTTTTACTGCTGGATGGGAGGAGTTCAGGGAAACAAAGAATATTGAATTCGCATTCGCGGGACCGCTAAAGTTATGAAGAAAACATCAATAAATGTAAATAAAAAAAAAAGAAATCAACACTTTACAAATTTCATGCGTCCAAAGTTCTTTTCTGGGTTTACCTTCATCAAGAACGCTCAACGCCATATATTTGAAAGCCAATGATGTGTAAGAACCGAAACAGTTGAAGAGCTATAAGACCAAAAAGGACCTAAAATAATAGAATAATCCATCTATGGTCAACTTTGACTAACGGAGTTGAAACCTTAGTTTCTTAATAATTTCTTAATTTATGAAGGGAAAATTTAAGAGAGGTTTGTTATTACGTATGTCAGAACCAAAGAACGGACTACTGAGCCGATGATACCTTCGGGTACTGATAGCCCATCGCAGCGGTATCGACTAAGTGCTATAAAAAATTAAAAACAGCACTCTTTAATAAATTTCATGAGTCCGAAGAGATATCCATTAAGGTCAAACATGTAAATATCAATAAGGAGATACGATTACTTTCTACTTCTACTTCAAGTAAATCAACATTTTCTATTAAATAGCAAAATAACTTAGTTCATAAAACTTCATGTAAATTCCCAACAAAAGTCTGCACTGCAAAAACGCCAAGTTAATAACATATATCCCATATTACAGATGTTAAAACTTTAATATCTGCAACTTGAAATGATAACCCAATGTCTCTGCCGCCTGTAATAATTAATGCATTACGTAAATCTTATATGACCTTGTTTCTTCTCTGATCGATATCAAGTGCATTTCAGTTCAATATAAAGACTGGTCTAGTACCTTCTCAAATTCTAATCCAACTTGAAGTAAATTGATTGAAATCACATATCAAGTATACATTAGCATTACCGGAATGAAAATAAGGTCACTTCTAATTACATATAACTATTACAGACGTAATCGTGAAAGGTCGATGTTCTACAATAAGTTTATTGTGAACGGGCATTGACCTAACTGGAAAACTGCTATCTGCGCATGCCAGAGAGCTCTAAATATACAATTCTGTGTCATATACAGGTCAGATGAATTCAACAGTCGGGAAATAAATGATAAATCTAGTCGAATTATTCAGTAGAGAAAACTCATATTTTTGAAAAAGGTAAGAATTTTATTGTTCTTTATATATTTTCTGTATATTTTGCTCTGTATTCTGTAGAAATGTGCAACCAAGTATAAAACTGTAAACTTTTGTTAAACTAATTGGTAACTTGTTTACATTTTTGATTCCCCCTCCTGTCGTATGTTTTCTTTCGTTTTAAAAAAGATGTACTTTATAATAGACAATGCATATAAAAAAAAAATGTTAATTAAAATCTTGATTTAAAAATATGATTAATTTAAAATTTTATTGACAAAACTGCAATGTTGCAGGATACGCTCTTAGTATAGAAAAATAGTTAGGGGTGAAGTGATAAGATTCTGAAAGATATTGTGCACAGATTTAACAGAAATAACCGTGGCGTTAGCGGTGCCGAACATTATCTGGTTATGGTAGATTGATAGGACTACCCAAAAAAAAAACAACATTTTTAGTTGCTCTTTTTAGTGAGAGTTTGATAATGAGAATTGGACTGGTGATAAATCCTACTATTTACATTACGAATTAATACAAATCTTATAAATGTAAGCATGATACAATACACATGGTACAAGTGCAAAAAATTATTTTATATGCTTAAAATATACATACATATATAAGCCTAATAAATATATTAACCAAACAATGTCATACTCACACTCAAAAGTTTCTATACACTCATTTATGACTATAACATAAATTATATAAAGTTTTAAAAAAAGAAACATTTTGAGTTCAAAAGCAGATACTCTTGGTTACCTTTGGTCTTTGGATAAATACGGCAACCCATCACTTGTCCATGAGGATGGTAAAGGGTTATTTTCGTGCAACGTCTTTTGCCATTTTTAGTTCACGTGCAGCCGTGAAAAAGGTTCGTTATTCACCGTGTTTCGTGAAATCAGTAAAAACATCAACGTGCAAGAAATTTTTAATTGTTCGTTCATCGTGAAATAGCAATTTTATTTCGCGTTCTTCCGTGCAGATACCCCTCCCCCTTTACTCCCCTCGTCCATGTGCTTAGGTTATGAGGGGGTGATTTACAGTTTGTCACAAGTAAACATGTTTTTATTCATCTAATATTATCATGAATTCTCCAATGACTGATTTGACATCATGTTACCATTATTTTGATGATGCTTGTTATAAGCAATTTATTTTTTATTGTAAAATTAGTGAATACACCAATTGTTAATACCTTGACCCTAGCTGTGCACGCCCTCTATTGACAAATAAACATCTTGTATCTTGAAAGAAAACAATTGAATAATACAACTGAACCACTATATATTGTGGTGATTGCATTGTCAAGGGCTTTAATTAAGCAGAAAGTTACAAAACCTGTAATGGTATAAATATAAATTAACATGTTTTAAGCCATAGAGACAATTGTCCAACGGTCTTTACTCCGGGCACTCTACAACGATTTAATAGTATTATTTCATGATTTTTTAAATAAAATGTTAAGAGCCTAAGCTACAACAGGAAATCTGATTTTTTTTAATTTTATGTTTAGGACGTTAAGCAAACAAAAATCAATCAATCAGTAATTTCATGTTTGTAAGCACAAATTCTCGGCTTCTTCTTGACTAAACTTTGTTTTTTTTTTTTTTTTTCTGGAAAATACAAGTAACAAATAAATAATAACTTGTATTCCGATATCGAATAAGGAAGTGTTGCACAAATGTCTGAATGCAAATACAATAAAGTGTCAATCAACTGTTTAAGTAAACATACATTAAATTCAAAATTATTTCGTTTTGCTATTTGTACATCTCTGTTATATATTATATAACGATGCTTTCAAAATATCTTATGCATTTATTTTAAGATCTTTCTGGTTTAAGAATTAAAGAAATGACGTTTTACGAAGTGTATGTCAAAGAAAGTTCTATATATATCTAATGTTATCTTCAATTTTATTTTCTTTATCCGAAAAAATGAAATGTAAGTAATATCAATACCTTAGTATTTCAAGAAATCTTATTCCAGTGTCAAATATTTCAAATAAATTCAATACTTTACTACAAAAATGACAAACCAACATGTTACTATATCATTGGTATAGATCTGATAACTTGATAAAAAAGCCAAACTGGAAGAGTACAACTATTTGTTTACAGCTGAAATGTAAAAATACAGGGGTTTATTTGATATGGAAAATCCGTCAGTAACCCCATGATGCGAGGGCGTCTGTTTAGCTGTTCGGGATTTATAAAACACAGCCACGTCCGGTTAGAATTGGAACGTTAAATCCGATGACTTGTGCAGGGAGAGTGCCACGCTCTGTACGTTTAATAATCTGACAATTACCCTTACATTGAAATGCAATTTTGTTCCGCGCCTTCAACGAATCTTGTTTTTTTTTTTTTCATTGGCAGTAAAAAAAAAAGAATTTTGGTTTTATCCCGGCCAACCAACTTTGCAGACCTTAGTGTTAATTGTTTGGGTGTTTGATATGCACAAAATATTTACCACTTGACTCGAAGCAATCATGAATACGGCACAAATGTCGGCCATCTACTGCCTTCATAATTTTAAGAGGTGTTGCTGGGGTTCTCGTATGTTTGTCCCCATCAAAGACTCAACTATATAAGACAGACTACCAATATAATGGGAATAAGTTGTAATCGGGGGAAAATTCTTATCATCAACAAAAGCTTCTCTATTGTAAACATTATTTAATTTCCAAAATATTCGTTATGATTTTACAATAAATAGTTATATGTAAAAACCAGTACTTTCTATGTCAATATCGATCTTTACTTTACCATGTTAATGGTTTTGTTTCTTCCTGTTTATTTCTATTCTGTTGGTATTCTTTTTTTTCTGTTGGGTTTTTGTTTTCTTTGTTCTTTTTTATTTCTTTCATGGGGGTATTTTTTTCTTCATTTCTTTCATGGGGGTATTGTTTCTTCTTCTTCCTCTTATTTCTTTCACGGGGGTATTGTTTCTTCCTCTTATTTCTTTCACGGTCCTCTTATTTCTTTCTGTGGATATTGTTTTTTCTTGTTTATTTACGGTAAATAATTACCTCATGTTTTTTTAAATCTCTCATTTAAATTTGTAGTCGGGCATTTAAAGAGATACTCAACGATTATAGTGATTGAACAAATATCTTAGAGATCAGATAGTTCGCCGGTTTGTTCGTCTCTGCTATCGACTCCCTCTTACTTTTTCAGTTCATATACACCGTATGTATTATTAGTTTCAAAGCAACTGTTGCATGTTTAAATTAAAGCCATGTGGAAAACTAAGTAATCTTAAAATGAAGAACCGATGTTCAATCTATTATAAACTATTAATGGTATAAAAGAAATATAATACGATGCGTTGTGTCATTTAACGCGTTGAACATGTCAAATTATCATAACCAGAAAGTCTTAAACACTTTTTAATAATATACCGTGAATATCAGCACCACCAACTTTGATACAATCTGATTAAAAGAGAATTATAAAACGACGAGTTCGGCATAAACTATAATACTTGTTCCATAAATCATAACCAGAAAATCTAAGAATTTACAAACAACAAAAAAAAAACATAAAAATATAACGCCAGCTTTATATATGAATAAATTTGGTCTGATAAAAAACAGCAATGCAAGCTGGGATCATGTCAGCCAGTATATAAGTCAAACTAACATTTTTGTATTTACATACAATGTTGCATAGTGAGTTGTCTCCTTTAAACGACTTCACTCATCACTGACACTCTTAATTGATATTATACCGTCAGACTATTCGTCAGTTACAGCCCTTGATTTGTACCATAGACAGCACCATAACCGACCTTAAACCTATGACTGGTCCTAACTTTAGCATGGATGGGTATACCTGGTATACTTTTTACTCACTGTACCGAAGTCCCTAGTTCCGTTATGAATATGCCATACATAACCAGTGAATACCTACCTGTCATGAACGTGTCAAACAGACCCTTCAGTCTGACTTCAATCATCAGTCATAACCTTAGTTGTCCCCCGTTACATCCTCGTAATAGATATGTCCTAATGATCCATGTATATGTATGTTACCAGTGGCGGATCCAGAACCTTTCATACGGGGGGGGAGGGGGGCGCCCGCTCCAGTCATGCTTCAGTGATTCCCTATATAATCAACCAAATTTTTCCCACAAAGCCCCTGGATCCGCCTATGGTTACTAGTGACAACCTACCCGTCATGAACGTGTCAAAAAGACCCTTAAGCATTTAAGCATTCTTTGGTCAAAACCTTAGTTGTCCAACGTTACATCCCGTCATCAATATATCCTACTGTTTCATGTTTGACCCTGTCATATATCTGTCTGTAACTAATGAAAACCTACCCCTCACAAACGTATCATTCTGACCCTTCAGCCGGTCTACTTTCATCAGGCATTACCTTAGTTGTCCCCTGTTATATTCTCGTCATGAATATGTCCTACTGACCCACATCTGTATCTGCCTGTAACTAGTATAGCATACTGACCCCTTTAGACTGACTTCAAATATTAACCTAAGTTGTCCCTCTTTATAGCCCTGTCATAATTAATCCTACAGTTCCTTCAATCCGACTGCATTCATCAGCCCGACCCCTTGGTAGCCTCGTTGAAGATATGTCCTACAAACTCTTAAACCTGACTGCACTAACCTTAAGAATATGCATAGCATTAACCTGAAAATATGTACTCAGCGTTGATTCTCCTTCGTGACATGTGGAGAAAATCGATACAAGAATCAGGCAGATAAAAGATGTATGATATGAATAGTCCCCATTTTGTAACGAGACCAACAATGTTTGGACATCGGTTTTATACTGTCTATCCGAGGAGATATATAGATCCATATTACTATGACCGATTTCAAGGTAGGTCATCTGTTTAATTTGACAGGGACTAGAAAAAGATTGATTAAAAAGTATATATCTTATTTAAGATTTTTTTTATTTCATTCATAACTCTAGTTATTTATGATGAATGGGGGAAATAACAATTGAAATAAGGTCGTCTTTGTTATTGTCCAATTAGTCGAAATTGGGGGATATAAGAGGGAAAAAACAATAATAAATAAAGACGAATTATTTTAATATTTTTTTTAATGTGTGAGGTATCAACGTCACTAGTTAAACATTTCCATTTTGCCTGGGGAGTAAACGCATATTTTTGACGAAGTCAAGTCAAAAATGTGTCAAATTTATATATATCATATGTTGAACATGATCAGATTTATTTGAATTGATTTTTAACTAAATATTAATATTCATGTAAGTTGTATAAAAAATGCTAAAAAATTAATATGGATCAATAGATTTTTGAAAGGAACTGAATGCCAATGAGAATGAATGAATTAACTTATAAAATTAATCAGTCGTAAAATACATACAAACTTAGTGTTAGTGGTTGGCTTTGTTCAAATTACGTATTATATTTTTAGTTCTATAGATTAGTAAAAATTATATCAGACTCTTTATGACGTCGATAATACTTATAAATATATATAAGCTGAATCCGTTGGATGTATACTGATTGATATTTAAGTCTTCTAGGAAAACATGATTTATTTATACGTTTCGTTTTGCTTTGTGCTAGCTTTCAATAACTGCGAGTACCCTTGGATTGGTACTTTGTGTTTTTTTTTATCAGTTTATCTTTGTGACGATCTAATGAGTCAAATGCCTTAACCATCTGAATTTTACAGTTTTATCTTCTGTTGTGATGTTGAACCACTATACTAGGTTAGGGGATGGTTCAGCGCTTACATTCATGTTTAACCCAGCAACATTCTTTGTGTTCTTTTCCCAAGTCAGGAGCCTGCTATATATATATATACAGTGGTTGTTGTTGGTGGCTGTCTGTCATATTTGCTTTTCGTTAATTGTTTAGCCTAGAGACCGTTGGTGTTCTTGTTTGAATTGTTTCACATTTTGTCTTACCGGTGCATTTTGTAGCTTACTCTACGGTACCGGTTTTGCTGATTGGTGAAGGCCGTATTCCGACCTTTATTTTCTATGCATCCTATTGTCACTGGTCATGCTGGTTAGATAATTGTCTCACTGACACGCATACTACATCTCCCTATTTCCTTTATAATATAGAGACAAAATAGATTATATATAAGCGGATATATTAAATAAAATAATTTATGTTAAAAAGATTAATACTTTTTTTCAAGAGTGTAATAAATTCTACTTGAACCTAAAAGAAAATGACAAAGTTACAGAAGGGACACTTAAAGATCAGTGCTTGAAACAAAGACGCTTGCATTCTTGTAAGACCAAGTGTATGTTGTCTAATTTTAAAATGATAAAGCCGGATTAAGAAGGCTGAAATCTCGGAGCTATAAGTAAGTGTTGTCACAGAAAAGTAAACACGATGTTATGGTCAAGCATATGGATAAAATTTTACAATATAAGAAATATAACATAATATTTGAAGTTCGAATTTCAGTGAACAATGAAGCCCGGATGTCACTATCAATGTTCACTTGGTCATAGTTTTCTTTGACGTAAACTTGGTCCAAGTCATCGGTTGTCACTATCAAAGTTTTTCATCAAAAACTTGGTCAAAGTTTTTGTCAAAGAAAACTTTGACCAGGTAAACTTGGTCCAAGTCATCAGTTGTCACTATCAAAGTTTTTCATCGAAAACTTGGTCAAAGAAAACATTGCACTGTGATAGGATAATTTCCGTCCAATTCCATCCAAGTTTTTAAAAAAAAAAATAGGATGAGATTCTTTTCCATCCAAGCCTGTCAAAGTTTTTGATCAAAGTATTCTTTGACGGTTGTCACTATAAAAAATCCATCAAAAACTTAGACCGAGAAAAGTTATACAAGAAAACTTTGATAGTGACAACGGGCCTTGTAGGCAAAAAAATACCATTACCAGTTATATAATGCCATTAGCATTACCATTTTTGGCCAGCCACATGTGAGTTCACGTGAAACTACATACAAATATTAAAAATTCAACTACATGTACTTGGAAAAAGGTAAATGTTGTATTATTGTTAGGAATTAGGGGCCAAAAGGCCAAAATAAGCATTTTCTAGTTTCCAGACAATAACTTGTGTTCAAGTGTATGGATCTCTCTGAAATTGTACTGCAAGGTACCATACCTCAAAGGAAGGCTGGGATTGAGTTTGGGGTGATGAATCATAAGGGGTTCAAAAATTTTGGGGGTCTTTTTTCCTTTTTTTTCTTTAAAATTTTCCATTTTAAGTTGGTTATTTCTGATTTATATTTAAAAGCAAATAATAATGATATGGCAGGAGATACACACCTAACAGGATGTGTAAATTATTATATAATAAGTATTGTGCAATAGGAAGAAATTTTCAATTGCACAGTATTGCTAATAGCAAGAAATCTTCAATTGCACAGTATTGCGCAATAGAAAGAATATCCAATAGCACAATATTGCGCAATAGCAAGAAATTGTCAATTGTACAGTATTGTGCAATAGCAAGAAATATTCAATTGCACAGTATTGCGCAATTGCAAGAAATATTCAATTGCACAGTATTGTGCAAAAGAAGATACTTTGTATAAATTGCTTATTTCTTGACCAATTTCAATGGGGTTTTATTCTTGAACTCTTGAGGTTCTTTAATATGCTGAATCTAATCGTGTATTAAGTTTTTGGATTTTGGGCCCCGTTTTTAAATTGGTCCACATTGAGGTCCAAAGGGTCCAAAATTAAACTTTGTTTGATTTCATCAAAAATTGAATTATTGGGGTTCTTTGATATGCCGAATCTAACCTTGTATTTAAATTCTTAATTTTTGGTCCCGTTTTCAAATTGGTCTACATTAAAGGTCCAAATGGTCCAAAATTAAACTTAGTTTGATTTTAACAAAAATTGAATTCTTAGGGTTCTTAGATATGCTGAATCTAAACATGTATTTAGATTTTTGATTATGGGCCCAGTTTTCAAGTTGGTCCAAATCGGGGTCCAAAATTAAACTTTGTTTGATTTCAACAAAAATTGAATATATGGGGTTCTTTGTTATGACGTTTTGAATAGCTGAAAATTGAATTATGCCACCCTGTTTTATTTAATTCAGTTATTTTAAGGCTGAATAGATAGATCAAAGATGATACTTTAAATAACTGCCCTTGAATGCCAATTTGTACATTTACTGTGTTAAGGGGAAACACTATATAAAAGATAGAGATAAACTGTATACAGAAAAAATTATCAACAATACCAGATGAACAAAAATGAGTTTAGTCAATAAAACTACTTGTCTAATCTGTCCGAAAGTGGCTATTGATGAAGATGCATATTTATTCAGGGGAGCAACATGGACTCTTTATAGCCTCTAGGTTTTATTCCCAGGGCCTTAAAATGTTGTACTGAGCTCGTGTGAAATACTTCTTAATATCTGCTAGTAATTATTGAACATCAATTATATTTGACGTCCTTTCGGGCACCTTATCTAAGATTTTTAGAATTTTATTTTTAAAGGGTCCTTTTTGCCACGGTGTTTGGCTGTTCTTTTTGTAATTTTTACCATGGTGTTGTTTGTTCTTTTGGTGATTTTGCCATGGTATAGTTTTTTTTTTCTTTTTGCCATGGTGTAGTTTGTTCTTTTCGTCCTTTTTGTCATGGTGTAGTTTGTTCTTTTCTTCCTTTTTGCCATGGTGTTGTTTGTTCTTTTGGTCATTTTTACCATTGTGTTGTTTGTTCTTATGGTCATTTTGTCATGGTGTTGTCTGATCTTTTCTGATCTCTTTACTGGTGGCAATTTGAAGTTTTTATTCACCTTCCCTGCCCAGTTACCTTGCTTACCAACACTTTGACCATTATGTTATACCCTTGAGTTAAGTTCGAGAGTGACATTGATATGGTAAAGTGAATGTATTTTTGTAATAGAAAAACGTGCAACTCTGAGCATGCCGAAATTAATTTCTGTTCTATTTATAAACATCACCGACAGTTAATATACACATGTACAATATTTGTTGATGCCAAAATACAGGCAAAAATAAATTCCCCTTGTCTCACCCTTTCTACGGCTGTATTTTGTCAAATGTCAGTTATTTTGTATCATACTTTTCTTTGCTGGAGCTGCTTGACGCCATTTTGAAACTCTACTAAACCTGCCCCAACCCAGGGTTGATGTCGCGTTAACTCGGGTAGGTTCAAAAGGTCAAACTCGGGGGGTTCGATTGTCAGTCGAGTAAACTCGACAGACTCTACTAACCTGAGTCAGAGGCGGATTTAGAGGGGGCCCAGGGGGCCCGGGCCCCCCTTTTCTGGGAAAAATTTGGTTGATTATATAGAGAATCACTGAAGCATGACCGGAGCGGGCCCCCTCTTAGGCAGTCAGTGGGCCCCAACTTATGAAAATTTCTGGATCCGCCACTGCGAGTTGGACGAAACGAAGTAGGCCATAAAGACTTTGGATAATATTAAATGCGACATAAATAACGCCCAATCATTTTATTTTGTGCAGCTCGAAACAAACAAATAATCTGCTCATAATCAGATCATTTAACTTTTGGTAACCGATGCTGCAGTGCACATGAGAACGATAACTTATATGGAGATGATAAACTTGTATTTTTGAAAACTCAAATATTAGCATTTTGTAAAGGAATATCTTTGTTACTTTACAGTAGAGAATGAACTTCTACCACAACACTGCAAGAAATTAGGAAATATATAGATTTTTAATTAAAAAAAATTAAACAATTTGATAAATCAGTCTCACTCTTTCTTTCTTAGGGAGCTACCATTTGTTTTTATTATGTAAAAAAAGTCAGGATAAACTAATAAAAAAAGGCAGGACCAAATAGAGTGAAAAATAAAAAGGCAGGACAGAGATTACAACTAAAAAAAATGCAGGACAACAATTTTCATCCTAAGTTCACTTGGCGTCCGTTCTCCGTCCGTTAAAATTTCACATTTTGATTCAATCTTGAGAATCAATCAACAGAACGGAACCAAACTTGACAGAAATGTTCCTTGCCAAGTTTTTTGCAAGTGTTGTAATTTTCATTCCAATCAGTCGACAGATATGGCCGGTTGATCTATTCTAGTTTCTGTTCGGACTTTGAAAACTTCTTATGTTGAACAATTGGATCAATTTGAAAGAAAGTTGACGGATACTTTCCAAAGGAGTTCAATCTTACTTTCGGTGTGAAACCGCTATGATAATAGTGCTAGTATTATTTCTTGTTTCTATTTTTTTTCTCAGTCAAGCTTTTTACACCAACAAAAATTCATTTAGTGCCCAGACTTTAGTATAATGACTGATTGATCATAAATCACCATTCAGAAACAGGTACAAGGAAGATTTATTTGATAATTTGTAATAACCCTGACTTTATGTTGTGGTAATGGTAAGTATCGCTTTAGTTTACAACTTCTGAACTTGTTTTACCAATCTTCTATGCAAATGAAGAAGTAAACAATTACCGCGTTTCTGGTTTTAAATGAAAAGCATATTAAAATGGAACAGAAGGGATGATGTCGATACTTATCAATATTTACCGATGCTGTTTAGACATTAAGAGGCAGTGTTGGCTTTGCGTAATGCGAATATAAAGTGTTGTCCTTTTAGCTCATCTGTCACAAAGGGCTATAGCGTGAGCTATTGCCAACACTTGGCGTCCGTCTGCGTCGTTGTACGTTAATTTCCAAAATTATTCATCTCTGAAATTCCTGGGCCAGTTGGAACCAAACTTTGCCACAGTCATCATTAGGTATGTAGTTTAAAAGAAATGTTCAGAATGTGAAGATCTACCATTTTATCAATTATGTCAAAAAATGTCAGACGACTCTCAATTGGAGTTTTTGCCATTAAATAATGATGTTTACCATATCGATATTTAAAA
This sequence comes from Mytilus coruscus, assembly GCA_017311375.1. Classification (NCBI taxonomy): domain Eukaryota; kingdom Metazoa; phylum Mollusca; class Bivalvia; order Mytilida; family Mytilidae; genus Mytilus; species Mytilus coruscus. The sequence continues at coordinate 8,895,384 of CM029598.1, forward strand.
TTATAAAAGATAAAGAAAATCAACAATGATCAGAAAATCACGATCTTCAAATAGGACAACATGGCCGAAACCGTCATTCGACTCCTTATATGAGTTATTGCCCTTAACAGATGAACTTTACAAATTTCTGTGATGTTGCTTATAAATTATTTTAGATGGAGAAAAAACTTTATATAGCTAAAATGATCATCAGGCAAATATATCCTAAAATGTTAGCAAGGGGAGAATTATCTGTTAACTTCTTTTAGGAGTAACTGCCCTTGAATGCCAATTTGTACATTTACTGTGTTAAGGGGGAAACACTATATAAAAGATAGAGATAAACTGTATACAGAAAAAATTATCAACAATACCAGATGAACAAAAATGAGTTTAGTCAATAAAACTACTTGTCTAATCTGTCCGAAAGTGGCTATTGATGAAGATGCATATTTATTCAGGGGAGCAACATGGGCTCTTTATAGCCTCTAGGTTTTATTCCCAGGGCCTTAAAATGTTGTACTGAGCTCGTGTGAAATATTTCTTAATATCTGCTAGTAATTATTGAACATCAATTATATTTGACGTCCTTTCGGGCACCTTATCTAAGATTTTTAGAATTTTATTTTTAAAGGGTCCTTTTTGCCACGGTGTTTGGCTGTTCTTTTTGTAATTTTTACCATGGTCTTGTTTGTTCTTTTGGTGATTTTGCCATGGTATAGTTTTTTTTTCTTTTGCCATGGTGTAGTTTGTTCTTTTTGTCATGGTGTATTTTGTTCTTTTCGTCCTTTTTGTCATGGTGTAGTTTGTTCTTTTCGTCCTTTTTGCCATGGTGTAGTTTGTTCTTTTCGTCCTTTTTGTCATGGTGTAGTTTGTTCTGTTCACCCTTTTTGCCATGGTGTAGTTTGTTCTTTTCTTCCTTTTTGCCATGGTGTTGTTTATTCTTTTGGTCATTTTTACCATTGTGTTGTTTGTTCTTATGGTCATTTTGTCATGGTGTTGTCTGATCTTTTCTGATCTCTTTACTGGTGGCAATTTGAAGTTTTTATTCACCTTCCCTACCCAGTTACCTTGCTTACCAACACTTGACCATTATGTTATACCCTTGAGTTAAGTTCGAGAGTGACATTGATATGGTAAAGTGAATGTATTTTTGTAATAGAAAAACGTGCAACTCTGAGCATGCCGAAATTAATTTCTGTTCTATTTATAAACATCACCGACAGTTAATATACACATGTACAATATTTGTTGATGCCAAAATACAGGCAAAAATAAATTCCCCTTGTCTCACCCTTTCTACGGCTGTATTTTGTCAAATGTCAGTTATTTTGTATCATACTTTTCTTTGCTGGAGCTGCTTGACGCCATTTTGAAACTCTACTAAACCTGCCCCAACCCAGGGTTGATGTCGCGTTAACTCGGGTAGGTTCAAAAGGTCAAACTCGGGGGGTTCGATTGTCAGTCGAGTAAACTCGACAGACTCTACTAACCCGAGTCAGAGGCGGATTTAGAGGAGGGCCCAGGGGGCCCGGGCCCCCCTTTTCTGGGAAAAATTTGGTTGATTATATAGAGAATCACTGAAGCATGACCGGAGCGGGCCCCCTCTTAGGCAGTCAGTGGGCCCCCACTTATGAAAATTTCTGGATCCGCCACTGCGAGTTGGACGAATCGAAGTAGGCCATAAAGACTTTGGATAATATTAAATGCGATATAAATAACGCCCAATCATTTTATTTTGTGCAGCTCGAAACAAACAAATAATCTGCTCATAATCAGATCATTTAACTTTTGGTAACCGATGCTGCAAGTGCACATGAGAACGATAACTTATATGGAGATGATAAACTTGTATTTTTGAAAACTCAAATATTAGCATTTTGTAAAGGAATATCTTTGTTGGTGGTGCTACTTTACAGTAGAGAATGAACTTCTACCACAACACTGCAAGAAATTAGGAAATATATAGATTTTTTAATTAAAAAAAAAATTAAACAATTTGATAAATCAGTCTCACTCTTTCTTTCTTAGGGAGCTACCATTTGTTTTTATTATGTAAAAAGTCAGGATAAACTAATAAAAAAAAGCAGGACAGAGATTACAACTAAAAAAAATGCAGGACAACAATTTTCATCCTAAGTTCACTTGGCGTCCGTTCTCCGTCCGTTAAAATTTCACATTTTGATTCAATCTTGAGAATCAATCAACAGAACGCAACCAAACTTGACAGAAATGTTCCTTGCCAAGTTTTTTGCAAGTGTTGTAATTTTCATTCCAATCAGTCGACAGATATGGCCGGTTGATCTATTCTAGTTTCTGTTCGGACTTTGAAAACTTCTTATGTTGAACAATTGGATCAATTTGAAAGAAAGTTGACGGATACTTTCCAAAGGAGTTCAATCTTACTTTCGGTGTTGACAAGAAACCCAAACTGACTGCCCGCTGTGTGAATCCTGTGTAAAATTAGATTAAGATTGTATTTACAAGAACCTATGAAGTGAATTGAGATAAAGCCATGCAGAAATGTTTTTTTTTAAACATTCTAAGTTTTGTTACATGGTCCTGGCAAATAGTCAATAAGGCTCCTTGGGACCTAAGAGGGACCAGATTAATTTAGATTTCAGAGATCTTCTAAAGAACCAGCAGTGAACAAATTGAAACCAGAGTTGATAGATTGGTTCTTTTAACGTCTTTAACAAGTTTGTTAATTTGGTACCGGCCGGAAATTTTCACCGTCAGTGGAGGTATTTACAACTCTAAGAAAATGAGATGAAATTAATTCATATTAAATCATGCATGTTCTTTAAAAAAAATTGTTATCTTAGTCCTGGTGAATAGTTCAACATGGCTTTTGTTCTTTATCTTATACTCTCTTCAGCTATGGCAGGAATCTTTTTACCAGGTGAGCGATTTAGTTTCTTATGAGTCCTGGATTTATTAGAATTAAATATGTAGAAAGACGACCTTTCAGATGTAAAACTCAACCAATATTTGTTTTAAGATAAAATGCTACATAAGTCTGCGTGAGTAAAATTAAACTCGTCTTGTAAATAATATGTGATCTCGCTTCACAATTTCAAATCTCGATTCCACGTGTCCAAAATTCAAATTGTGAAAAAAGACAGCCTAAATGTGACGATAAATATTAACAACAACAAATACTTTATTCTCCTCGGACACAACAGTGTATAAGAGTTCATTTTTTACGTGATCATATACCAAATAATATAGTCAATGTACTAGTTTTGATATGTGAGCTACTTGGCCTCTTTGGAGCCTCTAGTTGAATAACTGTTAGTTACTTCTATGAAATGTTCTCTCTTACGTTGTCAACTTTTTTCACACGGTGACAGACGTGTTAATAATCAATGCAATTATGTTTATTTTCGAACTTAAATAAACCAATTTCACATTCATTGTACATGAATAATAGTTGACCGGCTAATCACCTTTTATTATCTTTCTTACCGACTTGAAAACCAATATATTTAGATTGAGAGGAGTAAAGTTTTAAATATCTTCTTTTTTTTCTGCGCCCACGTCTAATGTTTCGCCAGTCACCACTGTTTCTAAAGCTTACAAAATATTTGCTTAAGATGATGATAATAAAATATAAGATTTAGAATGATCGTGCCTAAATTATTTTGTTTTAAAAAATAAATTGAAATGCTTTCTTTTAATTTACTTTTAAGATTTAAGAAAGTAAAGTTATTTTATAAAAGATGTGTTACCTAGACAACAAATTCAAGAATTTGAACAAACAATTGAACAAAGCAACATATAGTAAATTGTAACTGCTATTTTATTGTCAGACGTGCATTCCGCTTCGTCTCGTAATTTCTACATAAATAAATATCGTAAAAACATTTTTTTTTATAATTTTCAAAAATCAGAGTAATACAATCAGTACCACATTGCTATTGATCTTTGTACCTTTTTCCCACTTTGGAAGACTTTTTTAACGTCATGAAATTTATGTATATCTAACTTTTATCTGACGTCACAAGATTGACCTACTAAACTTTTCTTCACATTACTGCCAGGTACACTGGCCGGTGAATAGTTCAGAGATAGCAATGGTTATTTAAATAAGTATACATGTGTATTTTATTGTTTACCTTGGAATGTTTTCGTTCATTAAACCTTGTTCAAAATGTTGAAGGGTAAGTAAAGTTTACGTAATTTTTAATAAATATTTTTAAAAAGTATGTACATACGAGGTATGAGATGTTTATTAACAAGCATGAAATACAAGTCGGTCAATATTAAAAAAAAAACTAAATTCGGATGGGAACAGTACCTGAAAAATAGGAAAGGCTTGATTTTTTTACATATTTTTTTATAACGGCTTTCGAAAATATGAAAAAAAAAACAATATTTTTTTTTTGATGACCTGTCAAACCATACTACCATTAATGTTATCAATATAATCATAATAACTAAATTTAAATTCACTACAATCTTTTCTGATTTATGAACATTTGGCCCAGGACTTATACACAAATATTTGACCAAATTGGTTACAGATTTGCCTCCAAATTATATGTTGCAGACTTGCTTACATGTGACTTTCTTATAGAAGAAGAAGAAGAATATTTTATTTCCAATTATGGGCCCCAAAGGGCATAAACATTATAACATAAATAATTTTCACAATACAATACAAACAATGAGATAAAAAAAAAAACAAAATAAAGAACAATTTAAGTTCTTAAAGTAATATATAGATAAAGAACTTATAATATTAAATATATAATACATTATATATATTATTGTACATTTTATAGATCGTCATATATACTGCTGCATTGTTCGGAGAGGGGCGTAAAGGGGGGTATCTGCACGGAAGAACGCGAAATAAAATTGCCATTTCACGATGAACGAACAATTAAAAAAATCTTGCACGTTGATCTTTTTACCGATTTCACGAAACACGGCGAATAACGAACCTTTTTCACGGCTGCACGTGAAATAAAAATGGCAAAACACGTTGCACGAAAATAACCCTTTACCACCCTCTTCGGAAATATAATTATCATCTTATACCTCCCGATTGGAGGGTAGAATTATATTGTAAAGAAACAGATAACTTGTCCTCCGTTCTCCCAGAGCAATACACGACTGGATTCAGAAAGAAAAGAGTAACAGTCAAATATTTGCGACCATTTTCTGTTGGTACACACTAATTACACATTTCTAAAAATAGTTTTACTGTGTGTAACCTAACTGTACTGTAAGAATGGTTTATCCAAAAGTGTTCACCTTTAAATAACCCGTCGTAGCCTTTCGTCCTTTTGTTGTATGTGTGAATGAATAAAGGCCAAGAGAGCCGTAAACAATCATCAATAAGTTTATAAGTTCACCGCCTACTTGCGGTCGTTGTCCGATATTTGTACATTTATACACATACACACTCGCGAGTCGATTAAATGTGTATAAGAACGATTCAAAGCAATAACAACTTGTCATAACTTAAAATGTATGCTATTATTGTCGACTGATGAGCTGAAGGTGTTAAGAAACATTTTATTACATTTTCTGAGTGTGTGAACTGATCGTTACACTTATATATATCAGTGATGCATTTTTCTGATGTTAATATGGACTTAACTGACCAAACAAGAGGTAAATGATATGTCTTCATTTTATTATTAACAGGTGCTCATCTAGAAATCTTTTTAATGGGGATTACTAGGGGACTCAACTCGAAAAGTTCTAATAATTATTGTAAATTCATATTTAGTGAAAAATTTACGTGATATTAATATTTTTGAGAAGAAAGGGTGGTCTGAACGCCCCCCTTTTTCTGTATCTACCAATGTTAGTATTAGATACACCTTGGAGGGTGGATGTATCTAATTTACACCAAAATATTTTCAATGCAGAATGATAGTTTCCAATAATTTAGGAGGGGGTCTTTCAGCGATTTGACCATATGTAATTGAATAGCATGATAAATGCAGGGTATCCAATTTCATTTAACGACGGACATCTTGGTGTAAATGGATAAATATAACCATTCGTTTCAACATAAACATACATTAATTCATATATTAATAATACAATAATGATGAATATAGATATACTGATGTGGAGACATAAATATATCTATATTACGTTGTTACATTTGATTATAAAGATGTTTTATTTCCATTAAATGGGCTCGCAAAGAGCATATTACAATATAAGACAATATTTAAACAACAAAAAAAACGAGAATCAAGTGAATAAATAATAAAAAGATTATGTGAGTGTGTGTGTGTGTTTATCCTGAATATAAATTTTAATTAATATTTCTTCAGAATTTAATTTATTCTTCCTTTTTTGGGGGATCTGTTATCAAAAGGTTCATTGAAATTTTGAAATTCCGGAAGTTTTCTTTATTTCGTACCATTTTTAATCAATTTCCAATGTAAAACATTTCATACGTTAAACATTGTGTGAAATATTCAGAATTCTAAATATCCTTGAACGAATGGGGCCTCGGTGGCCGAGTGGTCTAAGTAGTTACTACTGTAATCACTAGCCAGTCAACACTGAGGTTGTGAGTTCGAACCCGCTCGTGCGGGTGCACTCGACTCAATCTTAATTGACTAGGATTGTCAGTTTTCCTATCGAAGGTCGGTGGTTTTCCGGGAACCCGGCTTCCTCCATCAATAAAAACTGGCCGCCACGAAATAGCCCAAAAGCGGTGCTTAAAAGTGGCGTTAAAACAAAAAAAAAAAAAAAAACCTTGAACGAATATCTAGAATATTTCACTATTTTCTAACGCATTTTTTTTTTTGTGTCATATTTATTATATAGATTGTAGTTTTGATAACTACAATAGGTTATAACTTCAATTAAGATATCAATGTTTAAAAAAAAACCTTTCAGATAGAGGTCAAAGCGCGGTCAATCGATCGATGAAACATTTAACAATACCGAGTTATAGATTTATGAACTATATGTGCTAATACGTTATAAAGGATCATAAAGGCATCCATGTTACGCATCATAAATATATGTGTACTTTCTTTGCCCCTGTATTTAAAGTTCATGATCGCACAGGAGAATATTAGCATTACGGATAATAACAAAGAGATTCAGTAAGCATTAAGAAATTAAAAGAAGAGTCAAACAGCGGTCATATATATATATAGCATTAGACCAACAAGAAAATGCGTGTTTATGGTTTCCTCATTTAGAAAAATAAGGTACGTAGGTTGAATTTTTCCTGAGATTGTATGGGACCACCTGCAATTTTGCTTCGATTTATTACAAAATTGCCATTAAAACTTGTGGGTAGACATTTCTAAGCATAGTGCTCATCTAGAAAGCTTTTAATGGGGATTACTAGGGATTCAACTCGAAAAGTTCTAATAATTATTGTAAATTCATATTTAGTGAAAATTTACGTGATATTAATATTTTTGAGAAGAAAGGGTGGTCTGAACGCCCCCTTTTCTGTATCTACCAATGTTAGTATTAGATACACCTTGGAGGGTGTTAGCCCGAATGGATGTATCTAATTTACACCAAAATATTTTCAATGCAGAATGATAGTTTCCAATAATTTAGGAGGGGGTCTTTCAGCGATTTGACCATATGTAATTGAATAGCATGATAAATGCAGGGTATCCAATTTCATTTAACGACGGACATCTTGGTGTAAATGGATAAATATAACCATTCGTTTCAACATAAACATACATTAATTCATATATTAATAATACAAATAATGATGAATATAGATATACTGATGTGGAGACATAAATATATCTATATTACGTTGTTACATTTGATTATAAAGATGTTTTATTTCCATTAAATGGGCTCGCAAAGAGCATATTACAATATAAGACAATATTTAAACAACAAAAAAAAACGAGAATCAAGTGAATAAATAATAAAAAGATTATGTGGGTGTGTGTGTGTGTTTATCCTGAATATAAATTTTAATTAATATTTCTTCAGAATTTAATTTATTCTTCCTTTTTGGGGATCTGTTATCAAAGGTTCATTGAAATTTTGAAATTCCGGAAGTTTCCTTTATTTCGTACCATTTTAATCAATTTCCAATGTAAAACATTTCATACGTTAAACATTGTGTGAAATATTCAGAATTCTAAATATCCTTGAACGAATGGGGCCTCGGTGGCCGAGTGGTCTAAGTAGTTACTACTGTAATCACTAGCCAGTCAACACTGAGGTTGTGAGTTCGAACCCCGCTCGTGCGGGTGCACTCGACTCAATCTTAATTGACTAGGATTGTCAGTTTTCCTATCGAAGGTCGGTGGTTTCTCCGGGAACTCCGGCTTCCTCCATCAATAAAACTGGCCGCCACGAAATAGCCCAAAAGCGGTGCTTAAAAGTGGCGTTAAAACACCAAAAAAAAAAAAAATCCTTGAACGAATATCTAGAATATTTCACTATTTTTCTAACGCATTTTTTTTTGTGTCATATTTATTATATAGATTGTAGTTTTGATAACTACAATAGGTTATAACTTCAATTAAGATATCAATGTTTAAAAAAAAACCTTTCAGATAGAGGTCAAAGCGCGGTCAATCGATCGATGAAACATTTAACAATACCGAGTTATAGATTTATGAACTATATGTGCTAATACGTTATAAAGGATCATAAAGGCATCCATGTTACGCATCATAAATATATGTGTACTTTCTTTGCCCCTGTATTTAAAGTTCATGATCGCACAGGAGAATATTAGCATTACGGATAATAACAAAGAGATTCAGTAAGCATTAAGAAATTAAAAAGAAGAGTCAAACAGCGGTCATATATATATATATAGCATTAGACCAACAAGAAAAATGCGTGTTTATGGTTTCCTCATTTAGAAAAATAAGGTACGTAGGTTGAATTTTTCCTGAGATTGTATGGGGACCACCTGCAATTTTGCTTCGATTTATTACAAAAATTGCCATTAAAAACTTGTGGGTAGACATTTCTAAGCATAGAAAGGGTTGTCTAGGAAACTATAAAACTCGAACATTTTTTATGTTGGCCTTGTAGGTAAAATTTTTTGAGCATGTAAACAATGATAACCAAGACATTGCCTGCAGTAAGACCAGTGTCAAAGCAAAATGGACATCTTCCGCGTTTTCAGGCGCGGAAGATGTCCATACCCATATACAGAGGTTGGAATTGGAATGTTCAATACTTTTTTTTTTATTTGGGAATTGCAACGCTCTGCACATTATTCAAAAAAAACTTCTTACATTTGTTATTACCAATTTTAATAACCTGTTGGAACTGGAAGGTAAAATTCCTGCCTCAACTCAACTTGCTTGCCGATAATGTAATTTTCTTGTCTTTATTTGGATTTATCCAATTTATTAAATCTGTTTCCATCCAATAGATTGACTTTTGACATAAAATATGGGCATTTGGACTTCTCCCGTCTAGCAGTAAGTCGTTCTCCCGTCTGGCAGTAAGTCGTTCTCCCGTCTGGCAGTTAGTCCTTCTCCCGTCTGGCAGTAAGTCCTTCTCCCGTCTGGCAGTAAGTCCCGACTGACATTAAGTCCTTCTCCCGTCTGGCAGTAAGTCATCCCGTCTGACAGTAAGTCCTCCCGTCTGGCAGTTAGACCTTCTCCCGTCTGACAGTAAGTCCTTCTCCCGTATGGCAGTAAGTCCACTGACATTAAGTCCTTCTCCCGTCTGGCAGTAAGTCATCCCGTCTGACAGTAAGTCCTCCCGTCTGGCAGTTAGACCTTCTCCCGTCTGACAGTAAGTCCTTCTCCCGTATGGCAGTAAGTCCAACACTTACAGCGCATACAGGTTCTCTGTTTGGGTTGGTGGGCTGTTTGAATATGCAGCCACCTCGAGTTGGAATGTGGACGTTAAATACAAAATTACATAAGAGATTAATATGGTATGTTTAAATATATCTGCATTGAAATTTAAAGTGAACTTAAAGACAAAATGTATGTAATTTCATCATGTGCCAAAAATTACACACATGAAAACTAAGAACTGTAAACAGAATCATTTTTGGGATGCACTTAAAGCAAACTGAAGACCTATTTCGTTGCCGTAATAAAAACAAAATGAATGTATTTTCTAGACAAACATTAGGTTTTTCAAAAGACAATTATGAAAATACACGACTAATTAAACTTTTTCAAATAGATCAAGATGTTTATAACCTATAGAGGATCAGTACATGAGGGATATTTAACTTTCATAATCCGAAATTTATTTTTACTATGTGTCCATTTCCTTGACATTGAATCTCCCCTCCCCCCCTCTTGAGCCTGTTCATATGTAACATTTGATCAAGAATTGTTGTGTGATGTGTATATTTACAGGTTCCACATACAACAATATCTCCGCCATCCACATGTGTTGTATATATTTACAGGTTCCACATACAACAATATCTCCGCCATCCACATGTGTTGTATATATTTACAGGTTCCACATACAACAATATCTCCGCCATTCACACGTGATGTGTATTTTTACAGGTTCCAAATACAACAATATCTCCGCCATTCACACGTGATGTGTATATTTACAGGTTCCACATACAACAATATCTCCGCCATCCACATGTGATGTGTATATTTACAGGTTCCACATACAACAATATCTCCGCCATCCACATGTGATGTGTATATTTACAGGTTCCACATACAACAATATCTCCGCCATCCACATGTGATGTGTATATTTACAGGTTCTAAATACAACAATATCTCCGCCATTCACATGTGTTGTATATATTTACAGGTTCCAAATGAAAGTCCATTGTCACAATTTCTTCGCCATTCACATATGTTATGTATATTTACAGGTTCCACATACAGCAGTCCATTGTCACAATTTCTGTGCCATTCACGAGAGGTCGTGGAGGATATGGAACAGCCCCTTGACTTAAGTCAACGAGAATCTGCAATGGAAAAGAAAGTTCTTAATATAGACATGGAAGAGCCAATCTGTCAATACACAAACTGTTCTTGTCCTCTTAAACATATATTGTCACTGGATTCAAATGACTCTCAGATTAACGCAGGTTTCAGACCTCGTTGTGAAACGGTTAGCTCGGGTGACTATCCGCGAAGCCAGTTTCAGAAGCGATTACAAGAACAAAGTGACAGTGTTCAAGACAATTTTCATCCTAAACGGAGAAAGATAGAACAATATAAACAGAATATATCGCGGTCGTCGTCTGACACAAATCTCTATGGTTACGGTGGACCAACTGACCCTTTCAGGTCTTTCACAAACTATTCCGGTGAAGATATGAGTCAAAGAAAATCACCAGAACATAAGTATCAGCCATACTGGAAATCTAGTCAAACATACACAGCCACAAATACATATCCATCTAGTGATTCAATAGATACTACTCCTAGTTCAGACGTGAAAGTTATACCGAAACACGCTGAACGACTTCCAAAGAAGAGATCTCACGCTCGCAATCTGTCCTATGATCATTCATTTCTTCAGCATTCAGGTAATGATATTAAATCGTCTCGTACACCAAGTCCTCAATCGATGTCCAATGATGCTGAAATGTCTCAGGGAGTAGTCATAGAAGATATGAAACCTCCTATGGATCATATCATTTTACCGGAGCTTACCTCCGGTCCAAAAGTCCACGGAGAAGAGCTTCGAGCGTCAATATTAAAGGAATTACGTGATGAGAAAGATGACGAAGATGTCGATGAATTTAGGAAGAGATTTTTTGGATCTCTATTCTCGCGTGCCAAATCGTCTGCAAACAAAGGTAAGACGAGTGCTTTGGATATTTTGATATCGGATAAATGTAAAGACGATATGGACTTCAGACCAAGAAACTCTCACATCGACCAAATCCTTCGTGGTGAAAAACAAGGAAAACTATGTCTGATGGATATCGTGGAACTTCAGGTTGAAATTGGACTAGCATGATTACGGTGCTAATATAAGATTTAATATATTGTCAGTGTTAAATGTCCGTATGATAGTTATAGACATATATTAGACACTAGTTGATGTTTGTGTTCGAAAACTTCTTCCAGTATTCAGCATTATGTGTACTAAGAAAGATAACCCCTCTTTGTTTTGCATTTTGAACGTTTTTAATGCTGAAGAAATGGCAATAGAAAATATAATTGACAAAACTTTGATAAATCTTAAAAGGTAACTTGTCTTTAGATATGGGGCAGTCTGTTATGTAAATAAAATATAATAAACCCATGTGAAAGGTATAAATACAATTTGTCTGAATTGAACGAAATTGAACATATCCCATTCTATATTTAGTGACCAAGATGAACATTTTTCTTTAAAATTCATGAAACACAAAAGTCCAGTATGAACATTTGTATATTATACCCACCAATCATTTGTAAGTTTCTTCAACCAATACGATTGATAACGTTGTAAGCCTTAACAAGTTTATTATTCCCTCGAAATGAAACATTACATTGGTTTTTATGTTGACACATTATTTTCGAATAGCATGTACTCTTTTCCCCGGCATTATTTAATGGCCCAGAACACTGCAATACTGTGGTCTGTCATTCTAGTCGGAGTATTTGAAATATTTATAATATAAGTGTTTGTGTATGAATGTAAAACATTTTTTAAATGAAAGTTGAGTGTGAAATTTAATAACTGTTATTTATTCATTGATGTGAAAATATTCATGAATTTCATATTTCAGAGTGCCTGTCTTGCATTCGGTAAAACAATCTTGAATTCATCAAGACATTTGGCTAGTCAAAGAAAATAAATTCTTGTAGCTTATTTATTGACATATTCTGTGTAAAAGTAAAAAAAAAAAACTTTAATCTTTGACCTAGATTGTCTCGATATTTCCACATGTTATCTTGACCTAATTATTTTGCCTGTTTCAATGCATAGAAAGTTTTGGTGGAAGCTGAACCGTAATCGAGATGATAAAAAAGATAGGAAGATAAAAAGGGACTAATAAAAATTGTAAGTTGAAGACAGACGAAAACACCATAAAACTACTCAGAAGCTAAACATTGTTGGTAACTTCTACGTCATTTGGTCTCTGGTGAAGAGTTGTCTCATAGGCAATCATACCACATCTTATTTTTACATTTATCGAAATCCTTTTTCCCCGTAATATCATCAAACCATTTGTGATCATGTCCGCAAGATTCTGATTTCAGTTTGCACGTGCGACACGTGTTTCTGGACTAACTATTGTCATTTAAGATGTTTGGGTATTAAATGTCTGGTAGTTGGTAAAAAAATAAACTCCTGTTCATTGCTGAATGAAAGCATTATCAAAGGAAACAGCGTATAGTCCTTCAAATTCTGAAACGGCGTTTGGATAACAATATAAACACCGGGATGTTTTCAACTTATAGAGTAGACTAAAATGACTGTTTTGTGATATTTAGTAACTGTGATATATGTTTAAAATATAAAGTATTGCATGCTAAAATATGTATGAAAACTATATTTATTCTGGTGCATTCTTTTCATCAACGTACCAAACAACAATGTCGATTACGCAAAAGAGAAATCCAGCGTTAGGAGTATTTTTTTTTTGATAACCAAAGATTTAAATAAGTTTAGAATAAAAAAAAGAGACACAACAAATGAATTGGCTTTGCAATGCACAACTTAAATGTGATATAGTTGGTGTTGTGTGCTAGGGAGGTAGTATGACAGAGTTTGATTATGCTTTAAAAGCTCACGTGATTACAATATCACCCTAGAAAGAGGTGAGGGGTGAAAAACATTCCCGGTAAATTCTATTTGTAAAGATAATCAAATTAAGCCAACCTGTGTTACAGTACACAAACTGTAGAACCGCATGTAGATGAGATGCATTATAGTTTTATTAATTTAAAATAAAGTAGAATATCAGAATAGATTGATACGTCAGGGAAGTAGGTCAAAAAATATGTTTCAAAATAGATTTTAAAAGGGTCGAACTTTTTTGTGATAACAATGGAGCTACGGTTATATATCGGACGACGTTGTAACAAATGGAGATTGTTTTAAATATGTTTGTATGATTAATAAATAACAGATATAACATGTAAATTTCAAAATAACAAACAAATAAAGTAAGTGGTCATTAGACACGGTATTAATCTAATACAGAGCTTTATAAGTTTAATAGCATTTAAGGAAAATGCATGTTCATACAGTATGATCTTTCTAGAACAATAAATACAACGTTTTGAAAATATCAGATAAACTCCATTTGTATATAGACGATTAATTTTTTTTTTTTACATCATTCTGTTTTTGAATTAAATCTGTTTAATCAGTTGAAATATGTTTCAATTTATATTTGTTCTGCAAATTTGTAAAATCCTTCAGTAAACGAAACATATTAAAGATAAGAGAATTCATCCATCTATACTGATATGTATACTTTCCAAGGGTTCAAAACCTTGCTCAGTCGGTGTTTTGTTCGGGAGGAACAGTTTAGTGACCAATTTCTAATGAAATTGAAACAAATTTATTGTAGAACATTTATTTAACTGTATGTGATCATTTTAAATGATAGTTATAAAAAAATAAATCAAATATCATATAATGTTTTTTTTTATGATTTTATCAGTGGCCATTCCCTCATTGCAACAGCTGCATACATTCTAAGAAAAAAACTTGAGAAGGACATGATATTAAATCAATGAAGTATTCACACCATTCACACAATGATTCAGACAAACAAATTACAAAAACATAATCTATTATCATCTTGTTAACAGGATCTATATGTTATCCAACAAGGAGACAACATGACGCTTCTCACCTGCTTAGATTTATAGAATAATTCATTGATTTTATTTATATTCAACATTAAATAAAATCGGTTAAGATGCTGATAAGAAATAACAAGAATCAGGGGTGACAATCACACATAATAATTATAAGAAAGAAAAGCACACAAGTGGGAAAACATTATCATGACTAAAACAAAACCGACGATAAGCCGTATACAAAGTACTACATAGAAAACTAAAGATTGGGTCACACGATCCCTGTAAGTGGCTTAACATTACCATGACTTAAAGAAAACAGACTAGCAGCCGTCCACAAAGAATTACATAGAAAACTAAAGATTGGGTCACAATATCCCTGTAAGTGGCTTAACATTACCATGACTTAAAGAAAACAGACTAGCAGCCGTCCACAAAGAATTGCATAGAAAACTAAAGTTTGGGTCACAATATACCTGTAAGTGGCTTAACATTACCATGACTTAAAGAAAACAGACTAGCAGCCGTCCACAAAGAATTACATAGAAAACTAAAGATTGGGTCACACGATCCCTGTAAGTGGCTTAACATTACCATGACTTAAAGAAAACAGACTAGCAGCCGTCCACAAAGTATGACGTAGAAAAATAAGATTGGGCAACACTAAGCCTACAAGTGGGAAAACATTACCATGGCTAAAAGAAAACAGATGTGCAGCCGTCCACAAAGTATTACATAGAAAACTAAAGATTTGGCAACACGAACTCTACAAGTGGGAAATCATTACTATGACTAAAAGAAAACAGACGTACAGCTGTCCATAAAGAATTACATAGAAAACTTAAGATTGGGCAACACTAAGCCTACAAGTGGGAAAACATTACCACGACTAAAAGAAAACAGATGAAAAGACGACCAAAAAGTATTAAATAGAATAATAAGATTGGTCAACACGAACTCTACATGTGGGAACACATTACCATGACTAAAAGAAAACAGACGAGAGAGAAGCCGTCCGCAAGTATTACGTAGAAAAATAAGACTGGGCAACACTAAGCCTACAAGTGGGAAAACATTACCACGACTAAAAGAAAACAGACGTGCAGCTGTCCACAAAGTATTACATAGAAAATTAAGGATTGGACAAGACGAACTCTACATGTGGGAAAACATTACCATGACTAAAAGAAAACAGACGAGAGAGAAGCCGTCCGCACGTATTACGTAGAAAAATAAGACTGGGCAACACTAAGCCTAAAAGTGGGAAAACATTACCACGACTAAACGAAAACAGACGTGCAGCTGTCAAAAAAGTTTTGCATAGAAAATTAAGGATTGGACAAGACGAACTCTACATGTGGGAAAACATTACCATGACTAAAAGAAAACAGACAAGAGAGAAGCCGTCCGCAAAGTATTACGTAGAAAAATGATATTGGCAACACTAAGCCTACAAGTGGGAAAACATTACTATGACTAAAAGAAAACAGACGTACACCCGTCCATAAAAAAATACGTAGAAAACTAAAATTGGGCAACACGAACTCTATAAGTGGGAAATCATTACCATGACTAAAAGAAAACAAATGAAAACACGTCCACAAAATATTACATAGAAAATTAAAAATTGGAAAACACTAAGCCTACAAATGGGAAAACATTACTATGACTAAAAGAAAACAGACGTGCAGCCGTCCACAAATTATTTCATAGGAAACCATAGATTGGGCAACATGATCCCAATAAAACAGAGTGGGTTCAATCATCAGGTGCTCCGGAAGGGTAAGCCTTAAAGTGATTAACATTGACATCTGCACAGTCCATCTGTAAGATGTTCTTTACAAACTGAGTAACAACAGAAACGCATTCAATTTTAAATTCAATACTTTTAACTAATTAATTGAATGGTCAGAAATTTTGACGTTTTTTTCTTTTTTATTCACATTAAAAGATGACCTACCATTTTTGCTTATTTGGAAAATTACTAAAAGTTCTCAATAAGAAGGGTTGAAGAAATGATAGTTAACAACTTAATAACCACATTTCAACTAGACTCGTTGTTTTGGAGATGAGATGTCAATCTATTGTTTCGCATTTGTCATTTCGGGGCCTTTTATATCTTTTATAGCTGACTATACGGTATGGGTTTTGCTCATTGTTGAAGACCGCACGGTGACTAATAGCTGTTAGCTTCTATGTCATTTAGTCTCTGTGTGAGAGTTGTCTCATTGGCAATCAAACCACATTTTACCACTTTATACCACTTATTTTTATGTTTTGTAGGCTTTTGGATCGATATAAAAATGTCTTCGTCAGTTTTAAAGTTCCAGCAAATGCTTGCATTTTGTATTTTAGAGGAAAATTCCAATACGATCATGAAAATAAAAGAAGACAAAAGAGATTGTGAGTTTATTGCGCCGCCAAAAAAGATGAATTTAAGTATGTATTTATTCACAAAACGAATGGCGTAATCTTTTAGGGAAAAAGACTCTCAAGTCTCACACGGCTGACTGTTTCTAAACCCACTGAACTGTCCAAAGGAGTGTATCCGTATCCCTTTTTGTGCTATACTACTTTGTAACTTCCTTGCCTCATATCGACACCGATTACATGTACACATTTGTAATGTCTTCAAACGTCCAAGTGATTTGGAAAGAAGGTCCAGTTCAAGGTTAGGTGGCATCTAATTTTGCATTATACTGTAAACGATTTTAGCTTACCTTAGTCGAAGGGCCAAGTGAACTTTTACAATCACTTAATGTCCGTTGTCTGTCGTCGTCATCTGTCGTCCGTTAACTTTTACAAAGATCATATTCTCTGAAACTACTGGGCTAAATTTATGCAAACTGGGGCACACTAATTATTGGGATACTAGTATCTAGTTAAATAAACTGTTATAACAGAGATATGTCTCGCCTTTTTGTAATTTTGATAATGCAAATGTTGAAATTAAAACAGCAATACTTTGAATATCGTACATAAGTTATGCAAATATTCAAAGTCAATGAACCATGACTGAGGTACATGGCTAAACAATCTCCATGTAAATGAGATGTGCCAGTGCTAATACAACTGCATACCAAATACCATCGACTAATTATATAAGTCGTTCCTTTTAAACAAACCTAAACACAAACATTAACTTGTGAACTATGTAAAAGTTTGAAAGTCAATGAACCATGAAGAGGGGATGGGGCTATATAATCTCCATGGAAACGATACTTGCAAATGCCAATAAATTTGCATACCAAATATCATTGACTTAACATTAGCAGTTCATCTTAAACTGATCTAATCACAAACTAATACATGTAAACTAAGCAAAAGTTTCAAAGTCGATAGACCATGACCGAGGGGGCGGGACCGAATATTCTCCATGGAAATGAGATGTACTAATGCTTATACAACTGAATACCAATTAACATTGGCCTCCACTAATGGTTCCCCTTGAACTGACCTAATCACAAACTATTACATGTTAACTTAGCAGAATTTTCAAAGTCAATAGACCATGACTGAGGGGGCGGAGCACAATAATCTCCATAGAAATGAGATATGCCAATGCTTAAACAACTGCATACCAAATATTATTGACCTACCACTAGTGGTTCCCCATAAACTGACCTAATCACAAACTAATGCATGTAAAATAAGCAAAAGTTTCAAAGTCAATAGACCATGACTGAGGGGGCAGGGCCAAATAATCTCCATTGAAATGAGATGTGCCAATGCTTATTCAACTGCATACCAAATATGATTGATATACCACTTGTGGTTCACCATAAACTAGACTTAATCACAAACTAATACATTCTTGACGCCGCCGCCGACGCCGGAAACAGCATACCTATGTCTCGATTTTTGACTCCGTCAAGGCGATAAACGTAGCCGAATTTGCTAAAAATAGAACAAATGGGTAAAATGCAATTTTTGTCTATTTTCTTGAAAACCGCTACAGATAGCGAAATTCTGACCGGGGGCATAAATGTGCAGATTAATGAGATATACCTTCTGTCTGTCGATATCAAAACTGTCAGACGACTTTTTATATGAGCTATTGCCCTTAAACTACGAATTTTACCATTTTTTTTTTTAATTTTTGCGTTTTATCTTGAAAACTTTAATATATAGACTTCAACTTTAAATTGCAAAAAAGATCAACAAGACAAGATCTACAATAAGTAATCATGATCGAAATCGTCAGTCTACTCCTTATTGCAGTTATTGCACTTTAATGACGATTTTTTCCCCCAAATTTGTTCATTTCTTCTTAGTATCTTAAAAATTTATTATAGATAGATAGAACTTTAAATTACAAAAATTATCAGCAAGACAAGATCTACAAATAAGCCATCATCGCCGAAATCTTCAGTTGACTCGTATTTAGAGTTATTGCACTTAAATGATGATTTTAGCCATTTTTTCGTTTAAAAAAAAATATGGAGATGTGGTAAGATTGCTAGTGAGACAACTATCCACCAAAGTTCAAATGAAGTAGACGTAAGCAATTTTATCTTACCTCCTATACATTTCTAGCAACATGATTGGTTAAAATCAACCGCGTGGAGACCGTGTATATTCCATATAAGGTTAGTAGGCGAGGCTTATTTCAATACACGATTAGTAGTGGCGTTACGTCCCTTTATTAAAACAATACGGTGTTGAGAGAAAATCTTAAAGGTTTCAACAGACGAAAATTGATTATAAACGATTGGAATAAATTCTTAAAACACATTTAAAGCTAGCAAGTTGTTATTGTTGGCATTTGTTTTTGTATAGACCAATGGAAGTAGGTTCTTAATACTAACGTCATTGAATACTTGAACACTTTGATAGGCCAGTCTAAAAACCACATGTTAAGATAGTCGGTAAGATAAATTCGTGACACAGTGTGCTAGTGACCTAATACGATATATATGGGCTCAGTAAATTCCATATATATATCGTATTAGGTCACTAACAAACTATGTAACTAATAATATACAACCGTACGGCCTTCAATAATGAGAAAAATCCATACCGTAATTGTATAGTCGGCTATAAAAGGGCCCGACATGAAATATATGAAACAATTCAATTGAGAAAACTAACAGCCTAATTTATAACAAAACAATTTACGAAAAACAAATATGACCGACATGAACCAACGACAATCACTGAACTACAGTCTCCTGACTTGGGACAGGTATATATAGAATGTGGCAGGGTTAAACTGGTTTGCTGGCGCCAAACCCTCCCCCTAACCTGAGACATCGGTGTAACAGTACAACATAAATAATCTTAAAAACTAATAGATATAGATAGAAACTTTAAAAGGAAAAATGATCAGCAAGCTTAAGACAAGATTTACACATACGCCAATATGACTGAACTGTCAGTTTACCCTTAACGATGCCCTTTAATGACGATTTTTATCCATATATGGCCTTTGTGGCAGATGCAAGTGACACAATGGACGTATTCACACCATTCCAACGATGATTCAGACATATCACAAAAACATCCTCTATTATCATCTTGTTAACAGGATCTATATGTGTATGCTACAAGGAAACAACATGCCGCTTATCACCTGCTAAGATTTATAGAACAATTCATCGATTTTATTTATTTTCAACATTAATTAAAATCGGTGAAGATGCTGATAAGAAATTACAAGAATCAGGGGTGGCAATCACACATAATAATTCTAAGAAAGAAAAAACACACAAGTGGGAAAACATTATCATGACTAAAACAAAACAGACGAGAAGCCGTCCACAAAGTATAACATCGAAAGCTACATATTGGGGAACAACATCCCTTGATAAAAGAGTGGGTTTTATCGGGTGCCCTGGAAGGGTAAGTTTTAAAAGTGATTATAAATAACATTGACATCTGCACAGTCAATATGTCAGATTTTCTATTTAAGCTGAGCAACAAAAGGAATGCATTAACTTCATTTACATTTATTTCAATTTAAAATTCAATATTTTTAACTAATAAATTGATTGGTCAGAAATGGTGAAGCTTTTTTTTTTCTCTCCCAATAGAAGATCAGCCCCGAATATATTGGAGGATTGTATCTGATTTACATAGAAGTAATAAATTAATATTTTATCTTTTCTCTTGTTCTAAAATTAGTTTTGATAAATCAGGAAAGGTGTCATTATCTCAAATTTTCCAGATGCAGTAACACTTTCTGACGATGTTTTGTAGTCATGGATTTGGAATGAAATCTTACTTGCTTCTTTATTCTGTCATCAAGGTGATACCCTATCACTGCTTTTGTATAGTGATGTGAATTTCTGTACTATCTTGTCTTTTTCTGGTTTAATTGCCAAAATCTGAACTTTTTGCTGATAAATGATAACACTTCTATGTAAATAACTATAGGTCGCCGTACGTTTTCTAATAATAAGCAGAATCCACAGTTAGCATTAAGGACCCGGAATAACAAAAAATGAAACCTTTTAAAGCAAATGTGAGTGGGTTTTGATAACTTTCTATAAAGGTCCTAGAGAATATCCAGTCAGAAACATGTACAGGACTTGTGCGACCAACAATCAGCCTCTTACATTTATATTCAAGACATTGACGTTCATGAAGTTATGTCTACATTTTTATCACCTTTAAATATGAGACATTCAAGACGAGAATCTATATCTGATGAATAATATGTCAAACTGGTAGAATCTGAAAGAAGATTGACAAGTAAATTTGGTGGCAAATTTAAGTAAGTAAGAATACGCTCTGGAGACATTGAAAAACAAAATTCAATATACTAAATGAACTGTGGGTAAAACAAACGTTGTTACAATCAATGTATTTTTTAAAGATTGATTTTTTTTAGATTTATTATATATTGGTACAAACACATGTAATATGATCAATTGAGAATATGTCAGGAAATAATAAGTTCTTTTACGAATGAATATACATTCAAGTTTTAAAAATCAAAATTCATAATTTTATTATATTTTCTTTCCAACGCAGATGGTCTTGTAAAAGTGCAGAAAACATTACTTCATTATTGCAAATTACATAAGAATTCTAAATAATGACTTTAACAGATCCTTTATAGGTTGCACTTCTGTAAATATAGACAATGCAATTTCCCATAAAAACTCCCCTTACGACTAAAACTTTCCCACTTTTACTTTAAAGTTTCGTAAAAAATTATATCCTAGAATGGAAAGTTGATATGCACTACTATTTTATTCAAAGGTCAAAACATAGGGCTGTGCGGCATATTTTCAACATTTATATGGCCCAAACTTCTAAGAGTTTAAACTTATACTAAAATTCTGTACTTCCCTCCCTTCACTTTGGGTCTTCCTCAGAACTCAATTTCGCCGCTATCCATGTGTATTTAGACTGGTAACATTCCAAAGTTATGTCTCTATGAGATGAAACATAGAGATCAAATTTGGGAACCAGTACGTAAACAAAACAAAATATCTATGAAAATTATATATTTCCCAAAGAGAAGCGTGGTTTGTGAAACAACTGTATTTACAAAATGCAACCTATTATACCACTTCTTTGTTCTCAATGATATCATTCGCCATGTTCAAGGATATCATTCACCAGGTACCCAATGATCCCCAAGGATACCATTCACCACCTACACAATGATCCTCAAGGATATAATTCACAATGAACCAATGATCCTCAAGGATATAATTCACCATGTACTCAATGATCTCCAAGGATACCATTCACCATGTACCCGATGATCCTCAAGGATACCATTCACCATGTACCCAATGCTATTCAAGGATAGCATTCACCAAGTACCAAATGATCCCAAAGGATACCATTCACCATCTACACAATGATCCTCAAGGACATAATTCACCATGAACCCAATGCTACTCAAGGATACCATTCACCATGTTCTCAATGATCCTCAAGGATATCATTCTCCATGTTCCAAATGATCTTCAAGGATATCATTCACCATGTACCCAATGATCCCTAAGGATATCATTCACCATGTACCCAATGAACCCAAGGATACCATTCACCATCTACACAATGATCCCCAAGGATATCATTTGCAGTGTGCCTAATGATCCTCAAGGATATCATTCACCATGTACCCAATGATCCCCAAGGATAGCATGCGTCATGTTCCCAATGATCCTCAAGGATATCATTCGCCAAGTTCCCACTGATTCTAAAGGATATCATTTACCATGTTTCTAATGATCCGCAAGGATATCATGCACCATGTACACAAAGATTCTCAAGGATACGTTCACCGTATACCCAATGATCCTCAATGATACCATTCACCAGGTACCAAATGATCATTAATGATACCATTCACCATGTACCCAATGATTCTCAAGGATATCAATCATCATATACCAAATGATCCTCAAGGATATCATTCACCATAAACCCAATGATCCTCAAGAATATTATTCACCATGAAATCAATGATCCTCAAGCATACCTTTAACCATGTACCCAATGATCCTCAAGGATATCATTCACCATCTATACAATGATCCTCCAGGATACCATTCACCATGTACCCAATGATCCTTAAGGATACCATTCACTATGTGACCAATGATCCCCAAGGATATCATTCACCATGTACTCAATGATCCTCAAGGATATCATTCACCATCTTCACAATGATCCTCAAGGATATCATTCACCATGTTCCCAATGTTCCTCAAAATACCATTTACCATGTACCTAATGATCCTCAAGGATACCATTCACCATGTACCCGATGATCCCTAAAAATACCATTCACCACCTACACAATGATCCTCAAGTATATCATTTGCGTATTCCCAATGATCCTCAAGGATATCAGTCGCCATGTACCCAATCATCTTCAAGGATATTATTCGACATCAACCAAATTTGTATTTACAAAATGCAACCTGTTATACCACTTATGTGTTCTCAATGATATCATTCGCCATGTTCAAGGATATCATTTACCAGGTACCCAATGATCCCCAAGGATACCATTCACCACCTACACAATGATCCTCAAGGATATAATTCACCATGAACTAATGATCCTCAAGGATATAATTCACCATGTACTCAATGATTCCCAAGGATGCCATTCACCATGTACCCGATGATCCTCAAGGATACCATTCACAATGTACCCGATGATCCTCAAGGATACCATTCACCATGTACCCAATGCTATTCAAGGATAGCATTCACTAAGTACCAAATGATCCCTAAGGATACCATTCACTATCTACACAATGATCCTCAAGGACATAATTCACCATGAACCCAATGCTACTCAAGGATACCATTCACCATGTTCCCAATGATCCTCAAGGATATCATTCTCCATGTTCCAAATGATCTTCAAGGATATCATTCACCATGTACCCAATGATCCCTAAGGATATCATTCACCATGTACCCAATGAACCCAAGGATACCTTTCACCATCTACACAATGATCCTCAAGGATATCATTTACAGTGCGCCTAATGATCCTCAAGGATATCATTCGCCATGTACCCAATAATCTTCAAGGATAGCATTCGTCATGTTCCGAATGATCCTCAAGGATATCATTTACAGTGGGCCTAATGATCCTCAAGGATATCATTCACCATGTACCCAATAATCTTCAAGGATAGCATTCGTCATGTTCCGAATGATCCTCAAGAATATCATTCGCCAAGTTCTCACTGATTCTCAATGATACCATTCACCAGGTATCAAATGATCCTCAACGATACCATTCACCATGTACCCAATGATTCTCAAGGATATCAATCATCATATACCAAATGATCCTCAAGGATATCATTCACCATAATCCCAATGATCCTCAAGGATATTATTCACCATGAACTCAATGATCCTCAAGCATATTTTTAACCATGTACCCAATGATCCTCAAGGATATCATTCGCCACATACCCAATGATCCTCTAGGATATCATTCACCATCTATACAATAATCCTCAAGGATACCATTCACCATGTACCCAATGATCCCCAAGGATACCATTCACTATGTGACCAATGATCCCCAAGGATATCATTCACCATGTACTCAATGATCCTCAAGGATACAATTCACTATGTGACCAATGATCCTCAAGGATATCATTCACCATGTACTCAATGATCCTCAAAGATATCATTCACCATCTTCACAATGATTCTCAAGGATATCATTCACCATGTACTCAATGATCCTCAAGGATATCATTCACCATCTTCACAATGATCCTCAAGGATATCATTCACCATGTTCTCAATGTTTTCTCAAAATATCATTCACCATGTATCCAATGATCCTCAAGGATACCATTCACCATGTACTCAATGATTCCCAAGGATACCATTCACCATGTACCTAATAATCCTCAAGGATACCATTCACCATGTACCCGATGATCCTCAAGGATACCATTCACCATCTACACAATGATCCTCAAGTATATCATTTGTGTGTTCCCAATGATCCTCAAGGATATCAGTCGCCATGTACCTAATGATCTTCAGGGATATTATTCGACATGAACCAAATTATCCTCAAGGACATCATTCGCCAAGTTCCCACTGATCCTCAAGGATATCATTTACCATGTTTCCAATGATCTGCAAAGATATCATGCACCATGTACACAATGATCCCCAAGGATACCGTTCACCGTATACCCAATGATTCTCAATGATACCATTCATCAGTTACCCAATGATCCTCAGTGATACCATTTACCATGTACCCATTGATTCTCAAAGATATCATTCATCATATACCCAAAGATTCTCAAGGATACCTTTCACCATGTGCCCAATGATCCTCAAGGATATCATTCACCATGTACCCAATGATCCCCAAGGATGCCATTCACCATGTACGCAATGATCCTCAAGGATATCATTCACTATCTACACAATGATACTCAAGCATATCTTTCACCATGTACCCAGTGATCCTCAAGGATATCATTCACCATCTACAAGTAAGGAAGGAAATATTCTATCAGTCAGAGCGCCCGAATCCACCCTTAATGTAGCATCGTTAATGCTGCTTTTGCTTTAATTTAATTTTGTGATATTTTACTTTGTAATGTCTTTGTTGTTTCTATCGTCAATGGTCTTTGTCTTTAGTTTGTCCAAAACCAAAATTTTTTCGAACTTTGACGTTTTGTCATGTAATCATGGTAATAGGCTACGAGAAATAGTGTTGTCAAAACCCTAGAGCACATTAATCGAAAAAATAGAAACAAAAATTGGTGAAAACAACCGGAAGAACACGAACTCCAAAAATAAAAACGTTTTGTCGAACGCATGCGTGGATTTTGTATCATGAATCTGTACACTATGTTCTTCTTTTCTGTCTCATGATTTGCATGCATCAGTACCTCCTGTAAAACTCGGAAGTCACATAGGAACACATTTCTTACTTGAAGCAGAAAAGCCTTAAGGACACAAAATTCCGAAAGGTTTTTCCAAATACAGCTTTGGTAATCTATTCCTTGGGTAAAAAAAATCTTACTTTTTGGAAAAATTCATAATTTTGTAAACAGTTAATTTATTATTATGACCATATCAATGATAATTCATGTCAACACATAAGTGCTGACTACTAGGTTGGTTATATTGTTAGGGAGGAACGCATCTTTTTGCCGCGGCCATAGCAATAAAGAGAGCAAGTTTGCACATTGTATCAAACGAAACAAAAATAAAAGGTTGTCGATCTCGGACATACCGGGTAGGTACCTTTTAACTAAAAAAAGGGAGAATTTGAACTCGAGGAGAGACAGACAAAATAATAGCAAAAACAAGGATGAAAAAGGGAGAATCTGAACTCGAGGAGACACAGATACAATACTAGCAAAAACAAAGGACGAAAAAAAAAACAATCCATAAAACACTACTTAAAAACTAAAGACTGAGCAACACGAACCACATCGAAATGATCAGTAAAAAATAAATTCGAGGTTTAGTTATCCAAACACTTGAGTAAATAAAAAAATTAATTTACAGAAAATGACGGGAAAAGATGTAAATATGTACTTCAAAGCAATGACACAATAATCTAATAATTTGAAAATTAATTAAAATTACATTCTAAAACTTACACAAGTAAAAAAAAGCAAATGACACACATTTTCGTGCTCACGAGAATTAATTTAACTTCATCAGGTACACTTGAAGCTGAAGTTTGGAAAGTTGAAAACATGAAATATTTGAGAGCATTAAAACCGAAAGTAATTAATAGAACAACCGAAGCAGTCTGAGGTTATTTTGACCGAGTTGTTGTGACATTGGATTTAGCACAATTATATTATTTCATGAACTGGAAAATAACAAACAACGAAAATGTGTGATTTAAATCATGCCAGTATTAAGCTCTGACTTCTTGGTGCAGGCTACCTAACCACATAGAAAATCTGACGTTTTTTCATGTGTACGGCGAAACACAAAGGGTATTTGATCATTTAACAAATCCAGCTCTGATACATATGTCAAAAAAGGAGGTAGTGGCATTGACTGTTTCTGGAAAGTTAGAGTTAAAATTGTTGAACATGATGAATATATAGTGATTCATATATTAAATTATTAATTAAAGGAAAGCTGATCTCAGCCACTTGAAAAATATCATTTAAAATAACTAAAAGCGTCTAATGTAAGTCGAACTCTTAATTCGTGGTTTCATTTTTAACCAGTAAATGGCCCATGACAAGAAATAACAGACTGATTCGAACTGGTCAGTGTGATGCTACTCTCTGAACAAAGGCTTATATGTCACAATTAGGACAACTAGTAGCCAAGTTAAACACTATTTGTCTGAGGATTGATTCGAGTAATATAATAACAATAACTTGCGTCATATTAAGCACTACACAAAAATATAAGCCGCCAAATAAGTAACAAAAAAAACCTCAGTTATTCCATTTATACATAGAAATCAATGTTTAGCACTTAGTGGTAAATATCTGGAAAAATATTCTTAACAAGTCTATATACATAGATACAGATATGTTCTGTATTGATTTGTTTTTATTTGTAGAATGCAGTTTAATTTTTATCAATTACAAATAAAAGCAGATGATATGGGATATACCGCAATGAGTCAGCAACTTAAATACAAAAATAATGAACCGACATTCTAAGATGTATAAATGAAGTCAACATGCCATTTTTTTAAAAACCAGACTATGTTATCTCTCTCTCTCTTTATAAATAGATATAAGAAGATGTGGTATGAGTGTCAATGAGACAAATCTCCATCCAAGTCAAAATTTGTAAAAGTAAAACATTATAGGTCAAAGTACGGTCTTCAACACGGAGCCTTGGCTCACACCGAACAGCAAGCTATAAAAGGCCCCCAAAAACAAGAAATAACAGTTATATTTGCAATAAGACACGTAGACTGCTGAAAAATAAGCTATTTATTTTTTTAAAATCTCAGTCACCCTTAGAAAATGGTAGCACATGTACCAAAGTCGAATTTGCAACATTTTTACGGCATCAAAGTACACGATGCACTTACACTTAAGAAAATCTAGGTACGTGATAGTTAAGCGCAGGAAAACAAATGTTTTTGCAATTTTACCTAAAAATAGATATTTATGTGTTTACAGATCCTCCTTGCTTATGCCAAAACAAATCATTCTGTTGCGTGTTAAAGTACAACTACTTTCAGTGCATACAGATAATCGCAGATTACTTATTATCAATGTATTTTTTTTTTTCTCTTCATTTCCTAAATAGGAGTATTAGGGGAAAAGTACAACATATGATCTGTGTTAATGCAAACTATCGGATTTTAGGATTTCCGTTTTACTTTTTTTCTTTCATTGTTGTTTGTGTAGTTGCATTTTTTGTACAGGCAGAGTTTTATTTCATTACCAGGGAATCTTAAATCAAATTTTTATCATCTCTAAATTTTGTATGATCCAAATAACTCAATTTGTCTGTGAGTTTCCAGTTGCTTAAATCGTGTAATTGTGCTACGACTGTGGTTGCAACTTCATCAGGCAAAGTTAACCTAGACGGCTTTGGCTATTCTGCTTAATGACCTTACCAATCTATTTGTCGTGAAGGGTAATAATATCCACCAAGAAGCCAGTGTTTAAGTACTAGCATTGTTTAAATAAAACATTTTGTTTGTGACATTCCAGTTCATACAATTGTGCAGTTTTTTTTAAGCAGATCGATACTTCAATGGAGAGATTTCAACTCTCTAAGTTGGCCGTGGACGTTTTTGGCCGAACTGCTGTTTTTTAAAGTATTTGTTTTTTGTTTGCTTTTTTACGGAAAAAGGGGGGATATGTTCAGCAACTTTCTTTTTTTTTTTAGGTTCTCCAATCTACCTGATGAAGGTTAGTCCAGAATCACACGTTGTGCGAACAGAAATCCTATTCGTTTTTTTTTTTTTTGCAAATTAATGTTGATAGAAATTTATCATTTATACTTTATAGATGATGATGATTGTTCCAGCACTATTGGCTATATCGCAGAGTTCAGTTTTTATTGGTGGAGGAAGCCGAAGTGCCAGGAGAGAACCACCGACGATCGGTAGGAAAATAGACATTCCTAGTCGATTACGATTGGAATCGAACTCACCTGCCACGTGCGGAGTTCGAAATGACATCCTGACGTTGACATGCTCTAGTGCATGACAAGACTTTGTGAGGTAGACAAATCTGGATTTAAAATTATCAAATTGACTTTTTATGAACAAAACTAGGCAGATCAGTCATATTTTGACTTCATTAACTCACTGCTTTCGTCTGTTGGAATGATGACCGCCTAATAAGTCTGAATAGTTCTATTTTCTGTTAGGACAAACACATTTTTATCATTGCGTAGACGTGCGTAAATTACATTTCAATGTTTTTCTTCAAAATGATAACTTTTTAAAAGAATGAAAACCCATCAAATTTCTAAAGAATGCTCTATTTAAGTTTTGTAAACATTTTACATTTTGTGAAAAAGTAAGAACTCGCAATTTGAACCTTTTAAAGTCTTTTTGTTTCATTACTAAAAATAACATAAACTCGCCAAGTTTCCAGTTTGATGACCAACTAAATCATTGTACACGTGTGTAAAAAGGGAAATGCATAATAGCACACGCAGGGCAAATTTCAACATTTAAACAGGTAAAAAATCAATTTTAATTTCATCCAATTGAATTTCGTAAAACTCAATAACAATGAACAGTCCATGTCAAAATAAGTGTTAGGGGTAAATTTGGTAGAGAAAAAATGACAGATTTTTTAATACACTGTCTTGTACATACTACAAAACAATAATCATCAAAATATTTTTATAGAATTTCAGAAACCTATATGTGTATGAGCATAGTTTCTCAAACTCTCATTAGCGTGTTTAAAGCACTAGAAAGTTTGGGCTTCAAAAGTCAACATAATTACTGCCTTTATACAGAAAGTTCGCCTTATTAAAGCATTAGTTTATTTACACATAATACACGGATACATGGCAAAATCATTTCTTAAAATACTGCAAAAAATCATTTTGATTAATTCACTGGTATTGTCATAAAGTGCGTTTAAGTGAACTATGGTTATGCAGCAGAAGAAATACTTTCCCACTTGAATTACTTAGACCACTCGACCACCGAGGCCCCTTCATACTTCATAGATATCAAAAGGGTAAATATCATATAGAAGGAATGGAACAAAAAGGATTCAGGAAAATGACCTTTGTTCTGTCTTGTTTTAAGAGGGAGGAGATTCGACTCATAATGTGTTTGCCTATAGATCTTCAATATATTGATTAGCCTCCCTGATAAAGTTGCATCATATTTTTTAATTTCAAAACCAAAACAAGCAAATCCATTGATATTACAACACAACAAAAGGATGAAACATTTTCTCTTAGTCAAACTCATGGTTCCGTAATTTGCATATGATTGAACTGTATGAATTGTTCCCGAAAAATTTGATAGAGAGGCGAAGGATACCAAAGAAATATTCAAACTCATAAGTTGAAAACAAACTGGCAATGCCATGGCAGAAAACGAAAAACGACCAAAAGACAAACAACATTAAACAAAAACACAACATATAAGACTCAGCAACACGAACCCCATCAAAAACCAAAAGACAAACAACATTAAACAAAAACACAACATATAAGACTCAGCAACACGAACCCCATCAAAAATCGGGGGTGATCTCAGGAAGGGTAGATTTAGGTGGATTGATGATTCATGACAAGGGACACGGTAGGTATAGTGTCCGGCGGAGATCGTGTTTGTTCGAGTGAATCGGTCCATTTTTTTTAGTGTAGATCAGGTTTTTTTTCGAGTGAATTTACATGCGATCAGATCGATTTACTGCTATTTCACGAGTATAATAGTTTTATACGTGACTGTTCATCTTATTCTGAATGTTATACATGTTTTGAACACAAACGACGCAGAATTTCCTTTTAGTTCACTTACAATATTGTCTTTTATATTGTCCGTGTTTTTTCGAGATCAACTTTTAAAACGTCCGGGTTTTTCAACAAACGGTCCGGGTTTTTTGAAGAAAATGTGAATAACAAAGAAGACATTCTTTCGCCTAAAAACGAACTTTTTCTAGTTGGTAAATGTAATTTAGCTAAGGACAATATTATATGTTCTTAATAAGTCACAAAAACAGATTACTATGTTGATTAAATTTGATCAATAAATTTAATGATTACTTTCTGCTCTGAAAACATTTTACCATAACCCTGCAGTATTACGATATTATAAGAAATCAATGGGTCCTTTTTAAAAACGGTCTTGAGAACAGAGTACAGGGACTCATAATCTTTTTATTTCATTGTATGCTACCTTTGTTTTTACATTCAATAATATTTTATGATTGATTTATATTACAGTGACTGACGAAAAAACATAGGAACAAGAAAACTAAGGAGAATGAGTAAACAATCAGAAAAAATCAATATAAACCCAAATATTCTACTAAAAGAGCTCCCCCCCCTTTCCCCAATATATAAAAATACAATTTGAATTTAATGGAATATCTAACAAAAAATGAAAACAACACTTTATAATTTTATGCTTTATGACCGAAAGGACTTGAACAGCCAAACGGACGTCCCACTTTGGCAAGGGTTGGTGGGAAGAGGACTTAAGTGACCATATTTCTATTCCCCTGTTCTCCTTGGAGGTAAATAATTTTAGAAAGGTTTGTTATAAATCATGACAATACCGAAGTTCTGACTACTCAGCTGATGATTAACTCGGGAACTTGTCCAATGTATTTAATAAACAACAAAATAAATAATCTGTAAACTTCAATACGATCCTTTTGAAGTAATAATAAAAAGAATAAATGTGTATATAATACGCGTTCACCTCACAAATATACATTGTGAATTTTTATTCGTTTAATTTCTGATGGAAATGAATCTATGCTGGTGCTTTATTACTGTGTGACCAAGCATAGTATACGCTTGATCAGACTCCTCTTCACAGTAGGGGCAATTGAACATTGTTCTTGATTTCCATTTCTAGAACGATAAAACGTTATTTTTTAGGAAGCAAGAATCTTGCAATCTGATTGGTTAATTACCTAGGTGTTAATAACACCCCACCCTAGTTCACCAGGGGACAAAAAAATATGCCAAAATTTCCAAAAAATATTTTTTGCCAAAATTATGAAAATTCAAATTTTGGAAAAAATAATAAATAATAATAAAAAAATATATAATTTGAAATTTTTTGCCAAGAAAAAAGTATTCTCCAATGTTCCCCAAATAATAAAATTTTCAAATTTTCCACAAATAAAAAAAAATTAAGTAGATAATATTTGACAATGCACAGCAACGTCGGTGTCAAAAATGTGTAGTGGAAGTTAGTCATAAGATTTTTTTTCAATTTTAATCCAGGAATAAAAATAGTAAACAACGCTAAATAAGAAATAAATTCGTTATCTTGGTGCAATTAGGGGTGTACGGAATTTTACATTTTTACACCGGTGTTGAAAATGAATACGACCTTCGGCTGCGCCTCAGGGTGTATATATTTTCAACACCAGTGTAAAATTCTGTACACTCCTGATTACACCGAGATAGCTTATATTACCATTAAGACAAATAGTAAATGAAACATTAAGGATATATTTTCTGTAAAAAAACACATTTACCCGCTTTACACACTATATGTACGTACGTCTCAGTCCAACATGTCTGAGGTCACATAAAGATTATTTACATCACGAAATATTTACTGTATGAAATCCATATCGGTACACTAACATGAAGATTTCTGATGCAATTGAACGATTACTTTTTTTTTTTGAAATGGACGTGTTAATGCAGCATTATCTAACTGGTTTTGCATTGTTTCGTGCTTTGAAAAGTACTTTATTTGAACCTTTTCATTGTTTTTAAAACGTCAATGCACTGACATATTACATTGTAAGCCATAGGAATTTTATTTTTTCACTCGATAAAACAAGGACACACTCGAAAAAACACGGACTGCTCTCGAAAAAACACGGACTTATACAAATGAATTTACTCTCCAAAATGTCCTTTTCAATGCAAAATCAAGAATTTTTGTAAAGTGTCTGTATATCTAAGTATATATAGATTCCATGTGCACATTTCCGTTGATATTTGCATTGGTATGTGTATAAAAATGGCTTTAATCTATATTTTGGAATAAAGCATTGTAAGGCTAAACTAAACGTTTTTAAAACAAAATTTTTCATGTATATTATCATGATAAAATGACCAGTAAATTTTTAGTTTTTTTGTACACAAATTTTGCAACTAAAATGCTGAAAACCGTTTTCCGTCGGGGGCTTCGCCCCCCTGAACCCCAGTACTAGGGCTCTGCCCTGGACCTGATGGGGGCCTTAAGTGGCCCACAGACCCCCTGCCGCAATTTGTGCCTACAGTTTAATTGATACCTAGCTACGCCCCTGAGGGTTGATAATATCTTTTTATCAAAAATACTAATTTACCTTCTATGAACTTGTATATAGGGTTCTAGCATATTTTTTCACGTTTTACAAGAAAAGAAGTCTGATTGTTTACATTTTTGATCATATTCACTCGAAAAAAAGTGGTCACACTAAAAAAAACCCGATCAAATCACTGGAAAAACCACGAATCCAGCCGGACACTATACCTACCGTGAGTGAGAGATAATCAGGAATGAGTGATTAATTATACGATTAGCTCATGCTAGGATTTTCATACAACACGATGACTTAATTTTTCAATTACATGTATGATGTTATGTGTTTTTTATCCGTTTGTATTGATGAAACAAAGAATTTAGCAGTGTGAACAGACATTATATAGTTTACATCCGTGCCTTAGGAAAAGACAATATTTACTTTCCAATTAACATCTGTAAATAAACATCAATACATTCGACATCTCAATCACATGGGCAGCATTTATTGCCACTGGTATTTGGGAGAAATATATTTCAATTAATTCATCACAGTGGTCTTTAGATGAAAAAATACATAAATCGAAATCTAGTGAATGCATAACAGAAAAAGTATAAATAATACAAAGTAATAAATGTGTGAATATTCATGAGGATTAGTCCAAGGAAACTTGCATAATGTTTTATAGGGGTGACTGTGAAAATTTACATGTGATCAGTCCACGATATGAAAATATATATTTGTTGCATTTTGATAAACAGTTGTAATGACAATAATAGGCTTCAGTAAGTTACCTGTTGTTCAATACTCTTGTAAATCAATTGTGAATGGTATTAAAACTTTTTGAAAAAAACCTGAGGGAACCGAATTTGAACTTCATACGGAGAAAAGCAATTAAGAATTGTTTAGATCTGACTTAACCAAAACATAAGATACAGTTTACCCTCTCCCGAGTAGCGTTTCTATACTGTCTTGATAAATTTTGTCTGTAAATTTCCAGTTTATAGAATTACGTAATTGCGCTAAAACTAAGGTAGCAACTCCTCAGAAAATGTTTACCTATAGACGGTTTACATAGTTAACTTGGGCACAAATTGCGACCCCTGTTATAGTAGATTTTTTCCTTTTTTGTAATTATGGCTAAACTGAGTTAAGACCCGTCTAAATTCCATTAAATTGATAAATCAAACAATGCTACCTTAATCTTGATGATATGTTTGCCTCGAATAATCAAGAATTCTCTAATTATGGTGCGGAAATTTACCAAAAGGAAAATGCTTTAAATAAATAAAAAGTAAACAGCATTTTATAGATTTGAATATCTCAGTTTTACACATGCAACTCTATACAAAAAATAAGACAAAGAGACAATATTTCATTCCCATTTGTTAATTTATCTTTTTCTTTTTGATGTCCGTTTTGACCCTTCCTACGGTGTTTGTATATTTCCCATTTTTTTTGCAATTCTCGTGTCTGTAGTGACGTTTTGGATTTGAATGAACCTATTCTTTGAATAGAAATATTGAGGCTGAGATTTTGATACCACAAACTACTTTAAACATTTTCAAAATTCTTTCCTAGATACAGATATTTGGTTTGAAAGTTTTGCTGTACATGTAGAAACACAATAACAAACGGGATATAGTTACTGTTATGTTGTTTATAGAGCCCTTGAAATGTGAATGCAACCTATGTAAACTTATTTAATCTTAGCATAAACTCGTTCTTGAAGGTTATCAATTCAATACTGTAGTGAGACACATTTAAACATAACTAAATATGTATTGCTATATGAACACTTAATGTCCTACACAAAATTGGTGATAACTAAGTGTTTGCATTGCACAAGGTCATGCATTTTTCAAACTGTTAATGACTTATTTACAACAAATATTTTGGACGTGTAATGATTAACATTTAATTCTGGGAAAACATGAGTTATTTATTAGTTAAGGCTTGCGATATTCAGTAGTTATTTGTCCTCTTTAGTTGTTTTTGTGCTTCGTGTTGATCTTGTGCATCAAGCCCTTTCACAACTGAATTTTAAAATTTTCTTCTAATGTTGTTCTGTTGCACCACTGTCTCTTCAGTTAGGGGAGTGCTGAGCGATTGCAAACATGTAATATAAATAAGAAGATGTGGTATGAGTGCAAATGCGACAACTATCTATCCAAGTCACAATGTGTAAAAAGTAAACAATTATAGGTCAAAGTACGGCTTTCAATCCCTGCTTGTCCATTCAGGTACCTGAATTTCATTGGTAGTCGTGGGTTGCTTTCTGTTAATTCTTGAAGGCCATAATTATGATGACCTATAATGGCTGAATCCACGTCATTTTGTCTCTGATGGATAGTTGTCTCATTGGCAATAATTCCACGTCTCCTTATTTTTATATTGAAATAAAACTGTACTTTGTGTATAATAAAAGTGTAACATCGATTTAGTCCTGTGGTGATGCTGAAATCCTTTGACCGTGGCGGAATTATATGAATTTTAGAAGTTTTGAAAAAAATATTGCTTTGCCATGTTAAAGTATATTGGTTGATTTCTTTTTTACATTTGTGGCTTTAATCGAATATAAGGTTTGGGAAAACATTTAAAAACTATTTTCTTTGTTTACTACGTATTAGCATTTCCAATTGAGTGACAATCAGAAAAATGGTTGTACTTGTAAAAATGTGCAGTTTACGATTAGGTTATCCCCCTTATAACTGAAAATGGAGTTTAAAGTAATTCCCTGTTGCCTCGTTATCGATTCCATTAAATTTGTATAACCTTTATAATCAGATCAAATATTGTGTTAGAAAAAGTTTGCAATGACACAGAAAAAAGTAAAATCACAAAAATACTGAACTCCGAGGAAATTCAATTGGAAAGTCCGTAATCACATGGCAAAATCAAATGACAAAACACATCAAACGAATGGACAACAACTGTCATATTCCTGACTTGGTACAGGCATTTTCAAATGTAGAAATTGGTGGATTAAACCTGGTTTTATAGCGCTAAACCTCTCAATTGTACGACAGTCTCATCAAATTCCGTTATATTTACAACGATGCGTGAACAAAACAGACATAATAAATAAAATAGTCAAAATTTGGGTACAGCAGTCATCACTGTGTTACAATCTCAAAACAAACAATCATTTACAAAAAAAGCACAAAAGCATCTATCAAATTAAAAACCACATTCATTGCTTCGCGTGTCTGACGTCAGAAAATGTAAACGTCACATAAGAAGAAATTTTGTCGTTCAATGTTTATTCAAAACAATTTTATAATTTCATATGGGGAATGTTGGTATACAGGGTTAAAAAATCAAAAGTTATGTTAGAATTAATTTCAGAAATAGACCGAGATTTAAAATTGTCCAGAAGTTCTTTAGAATTTTTAAGAATCCACATATGGTTAATACCACTACGCGAGTAAAATAAATTTGTCGTTTGTCGTTCAAAGTATTTTCAAATTTATAATAGAACAATAACATAATGACATATAATAGAACAATAACATAATGACGGGATCTTTTAAAGTACAGAGTCACGTTATAAGAACCAAAGAAACACAAAAAGTCGCATATACAAAACACACCAGCAAAAATGAAAGATAATACAAACACATTGACGGGATGTATAAGTACCGAGCCACGTCAAATGGATATCACAGAAAACAAACCAAACAGTAAAAGTAATATTAATAATAGAACAAAGACAAATGAAAGAACAATATAACACGTTGTTAAGATGATAAACAACGTCAGTACGCAGAATCTATACTTCAAGACCATCATGTATTATAGAATTAAGCATTAAGCACACGAAGCTTTCAAATGGGTTTCAAATTGATCAGGAAATAATCAGAGGTGCTAAAACAAATCAAAGTTAAATTTTGTTTATTAAGAATGTATATTGATATCATATTAGACATAAAAAATTACTTAAACTTAAATAAAACCGTTAAAACCGCCTTTTTATATTATACAATTATAGCCTTTGTATGAGGTCGATACAACGATATATTGACCTGAAAGAAGTATATTGACTGAGGACGAAGTCCGAGGTCGATATACTTCTTTGGGTCGTTATATCCTGTATTGACCTCATACATAGGCTATAATTGTTATATTATTAATTTCCGACCATATTTGTATGAAAATCGTCGTTTGATTTTGTTGGAAATATATAGATATCATATTGTCTCCTAGACAATAACAACATATTAGTTGTTATTTCATTCATTTTTTTATGTTTGTTTTTTAAGATCTTATGTATTTGAAGATTTTTTTGCTTCAAATAATCGATCATAGATATTTTTTTAATAAAACTTTTAACAATATCATGAAATTCATTACATGACGTCACAAAGTATATCGGTTTTTAGATATTCTAAAAATAACCGTGCAATATGCTTTTTGCTGTGCAATATGCTTTTTGCTATCCGCCGTTTTCTGTCTGCCTTCGAAAATATAGTTTTACATGTGACTATCCCTGAACGAATCAAATTAGTTAAAATATACGAATGATAATATAACGTATTCTAACATGACGTTCTTCATACGCTTTGAGTACACACCCATGGTAAAATATGAATATATTGTTTGGGCTGTTCCGATCGTACTCCCACGTCATATGTTTTTTTATGAATGAGCTACCCGACGTCATGCAACGATGACGTAATAATATGAGGATTTTACGGGAAAATACACGCTTGTGAAACCGAAAATCATCACAACAAGGAAACGTAAACAAACGATGCTAAAATGTGTTATAATCCAATTTTTTTATACATATTAGACATATATATAAAATCTTATTTAAATTCATCCAAACCTATTTAAATACATTATTGTAAATAGTTTAAGCATGTCACTAATCCAGTTTGCTCCGTTCTTTTACGTCAATTGAATAGTGCGTTTGTTTATGGGAACGGTAAATATTTGCCTTCACCTAGAGCGCTTCGATCCAAAAGAATTGCCGTATTTGTCCTATTAGAATCGAAATAATTCATGGGGCTTGAATATATCGTGATTTTACCACGGGTTGTCCTTTATGCCGATATTTTACCCTCGCTATCGCTCAGGGTAAAATATTTAGCATAAAGTGCCAACCCGTGGTAAAATCACGATATATTCAAGCCCCCATGAATTATTTCTTAAATATAACATTGAAAGGAATAAAATTACAAATAAAGGAGTAAGATAAACTTTAACGTCACCAGTGTCTGAGCAGAAAGTTGATGAACCTGGGGTATGTCAAAGAACGTCTCGTCCTTTTTCTAAAAAAGTTTATCGGAAGATACCAAGACCTTGTGCATAAATATTCCGTATCAACTTCACAAATAATGCGTGATGGTTTTGAAGTATAGATTCTAGGTACTGACGTTGTTTATCATCTTAATTACGTGTTATAGTGTTCTTTTTATTTGTCTTTGTATATTTTTAACCTTTACTGTTTAGTCCATTTTTTTTTTTTTTTTTTTGGTAATATACTTTTGGCGTGGCTCGGTATTTATAAATCGCGCCATTGTGTTATTGTGATACGGTCATTTTTGTATTCTTGTCTTTCATTTTTGCTTATGTACTTTGTCTCTAGAGTGTCTATATGCTATTTTGTTTTTCTTTGTTGAAATAGTTATTTGTTTTTATAGTGATTAAGATTATAACACAATGTTGACTGCTGTACCCCAATTTTTGACATTTTACCTATTATGTCTGTTTGTTTTGATCAGATATTGTTGTCAATATAATGGAATTATATGCGACTGTCATACAAGTGAGAGGTTTATCTAGCCATAAAACCAAGTTTAATCCAACATTTTTTACATAAGGAAATGCCTGTACCAAGTCAGGAATATGACAGTTGTTTTCCATTCGTTTGATCTGTTTGAGCTTTTGATCTTGCCATTTGATAAGGGACTTTCAGTTTTGAATTTTCCTTGGAGTTCGGTATTTGTGTTATTTATCTTTTTGAAAGGGGACATGTTTTTAATTGTCACAGACTGTGTACTTTATTGTAATTTATTCATTTTGGACAACAAAATACACACTATGTTATCTTAGACCTCTAGAACAAAGAGAAGAAATCGATGTAAGATCAAATACAATAGATTTGTCAAGGCAAGAACAGTGTTTATAATCATCAACAAAACGAAACTGATTGGGAACATATTAAGGGAACAAAGCCCATCACTAGAAAGCTTGATAAAATCTGTTCCTAAATGTTGGTTGGATATAAAATATCAACTTTGGTTAACTAGATTTCTCCAATCCAACAGTGAGATCCTAGATGAGGAGGAGAGTCGAGATGCCTGCATTTGATGACGAATCCGTCACACTGAAAATGTTATATTAATAAACTCATCACAGATGCCAGGCTTATAATTTTGTACGGCAGACGCGTGTTTTGTCTACAAAAGACACAAGACGCTCGAATCAAAAAAGTTGAAAGACAAAATCAAATACGATGTTGAAGAGCATTCTGGACCCAAAATTCCGAAATAAATTGTATCCGAAAAAACTGTTTAATTGTACGTGAAGAACAGGAGAAGAACAACTCATCAAAGTGAATGACAAATTTTGTGGTTATATGTTTCGTATTACAGAACTGATTAACGTCGAATTCAAATTGACATTAAATTGATATGATTATTTAATTTTGACATATTTTGAGGATAAACTTGTGGTATTACATAGCAGTTTTACGTTGCATTGTCCGGTTGCCATCTAATTACTTGTGTAATCAATCCAGTATTAGACGATGTTAAATTAATATGGTTACGAAGAAGAGCAAAGATGCGAAAATTAATCATACGGGAAATTTTGACTCCTTACATCAACAGTTATGGTCATATTTGAAGAGCAATCGTAACAATGACATATAGTTGCTTGAATCCAAGTCATTTGGACTCGGGTAGATAGTTGTCTCATTTGCAATTATACCACACCTCTTTATCATATACCATATGGTCTCAATACT
Source organism: Mytilus coruscus (assembly GCA_017311375.1). Classification (NCBI taxonomy): domain Eukaryota; kingdom Metazoa; phylum Mollusca; class Bivalvia; order Mytilida; family Mytilidae; genus Mytilus; species Mytilus coruscus. The sequence continues at coordinate 8,935,901 of CM029598.1, forward strand.
TGGTAAGTATGCTAGTATCAAAGAACACTCTACATTCATGTCTCATTTATGATTGTTATCAATTCGCACATCTGTTAAAAAAGTTTCTTTTTTCTTTAATAAATTAGGTTTCCCGGGCCAAAATAAACACGTTAATTTTGGCGATAGTTGTTCTAATGACACATTTTTAATAACCTTTTCCTTAACTTTCACTGTTTACTTAATAAAACCAAAATATCATGAACAAGTCCAGTGTACAGTTTGATGGTCAATTGAATCACAGGTGTTTGTTTAAAAGAATGCAAATTAACCTGTTTTCAGATATACAGAATATAATTATACTTTAAAAGCATTCAGATAAGAAACGTCCAACAAAGTTATATTGTGAATTATTAAGTATGAGGGTCTGGATGGGGATCTTCATTTCTATATTCTTTAATATTTAAGCCAGTTTTCTCTATTATTCCCTTATGTTGCCCATTATTCTCAAGACTGACTGTAACATATCCAGACTCACTACTTAAAGAACATTGGTTTAATCGTATTCATAAGAAATAAATTAAGAAATAAATTCGACTTGACCTTTAATGTATAATATTAGGACAGAAAACTAAAGACAAACCATAACTCTAATTGTTAATCTACAAACAAGAGTATTTTTATAATTTCTTTAAGATTTTTTAACTTCGGGTGTAGAGTTGCCATCCTTGTTTTCATAATCAATAATTATTGTTACGTAATAAAATTTCGTGTTCTTCAGAATACACGCAGGACAAATTTGAACAGGTAAACAGGTAAAGGTGAAGCAGTAATAAGTTTATCAAATCGAATTGCGTAATGCAGCGTTCACACAGTGCCGATTATGGCTCCCGTTTGAGATCAGACAGCGCTAAGACACGAAAAGTTAAAAAGTCGGATTACTATCCTCATTGATCTGGAATGTCCTAACATTGTCTTAAGGGCATACGATACAGTTACAGGGGAGGTAATGACGTTGCTAACGTAAATTGTTATTTTCGCGACGTCAAACTGTGACTTATCGGGAAAAGATGCAGTTTTCGATTGATTTTTATCATTCAAACTGATTCAACTTGAAAACGAGTTCATGGACCCCTCTTTTTAAAATGACATTTGGTTTGATTACGTATGAATATTATGTGTACCAATTTTCATGAAAAAGTCGATAGTGCAATTATTTTAAATTTGATAAATATACAGCAAAAAATGACGTTATTTTTCTACATTCATAAACATTTGATAGATATGAGTTATTTGTAAAAATAAAATGTACAAATTTATAGAACATTTATATAAAACAGAAATTACAATTAATTTAACAAAAAACAGCTTGTGTTTATCTTTTAAAACAAAAAACTTATGTATTTCTGTCGAAAGGAAAAATACGTCCACAAATCCGAATTTTGAAGAAATATCTGAAATTTAAACCTCAATTTACTGAAAAAGAAGCACATGATGGTATATTTTTTTATTGCATATTTGATTTAATCAGGTAAAAAATAGCCTATATGCAAATTTTCATCAAAATTTCATTACGGGATCAAAACTGTATCGCATGCCCTTAACGAAGCCGTATACATTCGTAACAGATTCCTACGGATCGGGAATGGTCTGGAGAGGTCGCACAAGCACCCAGATAGTTAGGTGCGTCCCGTAACATTCGGGGAAACTGAGCCGATTTTGTCTAGTCGGATTACAATCGTGACTATGTCGTGACAGATTCTGAGGTATCGGATTAAAATCGTAACAATGTTCTGTCCTCTGGAACGTGCATGATCTGAAGAATTTTGTCAGTGCTGTTTTTTTTCGATTGAGTCCAGATTGCATTCAGATCTTGCCGAATGCGAACCGCCTTTGCCGAAATCGTTCAGGAATAGTCCCGTTATTAATACGAAATTCGGCAATGATACCCACGTCAGAGTCCCAACAATTACAGAATACAATACGACTGAGTCCAGACAAAGCCGTGTGCAATGCAGTACAGCAGACTGTGATAGGATTGCGTTCCGACAGTAGCTGATCATCCCGAATATGGCGACAGTTTTCTAACGGATATCTTCCGTCAGCGTCGGTTCACTGTCTGGTCACTGTCTGATCTCTGTCGGATCACAATCGGTAGAATTAGGACGCTGTCGGGACAGATTCGGTCGTTTTGTACCATGCGAAAGATACAAATCTGATTAGAATCGGATTGATAACGGGATAATCGGGACAAATTCGGTTGGAAACGGCTGAATTTGGACGCTTCTTGAACAATATCTAATTGTTGTCGTGATTCAATAAAAGTTTTTACAAACTTTAATTAAAGTTTGAATTTCCAGCCACGATTCACAGGATCTTGATCAGACTTTTGACAAATTTTAATCGGGAATGGTCTTGGCAAGGACGGCAGTAAAAATCTTGAATGTGTGACCCCAGCTTAAGATTAAATAACAATGACCAGTCCATATCAAATTAAGTGTTAGGGGTAAATGAGGTAGGAAAAAATGAGATTTTTAATACAATGTCTTGTAAATACTACAAAACACTCATCATCCAAACTTTTTGTTGGAAGTTCTAAAACCTTTACGTCTGTATTGGCATCTGTTTTTAATCTTTCATAAGCGTATTTAAAAGCAATAGTTAGACGTCAACAAAATTTTTGACTTTATACAGAAAATTAACCTTCTTAAAGCGTTTATCTAATAACACATAATACACGGATTCATAGCAAAATCATTTTTAAAAATACTGCAAAAAATAATTCTGATTTTTTTCAGCGGTATTGTCATAAAGTGCGTTTAAGTGAACCATGGTATAGCAAACATCGAATTCCCTCACAAATTCTTATCACACACTATAGTATGTGTTTCCTATACTCAATGTGAGACACCTTCCAATTGCGGTTTATGAACATGCAAAACAACTTGAAATCAGGCATTTAAACTGTCAGATTCAGAAAACAAATATTGACATAAAAAAATTTAAAAAAAGCATGTCAGTATTGGACCGAGAGAAAGAACATTAGTCAATTAAGTTCAGATAAAAAATTACTGAATGCTAGTTTTTTTACTCATTAACCATCAATTTATGGTCGACGGTAATGATATACTCTAACAACACGTATAAGATATCGAGCTTTGCGTTAAAGGAGGAAATCAAAACCTGAAAGTTTAATGACGTCAAAAAGACATTAACCGAACCGAACGATACACATCCGAAGTAATAAAAAGATCAACAAACAACAAAATGATTAGACAAAACGGTAGTTTTTTTCCACTTTACTCACGTTTTTAGAATTTACCACGTTTTTGTAATAGGATCAGGACAGGACAGTCATTTGTGATAAAATTACTTTATTATCCTGGTTCAGAAAATACTAATTACAAAAGACACATTATCTATGCAGCTAAAATTAAATTAAAGAAGAAAAAACAATTATCAAAGATACCAGTCTCATAATTTAGTACGCTAGATGAGCGCCTACACAACACTGATCATTGTCACCAGAAAGTTGGAATGTCAAATCAATTACAAAGTTTAAATGTTTTGAAACCAAACATTCCAAACCGTTATGACATCTTTTTTAATTCCATCTATAACTCCTAGAGGCAGAGGAACCTATGTGTTTCAAATTATTTTAAGGTTTATTAACCGCAAATATACCGAAAAAAAAATCCAAATTCCAAGGCATAAAAAAAACAAAATCGAGCGTTCGACTATATCAAGTATCGAAACGAATGCAAAATAACTGTCATATTCCTGACTTGGTACAGGCATTTTCCAAAGAAAATGGTAGGTTAAACCTGATTTTATAGTTAACTTCTAATAACTCCCCACTTGCATAACAGTTGCTTATATTCCGTTATATTGACAAAAGTGGGTGAAAAACACACAGACATGATGGGTTAATGTGGCATTACTTGGGATCCAGCAGCATCAACTGAAAATGACCGTATCAATGACATATTATGACAGAACAGGAGAACTGACTACTGGGCCGGTGATATCTTAGAGTCTGACATCAACTTAGTGGTGTAAAAATAAATCAAAAATACCGGGCTTATATATTCTTTAGATGGTTTTGTTTATAAAGTCCGTAAATTTAGAAATTATCTATTTACACTCTTTGATTAAATTTTAACAAATTGAACAATTTCGTAATCATTCATCGAAAATCTTGAAGTACAAATAAGTCGAGACAAACAAAATAAAACAATAGTTTTAATTGGGTGTTTTCAAGTACTGTTTCAGTTTATACAATGTTTAATAACGTACAACTCAAAATTCCTCTATGATGATACATACTATGGTCTGTCTTTTGGTTATCAGTGTCCTTATGTTCTTGTCCCATTGACGTTGACAAGTTTACATGGAAAAAAAAGACCAACAGACTAACACTACATAACACACAAATAATATGTTTTACTATACTCTCACTCAACGAAAACCGAAGAAGTGTTTTAAAGGGGATATACATTTATGCTCAGATGAAATCAAAATGTTGCTTCAATAGATACTGCAATTTATTGTTCTTTCGTGCATGAATTATCTCTACCAATTTTGATGCAATTATCATGGATAATGTCACATATAGAAATTATCGCGATGTGCTAAAAATAGTTTAAAAAACTCCAAGGCAAATTTTAAAAGGTGGAAGTCAATAAAAACTGACAAAAGCAATCGCTTTCAATCAACGGAAGAGATGAAAAACAACTGCCATATTCCTGACTTGGTACAGGAATTTGTTGTTATATCGATCTATATATCTGTATATGAATCTTCAATGTTAATATCCCAAAGGCTTTCCTGCAGTAGCTCTCTTTACAGAAAATACATGGATGTAAATTTCAATTTGAAACTGGATTTTTTCTATTGACTATTTAAATCATCTACGATCAGTCATCATTTTGTGATAAAACACGATTAAGATGGTTTACCTTTTTCGGACAGGCAGGTTTTTGATTAACTTAATTTATTACTGTTTTCCACCTTCAATTCAATTCAATTTTTTTAAAACATATGATATCGAGTTTCTGTACCCGACACGTGTCTCTGGACTAACCTTTATCATGTTCGATCGACTCCTAAAGTTTGTGAAGCCAAGCATCAGAGCTAAGAAGGCCACAACAGAATACTCTAAAATGTCTATGATCTGCTTTGTCTTAGATAGTTTCAACCTTATTGTAAATGCATAAAATGTTTTTTTTATTAATAATTTGCTCTTAGAAGGTATTTTTGTATATGTTATGCATTCTGTAATATGTTTATTATAATCATAGGCCTTATATTTATATCATTGTATATGTTGAAGTTTGATGTATCTAAATCTGACAAAATTTGAAATGCTGGTACATTATTCTATCACGTGATTATGAGGAGAAACAATCTGCTGACGATACTGCCCATCTAACGACATATAGGTGATTCCTTCCCCTTGCATCAAGGTAAGAAGATTTATGTTGCAAATATGCAAAGACATTTTTCATCTTCCACTATTAATCATAAAATACACAGGGCTTAAGCGTTCTGTTATATAAATAATATATACTTTAAAGTGCTTGTGAATGTCTTTTTGGAAATTTATGTTGTATACTATTTTATGTACATAAGTTTATTATGAAATATAAAGTTTAAATCAATATTTTATAATTTCATATGAAGTATTGGATATAAATCATTATCAGCTTGTTTTAAAACATTGAAAGTCAATTTTAGTGGTTAAAATTAAAGATATTAGATCATTTAAAGCTTTAAGATATTATACTATAAAAATATAATATAAAATTATTGACTCTTTTATTAGTGAATGATTTGTTTGTTTAATAAAAAAAAACTCAATATTTGAAAATAAAATTACAACATACGTAATCTAATATGTTACTGTTTTTTTTAAATTGTATAACAAATTAATATCTAACATCCCATTTTTATTTCAAGCTAATGTCATTTTATTTTGGACAGCAGTACTGGTTATTTATTGCATCGTATAAAAAATATACTTATTATTCAGTCCACAATATAAAAATTGAGACAGGGAGTTATTAATAACTTAAACGTTTAAAGAATTATTCAAAAACAATACAAATGTATATGCGCATGTCGTTCCAGTCGGGTCATCCAATGTTATAAGTCTTTTATATAAGTTTAGCTCAGCATAATCACTGTTATATGTATGACGATATAACCGGTTTGAGAGTGTAAATACTTGTGTCAACTATCACCTACAATATTTATATATAAAAGAAAGAAAGAAAGAGCAACTTACTGATTCATATATCTCTCAGTACAATAAATGAAAGCATTAGAGATGTTGGCTAAACATCAACGAGAAAACAACACAAATAACAAGAAGACGCATATGATAATACGTATTAAAGAAATAATGTCATTGAAATTAATTATATTTATATATGTGTGTATGTGTAATGGCCATCTTTTTAAGTATTTGATTTATTTTTTATCTAATTAAAAGGCTTTATATTTGAAAAAATTGCATAATTCCGGCGATCTTGCTGTTGGTGTCTCGAATCCCGCTAAGGGAACGATATCGGTATGCGAGTGTAGAGAAACTGTTTAATAATGTTTGGATGAATTCCAGTTGATAATGTAACTATCAATAGATGGAGCGGTAGCAGAAAGTGTATACATTTCTGTAGCACCTGACTTCACCATTAGTTTTGTTTTATGTTTCAATGTCTATTTTGTTCCCACCGGTAACCGTCTTGTCTATCCTTGGTCCCGAACAGTTTCTTTTCATTTCATCTTTCATATTCGGTCAACTTGGATGAGAAAAGAGACATTGACCTTCCCGCTTTCATTTGATAGTTGATCCCTATATAAGAATTGTCAACGTATCAACATGAGAAACACGGCGGTTATCACTAGTGGAACAGATACTGCTAACCTTTTCGGAGCACATGAGTTTGCCCTCAATCTTTTGTCTTCTGATTATTATTGTATTATTGTTGTCTCTTTATTGTATTACAAGTATGATTGTCCTTATTTACGTTGCATCTAAATTAATATGTACTGCACATTTATTTTATGTCAAAATCGCCATATATCATGAACTGTCATAATAACCTAGACGAAGAAAGTCATTAGTCAAATAACACAAGCTATAATTTTAATAAACAAAGTAGGTAGAGTGGTCTTAATAAGACACAACAAGTTTACCGATGTTCAAAACTCACAAATCCCTTTCTATTACATATACCAAGAGGGCAATACTCGACGGAACACAACAATTTCAAGCGGTGGAAACCGTATGCCAGGCGCTTATTCAGACGGGTGCACATGAGTACCCTTCTGAATTCCAACTGTTTGTAGGAATATCAATTTACTTAACTGAACACAGATATTGTCGAGCAAAAGGTTAAGCTTAAAGTTATCGCTCTCGGTGCTTTTTCGCTTGAGTTAGTTTGGTTCCTAACAAGATAAGATTTTTCATGATTGAAAACAATTAATTTGTATCTAGATCGATACCTCTGCTAGTGGTTTATAAGGAACATACCAGACGGAACGCAAGAACTCCAAGCGGAGGGAGACCGTGATTCAGACGCTGCGCATAAGTACCCTTTTGACACCGACTGTTTGTAGAAATATCTAATTACTCAACTGGACGCATATATTTTCAACTGGACGCATAAATTGTCGAGCAAAAGGTCAAGCTTAAAGATATCGCTTTCGGTGCTTTTGTTGCTTCTGTTAGTTTGGTGAGACATCAACAGCTGGACTTAAATTTCACCGGGTGAACGATAAAGATTTGCACATTAATGCATTATATTTGCCTTTTTCTACCTAAATAAGAAGGTTATATAATTTAGCGAGAAAGACATTGGAGTGATAGAATACAATTTATTTAGATTTATAACCTGGAATAAGGATAGTTGATGCAAATTGTCTTGTTATACTGACATGACGTCTAGAAGTTTATTTGGTGATTTTATGTTGGTGGTTTGCTGCTTTCGGATGCTTACTCACACGTTATATTATTAATGTTCAAGACACCTACATTTCTTTATCTAATTTAAATATTACCACATGACTTTATGCTTTATACTTAGAATAAATAACTATAATCAATAGTTCCTATACAAAAACATAAGAACATAATGTTATAACACAAAAGTGCTGGGTTGTGGATTAACAAAGTTTCGCTACTTTGTAGCTTCATTTAATAACATTTACTTTGGTTCAAAATATTATGTGTTTTGTTGATGAAATTCTATAGTTGGACACAGACTTCAGTTTTCTGTTTGTAGTTTATATGGTGTAAAGACCAATAACTATACGTTTTCTTGATTCAGTTTTCAAATTAGGTACAAAATTAAAGTTGCAACTTCCTTAAATAAAGTTGATCTTTGAGGAGTTTGGTGGTTATTTTTTTTTTCTCCTTTTGGATGCGATGTACACTACACAATTGATTTGTTTTAAATCATTTGGTTTCCAAGCTTTTGTTTTGGGGTGTACTTAATGAAGTCAATTAAGGAAACGAATGTGATTTGTACTGAATCATATCAGATGTATATTTCACTACATGTTTTTACACAGGTAACTATCTGTAGTTAACAGTGGTGAAGTGTATTGGCATATTTTGGTATGATGCACTTTGCTATGAATTGTCAATTGATCAAAGTTTTTTTCTTTGCTCAAACTAAGGTTGAAATTTTCTTAAATATATTTGAACTTTGACGGCTTTGACTGTTCTATTTAGGTTTTATTACTCATACAACATATTTATAGTTATGTCTTTCAAAATGCACAGTTAATGTACAGTGAAAATATACATCAGACATAGGGTCAATTTTTTTAAATGATAAGTAATTAGTTAACTTACAATTTCATAACAAAATCCTCATTCATTTACAATAACAATTTTTTTCTTATGCCAGTATTTTAATTAATTTTCCATAGTAATTTATCAAATTCAAACTTACATTTTAAAATCATAAAATGAGTTTAGAAGTTAACTTGATAATACTAATATCTTAATTCTGACCTGATGTCATTTTGTAACAAATGTATAATATAAGTATTTATTTGATACCACGACCCAAGCCAAAATTATTTCTAAATTCTGACCTCAGGACATTTCACACATTAGTTAATTATGATGATTAATTGGATATTGTTTGAATTCGGCTTTCATGTGTTTAAATCTAAAAACACCAATATTTTTCTTCACATGTATGGTCTGATAACAAATTGAAAGGTTTTCAAAATTTATAAAAAAAAAATGAAAACAGCACTTTATACATTTCACGCGTCCGAAGCGCATTTCTAGAATGACCTTACCAAGAATGCTTAAAGCCGAGTATTTGAAAACCGGGGAGTATAAGAACCGAAACAGATGAAAAGTTATATGTCCATAAAGGACAATTATTTTCAAACGGTCTGTTTCTATTAATAATAATATATTAACATATTAACATATACTGTGTTGTATCTTTATAAAATGGTTATGCATATCAAAAAAGAAGCTGAACTTGAAATGGAACATTTTAATTTGCTTGAATGTAATTGTGATACTAATTAAAATTCAATTTTAATAACCGGTTGCTTAGTATAAAAATAAGATGTGGTATGATTGCCAATGAGACAACTATCCACCCAATTTCAAATGAAGTGGATGTAAGCAACTATAGGCAACAGTACAGTCTTCAGTATTATCAATGAGGAAAAAACAATACTGTATAGTTGGCTATAAAAGGTCCCGATATGAAAAAATATGAAACAATTCAATTGAGAAAAATTAACGGTCTAATTTATAACAAAACAATTTACGAAAAACCATTATGACAGACATGAACCAACGACAACCACTGAACTATGGGCTCCTGACTTGGGACAGGCACATAAAAATGTGGCGGGGTTAAACATGTTTGTGAGCGCTCAACCCTCCCCCTTACCTAATGCTTGTAATTAACTTAATTATCATTAAAAGCAATTGAAATTATTTTCATTTACAAATTGTGTTAAATTACTTTAATAATTGTGATCAATTATAGTCAATTACAATGACATTTCCCGAGTTTTCAATGTCCTTATTTAAAAAGTTAATCGAAAAGTACCAAGACCTAATAGATAAATATTCAGTGTCTACCTCATAAATACTACAAGATGGTGTTGAGTTATAGATTCTAGGTGCTGACGTTGTGTTTCTTTCTATTTTACTTTAGTTTCCCCGTTACTTTGTGCTATTATGTTTCTTTTGGAAGTATGACTTTTGACGTGACTCGGTATTTTTGCATCCCTCCATCGGGTTTTTGGACTTTTAACTTTTGGCATTCCTGGTGCAAGTGGGTCCTGAGATGCGATCATTCGGACATAAAGGATGTTGTTTCTATTTCATTAACCCTTGTATTTATATTTACTTTATCGAGAAAGTGTATACTATATACGGTATCTACAAACAACGAAAACAACTTTTTTCTTGGTGACGTCATTTTCAAAATTTTGTAGACGACACGCGCGTCTTGCTAATACAATTTAAATCCTGGCATCTATGAAAAGTTTATTACTATCTACTTCACCTTTTTTGTTGGCGTCTTTGTTATATTAATTTGTAGGTTTGTTTGAATTTTTTAGTCAGTTGTGTTGTATGTCTGTGATGTATTTTACCCAGTTTTGGCTTCTGGATCCCAATCATTGTCACATTAACCTATTATGTCTGTTTGGGTTGCTTATCAATTTTATCAATATAACGGAACTATAAACAACTGTCATACAATTGGGGTTTAGCTTGCTATAAAAAGGTTTAATCCACCATTTTCTTCGGAAGATGTCTGTATCAAGTCCAAAATATGGCAGTTGTTTTTCGCTTGTTCCGTTCATAGATAGAGTTTGAGTTTGTCAGTTTTTATGGACTCCCCCTTTTTGAATTTGCTTTGGAGTTATTGGTATTTTAGTTTTTTTTTTTTATTAGAAGCCGTGATGAAACAATATTTGATGGTTTTTTTAATGTTCTTACTTTTTACCTGCTTTCCTTCTGAACTCTACCTGTGTATAAGATTTTGGATTTCCAAATAGTTTGGCTTCGAACATCACTGAAGAGCATTGCTCTGGAGCAGTAAAATAGGTACCGTTAATATTATTTACACTGTCTAGATTGTTAATACAACAGATAGTGTGGTTTGCTGCAGCTAGCTTTGAATCGTAAAAGGAAAAAATGTAACTGAGAAAGATGGAAAACGTGGTTACCAAACAAAAATATTTTTCCAAAAATTATAATTAGCTGTCAGCATAAATCTTTGACAGCAAACAAATGTCCATTTTATTTTATCTCATTCCTGTTTGATCCATCTGTTTTGTTATTAACATTATTTTCATCTTGCTTTATCTCTTAGTCCTAGTGTGTAATTTTGTGATGTTATTGCCTTACTGTTTCAATATAACCCTCTTTTATGTTGTTTTAGACCTATTTATTTCTAGTCAGGTCTTTTTGATTCGTACAACATTAGACACCATAATTAGTATTTTAAACTTTGCTTACTTTGTCTGTCTCAATGTTGAATGATCTGGAATGTGTCCTATTCTGTATTGTGTCTTGTGTTTATTAAGTATAAATTAGCATGCGGGGGAAGCATGTATTGTAGGGAAATGCTCATCCTGTCAACTCACCCGGTCTTTACCTTTCAATTCTCTCTGGTGTTTTACATGGTTTGTATAATTCAAATAGATTTACCTGATTTAAACATCAGTAAACAACTGTTTCTCTTACTTATAGTCTTCATAATTCTGTCTCACTTGTAATAGGAGTTTTATCTTTTGTCTGGTTCTGTTGTTGCTGGTTTTTATATGCTCTTTGACCTATTAACTTTCATCTGTACGCTGTACTCTACTTGAACGGTACAAGAAAACAAGATCCTTTAAATGTATCAAGCCATATCATTTCTTAATAATCATTTACAGAGAATATTACCTTAACACATCTTATATTCATATTCTTTATAAAACTAGTGCTCGTTAATAAATTTGAATTCTATGTCATATTTCACAAAGGATTTAACTTTGACTGAGAGTTCTTTTCTATAATAGTTTGGTCTGCTTTCGTCATTATAGCCTCCTACGATTTCAAATACTCTTATATCCTTGGCAATATTTTCGTCTGAACGTTCCTGGAGAAGGTAAATCTAGAAAATCGCCCCGGACTCAATGTTATTGTCTTAATCGTTACTTAAATAATTCAAATAAATATAATTTTTTCATCTCATAATGTAAAACATTTTGTATTCATTCGTGACACAACATATCTACCCACACCTGCCAAAATCAAAAGTAAAGAAAATCTTTTACCATTCTTCACGTCGCAGTCGTAATGTGTCATCAATATTGAGCAAAGGATCACACGGCATCGCAAGTATAGAACTGCCCTTAGCACGAGTGTAATACAGAATAATTTGTAAGATGACAAATTGCATGCATTGCTTGGCATATCGCTGTGATAAAAATCATAAAAGATCTTGAGCCACCAGCAATGGACTCATTTTGGGTAATGATATTGAATATATTCATTCAGACTAGAAGTTACATGTATTATTTAGGGGCCAGATGAGGATCACCTCCGGGTGCGGAATTTTCTCGCTGCGTTGAAGACCCATTAGTGGCCTTCGGCTGTTGTCTGCTCTTTGGTCGGGTTGTTGTCTCTTTGACATATTCCCCATTTCCATTCTCAATTTTATTTTTTACAGAGTTTGTCTTTAGTGCCGTGTGGAGACAGTAGAGTGCCTTCAGGTTTATGCTCTTATAATATACTAGATAATGGAGTGTGTGTCCGAGCGAGAACTTCTCTATGTTCATTACTTTAGGAATATTTATCAAAAATTAATATTTCAAAATTCAGCCCCATTCTACCATTTAGTCAGACGTCAGTCGCTACCCTGATATACCCTGTCTTTTGTTTTGTCCTCTGGTTTTGTAGTTTATATATTTTGTCCGGTACTTTATGACGGTTAGCGTTTGATGTCTTTAGCCGAACAGTTTTATTCCTTTTCATGTTATTCAGTTCCTATTCTGGACGCCAGTCTTTGTTCCTTTCAAATAAAATTCACTTAACAAAAAACAAAAATGAAGCTTAGAAATGGAAAAATATTAAATACTAAACTCGTTCAAAGGGTATCTACACGTCTCAATCTTCAAAACCGCTTATCTAAAAATACTACCATCGCTAACATTTTTAACAATAAAAAACGTGGTTACCCTTCTATCGATAAGTGTCATGCCAAAAAATGACTTACATGATCCCGTCTTTCCACCAACAATACGGTAAGGTCCACGTTTAATGGTCGCACATTTTCCTTAAATTTTGAAACTGATATAATTTGAAAAACAAACAGTATTATCTATTTACTCACATGAAACAAACCGGGATGCGGTATTCAGTACGTAGGTGAAACCGGACGCTATTTATCTAAACGCACACAAGAACACCTTTATCGTTTTAAAAGACCAATAAATTCAAAAGTATCATTTATCAACACCTTCAGAAGCACAATCATCCTATTAAATATTTAACAGTTCAACCTTTAGAAGTAGTAAATAAGCAGCCTGGTGAATCTCATTCAAAGTTTGTACGATCACGGAAAATAACTGAATTAAATTGGATTAAAAAATTACAGACAGTCTATCCTCTCGGTCTTAATGATAATATCATGGGAATTGGTAATATATCAAGAACCGATTCTGTCAACATTTTGGATATAGTTTCTAAAACTGTTCGTAAAAACCGTTCTCATGGGCGTAGAAAAAATCGCAATCAAAGAAAATTTCGAACCAACCATACAAATATTTCGGACCTAATTTCTATTTCAAAAAACAACGGCAGACATTATCTGTTAACCAAGCTCTGTTCTTTACCTGTAAACAAATTACATAAAATTTTAGAGGATTGCAACACAATTCCATATTGCAGTCCTAAGTATGAAATCGTTTAAATTATAATGGCATATTATTATTCTAAACTGTTTCCCAAAATTGTTCGCCCTGAAAACATAAAAAACATTTTATTAAAATCAAGTATGTCAATAAAGGTTTTGATTTTGTAAATATTGCCGGTATTTTTTAAATATCATTCTGTTAAAGAACAAATTCCTGGATATTTTGATAATACTGAACTCCCTCTTATTTGTTATGTTTACAAAAAATCTACTCGGAAATATGTGTTTAATTATAGCCAAGTGTGTAAAGATGAAAATATCAGTGCAATACACCTACGTCATGTAATTGCAGTAATTCAGAATGCATTTATGGCCCCAGTTCCCATATTATAACAGGAGACCTTAACATCATTCGTGACCGAATGTTGAAATCATTCATCAGTAAAGGACCTAAATATCGTCCCCCGTCAATTATTAATTGGAATGAGTGTCGTAATATCATCCACGACTCACTCCGTACTTACTGTTCGAAATGGATAAAACGAGAAAAGGCTGACAAGAAATCTTTGGACTCTTTTTTTTATTCAGTAATGAACATAGTTGATATACGTATACAACAGAACATTTTACTCTTAACAACAACCATAAAACCCCTATTTCTCGTATCAGACATAAACCAAAAGAACTCGCCAAGGAATTTGTTTTTGTCCCGGCTGATAAAGCTGCTGATAATATCATTATTGTTTGACGTAAATTTTACATTGAGGTTCTGCAAAAGGAAATCACGAATTCACCAACATTCCAACTGACTCCATTATCGGAAAACGACATCTGTAACAAACATAGACTTTTAGCTACTTCTTTACAAGCAGAACCAAATACAATGAAAGTTTCAACTATGTACTGGCATCCGAAGCTACACAAAACACCTTACAAATATAGATTTATTTTGTCTTCAAGCCATTGTTCCACTACTTAATTGTCTATTATACTTACTAGTACACTTGGTACAATCAAAACCCTAATAATAAATTGTTCAAATAAGGCCTTTGAAAATAGTGGAATTAATTACTTTTGGAGTGTCAAAAATTCGTTGGAAGTACTTGATAAATTGCATGCTTATATTGGTGATTTTGAATCTGTTCAAAGTTTTGATTTTTCTACCCTATATACCACTTTGCCTCATATTCTTATTAAGAAAAAATGCACACACCTAATTAAATGGGCATTTAAAACGTCAGAATGAGAATACATATGTTCTAACTCTTTTAGGTCATTTTTAGTAACAACAAACAAAAGAACTATGTCAATTGGAAATGCTTTGATACTATAACTGCCCTTGCATTTTTATTAGATAACATTTTTGTTCGCTTTGGAGATTCCGTATATCGTCAAGTTATCGGAATTCCAATGGGAACTAACTGTGCACCACTTATTGCGGACCTGTTTCTGTATTGTTATGAGTTACAATTTATGACTAAAATCAGCAAAGACCCATCGAAACAACATCTGATACAAAAATTTAACAACACTTTTAGATATTTAGATGATATATTGGCTCTCAATAATGACGACTTCAGTATGTATACTAAAGAAATTTATCCTGTTGAACTAACTTTAAATAAAGCTAATACTAATAATGAACACTGCCCTTTCCTCGATCTTGATATCTATATCATTAACGGAAACTCAATACCAAAATTTATGATAAAAGAGATGATTTTTCATTTCCTATCGTTAATTATCTATTTTTAGATGGTGACGTTCCCTTGTCACCATCTTATGGTGTTTATATATTTCAAGGCCAAGGCTCCGTGTTGAAGACCGTACTTTGACCTATAATGGTTTACTTTTATAAATTTTGACTTGGATGGAGAGTTGTCTCATTGGCACTCATACCACATCTTCTTATATCTATTGTAAGATTCGCTCGTGTATGTAACAACGTATTAGATTTTAGCGAGATAAATTTGTGTATTACTGAAAAATTATTACGCCAGGGTTTTCGATATCACAAACTAGTCAAAACATTTACTAAATTTTATCATCGGTACAAGGACATCATTCGTAAATATAATTCAACATGCAGACATCTTATACGTTCAGGTATTTCACATCCAATTTTTTATGGTAATATTCTTTACAAAGCACAAAGATATCGGCATTCACCTCAGAAGCTAACAAAACCTTTAAACAGACTTATTACGAAGGGATATAGTTACGATACTGTTGTCAGGTCATTAAAGATTGCATATTTTGGCTTTAATATTGATTCACTTATAGGATCTTTGCATCGGAAATAAACACATTTATTCTAAAACCAGTTGTTGACATGATACGGGTTATGTTCTTCTCATATATTTTATGATGGTATGATACTAAACCCCTAACGGGAGGAATTGTATTTGATATTCATATGATGAAGACATAATCTTTCAATCAGTTTAATTGAGGTCTGGAGCTGGCATGTCAGTAACTGCTAGTAGTCCTTTGTTAATTTATGTATCATTGTCATTTTGTTTAGTTTCTTTTGTTACCTATTCTGACATCGGACTCGGACTTCTTTTGAACTGAGTTTTACTGTGCGTATTGTTGTGTGTTTGTTTTTTCTACATTGGCTGGAGGTATAGGGGGAGGGTTGAGATCTCAAAAACGTGTTTAACCCCGCCCCATTTTTGCGCCTGTCTCAAGTCAGGAGCCTCTGGCCTTTGTTAGTCTTGTATGATTTTTGATTTTAGTTTCTTGTGTATATTTCGGAGTTCAGTATGTCGTCCATTATCACTGTACTAGGCTCCGTGTTGAAGACCGTACTTTGACCTATAATGGTTTACATTTATAAATTTTGACTTGGATGGAGCTTGTCTCATTGGCACTCCTCCTTCTTATATCTATATAGTATACATTTTGTGGGGCGGGAGCACGCCTCGCTGCTGCATTGAAGACCCATTGGTGGCCTTCGGTTGTTGTCTGCTCTTTGGTCGGGTTGTTGTCTCTTTGACACCTTCCCCATTTCCATTCTCAATTTTATTTAGTAATCAATATTTAATAGAAAACTATCTATGTGCTCGAACAATTCCATTTTTGTTCCTGCAAAGGAATTACTCAATTGAAAGATGTAAGAAAATTATTAGTGAAGTTTTTTATATTGTTTTACAATTATTTCGAAATGTAAGGTCCTTTAAGATCTGTAACTCAAACTTTCCACCAATGTGACACAACACAACCAACTCAGTGCTGTTTGTAAAAAACTGTGTTTTTAGGTATTACTCAAAAGAATGTCTGATTTACCAAGATATGATACACTTGTTCACTATTACGATGTTACGTATTTGATCATTTTCTATGTTAAAAGTTTACCCGTATAAGCGAAATCACCATTACGGCAACACGTTCTGGCATATACATTTGGGCAGATGGAATGTCAAGTTGGCAATAGAAAAACTGATTCATCGGCTTTTTCAAAGATCCTCAATGATAGTTCTGCCTTAAATAATTTTAGGAAAACGTTCTGGATATAAAGTAGTATTGTTTTATTTGTGGTGTTCTTTCGTGCAATTTCAAAAGGGGTATATCAGATGTAAGTACAACATGAATATATGGAACAGCAGTTTACGGTGATTACAGATTAGACGACTATTCTTGTATCTAAAGAATTAGGACTGCGAAATCATGTCACTAGTGAGGTCAGCAACGGATATATCGTATCGGTCAACCAATTCGTGATGATGATCGTTAAACTTACGAGGTATCTATTTCAGACGGTCTTCCTCATACCTTAGTTGGAACAGTGTTTGTGTAAAATAGGATTATTTAGTGAAGTGACAGCAATTGTCAGCAATCAAGGAGATTGTCAGTGCCAGTTTGAATACAAATCTTAGTTAGAATAGTCATTCAAATAATTAAATTTATATGTTGTAGATCAAAATGTCTAGCATTTATAATTTCTACTAAGTTCAAATTATTAAAAGAACCAGTGTACTTCTTAACAATCAGTTTTTGTCGACTTAAATCAGGACACGTGTATCTGCGTTTACAAATAGAAGTAACACGTCATTTGTATGTTCAATTTCTAATACACCTCCATATATATGACGTCATTTATATCATATCCACCTTCGCAGTATATATTTTTGATTCATTGACAAAAGGTTTTTGAATCAAAACTAAATATACTTCATTGGACAGAAATGTGATTTATGTCTTTATAATCAATCAGTAAACACTATAAACTGATAATTTCATAAAATAGTAAAGTGTGGATGAATTAAACTTAAGTACAATTGGGATTTTCCCCATCATGTCCACGGAAATTAAACTGTATATATTATATATTTTGATGCGATTAAAACCATATAAAGTCAATAAATTAATCATTTTTGATGTCAGAAATTACAAAATGTCAATAATTCATTTTATTTGACATTTTAATTTTGATTTTAATGTTAAGCTTTGCATGATTTATATTATATCTTTTTATATATGCACGTGTTAATTGGGCATATATTTACGTAAAACTTACATTCAATCCGATTTAGTCTTTAACAAAGTGTCCCTTCATTATTTGTCTTCGATTGATATATCGTTAATTATACAATCACCATTGTCTTTTGTTGTTGTAAGTGTCCAAAGAAATGTCTTGATGTTGAATTATAGACAGTAGTGGTTTAAGATTTTGTAATTTTGCGACTTGAAAAAAAAATAGTTCATTGACCAATTACCCAAAAGAGAGCCGAAAGATACCAAGGGGACATTCAAACTCATAAGTCGAAAATAAACTTACAACGCTATGGCAAAAAAAAAAAACGAAAAAGATCAATAGACAAACAACAATATACAAAACACAACATAGAAATCAAAAGACTGAGTAACGCGAACCCCACAAAATAGCGGGATGATCTCAGGTGCTCAGGAAAGGTAAGCATATCTTGCTTCACATATGGTTTAAGATGTTGTAAATGCGTGACTTTGAAAAAATAGTTCATTGTCCAATTACCAACTTTTTTTCTAAAGGCACAAAACCTTCGTAACGTGTATGCCTGCTTACACATAGCAAGAGAAGCCAGCATGGTCTATTGAAAGCATCTGAAAAAAATTTCAGTGCACTACACATATAGGAAAATGTTGCAAAATGTGTATCCACAGGTTGCTGAGGGCATGGATATAGTATGTCCAACTTAGGTTTTTGCCTTTGTCCTAAACAAAACTCTAAAATTAGAAAGACTTGTTAATTAGAAAATGTACTACTATGTTGAAAAAAGAAATAACTTTATGCCAAACATATTTTGTACATAAATCAGGCCGTTAGTTTTCTCGTTTGAATTGTTTTACATTTTGTCATTTCGGGGCCTTTTAAAGCTGACTATGCGGTATTGGTTTTACTCATTGTTGAAGGCCGTACGGTGGCCTATAGTTGTTAATGTCTGTGTAATTTGGTTTCTTGTGGAGAGTTGTCTTATTGGCAATCATACCACATTTTCTTATTTTTATTCGGAATCTGCGAATAAAATGGGTTTTTTTTAACACTGAGTCTTTACAAGTATTCTTTGAATTTAATATCATTTATTGATAATTTACTGGTACTTCGTTGTTGTTGTCTGTAATACCAAATTAGTTAGATTAAGTCTACAGTAGATAACCGCTGTCCAAATCTCGTAAATCGATAAAGAAGAGAGAAATCAAGGCATCAAAAAAAAAACTGAGGGGATCGCATAAACTCTGAAAACATCGCGACTGGGTGTGTTGATATGGTAAGCGTCTCCTGTTGTACACGCATCACCCGCTAAATATAAAAAAAATTTCACAGTCGGGAATAAAACAAAATCCATAAAACTACAGATCAGACAGCTATACTGCCATATAAGAATCGAAGACCGCAAAATCATGTCTCTAATGAGTTAGATTTAGTCGATTAAGTTGTCTTCTTAGTTTTTATCCGTATCTTTTAAATTTGTTCCATTTCAAAAAAAAAAGGAGGAATCACTACTGAATGCATAACAAGCAATAAAAATCAGAAAAAAAATAACATTATAATAACGATATAAATAGCAAAAGTGTTACAGATCGAGGATTCAAGAAAAGGGGTTGAGGTGTTAATGTGATGAAAAGAAATCGGCGAATGCAGCTAAGCTAAAACAAATTTGACGGTTGTATACCAAAAAATCAAAACTATAAAAGGACATGTGCTAACGCAAAGATCAGAAAGAACAAAATGGTTTTTATGGTGTTTTTTTAGACACTTTTGATTTTTTTTGGATCTGACAGTGGCTGTTACAGAACTCGAAATCTTTAAGTTCAACATTTCTTATAATTGAAATAAAAAATTTACAGGCTGTAGATGAGAGTGTGAATATAGTATAATAATAATATAAAATGTTTACCAATTGCTTCTTGAAAAAGTGGCCCTACCTAGCAGTATAACCGTAAACTTATATTAAAGCTGTATTTCCCCATTATATTCCGATTAACAAATAACCATGTTTAATTCTACTTTTAAAACTGCTACTGTTTCTATACATGGTTAAACAAAATGCATAACCTTATGAAGTTTATTTTATCATAGGACATCATGAGTTCATCGACTTTTTAAAATTTTGTTATAATGAATGATATAAAGTTTAAATTAAACAAAAAAAATTCCGTCATTTTATATACAAAACTACCTGCCTTTGCATTCACAAATATATTTAATTAAATGATACACGAAATTGTAATAGCTACTATTAAACTTTGTCATGTAAGGTGTGGAAGATTTATCAATTAAATCACAGACTTATTATATATAATTATTTATTTAGTCAGTGGTGTCTGATTTATGATTGAATGCTACTTCAAAGACTTATTCGTTCAAATTAAATTTCTTATGTCATATCTATGTTAGTGTGTCAATTTTTTTATGCAATTACATTTACTAAGGTCCACTGCACATTAATTGTAATTAGAGCATGATCGTGGGTATTGTTTGTCCTATCGTTTTATGAATTAAATGTACAGGGGTTGAGAGCTCAAACTAAATACACGATGACTATTGCTTTCTACTATCACCAATGTTACTGTTTCTGTGTACGTAAACTGTCAATATTATTTGACTTCACATGTACGGCTTTTCATAGAGTTGGCACCATAAATACAATCAGCAAAGCATATTTTTCAAGGGAAAATGTACCTTATAGATTAGGAAAGCGTCTCCTTTAAACAAAGATCCGATTCCTTGTCCTGGTTTGGCTTGAGTTTGGTCCTTTTTGGTTTTATCAGTTCTTTTTGTTTCAGGTTTTGGATTTTCAAAACGTGAGACCTAGAGCATCATTGAAGAGACATTGATTGTCAAAATGCTTACTTTGTGAAGTAAAATTGATAACCCTTAATGTACCTTTTATCGAGACTTTCGTCTAGAAATTTACAATGAGGGTCGGTTGAGAACAAACTTTACGACAAAAGAGATGATTTCAATTCCCAATTTCCATTTCTATGAAGCAACATTTAAGCAGCGCCTACATATGCAGTATTTACCCCCTAGTTGATACGATATTCCAGAGCTTGCATTTCCTATCATGATGTCCTTGAAAGATGGTTGAAGATTACAAGGAAGCTATTGAACCATCGTTTTTCGTTTTTTGCCATGGTATTGTCAGCTTGTTTTCGACTTATGAGTTTGAATACCCCTTTGGTATCTTTCGCTTCACTTTATCAAAGTAAAATAGCTGTTATTCACTTTTAATACATGGTTTAAAACATTATATAATTTCGCTTAAACCAAGTCAGATCTATGACATTTGTTACGCTTTTGTCAAAAACTGTCAATATAAAAACAAGAATATTTGGTTTGTTTCCCAATTAGACAACTGACCACCAAAGACCAATTGACGTAAACGTGATATTTAGAATATTTACTAATATACCATATGAATAGTTTGAACTTTAAGAAATTACATATGTGAGTAGATTAAGGCGACAGAAGTTTACGAATGTTCAAATCTCGTAAAATGAAGAGAATGAAACAAATCAAGGTAATAAACAAAAACTGAATGAATCGTATAAACTCAAAAAAGGAGCAAGTACGGGCATGTCTACGAGGTAAGAGTATCCTGATATGCATGCATCACCCGCCATGCGAATTTACACTCATTCAAAATGTTATGATCGGAAATACCCAGTATGATACAATAGGTAAAATTACAAGTCAGAGTCATCTAAATATCCAAGACCGCGAAATATGTCGCTAGCGAGTTGAGACACGGACATATCATATCGGTTAACCAATTTAGTGAGGATGACCGTAAAAAGTAGGTAGTGTCGATTTCAGTCCTTTTTCGACATAACTCAAATGGAGTAGATTTTGTGTAAGAAAAACATCCCTGGTAACAAAATCTGTTTAGCGTAAACATACATGAGCGTAACGTATTAACTGAGATATTCAAATGCCATACGATGGAGCAAAGACTATGTAACTGCTGATAAATTGGATGATGACAATGGGAAAGTTGAAATCATCACGTTTGTCATATATTCTAGTTTGGAGTTGTCTATCCGTATCAATATCGAGGAAAATGTAAAGATATGAAGGAAAACCTTCTACTTTTGTAGTATCCTTTATCTCAAGTCACTAGGATATAGGAGATGTACGCACTCATTGAGATATGGTTTATTGAGTGACAGAACATCAACAATGTATCTGAAAATGTAATAAATGACCATTGCAAGATGCATATATATTTGAAAAGTTCTTTATGAGTTTTGCTTCATATGAGTACAAAAACAAGTCGCCCGTTAGAGGTGCACAATTAGTACCAACTGGAATACTGACTGTTTGCTGAAAAATCTGAACTCAAACGATACAAAAGTTTAAGAGTTTGTGCAATTAACTCATGTTTTTGTTTTTACCTTGATTTGTATCGTTAAATAGATTAACAATGTTTAAACTTCAGTCAACTGCATTTGCCTAAGTTAGTATAAATTAAGCTTATGGTTTTCTCTTTTTATCATGTCGGGGGCTTTTATAGCATAACTATACGGTATGGGTTTTGGTCATTGTTTAGGATCGTACAGTAATATATGGTTGTTGACATCATCGTCCGTTGCTCTTTGGTGGATAGTTATCTCAATTGCAATCATACCTAATCTCTTTATTTTCATATAAATATATATCAGTTCTGTTAAAAAGATAAAATATGCGTCTGTACATTATACAGATTTTCAGAAAAAAAATTAAAATCCTTCAAGAATGAAAGGCAGAAACTTTGTTTACCTACTTTGCAGTGAGTCGAATATTCCAAAAGGAATAAAATGAGCATTTTGTTTACCAGCACCAGCATCATCGTTACATTCACCTTATTTCTCAAACTATGGTCACGGTCAATTGGTTGTTTGTCATTTTGACATATTTCATTACAAGTTTGATTTGTATCCATCTAATAATTGTAAATTTGAATAATTCATCATTGCAAATTTTAATTTGATTGAATTTTTAATGAATTGTATATTTACCTACTATGTATGTTGTGTCAAGCAGTACTGTAGCTGAACGTTGAGAGAACCAGGTGTAATGGGGGAGTTATCGGTGATGCTTACTTTGAGTCTTCTCTATGGAAACATAATTGATCCAAGTAAGTCAATTATATAGAGATAATGTTTTTCTTACAATTAGATGTAAAACTTCTATTTTCAGATATTTTTTACATTTTGGGGTTTTAATCCCTTTGCCTAATTATCCCCAAAAAAATACTTTCGACTAGTTATTTTAACAGAAATGTTTCAATTTTACTTGTACCTTTAGATTTTCATACTGGTATAAAACTGATTTCAAGTCAGTCTTGATTTTAATGTCCATTTTCTTTTTCTATATGTTTGTACAAATAAAATGTGCAAATACATTTCAAAAAAAAAATTTGTTTTTGCATTCTTAGGATAATAAACTAAACGGATTTTTTCTGAAAATATCTTTTATTCCCATTATCCTATTGTTTGCGCATTAGGTATCTTTTTGGTTGTTTTTTGGTTGTTTTTTTTTTTTTTTTTTTTTTTTTAAATGCTATTATAACCAAGAATCATTTAGAAAAGTTTCATAAACGAAAATTAACCAGCTGTGTGGATTTTGTATATAAAAGGAAAGTTTATTATAACTTTTCGCTCGTAGTAAAGTTTTTTTTTTTTTCTTTAGATGGCACTCTTTTTAATATATTAAGCTTATCTGATGCAATAAGGCAAGAAAATCATTTCTTTTTAATCGCTATTGCTCTTGGTCAAGTTGTATTATAATCAGCCTATACTATGAAGCTATACATTATAATAATTAATTTCAAACATGTAGACAACTGATGAAAATTAATATTTTTGTGTTATGTTATAACTATTATGAATACAAATATCGTACTGTATTGATGATAAATCCTGTGCAGCCCATTTTTATGTTACATAATTAAACCACACACTTGAAAAAGTTCAATTTCTGTCTGATATAGGAGGTTCTGGAAAGGGGGTAACAGATTAGTGAATAATTGATTAAAATAGGAAATAAAGGACACACAAAAGAAATAGACATTAATATGGAACTAAGATATAAAGAAAAAAGTTTAAAAAATGCCGAACTCCACGGCAAATTCAAAAAGGGGAAGTCCATATAAACTGAAAAAAATCAAACGTTATCCACCAACAAAACGAGTGGAAAACAACTGTCATATTTCTGACTTGGTACAGACATTTTCCGACGAAAATGCTGGATTAAACCTGGTTTAATAGTTAGAAAACCTCCCATTTGGTTAATCAATCCGCTATATTGACAAAATTGGGTGAGTAACCAAAACAGATATAATAGGTTAATGTGACAATAATTGGGATGCAGCAGCCAAAACTGTGTAAACATACATCAGTGACTTTCAACACAACTGACTAAACATTATAGAGAATAATAGGCAAAAAGTAAAAAATAGAGAAAAATAGGCTTGAAAATTGAAGGAGATTCCCCATCCAGACCATCAGATAATCATATCTGCCATAATTGATAATTTGCTCTATGACCAAACCCTGTCATGTCATTGCTTTATATGAAGGGCACTTCTCTTTCACTTTGGTAATAAAAAAAGCAATTAAAGTCAACATACAACCTAATTTGTATGATGTATTCACATAGTTGTATACCATTTGTCTAACAGTAGCTATTTACATCGTATCTATTTTAATTTTTCATGCTTTCAAAAAAAGTAACAGATGCTCTGTGAACAATTTTACTTGCATATATACTACAAATGTAAAAAGTCTGAGTGTGTAAAAGTTTTTTGATTGCATCGCAAATAGTTTCGGTTATAGGTTCGTAAGTCTTACGATATTAATTAGGACTCTTTCTTTCGTCTCTAATGATTATTAATCAGATAGAACTATTAAAGTGTTTGTTTTGTATATTAGATATAGATAAGAAATTAAGCTATCGACAGGTTGTATGTAATTTTATAAGAACTAATTGCAAACCTTTAATATAAGATTTTCCTCTATTGTTATGAATCACATTGTATGGCCGAACTCAATTAAGTCAGTTTAAGTTCCATTTGTCGGAAAAATTAGGTAAGGAAAGAGGGACGAAAGATACCAGAGGGACAGTCAAACTCATAGATTGAAAATAAACTGACAACGCCATGGCTAAAAATAAAAAGACAAACAGACAAATAATAGTACAGAAGACACAACATAGAAAACTATAGACTAAGCAACACGAACCCCACCAAAAACTGGGGGTGATCTCAGGTGCTCCGGAAGGGTAAGCAGATCTTGCTCCACATGTGGCACCCGTCGTGTTGCTTATGTTATTACAGATCCGGTAAATAGTCTAATTCGGTAGGTCACATTCGTGAAAAAGGAAGGGTATTGTAGTTACGACATAAGGAACATATCCGATATCATTTGTGAAACGGTTATTCCATAACGGTCAACCAACTCGTGATGGCGTCCGTAAAATTTACGAAGGGATGATTTCAACTTCATCATTTGGAACTCTTGGTTTAATAGCTTCCTTATGAGCAGCAATTCTCTATCAAGGAAATCATGATAGGAAATACAAGCCCGGAAATATCGTATCAATTGGGAGATATATACGCCGTATGTAGGCGCTGCTGGAATGTTGCTACATAGAAATGGAAAGTTCACAATTGGGAAGCTGAAATCATCTCTTTTGTCGTAAAGTTTTGTTTTCAACCGACTCTCATTGTCAATTTCTAGATGTAAGTCAAGTTATGAGGCAGACTTATACAAATAGCAATATTTACAATTTTCTAGATTTTGATATTTTGTTTCGTATGTGAAACTACATGCAAACATTTAAGAGATCATTTTTCGTATCCTGTTGTTAATAATCTTTTTTAGATCGTGAAGTTTCTTTGGCTCGTATGAATGTGTGTATATATCCCTAATTGTTCGCTATTCCCATGTTTGTAGTGAAGTTTGAGATTTCAATAAACAAAATAGATGTATAACTGGTAAATTGATAAAGGAACCCACAAATTCATCGAATCCTTACTAAATTCTTTTTTTAGGTACAAAGATTTGTGTAGGAAGTTTGGAGGTCCCAGCAGAAATCTTATTACAAACGGGATATTACATCCAAGTTTTACGATGAAATTGTTCATAGAGCCCTTAGATTTAGATACGATCCATGTTAACTAATTGATCCTTGAAAAAACGTATTCTTAACGGTTATTAGTTTAACACTGTAGTAAGTCTTAAAAGGTAACAACATTGATTTCGTTTAGAATAAATTAAAACATAACTTAATAAACTATACAGTTCTGAACACTTATGCGCCTTTATCGTTTAGATATTTATATTTAAGGATTAGGCAAGGTCAATCCTTTCCTCATACTGTTTTATGACGTCACTTCTCTCAACCGAGGGCTGTGTACTGAATGATATTTTATGTCATTTGGATTGTTACTTAATATCTGTTTTACAGATGACGACGGATATGTTCAAATCGTCGCAACCACAACCCTGTCCTCCTTTTCACCGATTGTGACCTACCGAACTAGACTTATCTATCCCAATTCGTTCGTAATGCCCGTGTGTGTAGTGATGTCATAGATTTTAACGAACGTAATCAATGCATCACTGGTAAATTATTAAGTCAGGGATTTCGTTACCATAAATTACTTAAAACATTTACTAAATTATTTCATAGATACAAAGATTTTATTAGGAAATTGGCTGTACCTGCAGAAAACTTATTAAAAACGGTATTTCACATCCTAAATTTTACGGTAATATTGTACTAAAAGCGCGGAAATCACTATGTGATTCGTGTAAACTCATCGACCCACTAAACAAACTTATTAGTAAAGGTTATCTTATTAATGTTGTTATAAGATCTTTGAATATTGTTCGCATTGGCACTAACATCGATTTTTTTCATTAACAAATTAAAACATAACTACATAAGTATTTTTTTCGAATGGTTTTTGGGATGTATAAATACACATCCACGTTTATTTTTTAAGTAGAGATTGCTTTATCTATATATAACATGATACGTATTTATTATAAAGTTAAATCCTAACGATCCTACTGCTGTCGATACATTTATTTTGCCATTGCACAAGTCATGTCTTCTTTGACTGTCCATGGCGTTAAATCCCTGGGATGTGTTTTAATTGATTTAAGTCTCTGATCATGATTTTTTATTGTTAATTGCTTTTGGCTTTTAACTAGCTTTCAGTAACTGCGAGTACTCTCACATCGTAGTTTCGTGTTAACTTGACCTGTTGACACAATTTGTAATGCATTTCTGTAATTCAATGTTTACTTATTTTGTGTTATATCTCGTCTCACTATTTTCAATATGTACCACCTTTGATAAGTATTTAGTATGACGATAAATTTTCACTTCTGTACTCGTACTTTGAACAACAAATTTATTAAATTTGTAAAAAAAATTTTACTTCCGTACTCCTAACAACAAAATTATTATATTTAAATTTACCTGTGTACGTTGTTTTATTTAACGCCATTTTGATCCAGGTAGGGGTGGTCTTTTTACATCTTTTTTATTACTACCTGTAACGTCTATGTTATATAGGCACCTATGTTTTAATATTGTATTTATATTGTGTCATAGATCAAACTTATTCGTTCAGTGTATGTTTACTTGTTTTTGTTTAAATGTCTTTTTGATCGAGTTAAGCCATTTCAATTGATATTGTATAGTGTGTCTTTTCATGTTGTAATGTTACACTACTGTCTCAGGTTAGGGTGAGGGTTGGCGCCTGTTAAAACGTTTAAACCCGCAGCATTTCTATGCACCTGTCCTAAGTCAGGAGCCTGTTGTTCAGTGGTTGTCGTTTGTTGGTGTGGTTCATGGGTGTTTCTCGTTTCTTGTTTTTTATATAGATTAGACCGTTGGTTTTCATGTTTGAATTGTTTTACACGTCATTTTGGGACTCTTTATAGCTTGCTGTTCGGTGTGAGCCAAGACTCCGTGTTGAAGGCCGTACTTTGACCTATAATTGTTAACTTTTTATACATTGTGACTTGGATGGAGAGTTGTCTCATTGCCACTCATACCACATCTTCTTATTTTTTCATCACCGAGTTCGTACTAACATCAGCAACACGACAAAGCATCTGAGATCACCCCCGATTTTTGATGGGGTTTGTGTTGCTCAATCTTTAGTTTTCTATGTTGTGTTTTGTATACTGCTGATTGTCTTTTAGTCTATTTCTTTTTTTGCCATGGTGCTGTAAGTCTATTTTCGACTTATATTAGTTTGAATGTCCCTTTGGTATCTTTCGCCTCTTTTTTAGTCTGAGCGATTTGCAATCTTTTAGCACAAATTACATAATTTTCATGAATTGAAATTTGCAGACAAAATGTTTTATTTGATATGCCAATATCAAGGATCTTGTACTTAAAGCCCAAGCTATGGTAAAAATCAAGTGGTAGTAAAGAACCTCAAAACAAAATCAATTCATCAATCCGAGTTTTATTCGGCTATAAAGATTAAAGTGGTGATCGGTTTGATATCTAAAAGACATCAGTTTCAAAAAATTAACGTTTGTCACATGCATCTTTAATATGTTGAAAATTTGTACATTATTCGTACTTCAACATTGTTTTATGTACTTGTGCCATTTTAGCTCAGCAAGAATGATGGATTAGATATAGGAATTAATTTTGTGGTAGCTTTCGTGACAGGAAAAGAAACCATATCCGCTAACCAAACAGTTTGGGTTCGATTTTTACTAGTTTTATACAATTTTTTCACAATGTAAACATGCTCTCTTTCTGTTTAACTGGCTACACATTTCAAGTGACATATATATTAATATTAATTTTACGCGGACCTCAATGAGGAAACATCAAACAAACTATTGGATATGCAATACGTTTAGTAAGAAAGGGTTATAATTCGCGAAATTAAAACATGCAAATAATTAGGAAAGATGAACAAAAGTGCTTATGCACATTGAATGAAAAATACGGAGGCTTTTAATGTGTGAATTAAACTAGTCTTAAGGTTTGTAAACACAAAATTACATGACTAGCAAAGCCTTCTTATTTTTCATTCAATGTGCATAAGCACTTTTGTTCGTCTTTTCTTATTATCTGTATGTATGCTTTAATTTCCCGAATTAAATATTTTTTACAAAGTAAATGTGACTTTTAACTTAGATTTCCACATCTGAAAAGGGATTGAAGAGTTAGTAGCTATATTCAATTTTACATATTTTTGTTACAAATGTTAGCAGCAGATAACATGACTAGCAGCTACTGAACACATTCTTAAAGAGGATACTAAATATTAAGAACATTTGATCAGCAAATGTAATTTACTTAAGTTGTTAAATCACCTATCATTTTATTCAACCTATAAATAAATAAGGAGGATCATGCAAATCTAAATCGGAAAAGATTGCAAAGTGTGTACAAACCTTAAGACTAGTTTAATTCACACAAGAAAAAAGAAGAGATATGTAAATTAAGCCTCCCCATTTTTTATTCAATTTGCCATTTTTTGTTCGTCTTTCCTAATTATCAGTATGTCTTAATATCGCGTATAACCCTTTACTACTAAACGTATTGGATAACCTATAGTAAGTTTAATGTTCCCTATCTGTATGCTTTAATTTCCTGAATTATAATCCTTTACTACTAAACGTATTGTATAACCTATACAGTTTTAAGTTTTATGTTTCCTCGTTATTAATAATAAGTTCAATTACATTCTTTATTTATAAGTTACTTTATACTATTACGCAGTTTAGGTTATAATAAAATAGTGTTAACATTAATTATTTCTTCACATTTTATTTGAGTCAAAACAGTTGATAGCTATTTGTGATTTTTTTTTTTTTTTTTTTTAAACATAAAGCATTAAGATAATAGCAAATTTGTGTTTCAATTTTTCTGTTGTCAAAACGGCATGAAGTTTTGTTTAATATTGCTATCAATTAAGTGGTATGTTGACCACAAACTCACTTCATTCACGCCAATATATCTTCATTCATTTGTCATGTTTGTCATTTTTGAAAATGCAGTACTAAAATGAACCATTTTCAAGAAAAAAAAAATCAGATGACTAATGTTGTAAAATAATATAAGTCGGTGAGGGTTAAGATTGAATATAAGTACATGTGGCTGTCCTAAGTCTGAAACCTGGTGATTTTCATGTTATATCTGAATGTAGTTTGGAGATAAGCTGTCGATGGCAGTTCTTTGATTATTGCTGTTTAAAACGTTTATCTTTCTTTTAAACTCAAGACATTAAAAAACATTTTATGTCTTGTGATTATTATTTAGTTGAGTGTCTGTCTCCATGACGAATAACCAACATCTCGTATTTCAAAATTAATCAACGACTTTTTAAATCATAGTATATTAACTATTCTTTCGGAAAGCAGATCATAAATCTAAACATATGGATTAGAGATAATGCCATTGTTTTTGTGAGATGAAATACATAAGAAAATTTATAAATGCTTCAAAATTGTTACTACAGGTGTATTAAATTGCTTGATCAAGCAAGCAATCCAACCTGTTAAACATAATTCTAATATCACCGCATTTGACAATATCAATTATGAAATGGCAATCGAATTAATTAACATTCCACATGTTTCAAGTAAAGAATATATTTCACTTTCCTTAATATAGAAAACATTAACTATGACGGTTATTTTAAGATGACACCAGGAAATTTTATTTGACAAGACTGCTAGATTTAAAACACATTTTCGTGACCGAATCTGACCTTTTATAAAGTTCTTGTTCAACTGGCTATTTATTCGTATTATTTAGTATTTCTAATGTATAAAATTATATATTCATTTTTGTCGTTATTTTTGTTCATTTTTATTTTATTCTATTTATTTTTTTTAGAAAAAAACGTATTATACATTTTCCCATTTATCATAACAAATCTTTCCGTACTGAAACTGCCATGTTGTCATTTTTGTACATCTATTTTTTGGAGAATGAACATGATTGTGCATTAAAGTTGTCCCACACATGAGGTTCGTGTTATATGGAACTAATTATAGTGCATCGACACTCATACAAACTGGGAGTTTGGTATTTTTCTTAATATAAATATAAGGAGATGTGGTATGATTGCCCATGAGACCACTATTCACCAGAATTCAAATGACGAAGATAAAAGCAATTATACAGTACCGTACGACCTTCAACAATGGGAAAACCCATACCGTAAAGTCAGCTTCTAGTATAAAAGACCCGACATAAAAAATGTGAATTATACAATACAATTTACGAAAAACAAATTTGACAGACAATAACCAACGACAACCACTGAATTACAGGCACCTGACTTGAGACATGCCCATAAAGAATATGGTGGGATTAAACATGTTTGTGAGTGATCAACTCTCCCCTAACACTCGAGACCAAATGTTTGGATAGTCAAAAATATAAAACGTTACAGAGCACACAAAAAAATATGTGATTAA
Organism: Mytilus coruscus; assembly: GCA_017311375.1. Lineage (NCBI taxonomy): Eukaryota > Metazoa > Mollusca > Bivalvia > Mytilida > Mytilidae > Mytilus > Mytilus coruscus. Next base: position 8,967,694 of record CM029598.1, read on the forward strand.
CTGATCATCCAAGATTTTCTATTGTAAATTTTTCCTAGGGTTGTTACCTAGCGTTGAATAGGCCCTTTCACGGTTATTTCAGCCATATTGAATAGGGGGCAGATTTTCATAATGGAGGTAAAAATGGTTTGAAAAATGCGGGAAAACATCATTAAAGCAGAACAGTTGCTTGGAAACATGCAAAGGATTTCCCGTACTTTCATACTATATCCACCTCTATACAAAAAAATCTGCCCCCATTCAATATGGCTATAATAACCGTAAATTGGCCTATTAGCATAATTACATACTTATATTTACTTGTAATCACAGACAGAATGCATTATCAAATTCGTGCCAGTACTGAAATGAGTATCGGGAACAGGCTATTGACTTTATTTTTTAAGCTGCGTTTTACATTATTGTTTTCATTCCTCGTGTATTTCGTCACTGTGCAAAATAGCATTTCATTTGCATCTATATATTACATATCAGATCCACACCATTGCATTGCCTTGCACTTATTTTGTTTTTAAGTAACTCAAAATAGTTCTAACGTCATCGCATTTGTGTGATATTATATATCAAGGTAAATTTTCGTTAAGCCAAACGTTTTGAAATTTTTACCTCAATATTTTTAAACTTAAAAAGTCCTTGTAACATATATAAATATTATCCAATATATCCGTTTTCAAACAGTTTACAGACCTTTTCATTCTTGGTTTCATCTTAAGAAAAGATTTGCATGTGCGCGTTTCCGATTTTTTTTTACTTACATTTGCTACACTTTTGTAAGAGTTTTTGTGAATTATTATCAACTTAGCTTTTACTTTATTTTGTTATAATTTTAGTTAATGAACATCAAATTTACATCAATAGAAAAAACGCCATCAGCCAATTATCTTTGACAGCCAGCTGAAATGTATAAATGCTTTCATTTGTAGTAATATAATCACAACATGCTGTATGTGCATGTCGCAAGTCAGAAACCTGTAAGTCAGTGGTTGTCGTTTGTTGCTGTATATTATATTTGTTTTTGTTTAAAGTGTTGTACATAAATCAGGCCGTTAGTTTTCTCTTTTGAGTTGTTTTACATTTTGGCATTTCGGGACCTTTTATATCTTACTATGCGGTATGGGTTTTGCTCATTGTTGAAGGCCGTACGGTGACCTATAGTTGTTATCTTCTATGTCTTTTGGTTTCTAGTGGAGAGTTGTCTCATTGGCAATTATACCACATCTTCTTATTTTTATATTATCATTGAGCAGACATATCTCTTATGTGAAGTTCATCTTCTTAGTACACGACAAAACATTGAAACATTATCAAAGATAAAAACAAATGGGACCTTCCCAAAGTTGAAAATGGTCAAAAAGTATTTTCAAACTCGTCTTTCGTTATTGTTTTATTATATAATTATAAGTTATATCACTCTGTACATGAATTTGATTGAGAAATATTTGATTTATGACTTTATTTAACTAGAAATGAGTTGACATAATCAACTCAACTTCCGTTCATGTATATTTCATCAAATTTCTCTTATAAATAAATTTACATGACAAAGATGCACGGTATGAAATATTTCTTATGGTAATAAAGAGTTTTTTATGTAACTGTAGTAACTGTAAAACTAAGCATAAAACATTGATTTTGATTATTTCAGAAACAGGAAAGGACCAAACTGGGCATCACTGGAGCTATTTCGGTGATTCTGGTAGGTTGTTTTTTTTTACTGTTTGATATTTTAAATGCAATTATTATGTTAAGGCACTATTTCTTCCTAAAATTTTGGTCAAAGAATTCTCGAAACCAGCTCATCTTCGTTCTTATATGATATAGATCAATAGACTCGCTGCAAAATTGGGAAAAAAGATCTGATTATAAAATTCTCTTCTAAAGGAATAGGTACAAAAACAAATCCAATATGTTGCCTTAAATTCAAAAACATCATTAAGTATTGAGAATATATAACATGACATCCTTAAGATGTTAATTGAAAATTGTTTTATTAAGTAGTCGTAATCATACATTTTGTCTTACTTATTTCCGTCTGGTTTTCTTTCAACTTCCATATCATACAAATTTGCAAAAATAACGTGCTTTTGAGATCTTATCATTAATATTAAGATGGTAAAATTGAAGAAATATCTTTTGGTATAACACCTTGGCTTCCATTTTATTTTCAAAAAAACATTCAACATTAAAAGAGGACGAAAGATACCAGAGGGACAGTCAATGTGTCAATTTCGAATGTTTAAGGCATCAAAGTGACGTCACAAACGATATTTCTTTACTAGGGTGCCCAGATTATATTAATCTTTTTAGTTAATTATAATCATAAAATAAATTGATTTTCAAAGGCTTAAAGATTTTAACTATCTTTTTAACTCCATGGACCAAATATTACCTCTAGTCATACTTTCACCTGTAGGTGTTTGATACAGGAACGTTCGTTTATCAAAAAAATCAATATTGAGGTTTTATATTTGTTTCACTTCTGTCTGATTTATTATTGTAAGTATTTATAATTTTGATACTGATTTTTTTTTTTTTTTACAATGGTTACGTTTCCATAATTTAAGATAACATAGTTAGCGTAACTTCAAATCTCTGCAGAAATATACCTTCTGCGCTGACAGAAAAAAAAACCCTAGAGAATAGAGGAAGTCTTAATGGAGAGGTTTTGAGAGGTTTCGAGAATAAAATGTATTTTAAGACCTCCAGTAACAAGCTAATCAATTTAAAAAAATGGAAGTTTATTTGAAAATGTTTCAAGAAGAAGCTCTTACAGGAACAGAAATTCCAGATTACCGGAACCAGCTAATGCCGGAAGGAAAGTCAATTCAAAATTGTGTAAGAAAGTTGATTCGTAGCCATAAAAGATGAAACAGTCAAAAGTGAAACTGAAGACTTTTCTGTTGAAACACTAATACATGAATTGACATATTAATTCCTGTAAATTTTACTGTTTATAAAATGTTGAATTATCCAACCCCAATGAGACACAAGGCGTCTTTCAAGACAAAATCATTTTATCAACCAATACAAAAAATCATATTTACCTAAATCTAAACATCTAGACAAATGAAAGAAGTAGATAGTCGTTATGATTCAGACACAACAAATGAGCTAACATTATCTCGGAATGGGTACATACATTTGCACCAAACGCAAACGATTGACCATGTTAGTCATAAACACAAAGACTTTGATCCACCTACAGACGCAAATAGTAAATAGTAAATACTTTTGAATACGTCGAGAATTTCAACATGTTAAGTGACAGTAAATGTACAGTAAAAGAACATGTCAATGATATTTTATGTAAACACAAGAGTGCAGACAACTGGGCTGATGATACCCGCAGGAACGAAACATCCACCAGCAGTTCCATCGACCCAGTGGTTGTAAAAACGCATCAAAGATACCAGTCTAATAATTGGAATTTTGGATCCTCAATCCTCTTCAACTACGTACTTTATTTGGCCCTTACATTTTTTTTTATTCGAGCGTCACTGATGAGTCTTTTGTAGATGAAATGCGCGTCAGGCGTACAAAATTATCAGCCTGATATCTTTGGTGAGTTGTTTTCTTTTTGATACACTAGATGCCCGTTTAGTCTACTTGACTTATCAGTGGCGCTCTTATTAAAACAGTTGAAATGCCAAATAAAAAATGAAGTCGGAGAGCACGATGTTGACTAGTTTAGAACAAATTCCTATTTTAGTTTCGTCCCTTTATATGCCTTTTGATAGAAAGAATGCCCTTTTCCCTAGAGAAGACACATAAATGTTGAAATCCATGAGTTTATTCTTTGATTGGAAAGTGGTGAGACTGGAATAACCTTCATTATGTTTATATATTCAAAGATTTAAATTACAATATATTGCTATTTATTATATTAAAGAAAAATTGTTAAAACAATTTCAGGACCAAGTCATTGGTCGGATCACTACCCTCGTTGTAACGGACAAAGACAATCACCTGTTGATATTCGAACAGGTGATGTCGAGTTCGCATCTTGGTTGACAGAGCTACAGTTCTATGGATATGACAAGAACTTAGGTCAGGGAGAGCCTTGTACCATCAAGAATAATGGACATACAGGTACATGTATAAACCAATATTTGTTTTATAAATATATATATATCTACTGGAAATACTTAAATCTGAAAACATATATCCTTTTTTATCCTGCAAACAACTATTTTACTATGAAAATACAGGTAACCAATCAAACCGAAGCGATATACGAATAGTATACGTTTATAGTCTCCTGGTATCCATTCTGTTAGAAGCAAACGATAACATTCAAATTCCTGTTAACGTCACAGTTCAATTTTATGTCCTCTTTGCAATCCGCGTATAAGCAATGTCAGTTTCTTTAATTACGGAAATACAAACAAGTTTTCGTAAACTGAATGTAAATGTTACATTGCAGGATAAAACTAAATTGACGGAAAACATATATTGATTTTGCACTCGTTATGTGACAGGAAAACATGTATACTGTGTATATTTTAAGCGACATCCCAAATTTGAAACTGTCAAATATATATGAAGAAAATCAAGATTTGAAAATCGAGGTTTTTGTTATTTGATCAACATTACTTCAGGTAAATATTGTTTGTCTGTATATCTTATTATTATTTATAACTTGATATAGTATTCCATGTTTTACAGGTAATAATCTTGGACTTCACATGAACTTATCTCCAAATTTTCTAGATTAATTTAAACAGTAAAGTTCTTCACAGTGGTGTTATATTTGTGCTCCAAGGTAAACAATTAAAAGAAAAATACGTTAATTTATATTTAAGCAAGTATGGCTATCACACACAGTCTGAAGTTACGTGGAGCACATCTGAATGGCGATTATCAGCTAGCAGAAATGCATCTCCACTGGGGTTTTAACAACAGCAGAGGGTCAGAACACGCATTGAATGGGAAGAAATATCCTGCTGAGGTACTGAAACGAACATAAATATTATGAATTTATAATTTGCAAAAAAATATATATTTTAAGAGAAGGGATTTTGGAAAGATGCACACAAGACAATAATCCAGTGTAACACTATGAAATCACAAGTATATGAAAAGAACCGTGTTTTATTCGTAGTTTTAAATCATATATCACATTAATAAGTATACAATAGGTTATCAACACATGTTAATGAAAATAACACTACAACACTACAAAGCACCAAAAAATTAATCTAGTCAATTTGAATATAATTGCGTGTATCGCTTTACATTGATGATCATGGGAAGAACTACTGGTGTATTTTTTTTTTACACCAAGGTGTCGTAAAATGAAATTGGATACCCTGCATTTAGCATACTTTTTAATAACATATGGTCAAATCGCTGAAAGACCCCCCGTCTAAATTATTGAAAACTATCATTCTGCATTGACAATAATATCTTAGTGTAAATTAGATACACTTCATCGGGCTAACGCTCTCATAGGTATATCTTACTTTCTCGCGTATTTATATCCCCTATCTTTCCTTTGTTTGTTATGATTCATGTCAAGAATGTCTTTTTTCCGTTCCTTTGAAATCTATAATTAAACATACAATGAAAGCGGTATCTATTATTATCATAAAATATATTATTCCAGATCCACTTTGTTCATTATTCAACAAGATATGGTAATTTGTCAGAAGCTATGAAAATGCCTGATGGACTTGCAGTAATAGGGGTTTTTGTTGAGGTAAGAGGAGGATTTGTTTTAGTCAAATTTGGCGAATATTCATCACATACCTATATTGTATAAATATGCTGGTTGTAAACTCAACATTTATTTGAAAGAAAAGATGAAGCTGCAAAAAACTACAATGTGTGATGTATGTTTACACAGTTTTGGATCCCAATTATTGTCACATTCACCTAGTATGTCTGTTTCGATTGCTCATCCAATTTTGTCAATATAACAGAACTATAAACAACTGTTATACAAGACGTGGAAGGTTTATCTAGCTATAAAACAAGGTTTTACCCATCATTTTCTACGAAAAATTCCCTTACCAAGTCAGGAATATGGCAGATGTTTTACACTTGTTCCGTTGATTGATAGTGTTTGATTTTGTCAGGTTTTATGGACTTCCCCTTTTTGATTTTGTCAGGTTTTATGGACTTCCCTTTTGATTTTGTCAGGTTTTATGGACTTCCCCTTTTTGATTTTGTCAGGTTTTATGGACTTCCCTTTTGATTTTGTCAGGTTGTATGGACTTCCCTTTTGATTTTGTCAGGTTTTATGGACTTCTCTTTTTGGATTTTGTGAGGTTTTATGGACTTCCCCTTTTGATTTTGTCAGGTTTTATGGACTTCCCCTTTTTGATTTTGTGAGGTTTTATGGACTTCCCCTTTTTGATTTTGTCAGGTTTTATGGACTTCCCCTTTTTGATTTTGTCAGGTTTTATGGACTTCTCTTTTGATTTTGTGAGGTTTATGGATTTCAACTTTTGATTTTGTCAGGTTTATGGACTTCTCTTTTGATTTTGTGAGGTTTTATGGACTCCCCCTTTTTGATTTTGTCAGGTTTTATGGACTTCCCCTTTTTGATTTTGTCAGGTTTTATGGACTTCCCCTTTTTGATTTTGTCAGGTTTTATGGACTTCCCCTTTTTGATTTTGTCAGGTTTTATGGACTTCCCCTTTTTGATTTTGTCAGGTTTTATGGACTTCCCCTTTTTGATTTTGTCAGGTTTTATGGACTTCCCCTTTTTGATTTTGTCAGGTTTTATGGACTTCCCCTATTTGATTTTGTCAGGTTTTATGGACTTCCCCTTTTTGAATTTGAAATGGAGTATTTTTATTATACCTATTTTACACGAAACATATCATTATGGCAAAAATCATTTTATCTTACATTGATTCACTAAATATTTTATTTTGTATTCAGTTTTGGTACACAAAGTCTTATCAAATATAAAACTAACATGGTTTGGTATTTCAAAAATAATTGACTTTCAACACTCAATATCTCTTAGCTGTCTGAAACATTTGTTTCCCTCTTTCCAAAATTTAAAGTTCACGTCCGATTGTTTCATGTACTATATATTAAGCTATCGAGCATTTATGTTTACAAAACAGTGATTAAAATTAAACCTTAAATTAACGCTTAGAAACAAACACTAAATATTACTCAGAAACATCATATCCCTTCACTTCAATGTTTTTAACACTGAAAATTATGTTACTTAGAACTTGATAAACTGTCATAGTTTTTAAAACCACTGGGTCGCTTCTAGAACTGGTGAACGTTTCATCTCCGATGGTATCAATACAAAGTAATCAGTGCTCCTCAGCTGACATGAAATATCATTCATGCGGTCATTTTCTGTAAATTTATTCTTCATGAGATAATAAAACAATAAAAATACATAGGGTTTTCTACCGCAAGGCTTAGATAGTCAAATTTGACAATCCTTTTTAACAGTGTTAACTTTTCCAATGCCAACATAGGAGTTAAAGTCACAACTATCAGGCCATTGTATTGGTCCATCTTTTCGCACCATTCGTACTTTTTGTATTCTGAAACAGTACAAAATCGTATATGTATTTTCAAACACCCCTTTATACATCTATCAGAGCATAAAGAGATAAAGTCTAGATTTATTTATTTATTTTCAAATGGATGAATTCAAGCAAAGTTTGGCGGATTGAAAAGCTTATTTTAGTACTTTGTACGCTAAAACAAAGTTTTGATATTAAGATGGTTTTATACATTATAGCTCTCATTATTGATTATAATTACAGTTAGTACCAGAGGATACTTATGCCTTTGAACGGTTAGCAAATGGAATTAACAATATCCTAGAATATGGTATGTAATTTTCCGTTGGTCAGATCTAAAGTATGATTGTCTTACAACAGTTACTCTAATGCATTTTCCATTACGTTATATAAATTCGTCATGAATTGTATAACTGTAACAAGTAGGTTTTCAACTATTTTTTTAATACCGTAGTAGAAATGTGCTTTTTAACTTTCTTTTAATTTTCTTCATTTACTTTTATTATATTTCATTATAATAATTAGACAAGCAGTACTCGTAAATCAGTTTTTTTGTTTTTTATTTCCGTATTTAAGTTGCTTCAGGTGTTTGTACATTAGTCAGTATATTACAGTTATTAAGAGTTCACTACAATAATAGATATACAACAAAAACGTACCGCGTTTGAATTAAAAATCAAAAGGGAGATGTGAATTTAAAATAGATTTTTTATTTGCCAGGATAATTACATTTTATCATTTGTGACTGTATTGAAGAATCATCTCGAATGCGATTTCTTCGCTTGTCTGTTTATCTCCTTTAGATCGGATATATTCGCCAAACCCACTATTGTATTTTGTTTTACCACCAGATTTGAGAAAAAAAACGTCTTAAAACACGCTTAAAACGGCAGATGACACTGGTGGAGCAGAGATTTCTTACTCTTTCCGTTTTTTTGTCTGGTCGTGTTGCTCAATCCTATTTTCTCTGTGGGATATTTATTTGTCTGTTTGTCTTTTTTATGACAATATTTATTGCTTTTCGTCATTTTAATTTGCCGTTGTTATATTCCCTTTCTGGTTCTACATGAATGTTCTAATGGATGTCGGTATGTTATTTTTCATATTTAGTACGTTGTGGTCTTTAAAATCTAAAATGTTACCAATACATCAACAGGTCAAAGCAAGTACTGGATATAGTTACTGTTCACATTGTTATATCAGGCGGACGTCAGTCCTATAGATTAAACAAGAAGAGTGGTATATACGTTTATACTAAAAAAATAAATCCGTTTTTTTAAATCAGCAGTTAAGCTGATTATAGTTCCCTCTCAATGTTTAACATGTTTTAAGACCACCTATTTACAAACACAACCATCTTAATTATACCCCCGCTTTAAAAAAGTGGGGGTAAACTGTTTTACCTCTGTCCGTCCGTCCGTCCATCCGTCCGTCCATCCGTCCAACCATCCGTCCGTCCGTCCGTCCGTCTGTCCCATGAATATTTTTCGTCGCATTTTTCTCAGGAACTACACCATAAGGATTTCTGAAATTTGGTTTCAGGGTTTATATAAGTCAGCTATACCGTGTGATGCGTTTTCAGATTCATCACTCAACAACTTCCTGTTTACCGAACACTTACATCATTTTACACATGACATCCAAGTAGTTGAAAATTTTCGTCACATTTATCTAAGGAACTACATTACAAGGATTTCTAAAATTTGATTTCAGGGTTTATGAGTCAGCTTTACCGTGTGATGCGTTTTCAGATTCATCACTCAACAACTTCCTGTTTACCGAAATATTTGGGCGGGGGTATCATCAATGAGCAATAGCTCGCAGTTTCACTTGTTAATTCACGCGTACAGATAGATTTTAATTTGAATAATTGATTTTTCAATGCGCTAATACACCATTTTAAAATTTAATGACTAAACCTCCAAATCCTTGATAAAAAAATGAAAAGTAAACAGTGTCGACCTTAATTGAGAAGTTTTTGTAAAGTTGAAAAAAAATATTGTATAAGTCAACGACCAGCTAACCTGAACTTTCGACCGTCTTGTGCAAATATTTATGAAAACTACTAACAGATAAAGAAAAAACATTGTGAATATTGTTTGGGGAAAACAATACATATTGAAGGTCAACGAATGTACGATAAAAGCTTCCGACTATAATATTTTGTCGTGTGCTAATAAATCTGCATCAAAAGCGATGTGAATATATTTGTGAGTGAATGTGAATATAATATATAATCATGACTAACTCATTGTACCAGTCTTTATCCAAAGTATTCAATTGCCTCTTATAATTGCTCGTCCCCTGACAAAAATGTCTTCAAATCTCTAATAAAACACTTGATTTTCATTTATTCCTCTCTCATTTATCAAGCACACAAGCGCGTTTGTATATAACGCAGTAAATAATGACGTAACTGTCCGACACAAAGTCATGGAATAAAAGTTCATTTATAATATTAGTTCTAGAATATTCTGAAATAATTTGCACTGAAAAACATATGTGATTACTTGTGACTAATGGCATAAAGGGTGTAGAATATTTGTTCAAAAAGAAACATATTTTTGCAACAAATATCATAGCATTGTTTGAAACAAAGTTTCCAGGGAGAACTTCTGTTAGGTTGAGCAAATATATATGTTGAAATAACAACCCATTTTGATCTTGGTTCAAAATTACTATTAAATATAAATTTTCATAAAATATTTGTGTTGATTGTTTAAGTTACAACAGTAATAATAAGATGTTCAGAGCAGGGCAAGATTTTAAAAAATGCCTGGTCTTGTTTCAACTGTTTGTAAACAAAACCATGTCGTAAAACAATTGTTTAGATATGTCAGTGTATTCCAGGGAAGTAAAAATTTAATTTAATCTTAAATGCATAAGGTTTTAAGTTGTTGTAATTTATAAGTTGTATAGGTACTTTATTCTTTCATATAAAATTAACTGTAATGAATCTTTGTATCTGTGCTAATTACGAACAATGCATAACATTTGAATATAGTAATGTTTGCAATTTTTGTTCCCCAATACTTTCAGTTTTTAGTTTCCCTTTTATATCATGCTATCTTTAGTTCCTGACGGTTTTGCTTCTAGAACTACGGAGAAAGGTAAACCTTCGGTTAAATCTAAAAAACACTGTCAATGTAGACGTCAAAAGAGATCTTCAGTAACTAATAAAAATATAAACCTCATACATACAAAGTTCAAAATATAGATAATTTTATTTTACGAAGAGTAATTAAACAAAAATGTATGTATAACCCACTTCATGGACGCATAAACAGTGATGGTATTGGTTAAAGATGAGAATGTTATCGACCGGTAGAGAGGGACGGAAACTGTTTGATGATTGAACTTTTCACCAGACTTATATCTACACAATAATTATCAGTTATGAAGTGATGGGCGAGCCTTGTCCTTTAATTGAACTTATTAATTTTTTATACATGAGTTTTTCTGACATTACAAACAAACTCATGTATGATAATGACAACTAAATTGAAAGGTTGGTTTATTGATTGTCTATATTAAGTAACCACATATCATTTGAAAAAAAGGATTGCCTCAGATGTATTACGCATACACATTTTTTTTATCTAGTAAAAATAACTAGGAATTAAGTTTATGACGAATACATTGTATCCCTATCCCTATTTTGAAGAAGCACAGTAATTAAGCTTGAAAATTATTGTCTGGAATTTTTAGTTATCGGAAACTAAATGGTCAATTGAAACGAAACTTCAGTAATTCGGTACTGGCATAAAAATACGGATATTGTTTGATTTCTTGTCCGCATTTGACTATACTTTAGCTCCTTTTTGTGTGTATGTGATCAGCTATTCAACGTATGAATTAGGACATTAATTGTCGAAAGCACAACTGGTGCAGTAAAATTGGTATCGTTAATACTATTTAAATGCTAATTAATATTAATTGGCTGTACTTTTAGAACTGTTCAATGTTCCAGCGAGCTAGTCGTTATGACTCTCTCTCTCTCTCTCTCTCTCTCTCTCTCTCTCTCTCTCTCTCACTTCTAGAAATACAAAAATAATTGTTAAAAGAGATAAAATGTATATCTATATATATGTATATTATGAATGAGTAAAAGAAAGTATATGATATAGTCAATAAGACAATAACCACATAACACAAGAAAATAAAACTTATTCAGCTAAAAAAAAACAATAGACAAGTTTCTGTACCTTAAAATGCTGAAGAGGATAACATGATAACCGAAAAGTTAAACAGTAAAGTATACCACAACAGTAAAACAATACTATATTATACCATTTCAAAGAAAAATCGCAGCTTCTGAAATCGGCATTCACATACCGGTATGATATTGTGGGGATTTTTAAGAATGATAAAAACATATAAAAATATATGCTTCAAATCTTGTACCTTTTTGACTGAAATATTATTATGTTTGTTCACTGAAAATATGTTATATGACAAACACGTTTTATTCCTGTTTTCATATTGTTAACTTGTGATATGCTATCACAGAATTTGTTTTGATTTTGGTAAATTCGCTTACAAAAAAAAACAGTCGTAAACACAAAAAAGACAATCACAATCTTTCGGTTGAAGCGCAACTGACAACACCAAGTAAAAAAACACGAAAATACAAACAACGGATACAAAAGATAGGGTTTACATTTTCTCATGGTAAACTTTCCATTGTGATGTAGTAGCATTTCTCCAGCACCTATACATAAGTATTAATTTCCCGGTTTGTGTTAGATATTTGCAGCTTTAAAGAAGGTTTTTACACACAGGGTTGTTAATGATAAGGTTTGCATGATTTTTTGAATAGTTTAACAGACAAAATACTGATATAAGTGACCGTTAGGGAATATTTGTGTCACATATACATGTTAATCTTTCCTCTTGTCACAGCCACAATTTGTCCTCATTTTTGTTTTGATGACAATATTCATTGCGACTATTCGACAAGCAGGCTTTTACTTGCCAAGTCAACCGGAACAGTCCTGCAGTTTCAAGTATATTTCATACAGCAAGTAAATAGTGTAAAAAACTCATGATAGATACCAGGATCAAAATTTTGTACGCCAGACTCGTGTTTCGTCTAAAAAAAGACTCATCAACGACGCTCGAATTAAAAAAGTTCAATAAGGTCAAAAATAAATACAAAGTTGAAAAGAATTGCAGACCCAAAATTCCGAAAGGTTTGACATATAAAGCTACGATAAAAGCACAATCTTGTACAATTTCAAAATTATTTTAATGTAAAGAATTTTGAAATATTGGTATTAAAGTTCGAAATGAGTGTCATTATTTTAAGTGTGCTCAACATTCACAGAAATAGTTATATGCAAATGGCTTATATACCTTAAAGTAAATCGTTCAATAGCATACCAAATTTCCGTTAATTCCTTGACGATTCCACAACAATTAGAAATCATCATGAAAGCCAGCCTTCAAAATTCAGAAGGGCACAGACGTCGAACTTTGTAACAACAACATCATCTAGAGATATTATATTCGGAATTAGACTTGTATATTTATGTTTCATAGGTAAAAAGGCGAATGTTTCCAATGTAAGGATGCTTGACTTTTTACCACAGCGGAAGAATGCATTTTATCACTACAGGGGAAGTCTTACTACTCCACCGTGTTACGAAAGTGTCATGTGGTTTGTAATGGCTGACACTATTCCTATGTCTGAACGACAGGTAAATAAATCTATGTACATATACAAGTCATCGCCGTAATTAGTATTATCTTTTTTTTTTTTAGTTTCTTCCTTTACATCATAAACACAAAAACACAGCACTGGTCTTCATATAAAAATCATGGGTTACTATAGATTGACATATCCAATCTTAAGGCGTGATCGAACAACACAATATTTCACGCGTATGCGTAGTGCACGCGTAAATTATCATTGTTGTTCGGTCAAGTGTTAATCATTTTTTTTAGATATTGGAATTGTTGTATCAGTTTTTTACTACATTAGCTTTACATGTAATTAAATATACAATGAAATGATCAATCTTTTTCTTCCTGTTTTCACTTTGTTTTGATGCACCATTAATAACACCGTCTTGACAACACCTTTTGTGTCATTCTTAATCTAGGTAACTTGTTATTAGGTCTTAAAACTATGTCAATAGACTATTTAACATGGGTTGAATTGCCTATTTTTTGTACGAGGTTATATTCTCTATGATGCATACCCATTTGATATTATACGATTGTAAATCATTATCTTAACTCGGGCGTTAACTTGATTAAAGGCAATGAAGCGTTAAATATAGGTCAAGATTAATTACCTTTTTGGGAATGCTTTTATTTCCAGTTACACTCCTTGCACGTATTAATACGTATTCATTCAACACTGACTTTCAAATATTCGGTTCGAGCGTTCTGATGGAGGTGAATCCAGATAAGCTCTTCGGACAAACAAAATTTATAAACTTTTTTTTTTTTTTTTTTTTTTATTTGCATCAAATTATACGATTGTAGGTCACTCACAAATTAGGATAAAAAACGTTAATCCTAATGTAAAATTTTAAAAATGTGTTAAAACAACCGAACCACCGAATTGTATTGGTGTCTCACAATGCATCTGGACATCAAACAATATTGCTTTGCGTTTGATATTTTCCTAAATATTTGAAATGGCTATAGACGCATATGGTGTAAATGGCACATAGCTTTGAAAATCTCTGATCTGTTTATTCAAACCTTGTCTAGATTCGGGACGGTTAACGGCTTGACATAAGATGTAGAAACTTATTAATTATTGAATACCATGTATAATATGTAGATTTCTTTCCTGATATCATTGTCGTTAGTTTTATGATCTTTGAAAGTCTTATTGAGCCCAACGACACATGTTCATCAAAAGCAAATATTATGTTGTCATGTAATGGCTTTATAAGGGACTTCCCGTTTTCAATTTTCCTTGGAGTTCGATATTTTTGTTATTTTACTTTTTTCAAAAAACGATTCTTTTGTGTTCTTTTGGGGTTTTTTCTTCAACTTTTGAGTTTTTTACATTTTCCTTTGTATCGCCTGCATCGTTTTTTATTTCCTCAAAGAAAGATTATGAAACTTTATCTGTAAATAGAGAATTAATGGTTCATTTTAAAATCTTTTTGGAGGGTAGTCTGAAAACAAGGTGCAGAAACCTTCCATAAACCTGCAAGTAATGTTTTCATCTAGGGAACTTTGATCTTTAATTGCTTTTTATCTTATTTCTTATACATTTTGTAGTTAACTTTTGATGAGGCCGGAAAAGTAACTTCGTACAAAACACAAGACAAGTATTCTTCACATTTCTATATATAAAAATGTCTAAAACTGTCATGGTTTTGTAACAAATGTATAAAAATTCTGGTGCACAATGCTAAGCCATTTATTTTCGTTTTACTTTGTTTATTAAAGCTTGATAGGTTTAGACATCTGCAAGAGAAAGTGCACGAACATGTTGCTGCTACGGGAAAGGCCCACTCTGTTTCAAGTCGAGTTTTTAAATCGGACCCAGTCTATATAAGGGAAAATTGTAGGCCACTACAGCCATTGAATGGTCGAAAAGTTTACAGCAACATAATGTCATTACAACGCCCACAACTACGTGATTTTGAGCTTCCGTCGGTCAAAGTTAGTCCGATAAGACATAATTATTTACCACAGGATCCAAATAGAATGTCGTCTAATAACCATGCCAATTCCGGAACAGATTACATATTTCGTGGATTGTCACCGAATTCAAACAACCATCAAAGGCAAAGTTCATTTAATGGGGTAATATCAAATGGAAACAGTCTGCTCATCGGTAATATCAAGTCAAGTAATATCAATGGTGCCCTTTATCAACATTTACGACCGGACCAGCAATATCCTAGACAAAGCGGTCCCGTAAATAAAATTAACACAGGACATGCCTTCAGCAATGGCAACAGTGAACGTATGCATGTTTTCAAAACCCCCGAAACAGCTTCGGTTCTCTCCGATCGTCGGAATGCAGGAAAGTCAGGCCCTTTGTTGGACTATATATTCACACAGATGAACGGACTCGCTAAACCGAACACTCAAAATCAAAGACACTATCACGCAAATGATCATCCAGGGATAGCACAGCCCAAAGACAGGATATTTGCTGGACTTTCTGATTTTCTAGCCAATCCGGTGCATTCAGGGGTTTTGTCAAATCCTGTTGTAAACAACAACTATATACAATCATCTAGTAATGGTAACTTCAACAACAATAATCCAAATAATTTCAACCAACAGAAGCTAATATCAAACAAATATGGAAACCATTTGCAGAAGCATATGGGTCAAATATATAATAACCATCATAACGTTCATCCAAGTCCCGCTTCTTATCCCATACCTCCGTCGCAGAATTACCAAAGACCCGGAAATTATGTACCAGCTAAAATGTATCCTGACTACCATCAATCAAGGTAAAACAAAATATGAACACAGTTGAAGCATATAAGTGTCATATATATAAAACTAGTAATACTGCAAAGGGGAATTCGAATTATTTGTATTCATATACCTATGTATTTATATACTTCTATAATGCATGACTTATACAAATTATGTTATGAATAATTTAACATTTTCATTAAGCATTGGTGGCCTTCGGCTGTTGTCTGCTCTTTGGTCGGGTTGTTGTCTCTTTGGCATATTCCCCGTTTCCATTCTCAATTTTACACATAAACTTTATTTTTATTTTATTATATTTTCTTGAATAGTAATGTCTGAAAAACGAAGCAATTTTATAACATAATTCGTTGTATTGCCTTGATGAAATTCATTTTTAGCAGAAACAACAAAATCGTTCCCTTTGAAACTAAATATATATTCTTTTCAGAAATGGAAATTGTAAGCAGATCTTAATTTCTCGTTGGTTTACTTTAGTAGCCTGTTGCACTAGCACTAGCATTCACAAATTAGATATTAGAATAGATCTTTATTCACAATTTGTTACATGACTTGTAGAGCCATAATAACAAAACAGGTAATTGCGTAGCACATCACTGCTTTATACAATCTCGCTAAGCAAGGAAAAAATCAATATTTGTAGCTTGTAAATACTTTGCTTTTTGCATTGCAGTGTTAAACATCATGGTTCATGTGAAATGAAAGATCTCCAATAGCACCACACAACACAAACGTTTGCCATACGGTCATTCTAATGAATATTTATACAATTCGAGACTCCCATTTTCTCTAAATTCCTGGTACTTTAGTTATCCGTCAAATACATGACTTGCCAGTGTTTAACTTATACAGACTTTTATTTTAAATTAAGAAGTGCATGCAGTCAGTTTTTATGTAAGCATACGTATGGAGTAATTGTTTACGTTGGGTTTTTATACTGAAGTCTTGGAGAAAATTGTGTGCTTAGGGAGCTACCATTTGATTTTTATGGGGGCTAGAATGAAAAATTTTGTCCTGCTTATTTTTTTGTTGTAATCTCTGTCCTGCCTTTTTATTTTTTACTCTATTCGGTCCTGCCTTTTTTTTTAACTAGTTTATCCTGACTTTTTTTTACACAAATTGTCATCCTGCCTTTTTTTTTTACCAAGTTGCTCATCCTGCCTTTTTTTTTTTAAAAGTCCTGTCCTGCCTATTTTTTTTAAATTTCATCCCAGCCACCCCATAAAAATCAAATGGTAGCTCCCTTATTGGAAACTTTTACAGAGTGAATACCTTGACATTGAAACACATTTCAAAAGGTTTTAACTTTAGAACAAATACTGCATTTTGGAAAATCTGACTAAACAAAGTAAATAACTTGACACTGAAATGCTACATCTGATTGGCTTCTGAACTAACTGAGCGTTAATTCTTTAAAGCAATAAGCATTCATTTAAATCAAAATGTTCTAGATTCTGTGTACAACCCATACTTGAGATTCTAAAAGATTGTTTGATCTTATCTTACATATTTATGTAAACTTGATGTGAGATGATATATATGAATTATAGGGATGAATGCTTGATCTTATCTTACGTGTTTGTGTAAACTTGATGTGAGATGTCAAATATCAATTATAGGGGTGAATGGAAAGAAAGAAGTGTTTTCTACGACGAATTTTTTTAACATGTATATGCATCACAGATAGTATGAGACAAAACCAAGGTAACGATGTAAATGACTGCTTGTAAAGTATTTCAAGATAACCAGTTTAATATTAGTATATCAACCAAGTATTTTTATCAGAAGTTAACATTATTCAACATAACTCTTCAGGAAAAATTACAGGAATTCTTAAACCTTACTAGCAATACTGATAATTTCAGCTCAGTTCTCTAGCTCTAAAAGTGTTTAGGTGGAAACTGCACAGTTTTGAGAAAAGAAATTATGTCATTTACAAAACAATGATCAGCGTATAATGAAGTGCTGGTCTATTATTTTAACACTATCTAGTAATATAATTTGTATGCGATACATAACCCGAATAATTCATACCGTCCCCGTAAGCGATCTCTCGCAATAGAGAGTTAATGTAGCCATTGTAGATCGTCGGATAGCACGATACACAGGTAAATATTCGGTTGCTTATTTTTAATTCATGAACTTTTTCTTTGACTTATCTAAATGTTCATTAAACTGTATATACTGCATGCACACTTTATGTAAAATAACATGATGAAAATATTCTAAACCTTGTTCACGGTGTAGAATGGTAACGGACTTATCGGGTTTTTGTCGGCGTTTCCGCACTAATCGGGTTCGGCAACGGACTTATCGCGTTTTGTTTCCAGACAGTGTGACACAAAATGAGCCAAATAGACGAAAAGAAGTCGTTAGTGTTTATGTTTATACGATCACGGAAGGCACCGATGATCTAAGTTTGCAAAATTTTCATTTTGCTTCGGTACCACTCTTGGCTTTTCAAAGAGCTCCACAGTAAACAGGACAACCGGCTGAACACAGCTACTAATGTTGTGGTTTCCGTTCAAATACACAGTATATTAGAATGTGGACTTTTGTGCTCATTTATTTCATGCAAAATACATATTAGAACCACTTGTGTGCATTCAAAACAAAAATATCATATATTAAAGCTTTTTCAAAATTGCTTGGCAGTGGACTAATCGGGTTTCCCTAAAATGACGTGTTTTTGGCACCGAACTGTTGGGGTTTATTGAGCAAAGGACTTTTGTCTTTTATTGTTTTAACAGGGTAAAAGTGATGTTTTCGTATTTTTGTTTGTTTGGGAAATGAAAATAAAAGATTTGAAAACCCCATTTGACATCTTGTGCTAGAATATACAAGTCTGGAACTTATCACGGACAAGTGTTTTTTCAATCTTGATTTTTACATTATGATAGAAAATAAAGGGACATTGAGTAAAAGTACACCGGTATGGGGTAATATCATATGCAATGCCAAACAAAACACAAATGGTCAAGGAATAAGGCTTTTATTTCTGCTCTTTCCCAGATTAACATGTGCAGGTCTATTGATAGATGTTTCGAAAAGACACATTCATTCCGGCGTAATAGAAAAGACAGGTTAATATTAATGTCTCTCGTTTAAATGCAAGGCCAAGGGCAAGGATGTTAAAAATAATCAGCAACATCCAATTTAATTTTAGCCTATTTTACGTTACATGATTTATATATATCTAAATATATATATTCATACCAAGTCTTCTTTCGACGTATTCATAATGATGCATGTATGAGTGAAGCTTTATGTTTCAGTCATGAAAACAATTGTTGATGGAGCCGGTAAATAACTGTGACAACCTAAATTATGAACCCATTTAGTCTTAGATGCATGATTGTTTTATTAGTTGTTAGTGGCTTTGAACTAGTTGTCAGTTAACTGCGAGTACTCACAGATCTGTTCCTAGTGTTTTTTGTTGTTGGGATGTACAAGTACCCGGCCACGTCAACTTGTATTTTTGTCCATCTGATGAGTTAAGACTTTTTCAACTGATTTTTATAGTTCGTTCTCATGTTGGACTGTTCTACCACTGTCCCAGGTTAGGGGAAGGGTTGGGATCCCGCTAACCGTGATGTTTAACCCGCAACATTATGTATGTATGTGCCTGCCCCAAGTCAGGAGCCTGTAATTCAGTGGTTGTCGTTTGTTTATGTGTTACATATTTGATTTTCGTTCATTTGTTTTATATAAATAAGGCCGTTAGTTTTCTCGTTTGAATTGTTTTACATTGTCATTTCGGGGCCTTTTATAGCTGACTATGCTCATTGTTGAAGGCCGTACCATAATTATGACGTCTTGAAAGGCTATTTATTATATTTTTTCTTTCTTTGACGCCTTACATCGTCGCAGAAGGGCGTCAAGGCAAAAATTTAGAATTGCCTTCCCAGACGTCATAATTATATGGACTAGAAACCTTAAATTCCTGCTATGAGGACGAGATACTGATAGAATCCCACACATTTGTTTGTGGATTAATAAAATATATCATTGCGTGATGTGTGATTAATGTATAAAGTAAGAGGTGATTAACCCAGGCGGAGTAAACACATAGACTGACTGAGAAGATAGGAGTCTCCATATTCATTTGCGCACAAAAGTCCGGTGCTAATAACACAAAAGTCCGGTGCCACTAATTTTCAAATTAACCATCATTTAAGACCTTAATAGTGCATGAAACAGTTCCGAAAGGGAAAATGTCTACATTTAATGAAAAATAACCAAAATTTACTTAGAAAAGAAAACAGCATGCTTAAAACATGCTTCAATTAGACATCTTTCCATGAAAAATGTTTGTTTTCAAGTTCGGGTACCACGTTGGTGAAACAATTTGAAATAAATCGTAGCTTCCATGAATATATGATTAGCTAGCCAGCAAAATAAATAATTTCCCATTCCGTGACATCGAGCTTATTTGGAAATATCAATTCTGCTTTAATACAAGTTGAAAGAAATAACCACTTACGCCAAATGTTGTCATCTGAAAACGCGATAAGTCCGTTGCCGAACCCGACTAGTGCGGAAACGCCGAAAAAACCCGATAAGTCCGTTACCATTCTACACCGTGTTGTTTTATAGCAAATTTTCCATGAGCTCTCTGTACTTTCCTCTTTTCCTCTTTTGAGCAATATAAAGCACTGTAAAACAACTTGCTTAAAGAGTTCGATATAAAGATAAGAATTCGTTTTATTTCTTAAATTTTATTAGTAAGATCATTTTTATTCTTTTATTTTTGTATACATATTATCATACTTTAAAATTGCACATTTATCCCTTTTCTCCCGTTTTTGCAACTTTATGCACTGCTAATTCATAGATTTATTCAATTTGATGATTTATTTAACCACTCTAAAAATCAAATGTATTGTTTCTCTTTCCTGCTTTTGTCATGTTCCTTTTGCATGGCTTTGGCAGTGACATTGCTTTCACTCGATTTCTCTTTTTGTTATCGAAAGGTATAGATTTGAGAGTCAGGGGCGAGTAACAAGAAACTTCTCTTAAAGTTCTCGTAAGTCATAGTTTACGATAGCACAAAGAGAGCGCTAAGAGTCTTTTAAGAGTGTAACCAGAACCATTCTTTCCTCGCCCTTTTCTTTCTCTTAACTGGTTTAAGAATGCCCTTAAGGCGGTCTCATTCTAAGCATACTTACTAACTTTTCGTCCTGTCAATCAACGTTTTCATTCTTTGATTTAGCCATTGCCAAATAAAAATCTCTCGTGCGTTTTGAATTAACAAGATTTTTTGCTTACATAGTCTATTAATGATCATGATAAAGTTAACAACGTGGGAAATTTAAGAGAAAAAAGAACATGCTGGCTCAGTGCAAAAGACGGAAACCGAACTTTAAACAAAAGGAATAGGAAATTCGGCTATATCCTGAATTAAGGATCAGTATATATAAGACAATTGTTAAAATATACATAAAAACAATAGGGTCTCTTTGGGGGAGTATCAGGAAAAATGGGTCTTGGTATATTCATGGAGGTAAAAAAAAAAAGGAGAAACGGTTTTCTTTTCAAAATGAAATTTTTCTTTTATTCAATACAAACAAATAGTTTAAATTAAACAATTACAGGTTTAAAAAATCAAATTTCACCTATATTTAAAATCGGTGAGAAAGGGGGTAGGGATATAACAATTAGTCACATGTGCTGGCTCTGTCTAACCGATAGTTCTTGATAATTTTTCCATCCGTCAAAAAATCAAAAAGATTTAAGCGGTCACGGAATAAACATCTTGTAAAACGATCTTGATTTCTTCGCATGTTATTCATCATATGAAAAACAAGCTCCATTTGCATTCAAAGATTAGTTTATGGTGGATAGAGCCACACTTACATTAAAACGTGTTAAGTAAGAATCGTGTTACGCTCGTAAATTTTTAAGTTGATGCAAAGAGTTCTTACTAAAGGACGAAAAAAATAAAATGTTTTCGAGTTACCTTTATTAATAAATTATGATAAGGGGTGCAAAGAATTCCCTTAAATCCGTAAGAAATTCGAATGTGTTAAGGGCTGTCAATCCTTCTAAGATTGATATAAGATTGCTTCTTGTTACACTCTTAGTCACTAGGACAGTCTTAAGATGATCTTAGGTGCTGAGAGAGCGTCTTGTTACCGGCACCATATTAGTAGCATTATCTTACTGCATGCTTTTTGCATTTGGGGTATGAATCATTTCAATATAATATGCATGTAATGCAACGAAGACAAATCAATTATTTTGGGTGAAAAATTACCAATTACAATCATGATCATGTTTATGTTTAACTTAACACATTACGCTGCATGTGTAACACATAAAATTGTTAACGCTGCAGGAAAATAGTGTGCACTCCTCGACGGCATAAGATTGTTGGTTAGATTCACGACCAAAAACAAAGCAGCATATCAAACAAACAGAATAAAAAAAGTTGGTACAAAGTCGGAAGATATCTTCCAGGAAAAGTTACAAGTCTTTCTACAGACTTATATGGTGTGAGCTAGTACGTTAAATATTCTACAGACTTATATGGTGTGAGCTAGTACGTTAAATATTCTACAGACTTATATGGTGTGAGCTAGTACGTTAAATATTCTACAGACTTATATGGTGTGAGCTAGTACGTTAGATATTCTACAGACTTATATGGTGTGAGCTAGTACGTTAGATATTCTACAGACTTATATGGTGTGAGCTAGTACGTTAGATATTCTACAGACTTATATGGTGTGAGCTAGTACGTTAGATATTCTACAGACTTATATGGTGTGAGCTAGTACGTTAGATATTCTACAGACTTATATGGTGTGAGCTAGTACGTTAGATATTCTACAGACTTATATGGTGTGAGCTAGTACGTTAGATATTCTACAGACTTATATGGTGTGAGCTAGTACGTTAGATATTCTACAGACTTATATGGTGTGAGCTAGTACGTTAGATATTCTACAGACTTATATGGTGTGAGCTAGTTTAGATATTCTACAGACTTATATGGTGTGAGCTAGTACGTTAGATATTCTACAGACTTATATGGTGTGAGCTAGTACGTTAGATATTCTACAGACTTATATGGTGTGAGCTAGTACGTTAGATATTCTACAGACTTATATGGTGTGAGCTAGTACGTTAGATATTCTACAGACTTATATGGTGTGAGCTAGTACGTTAGATATTCTACAGACTTATATGGTGTGAGCTAGTACGTTAGATATTCTACAGACTTATATGGTGTGAGCTAGTACGTTAGATATTCTACAGACTTATATGGTGTGAGCTAGTACGTTAGATATTCTACAGACTTATATGGTGTGAGCTAGTACGTTAAATATTCTACAGACTACGTTAAATATTCTACAGACTTATATGGTGTGAGCTAGTACGTTAGATATTCTACAGACTTATATGGTGTGAGCTAGTACGTTAGATATTCTACAGACTTATATGGTGTGAGCTAGTACGTTAGATATTCTACAGACTTATATGGTGTGAGCTAGTACGTTAGATATTCTACAGACTTATATGGTGTGAGCTAGTACGTTAGATATTCTACAGACTTATATGGTGTGAGCTAGTACGTTAGATATTCTACAGACTTATATGGTGTGAGCTAGTACGTTAGATATTCTACAGACTTATATGGTGTGAGCTAGTACGTTAGATATTCTACAGACTTATATGGTGTGAGCTAGTACGTTAGATATTCTACAGACTTATATGGTGTGAGCTAGTACGTTAGATATTCTACAGACTTATATGGTGTGAGCTAGTACGTTAGATATTCTACAGACTTATATGGTGTGAGCTAGTACGTTAGATATTCTACAGACTTATATGGTGTGAGCTAGTACGTTAGATATTCTACAGACTTATATGGTGTGAGCTAGTACGTTAGATATTCTACAGACTTATATGGTGTGAGCTAGTACGTTAGATATTCTACAGACTTATATGGTGTGAGCTAGTACGTTAGATATTCTACAGACTTATATGGTGTGAGCTAGTACGTTAGATATTCTACAGACTTATATGGTGTGAGCTAGTACGTTAGATATTCTACAGACTTATATGGTGTGAGCTAGTACGTTAGATATTCTACAGACTTATATGGTGTGAGCTAGTACGTTAGATATTCTACAGACTTATATGGTGTGAGCTAGTACGTTAGATATTCTACAGACTTATATGGTGTGAGCTAGTACGTTAGATATTCTACAGACTTATATGGTGTGAGCTAGTACGTTAGATATTCTACAGACTTATATGGTGTGAGCTAGTACGTTAGATATTCTACAGACTTATATGGTGTGAGCTAGTACGTTAGATATTCTACAGACTTATATGGTGTGAGCTAGTACGTTAGATATTCTACAGACTTATATGGTGTGAGCTAGTACGTTAGATATTCTACAGACTTATATGGTGTGAGCTAGTACGTTAGATATTCTACAGACTTATATGGTGTGAGCTAGTACGTTAGATATTCTACAGACTTATATGGTGTGAGCTAGTACGTTAGATATTCTACAGACTTATATGGTGTGAGCTAGTACGTTAGATATTCTACAGACTTATATGGTGTGAGCTAGTACGTTAGATATTCTACAGACTTATATGGTGTGAGCTAGTACGTTAGATATTCTACAGACTTATATGGTGTGAGCTAGTACGTTAGATATTCTACAGACTTATATGGTGTGAGCTAGTACGTTAGATATTCTACAGACTTATATGGTGTGAGCTAGTACGTTAGATATTCTACAGACTTATATGGTGTGAGCTAGTACGTTAAATATTCTACAGACTTATATGGTGTGAGCTAGTACGTTAAATATTCTACAGACTTATATGGTGTGAGCTAGTACGTTAAATATTCTACAGACTTATATGGTGTGAGCTAGTACGTTAAATATTCTACAGACTTATATGGTGTGAGCTAGTACGTTAAATATTCTACAGACTTATATGGTGTGAGCTAGTACGTTAAATATTCTACAGACTTATATGGTGTGAGCTAGTACGTTAAATATTCTACAGACTTATATGGTGTGAGCTAGTACGTTAGATATTCTACAGACTTATATGGTGTGAGCTAGTACGTTAAATATTCTACAGACTTATATGGTGTGAGCTAGTACGTTAAATATTCTACAGACTTATATGGTGTGAGCTAGTACGTTAATATTCTACAGACTTATATGGTGTGAGCTAGTACGTTAAATATTCTACAGACTTATATGGTGTGAGCTAGTACGTTAGACTTATATGGTGTGAGCTACAGACTTATATGGTGTGAGCTAGTACGTTAAATATTCTACAGATATTCTACAGACTTATATGGTGTGAGCTAGTACGTTAGATATTCTACAGACTTATATGGTGTGAGCTAGTACGTTAAATATTCTACAGACTTATATGGTGTGAGCTAGTACGTTAAATATTCTACAGACTTATATGGTGTGAGCTAGTACGTTAAATATTCTACAGACTTATATGGTGTGAGCTAGTACGTTAAATATTCTACAGACTTATATGGTGTGAGCTAGTACGTTAAATATTCTACAGACTTATATGGTGTGAGCTAGTACGTTTAATATTCGTTACATAATGTTGGTCATGTAAAACTTATCCAAGTTACCATTCTTATTATGTGGTAGGCCAGACGCGAGTTTCGTCAGTGGCGCTCAAACAGTTTGCAGGTCAAATCAAACACACAAATACTGTTTTAGTTCTGAACATCATTGGCTTTAAAATATTCGGCTTTAAGCGTTCCTGATGAAGGTAAATCCAGAAAAGCGCATCCGATCCCTGACATTTATAAAGTGTTTATTCCTTAATTCTTTTAAGACCTTTAGACTGACCATTTTGCTGGAAATCGTATGCTCCTTATTATATTTGATGAAACATCCAAAAAAGGAAAAACGGAAAGAAGTTTTTCGTCGCCATGATGTTGGTGGTTTTTCAGGGCAATAGCATATAGACCCACTGTATGCTACCTTTAATAAAATACTAATAAAGAACATCAAGGATTCGAAGCGTTTTTGAAATGAGTGAATCAAAAATCATTGGATCGTACATATTCAAATTTGACTATATACAATTTGGACATATCCATCCTTTGCACTATTTTGCTTGGTGAACAGCTCTACAGACTGATATGTTCATAATTGAATTACAATGTATGCTCACCAGCCGGATGTATATATATATGCTCACCAGCCGGAATATATATATATACCAGCCGGAATATATATATATATATATATATATATATATCAACAGGGCTTTACTGAGTAGTATCTCGAGATTTTCAGATAACTCATGAGATGTATACGGAAATGTAGTCAATTGATGAATCTATATGATATATTACCGATTTGGTTTTGTTTGTTGGTGTTTGTGTTGCTCAGTCTTTAGTTTTCTATGTAGTGTTTTGTATACTGTTGTTTGTCGTTTAAGTTTTTTTGTTAGTTTTTTTTTTTTGCCATGACATTGTCAGTTAGTTTTCGACTTATGCGTTTGATAATCCCTTTGGTATCATTTTTTTAACGATGTCTTAATTGTCAGTATCAACAACATTGCCACATAGACATAGGATACACGAGAGATTTTAAATGATATAGAGTAGTATTCAATTCAAGGTATTGAAAAATGCTCTTTGTATTTGACTTAGTTAACAAGACACTTTATTATTAAATTAGCTTATTTGAGTATGCTCGAGAACAAAAATATTGATACTGGAAAAAAACAAAACAAAAATATAACAGTGTTGCTATAGTCTGCATATAACGTATTGGGGTAGTGTCGACAAAGGTTTAGTTCTAGATTATGACCTGTAAACTTACGGGAATATATAATGAACTATTTTTTAGGACTGTACCTGAACTAATGAAATTGAATGCTTCGTGCTAATAGCAAAGACTGTGCTTACTTTGTCGACACAATGGTGCTTAGTATGATGATATCTTTTAATCTTCATCGTGTCGTTTTCAATAATTAAACTAATACAGATGAATAACAATTGCTATGAAAGAAATGAATGGAGCAAAGTATTAACTCGGCTGCTTTGGAATGGGAAGCAGTTTCTAATCAAATTGTAAAGAATGCAATCTTTTATTGGAATATATGTTTATCAATCTATATTTTCATTATAAATTAAAAATCAAGTGAATAAGTATTTTTTTTCAATTTAAGTTCAAACTTAAGATTAAAGTTAAGGTTAACAAAACCAGGTTTAATCCACCATTTTCTACATAAGGAAATGCCTGTACCAAGTCAGGAATATGACAGTTGTTTTCCATTCGTTTCATGTGTTTGAGCTTTTGGTTTTGCCATTTGATAAGGGACTTTCCGTTTTGAATTTTCCTTGGAGTTTGGTATTTTTGTTATTTTACTTTTTAAGACTATCTATACAAAGTACTGCATAAACAGTATATTAAACCAAAAAGTATGCTAACTTGTTTTTATCTTTTTTCAGCTTTGACAGTTTTTGGATATGGCCTTTCCTGATCAACCATACTATAAAAAGATGTGCTAAGATAATAGAAGATATAAACACAAAGAAAGATATAGCACCAGAAACTATCAAAATGTTTGATTGTTTTGGACGTAAATGTGATTTAATTGAATATGTTATGTATCTTGTTTTTCTTCTCTTGTTTCCTTATAGGTAAGGTTAAGAAATGTTTTTAGAAAGCTTAAACAATATTATGTTTTGAGATTGACTTTGGATAAATTAAGATATATCAGTTCGGAAACAGAATTTAGTACAAATATATCAATGTTCGGTTGGGATCAATTCGCAATTGAGTTTGACTGCTGCATTTGAGATTTGGTGTAGTAGAAGTTATTTCAGTTTGGAGATGAGATTGAATGAGAGATCGAATCGGACTGTGTGAAATTATAATGAATCAGTTTTGAATCGCTGTTAACTGGGAAATGTCACATTGGAAACTCGGTTAAATGGGATCTATCACATAGGCATTGTACGTCAATGAAAATTATCGGGTTGGATAAATTTTAACATGAATGCACCAGTTTCAGATTGAGTATTAATGAAATAAAACCGTTTGGAATTTAGATAAATCCGAATTTATAAATTATAAATTAGGGTTATGGAGACTATATGCTTGGGGATGGGTTTAACTAAGATTTATATCTTTAAAATTTTAATTATCTGAAATATGGGTCCTTTTAAGTTTGGATTTCGCACATATAAATTGTTTAAATCTGTTGTGTGTGAGCTTTTTGTGTAGGAAAATGGTACTTATGTAATGAAACAAATATGTAGCAATACATTTTAATGTTCTGATGATACAAATATAAAGTATGATATTTTAAGGGTCCGCAGTACAAAATATGTTCTCTTCTTTTCAATTAAATTTGACAAGTTTCATTAGTTTTTAATTTTCTT
This sequence comes from Mytilus coruscus, assembly GCA_017311375.1. Lineage (NCBI taxonomy): Eukaryota > Metazoa > Mollusca > Bivalvia > Mytilida > Mytilidae > Mytilus > Mytilus coruscus. Next base: position 8,996,035 of record CM029598.1, read on the forward strand.
ATTTAAATATCAATTTTTCATAAAATCACCGCTTAATTTCAATTTTGTTACAAAAAATAAGATATTATTCTTTTTTTTTTTTTTGGAAGGAATTGGGGCTTTGAAATGTTTACTTACGTTTAGTCATCAGTTAGAATTTGACAGAATGTATTTGGTTAATTAATTTGGAATAAACTTAAACAGAAATGTGTTGTGGCTTGCATGTTACTTGTATGATTTATTACAGTATCAACATATTAATTGTTGGCACATTTCATAGGATTTCCCTTTTGTAGAGGACAATTTCCATACACACAAACAGTGAAAAGATTGCTACTATACATTTATAAAAATAAGAAGATTTGGTATGATTGCCAATGAGACAACTCCCCACAACAGGCCAAATGACACAGACATTAACAACTAAAGGTCACTGTACGACCTTCAACAATGAGTAAAACCCATACCGCATAGTCAGCTATAAAAGGCCCCGAAATGACAAATGTAAAACAATTCAAACGAGAAAACTAACGGCTTGATTTATGTACAAAATAATGAACGAAAAACAAATATTATATACAGCAACAAACGATAACCACTGAATTACAGGCTCCTTACTTACGTTAGGCACATATAGAATGTAGCGGAGTTAAACTAGTTTGTTGCCCCACCCCCACCCCAACCTGGGTCAGTGGTGTGACGGCACAACATAAGAACAAACTATGCAAAACAATAAACGAAAAACAAATATGAGAAACATCTCAATTACAGGTTCCTGACTTGGGACAAGCACATATAGAATGTGGCGCGGTTAAACTAGTTTGAAGGCGCCAACCCTCCCCGTAACCTGGGACAGTGGTGTAACAGTACAACATAAGAACAAACTATAAAAATCAGTTGAAAAGGGCTGAACTCATGAGATTGATACAAAGCAGAAATACATCTAACAAAAACATAGAGTGGACGCGTGACACGGTACTTATACATCCCCACAACAAAAAGACACTAAGTACAGATCTGAGAGTTATCGCAGTTACTGACAACTAGTTCAGTTTTAGTATATTAAGTTCGCCACTTTCGAAGATTAAAACCATAGGTTTTCCTTGAATCTTGTTAGTTTACTGAATTTTTAAAACCATCTCTTTACAGTCCCTGTTATCGCAAATTTCTATAGAATATTATATTTTTCTATGCGCAACCTTGTACAGTGATAGGGGATCTTTTCGCAAAAAAATCTTGCGGTAGAAATTAATCGTAAGTTATACTATAATGTTCATAACTTATGACTATTTTTTCTCTCAAGATTTTTTGTGAAATTGGGCGCAGATCTTTAAATACAGGTGTGCAACCTAACAGGAAGTTCCTGTCTATTGAAATTCAAAGACGTTGTAATAATAGAGGTCTGCGTAATTCATAATACTCCATTTTCCAATCAAAGGTTCCAATTGTCAATTCAGTTATCACATGACATTTCGAATTAAAGAACATACTTGATTTATTGTTTTTGCTTAAAGCTCAGTGACAAATATTGCCTGAGTATTCAAAACTTAATATAGAATCATTCTGAAAAGTGAGACAAGGTCAGAAATTGGAACTGCGACAGGAACTAGAGGCTCTAAGGAACCTGTGTCGCTCACCTGGATCTATGACAATTTTCACCAATGGTGACTCTACAACATTAAAGACTAGAATATATTTCCAGACTAAGATCTCTTTTTTGCTGATCTTGTATTGCTAATATTTTTTCTGTTTTCAATTTCTCTATCGATCATAGGATTGCCATAAAATGCAAAATAAATTGATAAAATCCGTCATTCAAGGACAATAACTTTAGGAAGTGGACTTACAATTTTGGCTTTGTTGACCCATTTGAAGATTTTGTCTTACTGATAATTTTTGCTGTTTACAATTTCTCTTTATCTTCTATAGTTTTAGCTCAACACATGAAAAGGGGAAAGTAATCGTCATTTAATGACAACAACTATAAAGATTCGACTAACAATTTCCACCCTATTGATATATCATCAGATGCTATTTACAATTTTTCTTTGTCTTTTAAGTTTTGGCCAAATATGTATACAAGGTTATAAACAGACCTTTTGTCATACTAGTACACTAGTCAATATCTACTTACATTGTAATTGTATGTATATTGTACAATAAGTCAATATCTACTTACATTGTAATAGTATGTATATTGTACAATAAGTCAATATCTACTTACATTGTAATAGTATGTATATTTAACAAAGACAATTCGTCAGTTCGTGAAATGGTAGATTAATAAGAATATAAACACCACAATATCAGAGTTCCCTGAACTCCATACACGGTGCGCAGCAAGTTAATCAGAAAATACACAAACAGATTTATATACTATATTTTATTATGTACTTTTTGCTACAATTTACAGGAGGTATACTAAATGTTTAATTTCTAAAAAGGGGAATCCAGAAAAATAAATAAGCTACATCTTCTATACAAAAACATGTGATTCTTTCAATTTTCCGTACTAATATTTGTGTATCTATATCTAGTCTTTGAATATGTTAATCATTTCAGGTGGCACGGTAGTATTTCCTGGCCCAAGGGATAATGAATTTTCCCCACTTTCTAACACTGACCTAGAACCTACATACACAGTTTACTGAAGTACTTTCATTATAATATTCAGAAATAAATTTGCTGACCGTTTACTTTTTCTGCTATCTTTATAATCCTAAGATCAGTAGCGCTTTTAAATCTTTTATCATGCAGTAAATACAAAATTTTAAACCCGCTGCATTTTTTCGCCTGTCCCAAGTCAGGAACCTCTGGCCTTTGTTAGTCTTGTATGTTCTTTTTTTTAAATTTTGGTTCATTTATATGTTTCGGAGTTTAGTGTGACGTCCATTTTCGCTGAACTAGTATACATTATTAGTAAGGGGCCAGCAGAAACCCGCCTCTGGGTGCGGGATTTTCTCGCTGTGTTGAAGACCCATTGGTGGCCTTAAGCTGTTGTCTGCTCATTGGTCGGGTTGTTGTCTCTTTGACACATTCTCCGTTTCCATTCTCAATTTTATCAATCACAGAGTACATTTTAGGATAAATTTTTCGTAATGGTACCAATAACATGTAACAACTTCATTCAGCAATATAATATCGTGCAATACAAATCTTGGTTAGATAAAAATACTGATAAATATTTTTTCTCGACAAAAGCGCGATAACTTTAAATAACTTTAATTCTATAAATCTTTTAAATAAAGCTGAAATTCTTGAAACGTAAGACTGTACAGAACTGAAAAAAAAAACTTCCTTGACAAAAGCGAGATAACTTAAAATAAACTTTAAAATTTTAAAATCTTCTGAATATGTTTTTAAAGCATAAGACTAATATGTATAATTCTTGAATATAATATTAATAAGTAAAATGTATATGTAAACACAGTTTAAAACAATTAAAAGCATTGATATATGTTCAAAAATAAAGTAGACATTCACTAAAGGTTGTGACCTTGATTTAAACAACCTGATGGAAAGAAAAGCTTTCAGACAATGCTTTGAGAATATCAAAAGAAAGATAGAACGTTAGGTTAATATTAAGATTCCTTCAGAAAATGCACTGGTGATATCTTCAAAACAAATTGTTTACTCTGTATCAAATTTTGCTCTCTCCTTAGGTTCTCTGTTTTAACAATCCAAGATGGCGGAAGACACCCATACCACCTTAAAACAATTAAAAGCACATAAAGTTAGATGATATGTAGTTGTCAGTTTGTCAGCACAGAGCAAGATTAACGTTTTTAACTCTCTCAGTCTATATTTGTTTTGTAATTTTTTCTTGGCAAATACCCTTGACTGTTCAAGTTCAAATACAAAGTTTAAAAATATGTCTAGATATATTGGTTCTACTAAATAGCGATAAAGCTAAACTACGCAGAAGATGAGAACATTGAACATGTTAACCGTATGTTTATTATAAGGTAATACATTCGATGTGTGCACCACTAGATTAAAAATTAAAAGAAAGTGAAAATAGTTTTCCCAACAATGGAGTGAATGATATTAGAACCCTAGTTGATCCAAATATAAAGTCCAATACTTGAAATTTGTTTCAAGTTGATTCATAAACATGTAATGAAGGTTAATAGATCGATTTGTGTTGAGATTGTAGAAACCACGTCGCTTTAAAGAGATTCATACATAACTAGAGAACAATTTTACATTTTTGGAAATTTTATGAAATATGATAACTGTACGTTGACCAACATAACAAAAAGAGTGTATTTTCAATCCAACACGAAAGTTTGGTTTTTGACATAATAGTAAAAACCTAAGTTATTTTGGCTTAGCGAAAACTGCATGAACGACATCAACAATGTCTCTCCATCCTTTACCTGAAAAGATAAAGATATCACCAAAAATGTATCATACGATGATTTTATCAATAACAGGGATAAAAGACATGACCCTTTTATATGCAAATAAAAATGAAAGATTGGGTTTTCCCTTTTTTCAATACTGAAGTATCTGAATTGACTTTAAAACGATAATTTTCCATATTTTGCCTTAAATTTCACTGGTAATGCCACATTTGTCGCCAGCCTTGCGAGATCAATATATGATAATTTTAGAATATTACATTTAACGGCTTTTTGTAGGGTCGTGTTACAAAATTTATATTTCTCTATGTTGTATTTTGTGGACAGTGTTTTCGTCTTTTTTCTTTTGGCCATTATGTTGGGATTTTTTTCTACGAATTACGTTTATTACTGATCCCTTGATATCCTTCCCCTTTTTCTGATTATTGTTAGATAAGAAAAAATGGAAGAAGGAACTGACTTGTGTGTTTAAGGCTTTCGATCCTTTATAGTCACTGATAATCTTTTTTTTAAAACAAGGTTTGCCCTGGTCTTTCTAGTGTTCAAATTTTACATATTCCAGTCTTCGTGTCCTGGTCGGTTTTCATTCTTCGATCTTTGCTTTGTAAATAGTGCAATGTAAATATTTCAAATCTTAATGTTTTTCTGATTTTTGGAGAATTTTGGGTTGATGGCAGATCTTTTATAGTCTATGGATTTATTTTATTGGTTGCTATCTCATTTATATATACTACCACATATCCTTGTATTTGTATAAATATTTTGTATCTTCATTTATAATGACAGTATATGTATATAGATATAAGAAGATGTGGTATGAGTGCAATGAGACAACTCTCCATCCAAGTCAAAATTTATAAAAGTAATTATTATGCATTTATTTGAAACCTTACGGGAAGCTTTTGGTGATTGGTCTCCCATAAATTGGCTGTGCAGGTCTGTAATTGTTTACTAACGGTAAAGTTCCCGTGTTGTCTGCATACAAAGCACGAAACATCTGAAGCTAAATATGGAAGTAGAAAAAGAATGGTGTGCTTTTACTCCGCCAAATAGTTTGGAATGTCTATTTCCTTTTAAATGTGATTAGAATTTCAAATGTTTCCAAAAAAAAAATAATTAATTAGTCTGGAAATTTGGGATTGAGGCTACGTTTCTATCGTTTAAATCTACATTAAAAAGCAATAACAACATTGTTTAAATATCTTTGATGTGTTAACCAAAACATGATAGGAAAGCGGCAACGTTTCATAAGGCAAATGAAACTTTTATTCAGGACTAACTGCGGAATAATCTTCATAACTTCCGTAGATTTAATGTATTTGTTCATTTGCAATGCTCCTGATCAGTGAATGCATAATTATATACAAGAAAACATATATAACCAGCATGCATATAGCACTGACTATGGAATACCCAAATTTTAATAATTGAGGTTGAGGAGAAACATATTTTTCAATCCGTTATTGAATGATGTTTTATCCGTAATAATAAATCATCGGATTTTAACACAAGTATTATGACAGTGTTATTAGAAAAACAGGACATGATTTCCCTTCCGGAACACCTATTTCATCCTAAGTTTCTGTCTGGATTGTCGTGATCAATCTTAAGTCAGTAGTATAATGGTTTGAAGACTATAGTTTGTCTTTGACTTTTTGTCAGTATGTTGTCCGTCTCCTTCAACCTATTATATTTAGGTAAAACATTCTCTTTTCAAATTATCTTTTTTTTTAGTTTTCTCACATTATACCTGTACAGTCTTGTAATTTTTCTCAACAAGTAATGAATATAAAAATACCCTTAGTCTATCACGAAACCAAAAGTGTCCTACTTGAAACATGCATTCTGCAATCGGATAAGGATTGTTGAATTTGTATTTTTCGATTTTGCCTTTGACAATTGAGTGCAATTAATCAGGTAGTCAATGTTGTATTGTGTTTACTTCGTCTTCAGAAATACCAAAATAATAGACTGAGTCAAGTGTGTTATTAACTGGGGTTTTCTTTTAACATCTTTTATATATTCCTCTCTTCACGAAAAATGGAGAGAGTGTTGAATAAATAAAACACTAGCCTAAACTCATCTCGTGTTAATGTGTATTCCATATCTGGAACTTTTTCAGTGTTTGTTTTGGTGAATGTCATAGTATCTTTTGTCCTTTAAAGAATTTGTTGTCCAGGACAACATTTCAGTTATCTTTGTTAACTTATTCATAAATTGTGCAGCTGGAGGAGATATGCTCAACGTATGGTATAGAAACTTTGTCAAGTTTAAAGACTGCATGTATGTTGTATTTTCTTGTTTTATTGTACTGTTAAGTTGTTGTTTCATTGGTGCATTCTCCATACGCCCCCACCCTCTCCCCCCTTTTTGTTCCCGACGTTTTTCACGATATATATAAAACATTTTAGTAGACAATCGCCCAAAACAATGTTCGCTTCGAATCGCTTGACGCTAGATCTTCAATTATCGGAAATTACCCCCCACTCCCCCTTTTAAAAAATTCTGGATCCACCCTTGACTTTATTCAACTCAATTGTTATATAAAAGTCTTTGGATTGACGTTGGATTTCAATAGTTTATTACCACTGTTATTTATATCATATTATATGATTTCCGTACGAAAAACATCCGTTTCTGGAATAACTAGCAATGCCCAATCATTCGAGACCTAGAGTTTAGAAAATGAAAAATGTGAAATATTTGAGAGCATTTCAAATAAAGGGCCTAAGCAAAAATCCAACATCATCTAATGTCAACTTTATCTGAGAACTTCCGATCTTACTTTTGGCACGAGACCAAAAGTTTCGAAAGTCAAAAACATAAAATATTTTGAGAGCATAAAATCCAAAAAGGGACTAAACATCGAAAATCGTCTAAATTCAACTTTGACTGAGTAAACAGGCAACCAGAAGCATGTATTAAATTTCTAAAATTTCCTGTAAGTGTGATTAAGCTTTGATGGAATAACATTGAGTTGTACAAGAAAAGTAATAACACTAACCTGGTTGGCTGATAACTTGATGATTTGTGGGAAAAGGGACCACATGACGGTTTCCATACATGGTGGACTTGTCATACTGCCTTGATATCTTATGTAATTGGTTAAGTTAGACGGGATCAAATCACTTAAATTAAAGTCATTCACTGAATCTTCATTACCTACAATAAAACACCGTAAGTTGATCTCCAGATGTCTTATTCTTATATAAAGTGTTGTTGGGTTGTTGTCTGATTGATGTATAATTCTCATCTTCAGGTTCATGGTTTTAAATTCATGAGCATACATTTAATAAACCAACAGTTAAGTATTTTCATAAATATATATAATTATGGCAGCACTATGCTGTTAATTTTAGACCATTAAAATATCACAATAAATTACATGAAATTCATTTTAAAAACAGGAAACACGCTTTTTGTGAAATTATAAAATAAAAAAAACAGACAGAGACAGCAAATTTAATTTTGTGATAGCTTGATACTCGTATGCTGCCGAATCAATGCTTTCGAAATACACATACTATCTTGATATGGTTGGCTTGTACACTGCGCTTTGAACGGTTAGATTTAAAAGATGCAAATCATTTCAACAGAGTCCAACGATAACAAGATGTCTTTTTGGATGTTTGTGTCTTTGGATTGCTGTGTCTTTGGCATATATTCATCGTCTATTTCAATTCAGATAAGAAAAAATCAATGTGTGATGCTTTAGTTCTATTTAATTACCTTCATATATTATGTTACTCAGATGGCTCAGCAATGGAGAAAACTTTGGATTATCCGGATTATCTGGATTATCCGGATTCGTACGAGATACCTTTTGTACCTAAAATACAAAATGTATAAGGTGTATATACATCTTTAGCTTTTGTATAATCGCACGAGTCCTTGATTATAACCTTTCGTTATTACGGTATTACCATATAGAACAAATTACCTCAAGCGTACCATTTTATTGCAACTATGGCTTGTTTCAAGAATAAATATCGGAACATTATGTTATAGAATTAAAATTCAAACTTAACATTTTACACACAGTGTGTATATTCATTGGAAAATACTGAATTATTATAAAATAGGACCCCGTATTTCTAGAAAAATATTACGACAAACCAAGGATTTGTATTTTTACTATACAAATCCTTGGACAAACTTGCTTAGTCAATAGGTAAAACCATTTTTTATATGTGTGAAGAGAATCCATTTTTTCTTTCTAATCTATAGCAGATTGAGGACAACCCGCCAAATGGGGAATAGAACCCCAAATGAGGAATACTTTTTAAGTGTTAAAAATATTTTGTTTATACACATTTTACACTTGAAATGGCAAATATTCATGAACAATACAGCAAATTTTCCAAAAGTCTGATTTACTGAAGAGTTACAAGCCTATGAAAACTTCGAAAAGTTGACAATTTTCAAGGCTACTATGTTTAAAACCAAAATTAAAATATGGTTCTTTGAAAGAGATTGTTCTATTTTCTATAAATTTGTGCCATTTTAAGTATAAAGTCTCAGCTAAGAAAATTTAGTTTTTAGCACAACTAAATGATTACTTAGTTCAGGGACTGTTACTCATTTGGGGAATAGTTTCCCATTTGGTGGGTTGTCCCCAACTTGTATCACATGTTTAACGTGCATTAGCTTTAGTGACATCGATCTATTATAACCTTTTGTACTTGATCAGACTTTTATTGTTACATCATTTCTTAATTTCTTAAAATAACTTTGTAGAAATAAAAAGACTCTGCCTGAAATCCAAATGAAAGAACAGCGAGGCCATTTGGACTTTCACTGGCTGAAGATAAATCCGCATAGTTTTCGTTGTAGCTTATTACCTGCATCTGTAGATATTAAGATATCATAATAAGTACAAACAATACCAAACAAACGAGAAAGCAAGACAAAGCATGAAGGAAAATCTAAAGATAATTTTGGCATACCAAAGCTCTTCGTAGAATGTCCAAAACATAATTAGTGAAAATCAATAGTTTTATTGAAAATATATATTCTTTTAATCAAAGGTCTGGTCTGAATCTTGTAATTATGCCAAGTTGAAATGGTTCAAAATATTCATGACTGATGGAAAACAAAATGTTGAATTAAATCGTCAATGGTAAACGTCAAATAAGTTAAATTTATTGAGCAAATGCAGAGAAACAGAGAATGGTGGTCCCCAATTTATGCATGTTTATTTATTTTTTTTTAAGACTTAAATAATTTGACAGCTTCATTGAGTTAGTTTCTTGATAATCATTGACTTTTATGTCTGTAACAAATATCTATTTACCTCTAAGGGTGCTGCTACTCCATTGAAGCGATGTTCTGATCCGACACTATTCGTATCTCCCCAGTGAAAATGGATCTCAGCAGTTTTGTAATTGTTTGGTAAACCTCCACCACTGATCAAAACATTTCCACTTATCTCAAGCTTAGCTAACATCTAAACGACAAAATTAGCATTTTTTTATAAGGACAAACAATCGAATGATGATCCATACCTTGACAATATATATGGTCCAGGTGAACTAAATATTTTTATGAGTTACTACTTGGAAGTCATGTTTTTGTTGAGTAAGCCGCCAAATAAGAGCTAGTGTACCCCGTTTGAAACATGGATAACTTTTATATACAATTTAAATCAATGTCAGAAAATTATCAACTTTTTGAGACTTAGAAACTTGGGAAGGGCGAGGTTCGTCGAGCCCCCAACAGTTAAAAAGAAAGCAGGAAGTGTTCTAGCTACAGTATGAAACTATTTCTCTAATTCTAAGCCGATTTATCCTTTTCCTGACTTGTTGATTATTTTTATTTCTCTAATTCTTCGTCAATTTATCCCTTTCTGCACCCATTGTATAAAAAATTTAATCAACGTGTGGTCCGTTTGATCTTAGTTCTTCATTGGTTAAAATCCGATTATGACGTCGAATTTTCTTGCTTTCCTCTGAATTTCTTATTGTGACGGCATGAAAAAGGCGACCATGTCTGATGACGTCACATAGAAAGAACACATCATTTTGCAGATCAGTCGAAAAGAAAGAATAAGTTTGCCTGCATATTGTTTGAAAATCATTAGAGAAACAGATTCCACCACCAAATCTCGTGTAATACGATATTTATACACTCTCGACAGTTAAATTTTCAATATCTAAAACGCTCGGTGAGCCTCGCGTTTTAAATTTGAAAATTTAACTGTCTCGAGTGGATAAATATCGTATTACACTCGATGCAGTGCAGTATATTTCATCAACGTGTGGTTCGTTTGATCTCTGTTCTTCATTGGTCAAAAATTATGACCGGCGTCAAATTTTGTTGATTACCTCTGAATTTCATATTGTAATGTCACAAAAAAGGCGACCGTGCCTGATGACGTTACATAGAAAGAACACATCTTTTTGCAGATCATTGGAAAAGAAGGATTAAGTTTGTCTGCATATCGTCTAAAAATCATTAGAGAAACAGATTTTACCACGTGCAATATGATATTTCTTCACTCTCGACAGTTCAATTTTAAATATGTAAAAAGCTCGACCAGCCTCGTGTTTTAAATTTGAAAACTTAACTGTCTCGAGTTGAGAAATATCGTATTACACTCGATGCAGTGGTAGAATCTATATGTATTATATAATAAGCATCTAGCATCAACAAACCTGAAAATTTAATCTATTTAGTATAAAAATGTCAAGGAACCAAATACCACATATGAAACGACTAACAAAAAGACATCAAAATTGAAGAATAGTGCGATTCATTACATGAGCTTTCAGAAAAAAAAAGTTGAAATCAGCAAGGCATATTATAATTATATAGGCATATTTACTGTAGATTGTTATAATTCATATTTGAATAGAGGCTAAATATCATCAACTACACGACATAAACCAGCATCACATCAGATATCAAGATTTGCTAAAGAATAACATAAGGGTGATTAAACTACAGAACAGTGCAATCATTCAGATATTATGTGCATTTATTTTTGTCTAACATAGTACCGTCGGATGATATAAGGAACGAAATCCAGTTTTAGAATACAATGGACTCCGATTAAAGTCTCGGAACTGACTAGCATTAGCATATGATTGTCGGTTGGCATGATTCTACCTACATGTTATTTATAGCCCCTCTCTAGGATTAGGGCTACATTTCATTCACACTGCCCGTCCGTCCGTTCGTCCAACATATATTTTAGTCACTTATTTTTCAGAAAAAATGACTTTATATTCGGTCAGGAGCTTCACAGTGATGAGTTGTAACGTGTGAGGATCTGTCAAATACACACTTCTTTTCTTATATGCAGATACTTTCTTTTGTTGAATGAACTTAACATTTGTTATCCCATATTTCGCGTCTAATACAACTGAACAGAACTGACTTCATATTTGGTAAGCAGCTTAACAGTGATAATTAAGCGGTAACGCGTGTGTTCTTTTAGAATCTGTCAGACACCTACTTCCTGTTTTCCGAGACTTTGAATTATGAGTAGGGGTATGCTTAGCACGGCAACACAAACTCAAAGATTACAAAACATTAATACAATAAAAAAAATCCTGGAGTGTAACGTGTGAACCATGCAACGATAAGCATTATTTACTAACTTCAACATTTAATTGTATAGTTAAGTTGTATATCCTGAAATGACAAACTTTAATATATAATAAGCTGGGTCATATTTAAATTTTCATTACTTACAGGTCCTATATTGACATATGAAAAATGTATGTACCTGTATGTCCAGTATTAACAAGTTTTAATACATAATTCGCTGGATTACTGAAGCCCACCAATGTAAAAGGTGTCAGAGCAGCGTCATGAACTATATTTGATTGAATAGGAATGTTTATTGGAGATTGTGTTGGTCCATCACATGTTGTAAACCCTAATGAAACCCAATCCTCAGCAGGCAGGCCCTGGAAAAAATGAACACTCATTAATTGAAGAGACGCTTATCATGTCAACGCATCTGGTCTTCTTAGTTTTTGTTTTTTACCTTGATTTGTATGTTCATGATGAATTTGTGAGATTGGGACATCCGATAACGATGTTGCCATTATTTTTTAAACGGAGTACCATTATATAAAAATAAAAGGTATACACCTAAAATAAGTTTATGTGCAAACACACAAAAATAAGAGAAAAACTACCAGGTTGTTCTTCATGGTATGCATGTCTTGCTGTGCATGATTCGGTCGTCAATTCCAACGTCATTTTATGTATTAATTTTCAAAGCAAGGAATTTAACGAAATCATTAATAAAACCAGATATACTATAGCAACCTAGACTTTCGTAACTTATTATCATTCGCAGAGTAACAGTTATATTTTAAACTAGGAACCTGAGACACTGTTAGTAATAAAACCAGATAGACAAGAGCAGAATCCGGAACAATTCTATTATAAACTTAGAACATAAGACACGTTTACTATTAACAAATTTTTAATGAGCTAAAATATGATATGTTTATTTTCCTCTTGCCCAGTAGTCAGTACTTCTGTGTTGACATGAATTATCTTTGATATAGTCATAATTAAAAATTAACTGTTTACAAAACTTTGAAATTTTGAAAAACTAAAGATTTACTTCACCAGGAATAGATTACTTTAGCTGTATTTGGCAAATCCTTCCGGAATTTTGGGTCATCAATGCTCTTCAACTTGGTACTTCATTTGACCTTTCTAACTATTTTGATTTGAGCGTCACTGATGGGTCTTTTGGAGAAGAAACGCGAGTCTGGCGTACACAAATTTTTAGCCTGGTATCTATGATGAGTTTATTATAGAAAAACCCATATAAAATATTTATTAACTAAGACCGAACAGACCAATCCAATAGAGAATATCAAAGAAACTTTTCGTTTAAAGCGTAGTTTTCATACATTATTTAGAAGGCATTTCTAGTTGAATACTTATATATGATTATTCGCTAGTTCTCCGAAATCAGACGTATTAAGCAACAATTAATCAATCAATCAATCAATCAATCAATCAATCAATCTAAATCAGACATTACCCGAAAAACACTTTCACTTGATATTTGCAGTCCATGACGTCATTTCTGCTAGTTTACCGAAAAAGATATAAAACATCTTCTTTCAATCTGTTCGACGAATATCAGAAATGTGCCCCTTCATTACGCAAATTATATTTGCTGCACGCACATGTATTCCAGTTTAAAACATGTTTCCCACTTGCATTCTAGAAATCAGAATTTTTTTCTCAATAATGATAACAGACACAATGAAAAGCAAATGACTTTTGAAACAATTGACGATGAATCGTCCTGATTTCGATCGTACAAATAATTTTATTTCGAGCCAAATTTTACACTTGATTGCTAAAAACGACACAATGAAGGATATGGGAGCACCCTTTGTGTTTCTGAACTTATACTTTCGAGACCAATAGTTTGGCAAAATCAAATTCGTAAAGCATTCTAAAGCATAAAAAGTTCTACACAGAGCTGTCAAAATCTTCGTACGTTAACCTTGGATGGAGGAGTTCCTTAGTTTTTTAAAAACAATTCCTTATATGAACAGAGAATAACTATAATAATGTACAACTAAATATATCACTTAAGATGGTACGATATCTCTAGGGCTGATTGTTGCTTAACCAACCCACTGTAGTAATATATAATAACGATATTTATTTCGGTCCTCACGATACGTGTGTCGGTTATAGCCTTCACCAGATGCTTTCGGAACCAAAGTTTTAGATACCAAATTTGGAGTTTTTTTTCTAATTTAGAGCAAATTCCAAACTCCAAAGAAGACATTATCAGACAAGTCGGGAGTCAATCTAATTAAAATATAGATATGTGATTTCGCTATGCTCATAACAGCTTGGACGAGTACGCGAGTTAGATCTGAATTTTAACCAGATTGATTGAGAGTTTGAACCTTCAGATTTAATACAAATACCTTATTTAACACTTCAGATACATTTTATCTTAGAGACAATGTTAATAGAAAAGATTAATACAAATACCTTATTTAACACTTCAGATACATTTTATCTTAGAGACAATGTTAATAGAAAAGAAAGAATATGGGGTATCTTTACATGACACAAAATCAGTACATGCACGGCAAAAAACACACAAAAAAAAGTTACAGCGCTTTTATTGCTGTTATTCATCTTAAAGTCACAGTGAATGTTACCTGTTTCTGGATCCTATTCGTTTATACTGTATTATCTTATAAAGCAAGATTTAATTCATTGAATGATATAATGTTTAAACAAGACATACGGTCATAAATATTAAATTTAAAACACAATTTTAAAATGTGTGTGGTTATTAAACTCACCAGTTGGTGAACTGTATGACCAAACTGAAATAAAATAATTCATTTTAAGGTTCATCAATACACTTTGACAAAAATGGCTGTGTTTACACCATGAAATTTTCTGAGTACAGACAAAACTGTGTAATTTGAAAAAATTAAAGCCTGGCAGCACATAGATGTATACAAGTTGTATTCATTTTGTGTTTTAAAAAGATAAAAACTTTTGTGGATTTAGCTAAACATTTTCTTTCCTTGTCGCAGGTGGTGTAAAAAGTCTGGTGAAATCTTTGAGATGGTCCCCCTCAGGTAATGACAGTATGTATATGTAAGAGAATGATAATCCCTTTCAAATTGAAGTACTTCAAAAGTACGTTACTTTGTAACATTTATCAACAATGTATAACATGTCAGACATGTCTTAATCATTGAGGTTTGAGTGATCTTTGGAAAAAAAACACTTCATTGTATCAAGACTAATTGATTGATTAATAATGAAAAAAACGAATCTGGTGATTCCTGATATTCATTCACATATGTTCACAGCAATAATATATATTGTGTATATGTTGTGTACAAGTTATCATTTTGTACAAATTATAATTTGTACAACAAAATTGTACAAATTATAATTTGTATTTTGACTTTGTACTAGTTGTAATTTGTACAAAAAGTGCTTGTACAAATTACAATTTGTACAATATTTGACTAACATTCACTTATAACTTGTACAATAATTTATAGTATGGATTTTGTTATAAAAAAGCATAGAATTTTATTCAATTACCACACAATAAACCTAATACCCCATCACACTAGGACCACGATCCCGTTACGACCTCAGAAATTATGAAAATTTTGGAAGTCGTAGTAAGATCGTGGTGGTCGTGGTAAGGTCGCAGTAAGGACATGCCAAGTCTATATAATCGTGGAGGTCTACGACCATCTTTGAACATGCTTAAAACATTCGTAGTGCAGTCATGGCCATAACTAGTCGTAGCAGAAGCGTAGGAAGGTTGTAGTAAGGAAGCAGTAAGATCGGGATGGGCGTAGAAGCATCTTATTGGAAACGTGGTGCAATCGGGAAAGCCAATGGAAAATATTTCGCTGCGACCTTACTACGATTTCACTGAGACTATCCCGATTCCACTACGTCTTTATTACGCTTCTACTACGATATTGATACGATTAAACTACGATGAGATAGACATTAGTACGCTGCTACTACGCACTTGTCGTCCTCAGTACGACCTCACTACGATTCTACTACGTCCTAGCCACGACAATAGCACGACCTCATTCTGTTGATACCTCTACATTAGCACCACGACCTCTAAGTGTTTTTGATACCTTAAGTGACATGTTTTCTCAACGAAACTGGTGTGTACAATGGGAAAGTCAAGATATTTATAGGGACAAAGAGCGTAGTGGAGTCGTGGTTCGATCGTAGTAGACTCATATTGAGATCGTAATGCGATCGGGAAGGTCTTGGTAGAAGCGTACAGAGATCGTGTAAGTCGGGGTAAGGTCTTATTAGACGTAGCAAGAGCGTGACAAAGTGTAAATTGAACATGTAACGGTCAAGCCGTCCATACCACGATCTCACCGCGATCTTATTTTTTTATAGATCGTAGTGGGATCTTAATGGTCTTGGTCTAGTGTGATGGGGGTTTTATTTACAAAATACAAAAATAGTCCTGTATAATTTGTTTGAGCATGCAAGTGAATTATGGCATCGGGAATTGCACAACATCTTTTGCTTTTTACATTTACATTTAGAAGTGCTGCTCCCCTTTTGCATTTACATTTAAAAAAAAACCTGATCACCATTTTTTTTATAGATTTTTAGCTGCTTCACGTAGCGAACGTTGAAGCTCAGGAACCGTTGCTGCGAATAATTATGTGTCTTTAACAGCTTCAATTTGAATTCCTACAACTGTTCCAATGTGGTACTCAAAGTCTCCAGATTCAATAATTACACCTAAGATATTTCGAGGAGCAATTGGCACTGATCATACTGAGGAATTGGTATAATGACATTATCCCCACAACAAGTTCTGATAATTTCCGTTTCGTTTTCTTGGTTAGATATTCGGCTTGGATCTGTTGGCCACACAGCGCACACTTCCTGGCACGTATGATTGGTGTTTCAATGTCAGTATCATCCTGGTTGTCACTCGGGCCAATTTCTATTATACTATAAGAATTGTCACTGGGGCCAATTTCTATTATACTATAAGAATTGTCACTGGGGCCAATTTCTAGTATGCTATAAGAATTGTCACTGGGGCCAATATCTATTATACTATCAGAATTGTCACTGGGGCCAATATCTATTATACTATCAGAATTGTCACTGGGGCCAAAATCTATTATACTATCAGAATTGTCACTGGGGCCAATATCTATTATACTATCAGAATTGTCACTGGGGCCAATATCTATTATACTATCAGAATTGTCACTGGGGCCAATTTTTATTATTCTATCAGAATTAGCCCATGGGGCCAATTTCTATTGTACTATCAGAATTAACTGGCATGCATGTATCAATTACATTTCCTCCATCTGGGTATTTCTGTATTTAGTGAATAAGTGTTATTGTGTGGTCATTGAATAAAAATTCTATAGTGTGTATCAATGCTTTTTTTAAAACAAAATCCATACTATAAATTATTGTACAAGTTAGAAGTGAATTTTGGTCAAATTTTGTGCAAAATGTAATTTGTACAAGCACTTTTGTGAAAATTACAATTTGTACAAAGTCAAAATACAAATTATAATTTGTACAATTTTTTTGTACAAATTATAGTACAAAATGATAACTTGTACACAACATATATACTCTGTATGTTCTGTATATTTATGTATTGCAAGTATTGAGACTATGATAAAATATTGAATCTGAATCTATATAATTTTTAAACATATTAATTCTGTGGACGGAATTTCGAGAAATCAGAAAGTATAAATGCTACATATATCCAATTGTTCGATATTCCGATGCAGTTCAACAAGTTTCAAATGCATACACAGTTTCATGGAAAATACCGCCCAATTACGTATAATTTGCCTTAAAAATTACGAACATATTAATACTACACTTTATACATGTAAAAGATGACCTACAATGCTTTCCATATCTATTGAGCATATACTAAAAAGGTTTTAAAAATATCATTTTATTTTCAATATAAAAGAGTGATTACGACTTTTTCTTTCATAATTTCATAAGTTTCTGAAAAAAAGGATTTGCGTAACAAGTTGTCTGTATAGTTTTTTAAAATATGTTAGTCAAGTGCATTACATCAATATCTATCATTCATTACCTGTACAGGTGACACAATGATCACACAGACACGACACTGAAGGAGAAACAAGAAGAAAGTCGTTATATATTAGTAGTCCATGGCGGTAAAACGAAAAACCCTGTTAATCTTTTTTTTCTTACTTCAAAACCTTATTTCATTGGTTTAGACACGACCGTACGATCATTTTGATTTTAAAAAATCTAATTTGCATTAATAGTTCTAAAATCATCTGCATTAATTGCCACTTATATGATATTTAAGAGTTTTTGGTACTTTTAAAGCATTATAAACGAAATATCGTTTAAGCATTTCAAAGGAACCGGACATAATATTGCAAATAATTAAGTTTTGAGACTAATTTTAGCTGAAAACATATCAAAATCATACAGTTACGTAATTTCAGATTAGTTTTAGTCAGAATATTATTAATCAGTGGGATTTCCAGTGACACTAGAACAATAGAAAAGTGACTCTTCTTATGAAAGAGATAGAAATGGTCAAAAAAAAAGGAAAGACAATTAATACATAAAACTCGATATGCATAGGGATGAATATCTCTTAAAACACAAAACCATTATATAACTTTTATACAAGCACTGTAAGTAAAGTATATTTTCAACATAGGGTGTATAAAAAACTGCCAATCTTGACTGCATATTTTTCTTTTTTTTTGAAAAAAATATATATCAAACCTTAATAGTGTAGCTTAATGAGGATCCAATTTTTAACGTGTTCCAAAATGTAGTTTCGCCACAAGAATTTTTCAAAGTTGGGTCATTTTGTCTATATGAATGTCGGTAAATTCGTATGATCGAGCACACCGATAAGTGTATCGTTGGGACAACTCGATATAATGTAATCAATATACGTGACAAATTACCTAATGTGAAGTGTATTGAAATCATCATAATATAAATGATGAACATATTATGTTTGAAAAACATGAGTCCTATAATATAAGACTTTAAAGGTTCATATCATTTACATTCAACGTTTTTTATCGGATTTTTTTTTACTATCAATGTTACCTCGAGGTTCAACATTAATATTGATAGTAAAAAAAATCCCATAAAAAAGTTGAATGTAAATGATATGAACCTTCGAATTCTTATATTCTTATAATATAGGACTAGAAAACATGTGATCCAAATTAACTACGTGTGTTAAAGAACAGACTTTGCACTTTTATGATGTACAGGTATGCGCATCTTCCATATTTAAATCTGTTAAAAAATGAAAAATTGAAATTTGCAATAGTTTCGTCTTTGTTAAAAATCATGAGTATTTTTATTTGGTATTTCTTTGATATGAATAAACTCATTTCTCTAACTTTGATTTATATTTTTGTCAGTTCATGTAATATGTTGGAGTGTGTGAAAAATAAAAATATCCATCCGAGTCAAATTAAAAATGCATTAATTTTTCTTAGTGTAAAATTGAACATCTTTTGCAGGTGTTGATTTAGAAGTCCGCATGTGAAATCTTTAACGTGCATAAAGTATAAACAGTGGCAGTTCCAGAAATTTTCCTAAGGGAACGACCAATTAACTTATTAAAAACAGGGGGTATGGGTTTTTTCTTTAAAAATATTATGATCCCCAATTTCATGAATTTTGTTGGTAATATTTTTATACAAACACTACATATAAAAAAATTATGAAAGTATATGTTAAATCTGAATTTATTAATATATGAAAAATGTTTGACTCGGACAAAAAAACATACCCCCCTCCCTCCGTTTTGAAGTTAAATGGTTGAAACCTAAGGAGATGCCCACTGACTGCATAAAAGGGGGTCCGCTCCAGTACTGCTTCTGTGATTTCGTATATAATTAACCAAATTTGTCTCACACTAAAAGGGGCGGCCGGGCACCCTGTCCCTCTATCCAGACTCTGATGAAAGTTTGTAAATCAGGCGGGTAGCATGCGAGGAGCTATTTTTAGAATAACTTGGCTAGTTCTCTGACTTCCAACGACTGTTTTCCCAGACAGACACGGCCCGGCATGTCTGGCAAAACAGCCGTTGGACTTCAGGATAATCTTGGACTATAACTTGGCATGTATTAATAAACAAATTAAATCTTTATTTTGTCACAAACTTTATGAAGTACAATGTCATGCAAACTGAAACCAAAAGCCCATCCTTGATATAAATGTCAAGTGTGCCAAATATGGAATTAAGACGGCAAACAAATCGTATTATAATATGAACTAGCCAGTGGAGTTTTTTTAAGTTGGTAACAAGACAATCATAGCTTATGATTCTTGGACCGTCTCTGTCCCAGATTTAACATTTCTTTAGAATGCAAATGTGTCAAACCCCACTCGGCCCAGGGTCCTCCACAAAAAAAGAGAAGGTCGGACACCTGTCAAATATGTCCCAATATAGCTTAAAAAAGTCATGAAAATTTAGGCTAACATTTAAACTGCGGCCTTATTTTAATTGTCGTTGATGCCAAAACATATGATATGCTAATGTTCAAAATTGAATACACAGATAAACTTTCGTGTTTTTCCTTTCCCTCAGTGACACAGGCACTTGTCTCAGAATTTTTTTTCTATATACCTTAATAAAAGTGTTATATTAAGGTAAATAGAAAAAAAAATTCTGAGACAAGTGCCTGTGCTCAGTGACTAGCATTTTCTAAAAAATCACCTAGCCAGTTCTTTTGAAAACGTACTTCGATGCTGGATTGAAAAAAATATCAAATTAAGACACAAAGAAGATGGCCTCTTAACAGTCCAACAGCAATGCACAAACTTTAGGAAAACTCATTTATTTCATCTTAACATCTTTCTAAAAAGCTCAGTTGCTCAGTCTCTTTTTCAATAGAAATTTAAAACATGAACATTAAGAATTTACATGTAAACAAAACCACAAACAAAATATTGAAAGTCGTGATTTTACTGACAATGGAGGCAACAATATTGATTAAAGAAATCTTCAAGATTTACAAAACATTACCGACAAAAGCCTTCAGTTGGGCAATCTTACTGTAATCTAATTATCTCTACTGATAAATAATGCAAAACTTATGACACATTAAAGTTTTGGAACAATTTTATTCACAGAGAGTGTTTCTCATTGATGTACATTTCTGAGTTTAAATTGGGAATTACAAATTGCTGCATGAAAGAGACTAGCTCTACTTTTCTATGCATATGATCTTCATATGTACTTGAGAATCATTTAATAAAACATGCGTTTGATATCCTTTCAATGCCAGAAACTGTCTATTTCCAGCTGAGAGCTAGTGGTTTTTCTGTCACAATTACAATGAAAAACTGGCTACAACTTGCACTGGATCAGGCACTTGAATTTTACATCGATCTTGATGTTGCACAGTTAGTTTAAAGGCCCCTCCGGAACTGTTGGATTTTATGACAGTCTTCCTTCCATATAGAACATAGCTGCAAATTAATTTGAACATTCAATCAGGTGATAATAATATTATTTGGCAATCCAAAGAGAACCTTAAAATATTAGACCAATGTTTGAACAGAGAAAAAGCCCCCCAAAAAAGCCATTTTATGAAATAGAAAAACTATTTAGTTGCATGTCCCTTTATCTTTTGTTTCAGTTAAAAGTAAATGTAGATCAGATCATTGGCTCTAACTAAAATTTTAAACCGGTATTTGGAATTCCAGTATTTAGCTGCCCCCTGAAAATCAAATGGTTGTTACCACAGATAAAAATAATCTAAATTTCCTAATATTTTACCCGACCCCCAATTTGTTCAAGGTATGGTGGTTTTACCCTTTTCGGATATCAGTATATCATATTGTATATCTTTAATGAAAATTGCATAAATGAGATGAATTTCTAGTAATTTTCTACAATATTCTTTATCATTTGACAAAATACCATGCATCTGAATTAAATTGTTTACTGTTTGAAAAAGCGCGCCTTCTTTTACTTTAATTTACCTCCTTTATTTCACGTAGCAACGCAAATAAAAACTGCCAATCTTTGCTGCATATCAATTTTTTCCCCCGATAAAAATATATATCATGCAACATAATCAACTTTACACATTTGGAGAAAATCAAGGTGTTCCAACCATTGGATAGTATTTAAAAAAAAATAATGAAAGGATGGCATGATTACAAGTTTGAACCCTGACGACACTGAAAATCGAAAATTCACGCATTTACCTATCATATGAAGATACGATGAGGTGATAAACTTAACAATTAATAATTTACCTGATTCATTATCATATTCACATTATGTTGACACGTCTTAGTTCGTCTGTGCCAGCTCTTTTCAAACCATCAAAACAATTACAGTGTCATCCGTTTTTCTTTACCGATCGCCTCTAGTCAGAAGAGCGTGCTGTTTACAGGGGAGGTAATATTTTGTCACCAGTTCGCGCACTGTAATCTATGTCAAAATCAACATTACCTTGAACTAAAAGCGTCGGCTTACGGTACGTGAATTCGATTGCGTATGTACTCTTCAATATTTCCATGTTTCAGCTTGCTTTTACCTATATTCGGTGTGGATACCTTGTAGTGTTTTGTTGGAGAACAGTGATATAGACATGCGTCTTCATGGCTATAATCAATTTCAGATAAGGATATAAAAAAAATACTCTAAATGTCTTCGGCTATATATATATTTCCCATAGCATGGTCAGTGTGTTTACTTTGCAATTACCTTAAACTTTATGGTATTTCTTTTTATTGATATTATATGTTTGTCTGTAACTTGTACACATGTACTAAGTTTTTAGAGAACAAAGTATCTATCTATATTGAGCAATTTATTTCAATTGAATATGAGTTTTTACATATTACTAATCAACTTAAAAAAACACATCTTTAAAAATATAAGAAGACATGGCATGATTCCTAATGACTATCGAGACAACTATCCATATATCAAAGGATAAAGATGTGAACAATCACAGGTAACTGTAAGACCTGCAACAATAAGCAAAACTCATATCACACAGTAATGAAGAAGCTTTAAAAGTCCCCGGTATGACAAAATATGTATCAATTCAAAAGTAAAACAAGCGGCCTGATTTATACTACAACAATGAACGAAATACGAATATGACAGAAAGTAATCAATGTCAACGACTCTAGATTCTTGTCAGGCACGTATAGAATATGTCGTCATTTAACATGTTTGTGAGCACTCAATCCTCCCTTTACCTCTTAAATGTCAGTCAAAATTAACTTTAACTTGAATTAAAAGCGTGCGTTTTAGTTACCCAATTTAGGGGTTTTTTTTCGTACGCACTGAGCAATAGTTGTCTTCTTTATTTCTATTTGTCTTGTTTTTTTAATTATATTCGGTGTGGAAATATTCGTGAATGCTCAATCATCTTAACCTGGAACTGATAGTGGTGCAGTCGTAGCGTACCCTCTGCCCATTCGTATGTTGTTTACAATTGATATTTTCACATTAAATTCATGAACAGGTGTGTGCTCTTGAAACAAAAACTGCACTTACATGGTTTTATAGAAAAGCTTCGATAAGCGACATTACAGGACTTTTACGTTTACCATCACGATTTATTGGTTAACCGATAAGATGTGTCTGTGTACTCACTCATTTGGGACATGTTTTCTCGGTCTTAGATCTTTCGTTGTCAGAAAAGTCGCCTGATCTGTGAATTTAACGATTGTATCCTATTCCTATTGTGACATTTTGACTGGATAGAGATTTGCATGGCGGGTGATTCATGCATAGCAGGAGATCACTCATCCGGTCTTGCTAGTTTTTGGTGTTTATTCGGTTCCTTTATGACTTGTTTTTTTTTTACCATGATTGTATGCTCTGACTGAATTTATGAGATTTGAACATTGGAGAACTATTGATGCTTCTTATTTGAACAAATCACGTTCATTGAAATCTAAAACATCACTACAGACACGAGAGAGGTAGAGAACGAGTTTGAAAATATACAAGACGTATGATGGAAACAGAGGAACACCCCCGTCCCAAAAAAAATGAAATTTACAATAGGCATAGAAAAATCGTCCCCTTAGTCATTAATTCTGGTTTAAAGATTCTTGTGTGAAACTGAATAAAATTGAGAATGGAAATGGGGAATGTTCAAAGAGACAACAACCCAACCACAGAACAGACAACAACAGAAGGTCACCAATATTTTCAAATTAAGAAAAGGACAGATATTGCTGTGTATATTAATTTCTTTAAAACCAGTTTCTTGGGTAAATTTCCGTAATATAATTAAGGAATTCTTTAATTTATTATTTAAAGCAAAAATATCATCAAGGTAACGTTAAGTGGTATTTAATGTGTCTATTTAATGGAATAAAGATGGATCTTTACTGAGAAATACAGGAACAATTTTGATATTAAAGGACATAGCATTGCTGGAGCAGTGTAAAGGGCTTAATTTTTTCTTGTAACAGTTGTTTGTTTAGAAATAATAACCAAATTTAAATTCTCCTTCTTAATTATTTTCATTCGTTATTCAAGAAAACGTTTAAAATTATCATTTTCGTCTTTGTTTACATATTTTCAACGATCGCCAGCGCCGATCAGGACTAAATCACCAGCAGAAAATATTCTCCCGCAGGATAAGAGGGCAACACCAGGTCGTTATACGATGAATTTAAAAACAAAAGGTACAGCCACCGTAGTTACAGAATGATTTCATAATTTCATTTATTTTTTATTCAAAGATTATTACACAATGTGTGACAATTAATGAACTCATGCTTCCTTTTATTATTTTCAATTTTCTCGTTCCTGAGTAAAGTAATAGACTAAATTCTATTTTTATGCGCTTACTTTAAATCATATATTGTATCTTGCACTGGAGATGCAGCTACCTTAATTGATATCCTTTATAATCAAAGAACATTATAAAAGGGTCATTTATTTCTAAGTGCAAATTATTGATCTGTATGTAAAATTTGATGATGAGAATGAACTCATTTAGTACAAATACAAAAGACTTTGAAGATCAAAGACTTTTGTTAAACAAGTGCAGAAACATGAAAGTGAAGCAAATTGTTTCTTCTTAAAAATTTTTAACCATATATTAGTAAGCGTTCGATGTACAAACATTTCGAAATCCCACGTTGATGTAGATTGTTGATCCTATAGTGAACTCCACAAAAAACAATTGTGTTTGGATTAATATATTCATTTTATGTCTTCCGTTAAAAGTCATAAATTGTACAACGAACAGGACTGCATACACAAAATAGATGTGTGTAACTTAAAGTTTCATAGTTAATGTATATTTTTAACAGCAGATAATTCAAATACAAAGACAACTAAATTTTGATAAAAATTGAAAAACAATTGAATATTTTGAAAATATATAGTAAACCAGTAATGAATCATATCGGCTTGAAGTTCCATTCATTACAGGAAGTTTCAAAAATGTCCGCATAAACAAGTTTATTTTCAAACTTTCACAAAAAGGGTTAATACAGCCAACGAGAGACAAACTGGTTACAAAGATGCGACAACATAACCAAACAACAAATTATAAGTCAAACAAGATGTCAAACAAATGCAAGCTCTGAAATATTGTATCAACTGGGAGATATATTTAACCATATACAGGCGCCTCTGGAATGATGCTACACAGAAATGAAAAGTTCACCATAGATAAATTGAAATTTTGTCGTATAATTTAGTACTCAAACAGCTATCATTGTCAATTTATAGATATGAAGCTGCCTTAACTGCGTCTGTGTTTTTTTTTATTTATAGTTATTAGTAAAAGGATATCATATATATTGTGGAACGTGAAGTTAAAGATAAATGCCATTTTCTTTTGAAGCACCTGTATAAAGTCTGCCTCAAAGAATAAAAATACAGGTCGCCAAAAGAGGAATACAGTTGGTTTCCATAGAAAATCCCATTTTTGTTAAACAACACGTCCTCCAAACGTTTCAGTACTGGATTTTTCGTTTTTTTTTTTTTCATTTCATCATTTCATTGAGATTAAGATTGATCATCACTACATATTTCCTCAGATAGATTTTTTTAAATTTACAAAAATGGAGATTTTGCCATGCTATTTTAAAAGATATAATCAAAAGTATGGGTCACCGTGCTAATTTTCAAGCTACAAGTCATCAAAAATTGTCTTGCATAGATTATTCATAAAAAAACACTTTTATTGTGAATAAAGAGTCATCTATGGGATAGAATTTTGAAATAAAATATGAGAAGATAGGTTTTAAAATATGCTTTTAGAAAATAGAAATAAAAAATGTTGTCAGCGAACTTGTTTTCTTGCAACAAGTAACAAATCAAAATTTCACTATCATTCTAGTATATTTTTTTTACTTTTAAAGTTATCTCTCCTTATATGGCTAAGTTAAAAAAATGAATCAAACAGAAACACATATTTAGCATTTTACATAATGCAAACAATCACTTATTTTTCTTTATAAAAAAAAACAGTCTTACACATTACTTGTCAATCTGTCTAAATATTTGCAGATTTAAGAAAATATCTAGACCGATTGTGTACTGCTTATTCACAATCCAAGATGGCGGTATACGGATAATCTACTTTATATTACTGTAGGAAATGCAAAGGTATGTTTCTCGTTGATGTAACAGCTTTGACAACACCTTGACAACATTTTTGACAACAACTAGACAACAGCTTTGACAACACTTTTACAATAGCTTTGACAACACCTTGACAACAGATTTGACAACACCCGGACAACAGCTTTGACAACACATTGACAACAATTGGACAACAGCTTTGACAACACCTTTAAAACAGCTTTGACAACACATTGACAACAGCTTTTACAACACTCTGACAACATCTTAGACAACATATTGACAAAAGCTTTGACAACACATTAACAACACATTGGTGTATTATGTCAGAAGAGTAAAATACTTTTTTATTTTATATTTGAATATCCGGGGTTGTTTTTTTTTTGACAAAGTAAATCACCCTATTCCATTGCAACAAACACCTATCTGTTATCTGTTTCGGGGATCTATGTGTTTTGGTGTATCTGTATGTTGTTATTTTCAGCGTAATATTGGCTGGCGGCAATGATAATGTTAATGAATCCATGATCTGTTTTTTTCCAAATGTGTAAATTAAGGCGACAGTAGTTTACCGATGTTCAATTCTAATAAATTGATTAAAAAGAGACAAACCAAGGTAACAAACCACAACTGAGGGAATCCCATGAACTCCAAAAGGAGCGAGACCGGATGTGTCGACGGAGTTAACGTCTCTTGTTCGGTTCGTGTTGCTCAGTCTTTAGTTTTCTATGTTGTATTTTGTATACTGTTGTGTGTCTTTTGTCGTCTTTCGTTTTTTTCTATTGCGTTGTCAGTTTGTTTTTGACTTCTGAGTTTGAATGTCCTTTTAATATCTATCGCCTCTCTTTTTGGGGCATCATACTTTCTTTTTTTCAATTTCAATGATGATCATCGTTCCTATTTGAGACAGGTTTGCCGTAGACCAGTAATGAACTTGTAGCCAATGTTGTCTTCTGTTAGAGGTTATGTGTCAGAATTGTATGTTATTACTTTGAACTTGGCTGTAGTTTATTTGCGAAAAGAAAATTCCGACTGTATGGAACCATAAATTGTTTAGTGTTACCTAATTGTATATTGCCTCTACTGCGTGGTGTTATTATTTTTAAAAACGATCCACTGATAAAATTGAGAATGGAAATGGGGAATGTGTCAAAGAGACAACAACCCGACCAAAGAGCAGAAAACTGCCCAAGGCCACCAATGGATCTTCAACACAGCGAGAAAATCCCGCAACCGGAGGTGGGCTTCAGCTGGCCCATAAACAAATGATTGTTTATATATAATGATAACATGAGAATTCACTTTGTATCCTAACATTACGGTTGTCATTATTAGAGAAGGGACTGTTTACACTTCCGTAGCACCTAAGTTTGCCCCCGGATATTTTTATAGGTTTGATTTGTGAAATCTTCAGTTATCGGTAGCGTGTTTCGAACACAGTTGTTTTTCTTTTAAATTTTTGTTTTGTCCTGGTGCTATCTGTCTTTCTTCGATGTATGGGTTTTGGTTGTCCTCATTTTATCTTCTTATTTTTATAGTTTTATTCATTGTTTTTACTTTTATTCCTCTTTCTTTAACCACAAACTTGAAATGAAATTATAGACTTGCAAGATTTCAAATTGGTTTATTATGCATATTGTACAGCAAAAAAGCAAGTATATATTACATAAAGCAATTATAATTAATTAAACTAAAAATCATCCTTAAACTAAAGCTTCTAAAAAGCCTATTTCTCTTACTTTTTACCTATGCTGCAGAATAGCCATTCTTGGTCCCAATAAATTAAAGCATACTAACCCCGATTCTGATTGAAAGCATTCTTCTGTTTATATGCAGAACTTTCTATTTATATCAACGATAGTAGCATTGTGATGGTCATTTAAAAAGTTGTTTGATATCTTATTTCCTCACCAAATAGGCAAACAATAGACTATTGTAACAGACGACGAGCGTCAAATCAAGGATAAACACCAAAGTACACTTTGGGTTACGGGGAGCTAACATGCAGCTTTAAAAATAGTATGACAATTATGATAAATGTTCCCATTCTGCATTGTTCTAATACTGTTTTGTTTAGAATATATACAAGAATTCAAGAATACAACTAAAGCATTTCAACGATTATATCGTTCATATCATGAAATATAGTTTTAATTATACATGATTATTTATAATGGCACTGACATGATTTTTTTATCAGGATAAAAAATAGCAGACGATGATTGATTATTTGGAAATGTACGTCAATAAACGAACTACCAAAACAACAAAACCAATTAAAGATCCCCCTAAAAAACAAAAAAAAAAAATCATTACCAACACAAGAAATATTAACTCTACTTTGTCGACATCAACTTTTCACAGGAAACACATCATGATCAAATTTAGAAACATGTACAACATGAAAGTCATTGTTTGGGATGATATTTAGAAATATATCGAGCTCAATTCAAAATCTTACAAATTCATTTTATGGAATACTGAATTCTCCACTTGGCAAAATATTTTTTTTGCTTTTTCAAATTACAACATTCGAAATATCCCGGAAATGGCGATACGTTGTTGCCAACGAGTTAAAGTGGAATAACAGTAAACTTCATCCAATCAAAATTGTAGTAACAAGATTTTTTTTATTTTCGTAGCTTGGATGAAGTTTACTGAGTAAATAATATGAGATAACAATTATATAACATTGAAAGAAATACTATTAAAGGAAGAATACTCGCCCTTTTCATTCTAAAATGTCGTTACC
The DNA here is from genome assembly GCA_017311375.1 of Mytilus coruscus. Lineage (NCBI taxonomy): Eukaryota > Metazoa > Mollusca > Bivalvia > Mytilida > Mytilidae > Mytilus > Mytilus coruscus. The sequence goes on from CM029598.1 coordinate 9,025,250, forward strand.
AATGATTTATACTAATGCATAGCAGTGAAGTTAGACTTATGGGTAAAACTCATATATAGCAGTTAGACTTTTGAGTAAACATATCGTCAATAGAGTAATTTAAGGCTAAATTTGTAAACTTTAAATTCAACTGATCAATGAACATGACTTTCAATGTTGCCTTTTTAAAGGTCCTATGTCTACAACGTTCATAACAAATGTAGAAGGTAAACTAATAAAACTGTTACAATTGACGATGAACAAATAGTATTAGCTCCGTCTGTTTCTAACTTGAAACTTCTGCTTACTCTTCTACCATTTAGCTGCTGGACTGGCCTGAAGTTGTTGACAATTTTGTGGTTTGGTTTGTTTTCTTTCAAATTTCTGAATAGTCGTAACTGGAAGAGAAATTATGATGTGTTAAATAAAACGTGCTTATAATTATTATTTAAAAATGTTATAAGCATCAATGAATAAAGGAAGAAAATCCATGCGTGTAAGTCTCTGCTTTCTATGTTGAAGTTTATCAAATAGCATGTGTATCAGTAAATCTAAAAAAAAAGAGAAATCAATAAGGGAGTGTTATCTTATTGGTTTTTCTTGGAAATTAAAAAAAGGGATATGAAAAAATGGTGCGACAGAATATGTCAATCATTTCGACAATGCTTTCGGTTAATCTTAAACATTTATTTGATCTGATTGTGCCATCCGTTCTCTACTTAATTTATTTACCTGATTTTCTGAAATGGGAATAGTCTCTTCAAACATTGTCCACGTGACACTTTCAAAACATGGCGGAGTTGTCAAACTGCCTTTATATCTGTAGTATTTGTCAAGCTTAGGAATGATTAAATCACTAACTAGAACATTTGTCACGTCGACTTCGTCGTCTGAAATAGATAAACAAAAATATTATTTATTTTGTTCACAATTTTATGGTATTAGAGTAAATTTGCATTCATCATATACAATCAACAAATAAAATGCACGTTTAATTTATGTACTGATTTAAAAATAAAAATAAGAAACGATTACCGTAAAATATACTGATTATACACAGCTTTTTATATATAAATAAGAAAATATTTATCACTATCTCAAATGAAAATACGGATGTTGCTTTATGTAAATTTGTTGTTATAAATTAAGGAATGTATTTCCGTCATGCATAGCTCTGACTCCTTGTTAGAGTTTGGTAAACATTTTGGTCCTCCTCGGTTATAACAGCTATTCAACATTCGTATTAGGAATTTGATTTTAGATTATTTGGCATCAAGCATTACTGAATAAACTCATCATAGATACCAGGATTGAAATTTAGTATTTACGCCAGACGCGCGTTTCGTCTACAAAAGACTCATCAGTGACGCTCGAATCAAAAAAGTTTATAAGGCCAAATAAAGTACGAAGTTGAAGAGCATAGAGGACCAAAAGTTCCTAAAAGTTTCGCCAAATACAGCTAAGGTAATCTATTCCTGATGTAGAAAAGCGTTAGTATTTCAATAAATTCAAAGTATTGTAAACAGTTAATTTATAATTATGACCATATCAATGACAGTTCAAGTCAACATAGAAGTGAAGAGACATTAATTATCAAAATACGCATCTGGTGCAATAAAATTGGAACCGTTTATGGTATTAAACGATATTAGATGGCCTGTATCGATACAATTAATTAACGATGTATGTACGTCTTAAAGCTTAGGATATTGTGATTCCATTATTTTTGACCATTTGATCAGAATAATATTTAGCACGAGATTGCAGAATTGACATTGATTTTCTGCAGGGTTAAGTGTTCATTAATATTCGCATAATGACCGTAGTATTGTTACGGTCATCATAAATTATTATCAGATCACCATTTTCTCCAAATCGCATAATCTACCATTTTGAGGAGATGGTTTACTGCAAGAAGTACTTGATGTTAAGGTTTTGTATAAAATATATCAATTCAACATGGCAATTCCTTCACGTTTTTTTAAATTTTATTACTTTGTTACTTCACATGCTATTTTCATAGACAGTAATAATTACCTGCATTTTGTATTGATGTTAGATTGTTCACCAACCTGGCAAACATTTTGTTGTCTTCGGCTACAACCTAAAACAATGAATGCCACACACAAGTATAAAATAATTGCCACTGTCATTCACAACTAGCAAGATGAATAAGTGCAGTGTTGCAAAATATCATTATAAAAAATTCAATAAGAATTTGACTATTAAAAGAAAGTATAACTAAAATACTGAGCTCCAAGGTAAATTCAAAAAGGGGAAGTCCATAAAAACAGACGAAATCAAACGTTATCAACCAACGGAACGAGAGAAAAACAACTGTCATATTCCTGACTTGGTACAGGCATTATCCGAAGAAAATATAAATAAAAAATAAGTTTTATTAGCAACACAAAAAAACCATTAGAGTGAAGAGTGTAAGTAGCATTAAAGTAGCCAATAGACTATTATCATATTACCGACTATTGACTCCGGTGTATATGATTTTTGTACAGTAAACCTACACTGTGGTAAGACATTTTAGTACTCAGTCAAGTAACAGTTGCTGAAAAAAGTAAAATCAAGCTTTAAAGGTGTAATTTAGAGGGAAAATAAACTGTTTTCCGATGATCTTGTCGTGTATAGAAACATAAAACAATTTTTTCATTAAATTGCACCGATTGTAAGGTTGATTTTAATTCTTTTGTGCTCTTACTTGATCGATTACCAGAATGTCCTAAAAATTATATAATTCGGTAATATGAAAATCGTTTATAAAACATGTAGCTCTTTTACCATGTATTATAAAAAAAATTAAACTAGTTTTTGCCATTCAAATAACAATGTAAAATGAATATTTAAAATGAGAATTACCATAGTGACAGAATATACGTTTTATAAGTAATATTATATCATTATTGAAATATAATATAATTATACCTTAAACCAAAATCCCAGTACTGCAAGACCATCCGGTTTTGGAGCAGCATTTACTAGGCTATTATATTTACTGTTAAAGTTCACTATATGCATCTACAATAGAAATCGGAATATATGAATAGAAATAACATTATTGGTGAATAACCTCACTTTTACTTGCCATGAACAAAACGACGGGTGAAAATAGTCAAGCAAGAACTGATATCCCTTCCGGGGTACCTGAGTTAATACCCAGCTTAAGAAAGGTTTCGTGTTGCTCAATCTTTAATTGTCTGTGTAATGTTTTCTGAACTTTTGTTAATTCTATTTTTTATTTTATTTTTTTAATTTTTTTTTTTTTTATATGGATTTTTTACTTTTCTTCGACTACTGGTTATATCATTGATTCATTGTTTTTCTTCTTCCCTTTGGAATCTGTTTTTGATAAAATGGAAAAAAGGACATGGTGTATTTAAAGTCATGACACAAAATCACTGCAATCACTTAAAAGAAAACAAAGTAATTATGACCATCGATATGATCACTGTTCAGCGTTTCAAAATCTCAACAAAGCTTAAATATACTTATTGAAAATTGTTTTTTTATGTCTTCAGAGAAAGCTTTTCAATTGTTCTTTTATGTCTTCAGAGAAAGCTTATCTTGTATTTTCTCTTGATTTTGAATTTGGAATTTAAAAAAAACGGTGAATAAGGGGAATTACATTTAAATGAGTTGCGTCTGTGTTTTTATGTTTATTCAGCAGTCGAAGCCTTGATCTGTGTGCTTATAAAAAAGATAAATACAGCTGTATTCAAACATAATAGGATATCGAAGTCATTTTCAAGCTGTGTATTTCATTTATTTCCCCTAACTGTCGTTAAAGCTAGCACTTTTTTTACTCTTAACGAAATATGAGTATGTAAGAACTACAAATGATCATTATTTAAACGAAATTGACCTTCAAATTGCGTGTTTCTATTAGTATTTTTTCATCAAACATCGATTTTTGCAATTTCTCTTTAATGAACAGTATTCTTTTGATTCTATTATGTTATTACTACCACTGGGTCGATGCCTCTGCTGGTAGACTGATAGTCCCCGAGGGTATCACCAGCCCAGTAGCCAGTACTTTGGTACTGGCATGAAAATACGGATTTTATGTTATTAAAATTTGCTGTTACAAAATTTTGGAAATTATTTAAAGTTAAGGAATGTATCTCCCTCATGCAAAGCTCTGATTCCTTGCCCAGCTTTGGCTATACTTTTTGGTCCTTTCTGGTTTATAGCTCTTCATATTTTTAATAAGCTTTGGATTTTCAAATATTTTGGCCTCGAGCATCACTGAAGAGACATTGATTGTCGAAATGCGCATCTGGTGCATAAAAATTGGTACCGTTTATGTTATTACTGTAAATGTTCTGTTCTTTATCTAACAGGACTGTTTCACTTAATACTGATGTTTAAGCCATCACTTATGTACAACCAACAAACCAACCTATCACAGATCGAATTTATTCGTTCATAGTGTGTTAATTTACGTTTTGATTGAGTTAAGCCTTCCAATTGATGTTTTATCGTGTGTTTTCTATGTTGTGATGTTATACTATTGTTTCAGAAAAGGAGAAGGTTTGGTACCATTAAAACGTTTAATCCCGCTGCAAATGTTTGCACCTGTCCTAAGTCAGGAATCTGATGTACAGTAGTTGTCGTTTGTTTATGTAATTTATACGTGTTTCTCGTTTCTCGTTTTTATATATACTAGACCGTTGGTTTTACCGTTTGAATGGTTTTACACTAGTACTTTTGGGGCCCTTTATAGCTTGTTGTTCGGTGTGAGCCAAGGCTCCGTGTTGAAGGCCGTACATTGACCTATAATGGTTTACTTTATAAATTGTTATTTGGATGGAGAGTTGTCTCATTGGCACTCACACCACATCTTCCTATATCTCTTTAAATGATAAGTTACTTCACTAAAAAGAAGTACTAAACCTTGGCTATAAAAATGCGTCTTCCATGGAAGGCGTGTGTCGCCTGCCGTCTCTTAATGATAGTGACAGAAACTGGCATGTTGTGGTGCAGAAATTGGCATGTTTTGGTACAGAAATTGGTATGTTTTGGCACACAAAACGGCATGTTTTGGTACAGAAATAAGCATGTTTTGGTACAGATATTGGCATGTTTTGATCAGTTTACCCCCAAGAATAACTCAAACCAAACCTTAAAATAGCAGCTGTACAACTAACTATACGACATATAGAAGAATATGTACACATTTGGTTATATTCTGTCGAGTCGCTTTTAAGTTGTTTTATATTATAAGAATTGGTTAAATCTATATTTTAGTGTGGGAAACCTCAAAATGGATTCCGATCATAATTTTTAAGATTCGGCAAATTTGCATAAAGTGTGACGCGGACTAAGACGACGACGCAAGACGACAACAGTGATCCCTGTGTATCGCTAGCGACTGTGGGACGCTCTCAGGCCACACAACAAATAGAAATTTCTTTTATGTAGCTAATCTGAACTTTACCTCTAAGGGATATGCCATTCTGTTACGTAGATGCTCTGAGCCTTTGTTACTACTACTGCCCCAGTGGAAATGTAACTGAGCAGTGTTATAAGTTCCTGATAAACCTCCGCCTGATACTTTTAAATCTCCTATTATGTTAAGTTGAGCTGTCATGAAAAAAGAGTAATTCTTTTATGAAGAATTCTATTAAGAGTAAGTTCTTTATTGTTGAAGTATGTTTTCAATTGAAGAAAACATCGGCATGGCAATAGTGAAAGTTCTTTTAGGGTTGAAAAAGGTTGCTATCATGGTGTTATAAGTAAAATACCTGTACAAAACAATATATATATTGTATAAATACACATGTCTATTGACGAAGACCGTTTGTTAACCCTTTCATTTAGACATGGGGTATATGCAGTTTAGAGTGCTTTTTTTATTAAGTAAAGTTCACATAACCTTCTTGTTTATATATGTTGTTTTTTGTCAGTACATTTATCTTGTGACTAAAATACATTTAATATTGTGATTGTGTTTATTTAGATACTGATAAACTAAACATTTAACTTTTTACGGAAGTTGCAAAGATATTCCTGTGTTTGTATGCACAAATCACGTCCAGTTTCTCCCACGAACTGAGCACCATGTCTCGGCTTAGTTCAAGATATTGTAAATTTTTAAATAAAGTCGTTAAATTTAATGCTTCGCTGAGCGCAGTCTGATATGACCGCAGAGGTCGAACCCTGAACAGTTGGGGCAAATTTGGACACAATATTTAAGCTTGATACTGTCTGAATTTGGATGTGATCAGATTTTTGACATAATAAAGGTTTCTGACACAAAATAAATGTGGTCAAAGATCTTACAAATCTATTGCGCAATACTGTGCAACTAAAGGTTTCTTCTTTCTTCTTGAAACTTTTCAAAAATTTGAAATTTGAAAAATTTTGAAAAAAAAATATGAACCCCTTAAAAAATTGGAAAAAATATTTTTGAATCCCTCCTTGGAGTAATTACCCCAAACTCAATCCCAGCCTTTCTTTTGCAGTATGGAACCTTGTAGTACAATTTTACAGAGATCCATTCACTTAAACACAAGTTATTGCCTTGAAACTAGAAAAATGCTTGTTTTTGGCCCCTTTTTCCTGCATGTTTGGGGCAATTACCCCCAAACTCATTCCCAGACTTCCCTTAGTGATATGGAACCTTGTGGTACAATGTCAGAGAGATCCATACACTCACATACAAGTTATTGTCTGGAAACTACAAAATTGCTTGTTTTTGGTCCCTTTTTGGCCCTTACATGTAATTCCTAAACTGTTGGCACCATAACCCCCAAAATGAATCCCAACCTTTTACTTGTGGTATTAAACATTGTGGTACAATTTCAGAGCAATCAAAATACTTATACACAAGTTATTATCCTGAAACTAGAAAAATGCTTGTTTTGGGCCCCTTTTGGGCCCCTAATTCCTAAACGGTTGGAACCATCATCCCTAAAATGAATCCCAACCTTCCTTTTGTGGTATTGAACCTTCTTAAAATATTTCATAGAGATCCATTCATTTAAAGTTATTGTCCGGAAACCAAATGTGTCTTCGGACGATGACGCAGACGACGACGACATCATACCATTATACGATCCCAAAAAAATTTTTGCGGTCGTATAAAAAGGAAGAGAGAAATCTCGGACGTTTACAGTACATTTAACAGAGATATTTCAACTAAACGTAGACAACTTTAATTTCTCTTTCTTTAACTATTAACTGGAAATTTTCAATCCGAGAATGTATAAATTTAAGCGTGCTAGTACAGAAGTGATAAGTACTGGTAGGATAGTACCCTCCAATCTACCAGCAGCGACACCAACCTTGTGATAGTAATAAAATATGTGATGATGAAATGATGACGATGAGGTATGTTTCATTTTTCAAATAATATTCCTTTCTTCCTTATCTTCGTTCATAACCGAACATGAACTTGTATGAGCTAAACGACGGGTGTCATTTTAGGAAAAGAAACTGCAAAATGTTCCGCAGCACCAGCATGATCATAAGTTCACCTCCGGTTTAAGTAATGTTCGTCTAGGTCAATACTTAATTTCCTGTGGAATAACGTTATGAATCTTGTTTCCCCTTTCGTTTTGTTTTTATTTCTCCCCGGTATCTTACTAGTTTCTTTTACAGTGTATTTGAAATAGTGTATTTCTGTATATTTTCCGAGTTCAATTCATTTTGACTGTAACTATTGTTTGTTAATACGTCTCAACTTTTAAAATTCTTAAGCAGACAGATACTTCAATGGAGTTACTTGTACATAAAATCTGTTAAAATTCTTAAGCAGACAGATACTTCAATGGAGTTACTTGTACATAAAATCTGTTAAAATTCTTAAGCAGACAGATACTTCAATGGAGTTACTTGTACATAAAATCTGTTAAAATTCTTAAGCAGACAGATACTTCAATGGAGTTACTTGTACATAAAATCTGTTAAAATTCTTAAGCAGACAGATACTTCAATGGAGTTACTTGTAAATAAAATCTATGTTTTTCATCAAAATCAGAAAATAACGCAACGAAAGTTTACCTGTATGTCCATTGTTAACTAGTTTTAAAACATTTGTATTCTTTTCAAATCCCATGACTACAAACGGTACCAGTCGTTCGTCATATTGAGCGTTCGTTGCATCTGGAATGTCTATTGGTGACTGTGCCCTCAGGCCACAAGCTTCATTGCCATGGATTGTCGTCCAGTTTGATGGACCTGTAGAATGAAGATTAAAAAAACTTATCTCAATTCTGTATATGCATTAATACTTTGCCATCTTAATTAACTATGTATGGCAAGTTATTCTTTCTGCAAAATGTCTTGCCGGTTTAAATTATGTTTTTTAGTGCACAAGTGCTGAAGGGAACTGGTTAATTAATGTTTGTTTAACGCCCAGTGGCAAATATTTCAGGCATATTAAGGACATTGAGCATTGAAGTTTAGGACATAAAATGCATAAGTATAGCTTAGCCCTACGAAGAAATAAATAAGACATTGTATTGTTAACATGTTTATTGAGAATCTACCATATGGTGAACTGTAACTCCATTAAATTTTTTATACATTTTGTACATAAATAAGGCCGTTAGTTTTCTCGTTTGAATTGTTTTACATTTGTCATTTCGGAGCCTTTTATAGCTGACTATGCGGTATGGGCTTTGCTCATTGTTGAAGGCCGTACTGCGACCTATAGTTGTTAATTTCTGTGTAATTTGGTCTCTTTGTGGAGAGTTGTCTCATTGGCAGTCATACCACATCTTCTTATTTTTATACATCTGGTGCAGTCAAATTGGTTCTGTAAATTTTATTACAATAGTATATCAATTTCACAAATAACGAATGCAGCTTGTATATATGAATACTGTGTTAAATACGCTTGCTAAAATACATTGATTGATGGATTGGTGGATTGATTGGTGTTTAACGCCACTTGTTAAAATGAAGATGTATCTCAGTGTTCACAGTATTTTGTGAGACTTCAGTCACCATATGTTTGTAGACGAACGGGTGAAGGGGGTTGCAAATCATATGACAAAAACTAATCAGAAAAAAAACGATGATTGAAACTTTCTACAACCTATAACAGAATATTGACTATATCAATATATACTATACCGCATTATTTAAAATACCTATGTCAGATACAGATATTGTATTGTAAAACTTTGTATATATATTTCCTTGATGTAGTAAATTGACTTTATTTAAATTAAACGATAACCTACCATATGGTGAACTGTAGCTCCATTCTAAAAATATAAAAAAAAAAAATGTAATAATAAAGTAGGCATCTGATAGTTAAAATTTAATGTAAACAATGCTCATTTCTCATTTGAGTTGTTTTACATTTTGCCATGTCGTTACCTGTAGTTGTTAACGTGAGTTGTTTTACATTTTGCCATGTCGTTACCAGTAGTTGTTAACGTGAGTTGTTTTACATTTTGCCATGTCGTTACCTATAGTTGTTAACGTGTGTTGTTTTACATTTTGCCATGTCGTTACCTGTAGTTGTTAACGTGAGTTGTTTTACATTTTGCCATGTCGTTACCAGTAGTTGTTAACGTGAGTTGTTTTACATTTTGCCATGTCGTTACCTGTAGTTGTTAACGTGAGTTGTTTTACATTTTGCCATGTCGTTACCTGTAGTTGTTAACGTGAGTTGTTTTACATTTTGCCATGTCGTTACCTGTAGTTGTTAACGTGAGTTGTTTTACATTTTGCCATGTCGTTACCAGTAGTTGTTAACGTGAGTTGTTTTACATTTTGCCATGTCGTTACCTGTAGTTGTTAACGTGAGTTGTTTTACATTTTGCCATGTCGTTACCTGTAGTTGTTAACGTGAGTTGTTTTACATTTTGCCATGTCGTTACCTGTAGTTGTTAACGTGAGTTGTTTTACATTTTGCCATGTCGTTACCTGTAGTTGTTAACGTGAGTTGTTTTACATTTTGCCATGTCGTTACCAGTAGTTGTTAACGTGAGTTGTTTTACATTTGCCATGTCGTTACCTGTAGTTGTTAACGTGAGTTGTTTTACATTTTGCCATGTCGTTACCAGTAGTTGTTAACGTGAGTTGTTTTACATTTTGCCATGTCGTTACCAGTAGTTGTTAACGTGAGTTGTTTTACATTTTGCCATGTCGTTACCTATAGTTGTTAACGTGAGTTGTTTTACATTTTGCCATGTCGTTACCTGTAGTTGTTAACGTGTGTTGTTTTACATTTTTTACATTTTGCCATGTCGTTACCTGTAGTTGTTAACGTGAGTTGTTTTACATTTTGCCATGTCGTTACCAGTAGTTGTTAACGTGAGTTGTTTTACATTTTGCCATGTCGTTACCAGTAGTTGTTAACGTGAGTTGTTTTACATTTTGCCATGTCGTTACCTATAGTTGTTAACGTGTGTTGTTTTACATTTTGCCATGTCGTTACCAGTAGTTGTTTTACATTTTGCCATGTCGTTACCTGTAGTTGTTAACGTGAGTTGTTTTACATTTTGCCATGTCGTTACCAGTAGTTGTTAACGTGAGTTGTTTTACATTTTGCCATGTCGTTACCTATAGTTGTTAAGGTGAGTTGTTTTACATTTTGCCATGTCGTTACCTGTATTTGTTAATTTACATTTTGCCATGTCGTTACCTATAGTTGTTAACGTCTATGTCATTTGGTCTCTGGTGGTCTGTTGTCTCATTGCTAATCATAACACATCTTCTTATTTCTATATTCAGTTAAGACAGCATATCATGGCATATAGGTGATTTGGCGGTATTTCCAAATTTTATGTTAATTTACATTTTGCCATGTCGTTACCTATAGTTGTTAAGGTCTATGTCATTTGGTCTCTGGTGGTCTGTTGTCTCATTGCTAATCATAACACATCTTCTTATTTCTATATTCAGTTAAGACAGCATATCATGGCATATAGGTGATTTGGCGGTATTTCCAAATTTTATGAAATTGTTCACGCATTCAAAATCCAAAATTCCTGGTGTATTATATTTTTTATTCGTCAGACACCTGAATGGTTTTCAATGTTGAATTTTATCGCGTGTTCGTGTTATTTATTTGTGGACCAGAGATCAGATTGTAATTATTTGAAAGCAGGTTTACTTGGAATTCAAACGACGGGTTTCTTGGTACTTAATCAATAATTAGTGACCTGGTTCAAGGTTAGATATGCTTTTATTTTGCATAAATAAACATGAATAAAACACTTTTATTAGATACATATTCCTTCTCAAATAGCAACAAAAAATTTAAATGTAAAATTAGAACGAAAATGTTTATTTAAGGCTTTTAAAGACTTTTCAATAGTCAATAAAATCTCTTGACTTAAAAAAAATATGCATAACGTTCAAATATAAAGAGGACGAACAATGTTATGACAATGTAACGCAGACGTTATATAATGACTAAAATCCTTCAAATTATGCTAAATCATTTTATTTAGCAATAACTTTTTATGGTTGTTTTACAATACAGACAGTACTGAACATACTAATGATTTTGTATATAGATGACACTGTCAAACTTAAATCGCAATGATACATATGAATAAAAGGAAACTTGGGGTAAACATCAATGTAACAAAAACCCAACATGACAAAAAAGCAAAAGATATCTAGAGGCCAATATATTAACGGTATTAAATAGTACTGTAGTCAGGTGTTGATATGATATACCAAACTCTGAATGTTCCTGATTTTAGAAAAGTATTGAATGATTTAACAGAGACGGTCAAATATCTGTCATGTAACTAATAGCCATCGACACTGGCTTTTTTCTAAGTGTAGCTCCAATAACACTCTTCGTCCCAAGCGCTTTTCTGGATTAACATTCATTGGAAACGCCCAAACCCAAATCTTTGAAAGCCCAGAATTGGTAGCTACTTGAATGGTTGAGGAGCTATATGATCAAAAAGGGACATATAAAAAAACTGGTGACAGCTGTTGTTTTGTTCATCACATGTGAAATGGAATTCGGACAATGCCAAGAAAAATATCGTGGTATATAGGTGAAAATAGCACATCTTTAAAACACGTCTACTTTATAGTGGTAGTGATATATAGAAAAATAAACAATAGGAAATATATTGCATGCTCATGGTACTAATTCATTTAAAATACACCTAACATTATGGAATATTTTTATAATGATTGCTATATATTATCAAAAATAAATATCATAACGACTCTTAATGTTTATTTCGAATGATTTGTGTGCATTATCAAAGTGACGGTCTTTAATTGTAAAGGGGACTTGTAAGAATGCAGCTGTTTAAGATTTTACAATGGTCCAGATAAAGTAAACAAAATCTTTTAGAAGTTAAAATTTAATGCACACTAAAAAACCACATAAATCTGGGTGTATTTGTTTATGCCAAAAACTAGTGCACCTCATAAAGCCTTCCTTACCTAGTCTTTGATATTATACATAGTACCAATACTAGTATGATATAGGAAAGATATAAACATTCAAAATTCCATATCACACTACATCGAATCAACCCTAACCACGATTGATTGATTGATTGATTGGTGTATGCTGAAGAAATCGAGTCTCTTGTAGACTTACCGCACAATTAATTTTAGAAATTGTGCGGACTATCGATCTTTATATAAGAAACATATAATATTGCGTTCTTTGACCATGTTGACCGGTCAGTATTACAGAAGTAAAAACCAATAATTAGAAGATTATCATGAATGTACAAGACACTAAAGTAAGAAGTTCGTCTTAACATAAGGTACTTATCTTTGATTGCTTTTTATATAATCAATATACTGTGGTTACAAAGAGGTCAGTGCTAGACAGATTAGTTTAAGTACAATCAATACAAGTCTGTTGACCACTGTTGGTGTTTGGTAGCATAAAAGAATATAGACATTGGTCGATAATACGTTAAATTTTTCATGTTGGCAAATCATAATCTATTAAAATTACAAGTAACTTTTTCAAATTGTTATTCTTAAATTTTATTAAGGTGCAAAGTCATTCTGAGTAGAAATCCAACATCTCTGAACAAAAATAACGATTTTTATCTTGTAATGTGCTTTTCTATTTGTTTAAATTCTTATGCCTTTTAATGTTTAGTTGTTTGTTTGCTGTGTCATAGACGTATACTCCACATTTCTTTCAATTCGCGTTTTATGACACAATCCGCAAACATTAAAATCGCCAGAAAAAATACAATTACTTAAATATTGCACAAATTTGGCCACACCAATATTTTTAGTTTTAAGTACAAATTTCATGCTAATATTTTGTAATTTGAAAATAGAAAAAGTGAACAAATATTTTTCTCCAACAAAAAGCAGCAGGCAAAATGTGTTCAATACAACTGTTCAAAGATATTGCTAGTTTAATTGGTACATTTCATGCACCTACAAAAACAAAGATCACCTGAGCAGAAAATGTACTGTAAAAAGTTCTTTTTAATCTTCTATTTGCTTCAGTAGATACCCTTTCCTCTCAAACAACAGAAATATTCATCAATTCATTGGAGATTCGTTATTATCTAGTAAACGTTCAAATCTTCTAGAAGCGTTATCTAATGGATCCTAATGAGTTAAAAAATTGTGTATCATGATAATTAACGATAACAGCTTCCGGATTCTAGTATTGATACTAAAATATCTGAAAGATGTGACAAAGTATAATTCATTTGACAAGTTATTTCAGTAGTATTTTGTTTGAAACTTAAACAAATATGAGTATAATTGTGAACTGCAGTTTACGATTTTTTTTTATTATATTTACAACAACGACGACGACGGGGGAGGGGGGTTAACGACCTTGACTACCCATAAGGGTCTTGCACGGTCGGTTTTTTTAACAAGATATAGTTACAGCACTGAGTATAAAATCAAAGGAGCAGGTGTGAATTTAATATAGAATATGTTTTACGGGTTTCAGATAGTAAACGTCCTTTACAGACAAAGAGTTCTTGATTGCTTGGATATGACTATAATTGTCAGTGGTATACTGAGTATTTAAAGAAACGCATCTTTTCTTGGAAACAAGTTTCACTACATTCATATCTTAACTTTTTTGAATCCCTGCCACTCCAGGGCTTTGCTATATAATGTAACTAATGTCCATCATTCCTTCTTTGTAAGATCCAACAGTTGACCAGATTATATCGTATTATTCTTAAATATTGAGCTGAGTTTGATTTATAAGTATATGATTTGTGTGTTACAGTTCGCATTTCGTTTAGGATAACTTACTTTTCATTTAATTGTGGATCTCTTAGTTTACAAACAAGCTACCCGTATTATCCGTACAAATCTGATTTGATTTAAATTGTAAAAAATAAACAGTTACAGGAAATCAAATTTAAAATTGCTGCAAAAAATTCATTTCTTCTTCATAATTTTGATCAAACATCCTTTAGGTGTGTCCTGCTTAATATTTTAGTCTGGGGAACATGAGTCATTTATTAGTTGTAATTGGTATTGAATTAGTTGCAGTTTTTGTGAGTATTCTTAGATCGGTACTGTGTGCCTTTAGTTATGTCTGTTTGTCGATCTGATGAGCACTTTTCAACTGATTTTTACATTTTGTTTTTATGTTGAGTTGTTACACCACTATCCCATGTTAGTTGTTTTTGTATATTGTTTAGTACATAAATCAGAATATTATTTTTCTTTGGTGGATAGTTGTCTCATTGGTAATCATATAAACTTCTTCTTGGTCTTATACCATAAAGATTCAACATTTTGCTTGCAGTCAATCCAGTGCTGCTCAGTAGCTTAGTACTTTGTTGATTTTAACAACTACTGAACTACTGTACAGTGAACAGATCTTAATTGACTGCAAAAGATTTGTCAGAAATGAATTGGTTCTAGGCAGTACTGTATTTACCACAGTAAATGAGTCTGAAAATTAACGGAAAGACTGGATATGATTTATCAATTTATTGTCCAGTCTTTTAAGACCTGTATACATGTAATAGAAGTTTTAAATTTCTTTATCGTTATGCATTTTTAGCAAACAAGCAAATTTCAATATCTTCCATAGTATAGAACATGCTTGATTTTAGACCATTGAATGTTGTTTTGAACCAATATATTAGAAAATGTATCAAACTTAATAAAAGAACTCTGTCTAGTTAGGAATTTATTTGACGATTAACACACCTAACAAGATGGGCGATGTTTATATTTAAGTTCGTCTGGCATTTTTTCACCAAGAATGAAATATTCAGATTATTTAAATTGTTTAAACAATATTCCTACCAGATATATGTTCTTGATAAATATTACAAATTCAAATTAATTACGCAATCAAACTAAATGTTTCCAAGCTTGTGGGTGGTGATATTTTTGTCGACAGATTTATTTTTTATAAAATAAATGTCTTTGTTATCATAGCTGATGGGATCGAGCTTGATCTTTATACATTGTTACGTTTTATATATGTTACCAGGTTTACCCTTTTCTGGTGTGAGGTTATGCACTTCATGTCTCTGCTAAATATTTCAAGTATCCACGAGTATTTTAAGCATCACTCTAAAATAAGAGGCTGCAGAATTTTAATTTCGGAAATAGTGGTATGTTGGGCGTGTGTAATGAAATATTTAATCCTCTTAAGTTTGATATCTTTAAACAATTTTCTATCAATTATTGAAGGGCGTCATTCGCTCTTACTATCGATATGACCAT
The DNA here is from genome assembly GCA_017311375.1 of Mytilus coruscus. NCBI lineage: Eukaryota > Metazoa > Mollusca > Bivalvia > Mytilida > Mytilidae > Mytilus > Mytilus coruscus. The sequence goes on from CM029598.1 coordinate 9,040,871, forward strand.
ATTTATATACCTCATTCCAGTCCTGAAGGTCTAAAATACATAAAAAGATTAGAAATATCGTAATCATATAACTTTATCGTTTTGTGTAAACTGATGAATTGAAAACTTTAACTATGAATTGCATTCGAAAGAGCCTGGTGAATGGTATTCAAGATTCACAAAGGGATGACTTCACCTTCCCAATTGTGAACTTTCCGTTTCTATGTAGGAACATATTAGGAACGCCTGCATATGGAGTATACATCTCTTCGTTGATACGATATTCCAGAATTTGCATTCCCTATCATTATTTCCTTGACAGAGGGTTTCTGCTTACAGGGAAGCTAATTGAACCAATGGTTCCAAGTGGTAATGTTGAAGTATTTCCTAAGAACACTATCACCAGATGTATGTTGACCGCTATGGAATATCTGTGTCACAGATAACCATGGATACGTTGCAACTGACGTAACCACAATCTTGTTCTCTTTTCCTTGATTGTGACGTCACCGAATGAGTATTCAATATTTATCATGAGAAACATGACCGGGTGCCACTAGTGGAACATGATCTGCTTATCCTTCCGGAGCACCTGAGACCACCCCAGAGTAATCCTCTCTGACACATGGAGAATATTTTGTAAATTATCAGATATTAAATCGTGTAGAATGATTCAGGAAAAGTATATCTTAAAACTTTTGAATGTTCTGTTGTCATTTTTGTTTTTTGTTTGTTTGTTTTTGTTTTATTTTTAATGTACTTTTGGCTTGATACTCTTACATCTTTTAAACATTCTCCACAAGGTTTGCCGCACACGATGGAAGTTATTGTCACAACATAAAAATAAAACTTAATGTAATTTCATTGGAGCCCAAATGAATACTGTGTTCATTATACTCTATCTCTTATATTTCTATGTATCCGCTGTAATGAGGAAACTAGACGTTTGATTAGTTATGTAACAAATAGAGTACATCCTGGAAGAGGACGTGATGTATGATGCGGACAGGATGATATGTTTGTTCGCATCTATTATAATTATAACTAAGTCGAAAAAAATTGAAAAGTAGGAAGTCATATTTTAATTGAATACGGATTGTTCGATTGTTCAACTATCATTAGGCCTAAATTAAATGAGACATGACACGATTTTCAATCTGTGTTTCAAAATGTTTATTCATACTTAATTTCCCCCAAAAATACACCGATAGCAATATAAGTGTCAAATATTTGGTAAAATATGTATTTTAATACGATTTTAATGCAACGATTTATCGACCTGTCAAATATGCATATTTCCATCCCGGAAGTCACTCAGAACGAGGCTACTACGTCAGTGGTTACATTCATTCATATTGACATATGGGTACAGCACAAATTTAGTTTCGATTATTATCCAACAAAACGCATGACAGTGATAAACAATGATTATGTGTGATGCCTATGGATTCAACAATATAATTAAAAAGAATATTGACATGATATTTTCTGTTTTTCGAATGACACGCAGACTTAGAAGGTGTTAAGATGGGACTTTTTAACAAGCTCAAACTACACTTCTTTCCGCCCACTTTCATAAGGAATCCAGAGTTGGGGTCTCGGGTGCCATGTAATGAATTCATCATAGGTCACAGGTGTACGGTACAGGTGATTGAGTTTCGCAGTTTCAGGTCTCGTTTGAAGTTGCAAGCTTCAGGTGTCACGCCACATGGGGAATTTATAAGACATAGTTATTACGCAATATTACTTCATAAGCTCTTTGTGTACATCCTAGGGCACAGGTGAGATTGGAATATATTATTGTTACAGTAATACAGGTACAACTACCTGTTCATATGTTTAATGAATACCTGTAGTACTACCATACAATACCTTATACACCACCATTTAAATACCCTAACCAGTGTTGATAACGAATAGACAACCTGTATATAGATCTTATTTTTATTGCATTAAGGAATATGCAGATATAAAAAGGTTTATAACAGATGCATTTTTTAAATTGACTTCTTGAGATGGAAAAGTAATATTTCTGTATGCTTGCAAGTTTATAACTTCTTAAGAAATTGTTAGGCAAAAAGAATAAAAACATAAAAAGCAGACAAGGAAATGATACGAGAATGTGAATCATAAGTCTTTTACATTCTTATATTGAACATCGAATATAATCATTGACAACTATTTAGTTGGTAAAGATTCAGATGATGAAAAACATTTCTTTTTATTTAAAATGGAAACTTTATAATATATGAAGAAAGTGTCGTTAACCGTACGGCCTCCAACAATGAGAAAACCCCATACCGTATATTCGGCTATAAAATATCTCAACATGAAAATGTGAAACAACAATTTTAACGAGAAAACTAACTTATTTATAACAAAATAATTTCCGCAGAAAAAAATTGACAGACATGAACCAACGACAACCACTGATCTATATGCTCCTGATTTAAGACAGGCACATTCAAAATGTGTCGGTTGTATATGTTTGTGAGCGCCTAAAAAAGAACGTTATGTGTTGCGAATATTTTCCTGGACTCAAGCGTTTTGCTGGTAGCAATAAACAAATTGATTGCTAAATGATATTGGAAGAGAGGGGTAGAAATAAGTGAATTTGAATTTACTTTGTGTAATTCCTTAAATTTGAAGTTAGATTTATAAGGACCTGGATTGAATAACATACTTTAGAAGTGTAGTACAACTATATTAATTATTTCAAGATAAGATTGTTTTTCTTAAAAATGTATGGTTTTAAAAGGTAAATAACATAACACGTGACTAAATCACACTACAGGTGCCTTCTTACCTTTCACCTGGTCAAGTATGCTATTGGTGTCAAAATTTAATTACTAAAACAACAGCCTCCAATAAATGTGTATTGCGTAATTTTATACATAAGGTGAGACGCAGATAAAATATTGAATTGAATTGTTTACATAAAAAGGGGGGGGGGGGGGTAATAAAATTGTTAATTGAATATCCTAATGCAGAAATAGTGTGATAAAGGATTTTTCACTATGCAAATCCTTTAAATTGTGTGATGTATGGTTTCCAACCAAAAGAATTGTAAGCATAACTTTTGGTGATAATTTATACCTATTAAAAGTCTCTACAATGTACGTAACCAAAAAAAACGTACCCTTTGCGAACGCCTAATTTAACTTTTACTATATTTTTTTTCTGCTTCTGGCGCACACATAAATATAACGTTACCGTAACAGAGAGAAAAAACAACAATTTGATCATCAATAATTAGAAATTTATATTTTAAATCATGATTAAAAGTAGTTTTATTTTAATAAAAAAATGCAGAAAGCGGTTTATTAAATTTATTCATCAGACAAACCAAATATGTATGGTAACAATCCGATCGGTATTGTCTGAAAAATCGTCGTTGTTGGACTCTTCGCATGAAGAATTGATATCCTTTTCTTGGTTATTTTCCACACACAATGGCTCAAATTGATGAGGTCAGTTGTCTTTATAGTTTGACCATGGAAGTAATATTTAAATATTACTTCCATGGTTTGACAGTAATCGGGAAAAGTGCTGTCAATACCGTCTATAGTGTATGGACATCGTCCAGTTAGAGACATTTTCCCAGCTTGTAACCACTGACGTAAGCACGATCACGTGATCGTCATCTAATTAAAAATCATTCATTATGACAAGCGCTGGATTCTTTGACCAGAAAAATGCCGATTGATCAGGTTTTGACCAGCAAAATTGTACAAAACATGTTTTCAGACTAATATTTATTAATTTAATAAAAAAAATAATAAAATGCTCCGCAGGGCGCAGCTTGATATGACCGCAGAGGTCGAACCCTGAATAGTTGGGGCAAGTATGGACACAACATTCAAGCTTGATACAGCTCTAAATTTGGATTGTGATTAAATATTTGACACAGTATAGGTTTCTGACACAGAATGAATGTGGTCTAAGAACTTAAAATTTTTAAATTGGACATTCACCTATTATGGTCCAATATCCAAAATCTAAATACATGGTTAGATTCAGCATATCAAAGAACTCCAAGAGTTCAATTTTGATGAAATCAAACAAAGTTTAATTTTGGACCCTTTTGACCTCAATGTGGACAAAGTTGATAACGGGGCCCAAAAATCAAAAATCTAAATACATGGTTAGATTCAGCATATCAAAGAACCCCATATATTCAATTTTTGTTGAAATCAAACAAAGTTTAATTTTGGACCCCGATTTGGACCAACTTGAAAACTGGGCCCATAATCAAAAATCTAAATACATGTTTAGATTCAGCATATCAAAGAACACTAAGAATTCAATTTTTGTTAAAATCAAACTAAGTTTAATTTTGGACCCTTTGGACCTTAATGTAGACCAATTTGAAAACGGGACCAAAAATTAAGAATCTAAATACACGGTTAGATTCGGCATATCAAAGAACCCCAATAATTCAATTTTTGATGAAATCAAACAAAGTTTAATTTTGGACCCTTTTGACCTCAATGTGGAAAAAATTGATAACGGGGCCCAAAAATCAAAAATCTAAATACATGGTTAGATTCAGCATATCACAGAACCCCATATATTCAATTTTGTTGAAATCAAACAAAGTTTAATTTTGGACCCCGATTTGGACCAACTTGAAAACTGGGCCCATAATCAAAAATCTAAATACATGTTTAGATTCAGCATATCAAAGAACCCTAAGAATTCAATTTTTGTTAAAATCAAACTAAGTTTAATTTTGGACCCTTTGGACCTTAATGTAGACCAATTTGAAAACGGGACCAAAAATTAAGAATCTAAATACACAGTTAGATTCGGCATATCAAAGAACCCCAATAATTCAATTTTTGATGAAATCAAACAAAGTTTAATTTTGGACCCTTTTGACCTCAATGTGGACAAAGTTGATAACGGGGCCCAAAATCAAAAACTAAATACATGGTCAGATTCAGCATACCAAAGAACCCCATATATTCAATTTTGTTGAAATCAAACAAAGTTTAATTTTGGACCCCAATTTGGACCAACTTGAAAACTGGGCCCATAATCAAAATCTACATACATGTTTAGATTCAGCATATCAAAGAACCCTAAGAATTAATTTTGTTAAAATCAAACAAAGTTTAATTTTGGACCCTTTGGACCTCAATGTGGACCAATTTAAAACAGGGCCCAAAATCCAAAAACTTAATACACGATTAGATTCAGCATATTAAAGAACCCCAAGAGTTCAAGAATAAACCCCATTTAAATTGGTCAAGAAATAAGCAATTTATACGAAGTATCTTCTTTTGCACAATACTGTGCAATTGAATATTTCTTGCAATTGCGCAATACTGTGCAATTGAATATTTCTTGCTATTGCGCAATACTGTACAATTGACAATTTCTTGCTATTGCGCAATATTGTGCTATTGGATATTTCTTGCTATTGCGCAATACTGTGCAATTGAAGATTTCTTGCTATTGCGCAATACTGTGCAATTGAAAATTTCTTGCTATTGCACAATACTTATTATATAATAATTTACACATCCTGTTTGGTGTGTATCTCCTGCCATATCATTATTATTTGCTTTTAAATATAAATCAGAAATAACCAACTTAAAATGGAATATTTTAAAGAAAAAAGGAAAAAAGAAAGAAAAAATCCCCCAAATTTTTGAACCCCTTATGATTCATCACCCCAAACTCAATCCCAGCCTTCCTTTGAGGTATGGTACCTTGCAGTACAATTTCAGAGATCCATACACTTGAACACAAGTTATTGTCTGGAAACTAGAAAATGCTTATTTTTGGCCCTTTTGGCCCCTAATTCCTAAACGTTTCAGGCAATTACCCCAAACTCAATTCCAGCTTTCCTTTGTGATATGGAACCTTGTAGTACAATTTCAGAAAGATCCATACACTTACACACAAGTTATTGTCATGAAACTAGAAAAATGCTTGTTTTTGCCCTTTTTGGCCCCTAATTCCTAAAATTTTGAGGCAATTACCCCAAAAATCAATCCCAGCATTCCTTTGTGATATGGAACCTTGTGGTACAATGTCAGAGAGATCCATACACTAACACACAAGTTATGTCTGGAAGTTACAAAATGCTTATTTTGGCCCCTTTTGGCCCCTAATTCCTTAACTGTTGGTACCATAACCCCAAAATCAATCCCAACCTTCCTTTGTGATATTGAACCTTATGGTAAAATTTCATAGAGATCCATTCACTTAAACTAAAGTTAGAGTGCGAAAACCAATGCGTCTTCGGACGACGACGACGACGCCGGACGACGACGACGACGACGACGACGACGACGACGCCAACGTCATAGCAATATACGACCACAAAAATTTTTTTGCGGTCGTATAAAAATCGTGTCACGTCTCCTTTAAGTTATCCGTTAGAAAAATGCAAGATATCCAATCAAATTTAATGTTGCCACATGTTAGACAGTATGGGTTATATTTACACACGTCAGCAGTCTTCAAATCTTGTCTAATCAACAGAAAAAGCTTTAGCACTGTACATGTAATTACCAAAATTGACGTAATTCATAATATCAGTGGCGTAATCCCTAACGATTATTAATCACATCTATGGCAACTCTCATTAAGTTCTTCCAAAGGCGAGATAATCTGATAAAAACCCTGCTTCTACATGGTCGTACTGTTTACTAGTTTGGCAAAAAAAAAATATTTTATGATTTCTGTAACCTTTCAACTACCTACTCGCTCTTTAATATTCAACTCCAAAAAAATTAAGCACGATCGAAAGCTGTAATACTTATCCTTCTTATATACAAAAATTGTGTTTTGTACTCATAATTTTTCTCCTTTGAAGTCTATATATACTATCATCACTAACTTATTAGCAAACACGTGCATTTTTGTCGTAATGTACGGAGCCCCTTAAGAGCCATGTAAATACAATTGTTTTCGTTTGCCGGAGATTTAATCTGGTGCGCACCAGTTTGAAACATATCGTGCACCTGACTTTAAAACTGGTGCGCACGACATTCAAAAATTAATGCACGCGACTTTCAAACTCGTGTGCACGTTCGAATAGAGTCAGTTAAACTGTGTCTGTCTGAAAGCCGAGCACACGAGTTTGAAAGTCGTGCGCACTATTTTTAAAAGTCGTGTGCACCATTTTGAAAGTCGTGCGCACGAGTTCGATAATCGTGTGCATGAGTTTAAATGTCGTGCACGCCATTTCGAAGTCATGCGCACGAGTTTCGAAGTCGCGCGCACAGTTTAAAGGTCGTGGGCACCAGTTTGAAAGTTTTTCAAAGTTTTTCAAACTGGCGCGTACCAGGTTAAATCTCAAGCAAACGAAAATATTTATATTTACATGGTACTCAAGGGGCTCCGTAGTTATTAGCATCGGGTTCTATTTATTACAATTTATCTTTGCCCCAAAAAATAAATAGAATATTTGTGAAATATCCCACTTTTATTTAACTGACAAAAACATAAAAAATTGAAAGGTGAATAGGACAATTTTCCTTTGTAGAAGCATAGCTTTGATAATTGACAGTCACATTCATTTTGGCATTGCAACCTGTATGTGAATGCAATTAAAACCTTTTTGTCGTCTATTTCAAACTTCCTAGAGTACTGATCAAATATACATGTATACATGGGACAAGAGCCACTTGTCTCCTGACGAGTTATTTCCTCAAATGAATCAGCTTATAAAATTTTTAATAATTTTTTTTTTTATCTCACACTTTCATAGTATTACTTGTTCAAACCAACTATTGTTACAGTAGTTTTTCATATGTAATATTATTACTTAGATAAACACTCAAGAAACATTCGAGGAGATTATACAATCATACTTAACGCCTTCTTTATGTAATTTGAAGTCGTACAGTTTTTCACATCTATTCCTGTATGGATTGGTCTCTTTCAACCTAGGACGTCAAACTATCTTGTGACAACCTAAGCAAAGATCTAAAATCATGAAGTAGTTTCTATTGATGTTACATCATTCACTACTCGCCGCCGGGGTGGTCTCAGGGTAGCGTGTACGCCTCAAGTGCGGGCGGGTGTTCGTGGGTCCGATCCCCGACCGGGACAAAATTTAGACTGTAAAATTGTGTTTGCTGCTTCTCCGATATGCAAGTGCATCAAGTGGTAAAAGCAAAGACGGGTAGGGTGACATGTCTTTCTACGAACTGTATCCTTGTAAGCTAGCACGTTAAACATTCCGCTGAGCGTGTCAGTTAAGCATAAAGCAGGGTTCATATTCATATCGCACCAACATGTTCTCGGCCTTTAAATGTTTTTAATTTGCCACTGGACGTTAAACATCCATCCATCAATCATTCATCACAGTCTAGACCCGCTGTGATGTGTTAGGTATATGAATTAGTGCAAATGAAATTAATAGATATTATATTTTAGATATAAATGTCCAATAATTACTATCATCGGTATATATATATTGATTTTGTTACTCATAAATTAAAACCCAACTAAATATTATTGCTATACCTTAATGTGCATTTACGGTCCTACAGTCTGTCGATACCTATATTTTACCATTACACAAGGTCATGTTTCCATTAATGTTAACAACGTCTTTACTAAATCCATTGAAAGTTGGATATGTACTGACTGATATTCTAAGTTACATGAGTTTTTTTCTTATTTGTTATTAGCTTTCAGTAACTGCGAGTATTCAGATCTGCACTTTGTGTCTTTTTTGTTTTAGTTAATTGTTTTTGTGCTTTGTGTCGATCTGATGAGTTAAGCCCTTTTCAACTGATTTCTATATTTTGTTCTTATGATGTGCTGTTACACCACTGTCACAGGTTAGGGGGAAGGTTGGGCGCCAGCAAAAATGTTTAAACTCGCCAAATTATGTATGTGCCTGTCCAAAGTCAGGAGTCTGTAGTGTAGTGGTTGTCGTTTGTTGTTGTATATCATAAGTGTTTTTCGTTCATTGTTTTGAACCTTTACCAGCCCACTAGTTTTCTCGTTTGAATTGTTTTATATTTCCACCTATAAAACGGAAAAAAGTTGAAGAAAAAGCAAAAAAAAAAGATAAGGAATAGAGAAGATGGCCTTGATTGTTTTTTAAATACAGACATGAAGATTAACCTACCAGACCCTATTTTATTGCGCGATTTGGAAATATTTTCAATTTCTCTGTCATTGACCAGGATTATGTTGGAAGCCCCTTGAACCCAAAACAATTTATCCTGTTACATTAGGTCACATTTTTATATGCTTGTTTAGGAATCTTTTCTTTCAAACAATTGTTATCGTTTTTACACTTGCCACCCTAAGATTTGTTCACAGCTGATAAAGACCCGACATGGTTTAGACTGCTTATATTTTATAAGAAGATGTGGTATGAGTGCCAATGAGACAACTCTCCATCCAAGTAAAAATTTATAAAAGTAAACCATATACATATATATCGTAAAGAATCGTAAGATACAGTCACAGAAATAATTATTTTGTACGTCTTAACAAGTGACAACTCTACGATGGATGGATCCATTGGATCACCAGTGAAGGTGATACACGGCTGAAAACATATTTTAGAACTACTCTACATATCAGCACAACAATGTTAAATATGCAAATTTGCGGAAGCAAATTTTTGTTCTTCCCTCGCCGGGATTCGAACACATGCTATTGGGATATCGAGATAATACCGCCTGCACTGTGTCCGTCGCTCTAGACCACTCGGCCACCTAGACTGGACTAATAATTTAGCTTTCGGTGGCCTAGTGTTACCTTTCCTATTCAGTAGAATCTAAGAATTGTAACACAGTACATGATATATTAGGCATGATGATGGAATTGATTGCAGATTAGCTAAATATCTATCGTAAAGGATCGTAAGATACAGTCACAGAAATAATTATTTTGATAAGTACGTCTAAACAAGTGACAACTCTACCACAGATCCATCCATTGGATCATCAGTGAAGGTGATACACGGCTGAAAACACATTTTATATTCATAACTACTCTAAATATCGACACAACAATGTTAAATCTGCAAAAGTAATTTGTTGTTCTTCCCTCGCCGGGATTCGAACTAATGCTACTGGGATATCGAGAAAACACCGCCTGCACTGTGTCCATCGCTCTAGACCACTCGGCACCCTAGATTGAACTAACAATTTAGAAATGTTGACCCAGTATCCTTTGTACATTGTAATTTTGAAATCATTGTATGATGTAGCGACCTTCTCTTATTTAGATAAAAGACAGAACACGAAACTACGAACATCAGAGAACATTACTGTACATAAACATAAACCTTGATACCATTAAATATAATTGGATATCTTGCATGTATGCCTTATCCTATAAAAAGATGAAAAAACATTTAAAATTATTGAAAGCTATCATTGTGCATTAACCATAATATCAAGGTGTAAATCGGGCTGACGTCCTCGGGGTTATATCGATTATTATCTATCATCATGTAGAAGACAGACTGTCTATTATCCTTATATCTACTGTCTGAAACAGACATTGATGGAGACTTCTTAATGTCGGAATTAATACACTGGACATTGCTGGAAGATATATATCTATGTTAATCAGAATGTTAGAACCACATCTACATACAGAAGCCGTCATCGGTATATTGGATTTATTGCTGATTTAGTGGCTATCGAAGTTAAATGTGAAAAAATAAGTACATAAAAAAATGTATATATACCCTGCATACTCGTATTTACAAATACAAATAAGATTTAGACGTAGTTCTATAGCTACATGGAAAAGTATTATGGCTTACAATGGGAATCGCTATATTGTTGGCAGCATAGTTTTATTAGTTATTACAAAAAATTACATCAAATTTCTGAAATAAAATGGAAATGAAAGTAATATATAGTATGAACGAAATTCCTTTTCTTTTTTTTTTCATTTAAGAAAGGGGTTTCTTGTGTGAAATAAAAAGTAAATATTTGAAAATGGTGGCGTACGTGTTATGAAAACTCTGGATCGTTCGAGAGGTTGCATGGCTTCAACACGATCGCGAGTTTTACGCGAAGACAAGGATACACCGTCTCCAAACATAGAGCAACGAATTAAATGTCCCCATTCTGACGACGTTGCTGTGTATTTATACATCCAGATAAGCCAAACGGGTGCCCTCTCTACATGGGTCTTACTGGTGGAAGTGAGGTTTGGGACGATTGTGGGATATGATATGCCAAATAGATTAGAATGTTTACAGCTAAAAACTGAGAGAATAGTTACCAGCTGGTCAATTTGTACAAGAATTGAAAGTGTTTAAGAATGAGTTGTGTAAGAATCTGAGGTAAGAATATTAATGAGTTGTGTAAGAATTAGTCGTGTATGAATGAGTTGTGTATGAATGAGTTGCGTATGAATGAGTTGTGTAAGAATCTGAGCTAAAAAGGAGATGACGAAAAATATAAATGTTTTACATTATTCAACATACACAAGCTCCGGATTATATATGTAATCCTATTCCATTTTTTACAGAGTATAACAGTGTATCCTTTGAGAAACAGCGATGATATATTGTTCAAAATTTAATTTATTTGAATTAAGTTGCTGACGGAAATCAGTACTTAAAAATTAATTACCAGGTTTGCAGGGACAAAAATTGTCGAAAAAAATCGTAAAACTTTTAATATCATTACATTTTACAGGTGTTTATTTTGTCGATTTGCAGAAAAGGTTAACAGCTTCTAAATTATCTAAGACCCACGTGTGGCATGCAATTACTGTTTTGACATGGTAATTATTGAGAGTAAGGTCATTTGCGTAAGCTCGTAAAGATAACGTAAGATTATTTTTTTCCTAAATAAGTTTGAATTAGTGTGGTTATCGGAATAAACTTTTTAATCGAGTTGCTGCTTATCCAACTACACAGTCAACCTCTACATGTACATTGTAGATGTCTATTCTGATTTATTCGTTATTCTATGAGATACTGTTAACTTATATTATGCGTCCCTGTCAACAAGTATAAAATGCATATATAGGATCATATAGTCCCCTTTCCCTTTAAGGGCTTTAAGTATTAATCCTCTCAAGTGACCTTTTACAAAAATATTCTAAGTTCATGACTTTAATGCACCTACGTAATATACGGCTGTGTCAACCATTTGAAAGCTTGTTATTTTTACTTCCGGTTTTGTCAGGTCTTCAAAAAGTCGTACATGGTGCAGTTGTTATAAATCAAGGTCAAAGATCAAGAACGGACATTCCAAAAAGAGGCGCAAGATACCAAGGGGATATTCAACATTCATCAGTCGAAGGGAAACTTATTTAGTTTAAACACATTTTATGTTTCTATGTATGTTGGCGTTTGTTTTTGTTGCATTCAGTGTTTCTGTTGTTCCGTTGTTTTCCTCTTATAGTTGATGTGTTTCCCTCGGTTTTGGTTTGTAACCCGGATTTGTTTTCTCTTAATCGATTTACTGATGACTTTTGAACAGCGGTATACTACTGTTGCCTTTATTTATTTACTCAAAGTAAAATGAATTGGACACAAGTAAACCATACTTATGAAGTCTGCTCCGAATAACAATAAATAACAATACAATATTAATATGAGCATGCAATATTTCAAAATATACAATACTTTACGAGTCTAGCTATTGAAAAAAAAGATGAAACAATAATAATGGAAAAAATGGTAATGATGATGATGATGTGAATGTACCGCAAATACACTATTCAGTATCACATGACAAGAAATCTCTCAGACCTTTTAATAAACTCGAATACATGTTTAAATATAGGGAAACTGACAACATGGCAAAGTAAAGATGACGTAAAGACAAACATGTTTACAAAAAAAACAATACATGAAAACTAAAGATCTCAGGTGTTCTGGAAGGGTAGGCAGATCCCCTGCTCCACATGTGTTCTGGAAGGGTAGGCAGATCCCCTGCTCCACATGAAAACTAAAGATCTCAGGTGTTCTGGAAGGGTAGGCAGATCCCCTGCTCCACATGAAAACTAAAGATCTCAGGTGTTCTGGAAGGGTAGGCAGATCCCCTGCTCCACATGAAAACTAAAGATCTCAGGTGTTCTGGAAGGGTAGGCAGATCCCCTGCTCCACATGTGTTCTGGAAGGGTAGGCAGATCCCCTGCTCCACATGTGTTCTGGAAGGGTAGGCAGATCCCCTGCTCCACAGGTGTTCTGGAAGGGTAGGCAGATCCCCTGCTCCACATGTGTTCTGGAAGGGTAGGCAGATCCCCTGCTCCACATGTGTTCTGGAAGGGTAGGCAGATCCCCTGCTCCACAGGTGTTCTGGAAGGGTAGGCAGATCCCCTGCTCCACATGTGTTCTGGAAGGGTAGGCAGATCCCCTGCTCCACATGTGACAACAGTCATGTTCCTCATGGTAAATACAAATTCGGTGATCATCAAGTTTCGTTCGAAAATGACACAATGCCAATCTAATTAAAACCCGATCTCGCATCGCTCTCGTTTTCTGATAAGTCGCATGGGCCCACAAAATAAAGAAAAGAGGAAAAAAAGCTTTAAAAAAAGAATAGAGAATAATGACCAAATGAATTGAAGAATACAGAAATGAAGGATTCCCATCCACACCCTCATAATTCCTGATGAATATCGCAATGTCAATCAAGCATTTTCCACAAAACTAAATGCAATTCTAAACATTGTTGATGTGGTTCATAAGTGTTTCTCGTTTCTCGTTTTTATATAGATTAGACCGTTGGTTTCACGTTTGAATGGTTTTACACTAGTAATTTTGGGGCCCTTTATAGCTTACTGTTCGGTGTGAGCCAAGGCTCCGTGTTGAAGACCGTACTTTGACCTATAATGGTTTACTTTTATAAATTTTGACTTGGATGGAGAGTTGTCTCATTGGCACTCATACCACATCTTCTTATATCTATATCTTTTAAAAATGAGATTTTCTGTCATATGGCTTAATATTACTTTGTTTATCAATTTTCATATACTCATAAACTTTTTTTTTTTATTTCGAAGCCTAGTACTATTTTGGCATCAGTTTTGACTGCATTAACTGTACATTTTCATGGAAACAGTCATCTTTCAAAGATTTTAATGTTGCCAAAATGAAAAATTAGCAAATAGAGATCATTCAATCTTCCATATTTAGATCGTACATCAATAGCTGTGATTATGCAGTAGAAATAATAATAATCGATGATTTCAAAAGAAAAATAAAGTACAGCAAGCATTCTGTGAGTATTAGTAGAAAATGAAAGGATATGGAGTAAATGTACATGGGACAAAATCGCACACAATACATAGAAAACATAGAAAATTATCAATGAACAGGGCTTTTATTCCTGTTCTTCATCTTGACAGTTGATGAAATGGCATACATAGTCCCCTACCGGTTAAAAATTTATTGTAATGGAACGAAATTCTAACTTGATCTATAACTTGTCATGGTGTAAACTACATAAAATAACAAACAAACCTACCACTAAATTCTTCAAACAATTTACTAAAGAAAAGGAAAAAAATCCAAAATGTCATTTATCTTTTTTAAAAAATGAGTTATTTCCCTTTGAACAGAAATCTAGTAATTAATAAGTATTTCATCAAAAATTTAATTCTAGGGAAAGTTAAAAATGAGTTATTTCCCTTTGAACAGAAATCTAGTAATTAATAAGTATTTCATCAAAAATTTAATTCTAGGGAAAGGGCTTTAACTGAACAAGGAGAAAAGCTAAAATCGTGAAAATCGAACTTGACCTGTAACTTGTCATGATAAAACAATACACCAAATATCAAATCAATATCTTCAAGCATGAAGAAAAAAGTCTGGAAAACTGATTTGCCGGACTGACGGATGGACAGACGGACAGACAGACAGACAGACGGACAGAGTGCAAACCTAAAGTCCCCTTCGACTTCGTCGGTAGGGGACTAAAAATGAAAATAAATCTACATTGTATATATATTGAAAATATGTTTTTCGAACGTAATAACATTTTGTAGTCACATTTGAAGTGCCCACTGACTTTGCACCTAAATCAAAGCAAATGAAAAGCCAGTGTTAAGAAGGATAAAATCGTCCCCAGAATTATTTTAACAAGGAAGATATAATACTACACTAGATAAGGTTTTAGACATGATAAGAGGTTTAATATTATATAATATTCGAATTAATGATGGTTGCACAACGTGCACCATAGGTTTCCTTTATTCACAACTGTTGGTAAACTTTCTGTTTACCAAAGGATTAAACACTTGTTTTATTTTTATAATTATGAATATTAAAATGATGAAAGAGTAAATGTGAAACCTAACCAACAATAAGACATGTACTTCTTACCCTTCCAATGCACTTAGATTACTCGGGTTGTCTTTAATATATTTTTTCTCTGATGAATTATACGGCATAGAACTAAGAGTTGTCAAAGATAAATGATAAATCATTTCAATTGGGTTTTGATGTAACTCGAATAATTCAAGCCCTTACCGTCTCCGATTCTCCCCACCTTTCGAGTTAATGTAGTGATCGATAGGGAGCGTAATATAACGACTGGATTATTCGGGTTAGTTTTGATGTTAAAATGTCATCTAACATTTCACAGTACTGTGTTGATGACACTTAGCATGCCTTGAACAAACATCAAATTTTCATAAAGAAGTCAAGATCTCACACTTCATGATGCAATTAACATCAGATAACTCAGAATCCATACTTGATGTAAGACGGGAAGTATGTATGTTCTGACCAAATATCTGTCTTCGCATCATTTTAGCAGAGTTTTAACGAATATGATGTTTTCAAATTGCATAATAATTCATAATTTCAACAGTTTCTCGTCCTCTTATTTGGAGGAGTTTCTTCATTCAGGGTGTCAACTTTTGGAGGAGTTTCTTCATCCAGGGTGTCAACTTTTAATCTTTAAGGTTGCAAAATACTATCATCCTTATAATATGATTTTAATTGTAATAAACCTCAATTTTACGATTAAGAAACCGTGAATTACATATCAGTGATTACATTGAATTACGGTCATAAATTTAAATCATTTCACTCTTTTTACAGGGTGTGGTAAAGGCATGCCTCTTTCGCAGACTTCGACTTGTTTTTCATCTTCAGCACTTTGTAATATTTTTTTATCTCATTTTTTAGATTATTTTTTTAATTGAAAACAGGTGCACTGTAGTCAAACAACCAGACCATTTACTTGCAACCATGCATTAACTGTTAAAAGCATAAAATAGAAACAGAATATCTTTATTTTAATTTGATCTGCGTGTTGACTTTTAAACGAAATTAAAAATTAAATTTCCATGTTTCTTGATAATTATATTATACACTTGATACAGTTACTGATATGTATTAAAATGAAGTCCTGTATATGTAGATGAAAATTGCTTGTGCATGTCTCTACAGCAAAACGAAAGGAACCAAGTCCAGATTAAATAAATGTATTTAATAATACGTTTTTGACACGGCAATGCTTATTAGTCCCCTACCGACGAAGTCGAAGGGGACTTTAGGTTTGCACTCCGTCCGTCTGTCCATCCGTCAGTCCGGCAAATTTGTTTTCCACACTTTTTTTCTTCATGCTTGAAGATATTGATTTGATATTTGGTGTTTTGTTTTATCATGAAAAGTTACAGATCAAGTTCGAATTCTGTCCCGGTCTGATGATTTTGTGCAGAGTTATGGTCCTTTGACTTAGAAAATTCATTAAAATAATCAGTTTTCTGCATTTTTTATGCCATTCTTGAAGATATTGATTTGATAATTGGTATATAGTTTTATCATGACAAGTTACAGTTCAAGTTTGAATTTTGTTCCGGTCTGATGATTTTGTGCAGAGTTATGGTCCTTGGACTTAGAAAATTAACTCAAATAATCAGTTTTCTGCACTTTTTTTCGTCATTCTTGAAGATATTGATTTGAAAATTGGTATATAGTTTTACCATGACAAGTTACAGATCAAATTCGAATTTTGTTCCGGTCTGATAATTTTGTGCAGAGTTATGGTCCTTGGACTTAGAAAATTCACTTAAATAATCAGTTTTCAACACTTTTTTTCGTCATGCTTGAAGATATTGCCTTGATATTTGTTATATAGTTTACACCATAACACGTTATAGATCAAGTTAGAATTTTGTTCCAATACAATGATTTTTTTAACCGGTAGGGGACTATGTATTGCCATGCAATACTCACAGAATGCTTGTTTTTTCATGGAATGGTCGATGTCAGTGCAATGTTTGTTTTTGTTTCTATGTCGTTGTAAGCAGATCAAGATAAAGAGAGGGTATGTGGTATGATTGCCTCAGTCCAACAGAGTCCAAATGACATGGATTCAATGTAAATTTTCCCTTCCCTAGTCGTTGTTAGCATGTTAGTATGTATCGATTATGACTACTAAGTGAATATATCCCCTATACTATTTAACACTATGGTCAGAAGAATATTTCAGCCGTATTTATACAGATTTATACTCATATACTATCTATTTTTATCATATATTATACCATACTCCCTCATGGGCATTAACTCTTTATCTCCAATCATACCATACTCTCTCATGGACATTAACTCTTTACCTTCAATTATACCATACTCTCTCATGGGCATTAACTCTTTACCTCCAATAATACCATACTGTCTCAATGACATTAACTCTTTATCTCCAATTATACCACACTCTCTCATGGGCATTAACTCTTTATCTTCAATTATACCATACTCTCTCATGGACATTAACTCTTTACCTCCATTTATACCATACTCTCTCATGGACATTAACTCTTTATCTCCAATTATACCATACTCTCTCATGGACATTAACTCTTTACCTCCAATTATACCATACTCTCTCATGGGCATTAACTCTTTATCTCCAATTATATCATACTCTCTTATTGACATTAACTCTTTATCTCCAATTATACCATACTCTCTCATGGGCATTAACTCTTTATCTCCAATTATACCCTACTGTCTCAAGGATATTAACTCTTTATCTCCAATTATACCATACTCTCTCAAGGACATTAACTCTTTTTCTCCAATTATACCATACTCTTTCATGGACATTAACTCTTTATCTCCAATTATACCATACTCTCTCAAGGACATTAACTCTTTATCTCCAATTATACCATACTCTTTCATGGACATTAACTCTTTTCTCCAATTATACCATACTCTCTCATTGACATTTACTCTTTATCTCCAATTATACCATACTCCTCATTGACATTTACTCTTTATCTCCAATTTAACCATACTCTCTCATTGACATTTACTCTTTATCTCCAATTATACCATACTCCCTCATTGACAGTTACTCTTTATCCTTAATTGTACCATACTCTCTCATGGACATTAACTCTTTATCTCCAATTATACCATACTGTCTAATGGACATTAACTCTTGATATCATATTTTTTACCCTACTTTTTCTTTCACATTGTATATATATACCTGTTATCATACCAAACGCTCTTGCTGACATTAACTCATATCTTCTAATTCTATCATACTCTCTCAATGACATTTACGCTATATATCTTTTAACCTACTATACACTCTCAGTGACCTTTACCCTATATTTCTCTTAATTTACAATACACTTTTATTTACATTTACACTATATCACTAGTTCTATCAATTTGACAGGCGTAGAGAGCCGTACGCCCCTCTCCCTACTAAGTATTCAATCGGGAAAAAATAAAATTGAAGCATGAAATCATCAAAAAATTCTACCATTTCGAGAATTTCGCCCCCTTTCCTCGAATCCTGGGTCCGACCTTGTCTACTCTCTTAGATAGATAGATAGATAGATAGATAGATAGATAGATAGATTTTAGATATATAGATAGATAGATAGATAGATAGATAGAGATCTAGATAGACCAGTAAAATGTATATCTTAATCTTGAAGATGTTTACAGTTTACAGATATATTGGTTAAAACAGCTGATCTGGAAGATATAACATGCCACCATACATCATGTCCTGTGATGAAGCAGACGAGGATAACGAAAGCTATATACTTTTTAGGCTACTTGACAGAGTGCACTAGAGCGTTGGATACATTGCAGACCGAGTTTCTAAATGGTTTTCATATCCCACTGAGGGACAAACATTTGCTACGTAGGGCTATCTATTCAAACGAAATATAAACCACACACGCAAACACATCATTCGGTTTTTAGAGACACTGGACTGACGATATCATTTATTGTGCGTGTCACTAACATAGATTGCATTGCATATATTATTGTTCTGCAAATGTTTAAAATGATATTGTTTATGTGTTATATACTCTCATGGGGCCCTAATTTGGTGAATATATCATTCTATTCTTAGAGGATTAGGACAACTGAAGGAGTGAAATATTTTGTTGAGGGGTCAATACAATATTTTTAAGACATTATACCGTTAATATTAATTTTATGAATGAAATTTGTAAGGGTCCTGCAAGATTAAGAAAATATAAATTAAAATAAATGGTGAATGTGTCAATGGGACACAGATGATGCCCCCGCTTGCATACAACGTTATAAAGGAACATAACTCAAGAACGGTAAAAGTGACGCTACCCAAATCCGTACTTGATCTGTGTTTTGTGGTAATAAGCATTGTGTATAAGTTTCATAACATTTGGTTGAGGCAAACTTAAGTTAGAGAACGGAAACGTAAAATTCAGCAATTTTTCCATTTGTAAAGGGGCATAACTCTAAAACAGTATAAGTGACGCCACTAAAATTCATACTTGATCTGTGTTTTGTGGTATTAATCATTATGTATAAGTTTCAAAACATTTGGTTGAGGAAAACTAAAGTGAGAGAACGGAAACCAATTTCGGGACGTACGTACGGACGGACAGACGAACAAGGGTAAAACTTAATGCCCCCTCTGCTACGCCGGGGCATAAAAACAATATAACAAAACATTGCCATACGGTGGCTTGCTTTCTAAGGGTTGTTGATTCAATGTTATTAAACCTTGCCATACGTTGTGTTACTGTCTAAAGCGATTTATATCTTGCGGTGAATCTGTCGCAATCTCTTATACATTCATATTGTTACATAATATTTCATAAACACATGCCTCTGCACAGTTTTACAAATGCTATTATTGACGGCTGGTTGGATTCATTTCATTAACTAAAACGTATGATCTAGTGGCATGAAGACATCGATCGATATGCACCCAATCTAACGTTTTATTTGTATTTCAAAAATTACATTTTCAATGAAAATATATAAATTAAATGTTGAATATTTTTATGATTTATATAAAAATAAGGAGCTGAGGTATGATTGCCAATGAGAGAACTATAATATGTTTTATGGAGTTTCCTTTAATGAAGTTTTTCAACCATGAATGAATTATCATCACGATTTAATTTTATGGAGTGGAGTGTTGGAGTGGAGTAATGGAGTGGAATGTTGGAGTGAAATTTTTGGAGCGTGATTTTGGAGTGAGATTTTTGGAGTTAGATTTTGGAGTGAAATTTTGAAGTAAAATAGAACACAAGAATAAGAGAAGAACTGCAATTACAATGTTATGTCCGAGATTTTCATTGAGAAAATATATCAAGACATTTTATTATTAAGGATTTACATCAAAAGGTCAATTTCGGATACAAAAAAGGGGTTGGGGGGTTCCTGGCAGATTTTCCTAGTAATGTTTCAATTACATGAAATTGTAACATTCGGCACAAAACAAATCTATGGACCTATCATCGCTAGTTTTATGCAAAAAAGTGCCTTCCAATCACCCATTACATTTATTTATAAATCAACTTTTTTGTAGTGGGTTGGGTCGGGTTCCAAATTCTTTTTAATCCTACATTTTGTTATTATAAAACACCCATGCAACCACCCATATTGCCTGATAGGACCCGACATTATTTTAGTGTTTCGGCAGTTAAAACTTGGGATGGTCATCTTAAGATGCACTATTTTAGTATAATCAAATATGAAAATTATTCATGAATATATTGATATATTTATGTTTTAATTCTTCATCAATAGATCTAGACATTATGACAGATCTGCTATCATCAGGGATCCAACTTTCAATTTATGTTAAAGTCTTAAGCTTTGATCTACAAAGCATATCTCCTAGACTTTTATGTTTGCTATACGCAACTATTGGTGCAACATTGAATAGTTGTACACAATCTTCGTCAAACTGTAATAAATGCCAGTGTTTCATGATACGTTTTTTTTTAATTTTACGTATATGTGGGTTATATTTAGTTAAATTTAAATGTATTTCAAAGTCAAGAATGCCATGTGTTGTAAATCTTTGACCTTTAATTACATCAACATCTAAGAACGACATTTTATCGTTCGAGATTTCATAGGTGAACTTTAATAAGGGATTATAATTATTTACTAGACGAAAAAACTCTGTAATTTCATCTGATGCTCCATCATATATTTATATGAATCTTTTGTCCCTATCTCTGCCATGATAGAATATTTTGTCTTTATGTTAAAATGCAGAAATTATTCAATTCATTATTTCGAACATAAGTATGTCACAGATTTCTGGTGAAGGGACTACACCAATATTGACGTACCCATTATTTGTTTATATATTTTCCCATCAAATTCAAATACATAAAATGATTCTCAACAGATGTATTAATACATTGACCGACGGAGCATTGACTTTGAAGTTTGATTGTCAAAATTGTCGTAGGCTCGTTCAACAGCACTTAATAAAGCAGCTTGAGGATAAGATAAGATAAGATAAGATAATTTATTGGTTCAAAATCCAAAATTATAGGATTGTTACCAAGACAATAGACATTGACTATACATAAACATACAAACATAATCTAACCACATTTATAGACATTATTTATATAACTGTATATCCCTCCATTATTAAAAGAAAATATTGTTACAATAATAAATGAATGTATATAATCTCTGCTGAGGAGGTGGTACCACAAAGTTATTAAGTACTCAATAAAGCATTTCTAGAATTATACATGGTGCTTATGAATTTTACAATAATTTTAATTATATCAGTCTCACCACAGGTATACAAAATTTAAATCTTGCTTCATTAGTCATATTTAAAAGAGGAACTATTTCACTAATTTTGGAAAATAATTGTTCTCTAATTGTATTTAGTTTTGTACATATTATAGTGAAATGAAATTCATCTTCTACTTCTAAAAGACACAAGGGACAAATTCTTTCTTCTACAGGTGTTTTTTGTGTCGTCCTTGTTCAATTTTAAATTTAAGAACACTATTACTTATGCGAATTTTGGCAAAATGTCCTATTACTTTTCTGTCAATATTTAACAATAAATAGGTTTCAATTTGTAATTTTCTTTAAGCTGTCTATATACAAGTCATTATCTTTTAAAAGTGTCAAATTTATAAGTTAAGCCACAATGTAAACTATAGGCGGTTTTTGTTGTTGTAATTATATTTTGTTTATATACATCTATTGTTTACATGTGTATATTAGTAGATTAATTATGTTTTAGTCATATAGTTGATATTGTATTTAGAGAGCCTTATTTAAAATTGGTTTAATCCAAATGAATTACTCTTTAAATAAAGATATTATCATTATTATTATTATTATTATTATTATTATTATTATTATTATTATTATTACTGAACAAATTTAAAACAGATGCATTTGTATAAAATGCCTTTGAGTATACAATTTGCTTGAAATCATATTTTGACATTTAAAATATATTTGTTAGTTGACCAGATTCAGTTTCTATTTGTTTTGTTAATCTGGTTCTGACACGGGAGGATTCTTGTTATTGTCTACCGCTTCAAGAGTATATCCCTTGTCCCTTGGTGTCTCTGTAGATGAACAAATTTCCATCTTTGAAAATTTGAAATATTAATCAATGCGTTTAGTAATATATGGAAACACAGTCTACATTTACATGACTTTTCCATAAATCCAGGTTGCTTTTGTTTAAATTAAAAGAACATGTGACAGGTTTAGGATATCTTTGCTAAGATCAACCTACGACAGTTTTGAGGCGAGGTCTTGATAGTCCTAAGAGGATCATAAGACATGTCATAAGATATTCTAGTATCTTATAACAGGTCTTAAGATAGCTTCATGAAACTGTCCCAAGTTTTATTTGACAAAGTCTTATCTCCACAATGTTTTAAATTTTAAACTTTTTCACACAAGCTAATTTAAATATTAAAATTTTAGATTCACAACAAGAGCATTAAATGAATGATTATGTATTTTAAGTAACCATGGCGATAATAATCATTAATTTCATTTATTTTAAAATGTCCAAACTATAACTTCCAGCAAATTGTATGTTCAAAGGCATTTTATACAAATGCATCTGTTTTAAATTTGTTCAGTAATTGTCAACAAAGAATGTGAAGAAATTGTCTAATGTATGAAAATATTTAAAATACGTCACAGATATGAAATTTATATGACAATCATTTGAATGACTTATACTTTGTAGTCTTGTCTCCAATTATATTTAAAATGTTATGTTATAATAACATGTATATCGTAAAACGCGAAAGGCGAAAAGGCGAAATCGCGAAACGCGAAAACGCGAAAACGCGAAAAATCGCGAAAACGCGAAAGGCGAAATCGCGAAATCGCGAAGTCGAAACGCGAAAACGCGAAGGCGAAGTCGAAAACGCGAAACGCGAAGTCGAAAACGCGAAATCGATTTCGCGTTTTCGACTTCGCGATTTCGCGTTTTCGCGTTTTCGACTTCGCGTTTTCGCGTTTTCGACTTCGCCTTTTCGCGTTTTCGCGTTTTCGACTTCGCGTTTTCGCGTTTTCGACTTCGCGATTTCGCGTTTTCGCGTTTTCGACCTATAGAATATGAAAGGCGAAAACGCGAAATGGCCTTAACCGGCCACCATAAATATGAAAATTATTCATGAATATATTGATATATTTATGTTTTAATTCTTCATCAATAGATCTAGACATTATGACAGATCTGCTATCATCAGGGATCCAACTTTCAATTTATGTTAAAGTCTTAAGCTTTGATCTACAAAGCATATCTCCTAGACTTTTATGTTTGCTATACGCAACTATTGGTGCAACATTGAATAGTTGCACACAATCTTCGTCAAACTGTAATAAATGCCAGTGTTTCATGATACGTTTTTTTTTAATTTTACGTATATGTGGGTTATATTTAGTTAAATTTAAATGTATTTCAAAGTCAAGAATGCCATGTGTTGTAAATCTTTGACCTTTAATTACATCAACATCTAAGAACAACTTTTATCGTTCGAGATTTCATAGGTGAACTTTAATAAGGGATTATAATTATTTACTAGACGAAAAAACTCTGTAATTTCATCTGATGCTCCATCATATATTTATATGAATCCTTTGTCCCTATCTCTGCCATGATAGAATATTTTGTCTTTATGTTAAAATGCAGAAATTATTCAACGTACCCATTATTTGTTTATATATTTTCCCATCAAATTCAAATACATAAAATGATTCTCAACAGATGTATTAATACATTGACCGACGGAGCATTGACTTTGAAGTTTGATTGTCAAAATTGTCGTAGGCTCGTTCAACAGCACTTAATAAAGCAGCTTGAGGAAGATTAGTAAAGATCTGTGTTATATCATACGAAACCAAAATGCTGTTTGCCATAGGTTTTAATTTCTCAATGATATTAATGAAAGATGTAGTATCTTTTTATATATGTAGAATGATTTTATAGGTATAGGAAAATAATCAACATAATGACCGATAAGTTCAGATAAGTTCAGTTACGGAACCACATTGTGATATTATTGGTCTGCCAGGTGGAATTACATTTAATTCATTAAATCCATTATGTTGTATTTGTTTGAACGTCTCCGTTTCAAGACGGTGGAATTTTGGAAGGATATAAATTCTCCCTAAACGTTGAGTATTTAGTTTGCTTGTGATTTCTGCTATGTAATCTAGCCTGACTAAAATAACACAATTTGAATTTTTACCTGCCTTTTTTATTACTTTTGTTTTATCATTTTTCAAATGCGTAGTGCTATTCTTTCGCCCTTAGTAAGATTGTTTTTTTTAAGTTTTTTTTCTATTGGTAGAAAAAAATAATTATTGTTATTATAAAACACCGATGCAACCACGCATCCCATATTGCCTGATAGGACCCGACACCACTTTTTCCTAATAAACTATGTACTTCAAAATTTCACCCCGAATCTAATCTTTCTGCTGCAAGACACTGAACGATGAATCTGTTTATTTTCAAAGAACTATTTCATAAAATAAATAAGTTAACAGGAAATAACATATATAAGTGATTTTGAAATTTTGAAATCACTTGATCAGTAAGTCTAAAGTGTTGCACAGAATTATGTAAAAAAAAGGGTTGCTTACCTTTATTTCAAGTCCGAAAGCACTAAAATACTAATAACTGTTAGCTAGATAGGTGGAAATAGTACAGTTAGATGCATAATATAGTGAAGTGTACTCTTTAACCACAGACCAGGGGAATTAGCTATTCTTAATCACTAGTTTAAGAAGCATTTCTTCATTCCCAAAAATAGGTCATAAATTAGCAACTATATAAAAAATTACAAATAATACTGTTGAAAATGATCTGATGAACGTAGGTAAAGCGTTTGAAAATGTCTAAATTCACCCCAAAAACTGAATAAAATGCAAAAAAATGAAAAAGGAGTACAACAATTGTACACCATAAGTAAACCTAGATCTGGCTAATCATTTTCAACAGTATTTTTTGTAAAAAAAAAATGTGTAACTTTTTTTCATAATTGCTAATTTATGTCCTATTTCTGGGAATGAAGAAATGCTTTTTAAAATCACTTATTAAAGTAATTCCCCTGACTGTGGTTAAACAATACACTTCGTTATATTATGCACTCAACTGTACTATATTTCCGCCTATCGTGCTAGCTAAGATGCTAACAGTTATCAGTATTAAGAACGTAAGACTTCTTCATTATTTATTAGAATAACTTTTTTTTTACTAACTGAATGGTAGTTTCCTTTGATGACAAATTAAAAAAAATGATTCTAAATGTGTATGTGAATCAACGTAATTTATTCTCTCGTTTTCTTACTCTTCAATATAAAATGCTAAAAGCGTGAAGAATTAAGCTTCACCGAAACTATCTTTACTTACATACATACAAATTTGTTTGTCGTTTTTTTTTATCCTTATTCATAAAAGTCATATGCGGACTTGTAGTATTCCATGAGATATTGTATTCGTTGACTATCTATCCAAATTCTTTACACGGACCTTATCCAGAACAGAAAGTTAAACGTTTCATAAATACATAAAATAGGTTTGGAGTAAAAGCAAAAATCGCCAAACAACTTTCAACTATAAAAATAAAACAGCATTTCGTAAGTAAATAAAAAACAAAATTATAAAAAATCTTGAAAGCATAAAGATCATCTTACCTGCACATGTGACAAAATCATTAATTAAGCCAAACACCACAAGTAAGGTTGCAGAATAAAACATCGTCTGAAAATACTGGATATTCAATTATTATGTCTTAGTGTGGTCAGCTGGGAATCTCTTACAACATATGATCAATCAGCACTTCTCAGCTTAGTATAATAGTATGCACTTGTATCAACGGAACAGAACCATCGAAAGTTGGAGGCTTGCCAGCGAATTGTTTATTAATATTATATAAAGGATATAGTTGTGATAAACAATTAATTGCATGCCTCTTTGATCCGGGGATATAAACAATTTGTGTGATTTTATACCATCTTTTTAAATTTTTAACTACAGTTGACGTTTACTATCCATAACGGTGATTATATGCATTTCAATTATTTAACAAAATATTTTCGAAGGACTTGATAAGATTTAAAAGTCTTAGACGAATCATAAATTATCTAATTTACATCTATACATAAAATAATAGAGAGATCTTGTATTTTGATTTTTACTTGTTTTATATTACGTGGAACCAGGAAACAAAATTAGGCCTTAGAGATTTGTGTAGTCAAGGAACAGATCGTTTTTTTTTTTTTTTTTTTTTAAATAAATCTACTTTATCACCCGATTTACTGCTAATATATGACTTGGAAGTGGAATATTTATCCACGGAGTGTCTTACTTATTTTACAATGTTCACTTTATTTAAAAATTAGAAGATGTGGTATAATTGCCAATGAGACAACTCTCCAACAGAGACCACATGACACAGAAGTTAACAACTATAGGTCACCGTACGGCATTCAACAATGAGCAAAACCCAAACCGCATAGCCAGCTATAAAGGCCCCGAAATGACAAATGTAAAACAATTCAGTTAAATTAAAAGAGAAAACCAACGGCCTGATTTATGTAAAAAAACAATAAACGAAATACAAAATTATATGATACACAGCAACAAACGACAACCACTGAATTACAGGCTCCTGACTTTGGACAGGCAACAGAATGTGGCGGGGTTAAACATGTTATGCACATGTGCATACCGGTAAACTGATAGCAGAACTGATGTCTAAAATATATTGATATCAGTAAATAAATGTCCTCGTTAGTTGTCAAATGTTTTAAGCTTCCATCACTACGTTAACAAAGATGCTGAGAGTATTGCATGGCAATAGATTTAGTCCCCTGCCGGTTTAAAATTCATTGAACTGGAAGAAAATGCTAACTTGATCTATAACATGTCATGTTGTGAACTATATACAAATATCAAATCAATATCTACAAGCATGACGAAAAAAAGTGTGGAAAACTGATTATTTGTATGAATTTTCTGAGTCCAAGGACCATAAATCTGCAAAATAATCATCCGAACCGAACACAATTCGATCTTGATCTGACACTGGTCATGATAACACTATATACCAAATACTAAATCAATATCTGCAAGCCCTAAATAAAAAAGTGTGGAAAACTAATTTGCCGGACTGACGAATAGACAGACGGACGGTTAGACGGACTGACAGACGGACAAGGGGAGTGCAAACCTAAAGTCCCCTTCGACTTCGTCGGTAGGGGACTAACATAACCAGTCAAATTTCACAACAACCTTGTCAAATAAAAATATTGTAGAAAACGGTTTTATGGTTCAGTCCATTGTACAGAATATGGCTTAAATCTAGATCTTCTCTTATCACATCTTTATTATACAAATCAATTGTTTTAACTGCCCTGTTGACATCTTTTTTTAATCTCCCAGTTTTAAAATAAATGCAGTTTCAGGACGAGAATATATTAATGAACCCTGCTTTGCACTAGACCGACACGCTGAGCCGGACTTTTAGCGTGCTAGTTCACAAGTTCACTAGTTGATCTACAGAAAGACATATCACTCTACCCGGACATATTATACTGACTCTGAGTCTACCAGTATTTGCTCATACTCCTTTACACCATGTGCTTAGCGGAGTAACAGCAAAAACCAAATTTTAAAGTCTTTGTTTTGACCTTGTCGGGGAGCGAACCGACGACCTCCCGCACTCGAAGAGAGCATGCTACCGCGACACCACCGAGGCGGTATATCACTGAAAAAGACATTCTATTTAATTGAGGCTGTAAATTCAAATCAAATCAAATTATTTGTTAGTGTAAAATCCAAATAATTCATTGTTACCAAGACATGCATGACATCAATTAACAAACGTTCATATTATATACGTATACCCTATGATAACATATTTTGGAGGAGGCGATTTTTTGCATACTTAGAAAAATAAGTACGATATTCTTAATGAGATTGTTATGATAGATATTAAAACTTATATATATTGAATAAAAATAATCACAAATATGTATAGCATAATTCTAGTTTATCATGTCAGCTAGGGTATTTCTTAGTAGGATCATCCTGAATATGCATTTTAATTTGCCGCTGGACGTTTAGCAGCCAGCCACGATCATCATCTTATAGGAGGATTTTTTTTTTGTCAAGTATTAAGAATCGAGTTGTAAAAAGTGAGAATCGAGTTGTAAAAGTGAGTATCGAGTTGTGAAAAGTAAGTATCGAGTTATAAAAAGTGAAAATCAAGTAACAAAAGGTGAGTATCGAGTAACAAAAAGTAAGTATCGTATTGGAAAACGTGAGTATCGAGTAACACAAGTAATAATTCAAACTTTTGTTTGCAAATAAAATTGTTTTACCCAACGATTTTCGAATTGATTAATTGAATATTGGGAACCAAAGAAAGTTTTTTAGCATGTTTAGCCTGTACAATATACAGTACACTTCCTTCTCCTAGGCATGCAGGGTTTTATAGCATGATTAAGTCTGTACAATATGCAGTGTACATCCTAGGCATGCCAGGTTTTATTGCATGATTAAGTCTGTACAATATACAGTACACTTCCTAGGCATGCAGGGTTTTATAGCATGATTCAGTCTGTACAATATACAGTACACTTCCTAGGCATGCTGGGTTTTATAGCATGATTAAGTCTGTACAATATACAGTACATTTCCTAGGCATGCAGGGTTTTATAGCATAGGGTAACAGTTAAATTAATCTTTACATGTTGAAGCTTAGTAGATTACTTTTTCTTTTTGGTGTACAGTACACTTCCTAGGCATGCAGGGTTTTAGTAGATTACTTTTCTTTTTGGTGTCGTTTGGGTTGCTCTCGCACTCGTTAAATGTAAACATGAATTTTAATTTTTTCCTCATCAGACATTTTGTCAAAAGATGGGACTATACTTTCTACTTCATGAAAAAGTTGTTGATTATGTTTTTCTAAAATTGCTTTAAACTGTTTGCAACTGCACTTAACGGAGCAGCTTGAGGAAAATTTGTAAACATTAGTCTTACGAAACCAGCAGGTTATTAGCCGCAGGTTTTAATTTCTCGATGATTTTAATGAATCTTTTATATACATTTATGTAGACTGGTTTTGAATTATTGAATACTATCATCTATTTCGACGTTGATAAATGAAACGTTATTCCATCCGGAAGATCAATTATATCACAGTGTGGTTCCTTACTGAACTTATCGGCCATTATGTGGATTATTTTCTTACACCAATAGTTCAAACCAGTTATTATATAACACAGACTTTATAAATTATATATTTTTTTTTCAGTTTATAGATTACGTACATTATAACCGAGTTAAATCTAAGATTGCGATCCAGTCATGCGTCTTTTATGGTAATATTTTATACAAAGCACAAAAATGCAGCCATTCACATCAAAAGCTAACCAAACTTTTAAACAGACTTATTCGCAAGGGATATGGTTACGATAACGTTGTCAGGTCATTAAATATGTCATTTTTTTTGGAATTAATATTGATTCACTCATATGGTCTTTGCTTAGGAAATAATTAAACACCTTTTTTTAAGAATTGAATGCTTCTTTTTGTAAATTTATTGGGGTGTAAAAGCATTGACCGAAGCACATTTTGTATGAAGCGCGGAAGCGCTTCATTCTAAAAATGTGCGCACAGCCAACGATTTTACAACCCTATAAAATTACTAAAAGAATCATTCAATACTTATAATTACATTTTTTTGCTTTGATCATGAAAACACGATTTCCTTCAAGTTTTTCTTTTATTTATCTGTGCACTTTATTGTGAAAGCTCGTGTGATCATGAATGTTACATTTCATTTTGAAATGAAGGTTGATTTCAGAATGACGCGAGATTGCTGTTAGCCAATCAAAATAACGTATTATAATGAAACATACATGTAATGTAATTATACTAAAACCAGTTGTTGGCATGAGACGGGTTATGTTCTTCTCGTATAATACAAGATGGCATGATACTAAACCCCAAACGAGAGAGATTGAGGTTGATTTTTATATAATGAGACATAATATTTCAATATATATAACTGTCATGCCAGTAACTGCTCGTAGTCCTTGGTTAATGTATGTTTATCATTGTCATTTTGCTTAGTTTCTTTTGTTACATATTCTAGCATTGGACTCGGACTTCTTTTGAACTGAGTTTTACTGTGCGTTTTGCTGTGTGTTTATTTATTCCATATTGGCTAGAGGTATAGGGGGAGTTGAAATCTCACAAAACATGTTTAACCCGCCGCATTATTGCGCCTATTCCAAGTCTTTGACCTCTAGCATTTATAAGTCTGGTGTGGTGTTTTTTTTTTTTATTTTGGCTTAATTGTATGTTTCGGAGTTCAGTGTGAACTCCATTTCGCTGAACAAGTATACATGATTGTTTTTTTCACTCAAGGCCCATTTATTTCTACGCTCAATGCCCATTTATTTCTACGCTCAATGCCCATTTATTTTTACACTCAGGGCCCATTTATTTTTACACTCAATGCCCATTTGTTTTTACACTCAAGGCCCATTTATTTTTACACTCAATGTCCACTTATTTTTACACTCAATGCCCATTTATTTTTTACAATCAAGGCCCAATTAGTTTTACACTCAAGGCCAATTTATTTTTAAACTCAAGACCCATTTATTTTTATGCTCAATGCCCATATATTTTTACGCTCAGGGCCCTTTTTTTACACTAATGGTCCATTTAGTTTTACTGCGCATTATCAATTCATTTTTACGCTCACGGCCCATTTAGTTCTACTTATTATGGTCCACTCAAGTTCAACACTCACATATAGCATTTTGTTCTTATGACTTTCCAGTTTTATGATTGAAGCACTTCTGGTGGCAGTTAATCGAGTAATATGTGTTACATGTATATTTCTCTACATGGTTTGATTTAGCTGATTCTGACGCTCACAAACGTTTTTATTTACTGGGCTTCAAAAATAATTTAGTCTCGAGTATTTCTTTCAATTCTAGAAACCTGTTTCGTGTACATTGAACCGGAATCAATCATTTATATTTTTAACGTATTCTATCATCCTGGTACAAGCTTTCATACTATAAATAATTCAGGGAAAACTCTGCTCTTATCACAATCTCCGGGAAACAACAAAAAAATAAGCAAGTATAATTAACATTAGTGTAAGTTGAATACACAATAGATATTTATCAGACCTCAAGAAATTCTGATAAGCAACGGAAAAGAAATTTTCACATGAAACACTTTTGTAAATTCATTTAGGAAAACAAATTACTGCAAATTATTTTTGTTATTAGGAAAACTGATGCACGTCAAATCGTTTTCTTAGACCTACTATAAAATCATTGGATACGTAAGTCGTTAATCAGGAATCAAAATCATGAATTAACAATAATAAAAGAAGACATAGGTCAATGGTAAAGGAACTAAATACAACAATAACCTAAACACATCTAGGGGAAGTCAATGACACAGCAACCAAAGACAACAATAACCTAAACACAACTAGGGGGAAGTTAATGATACAGCATCCAAAGACAACAATAACCTACAGACATCTAGGGTGAAGTCAATGACACAGCAACCAAAGACAACAATAACCTAAACACATCTAGGGGGAAGTCAATGACACAGCAACCAAAGACAACAAGAACCTAAAGACATCTAGGGGGATATCAATGATACAGCATCCAAAGACAACAATAACCTACAGACATCTAGGGGGAAGTCAATGATACAGCATCCAAAGACAACAATAACCTAAACACATCTAGGGGGAAGTCAATGACACAGCAACCAAAGAAAACAATAACCTAAACACATCTAGGGAAAGTCAATGATACAGCAACCAAAGACAACAATAACCTAAAGACATCTAGGGGGAAGTCAATGACACAGCAACCAAAGACAACAATAACCTAAAGTCATCTAGGGGGAAGTCAATGACACAGCAACCAAAGACAAAAATAACCTAAAGACATCAAGGGGGCAGTCAATGACACAGCAACCAAAGACAACAATAACCTACAGACATCTAGGGGGAAGTCAATGACACAGCAACCAAAGACAACAATAACCTAAAGACATCTAGGGGGAAGTCAATGACACAGCAACCAAAGACAACAATAACCTACAGACATCTAGGGTGAAGTCAATGATACAGCATCCAAAGACAACAATAACCTAAACACATCTAGGGCGAAGTCAATGACATAGCATCCAAATACAACAATAACCTAAAGACATCTAGGGGGAAGTCAATGATACAGCAACAAAGACAACAATAACCTAAAGACATCTACAATGATACAGCATCCAAAGACAACAATAACCTACAGACATCTAGGGGAAGTCAATGATACAGCATCCAAAGACAACAATAACCTAAACACATCTAGGGGAAGTCAATGACACAGCAACAAAAGAAAACAATAACCTAAACACATCTAGGAAAGAAAGACAACAATAACCTACAGACATCTAGGGGGAAGTCAATGATACAGCAACAAAGACAACAATAACCTACATACATCTAGGGGGAAGTCAATGATACAGCATCCAAAGACAACAATAACCTAAAGACATCTAGGGGGAAGTCAATGATACAGCATCCAGAGACAACAATAACCTTAACACATCTAGGGGGAAGTCAATGACACAGCAACCAAAGACAACAATAACCTAAAGACATCTAGGGGGATATCAATGATACAGCATCCAAAGACAACAACAACCTAAAGACATCTAGGGGGAAGTCATAACACAGCAACCAAAGACAACAATAACCTAAACACATCTAGGGGGAAGTCAATGATACAGCAACCAAAGACAACAATAACCTAAACACATCTAGGGTGAAGTCAATGATACAGCATCCAAAGACAACAATAACCTAAACACATCCAGGGGGAAGTCAATGATACAGCATCCAAAGACAACAATAACCTAAAGATATCTAAGGGGAAGTCAATGACACAGCAAACCAAAGACAACAATAACCTAAACACATCTAGGGGGAAGTCAGTGACACAGCAACCAAAGACAACAATAACCTAAACTTATCTAGGGGGAAGTCAATGACACAGCAACCAAAGACAACAATAACTTAAAGACATCTAAAGGGAAGTCAATGATACAGCATCCAAAGACAACAATAACCTAAACACATCTAGAGGGAAGTCAATGATACAGCATCCAAAGACAACAATAACCTAAAGACATCTAGGGCGAAGTCAATCAGTCAACTGATAGGAGACAAATCTTATATTTTTCATAATTATTTTTACTAATTTTTCCGGCTTTCGTTACTTTTCAGAAAAATTTACAAATCACATTACCTATTTTGTGGAATAAATCCTACAGTTTTTAACGCAGTTGCTTTAAACTGCACAGATAGATTGAACATATGTTGAAGTTTTTCATCTGATAGCTATTATGGATGTGTTAAAAAGTTTTTTCCATTTCCAGACTTGCAAACTTAGTCATTTTGTAGGACCATTTTCAAAAGATTGTATGCATTTTGTTTTCAACCAAAATGAAACTCCACCCAACGTTTACAAACCTATTTATTTGGGCCCCTTTCATTATATTGTAGTTGTTTAAAGATTTTTTCCCATCTTTTGCACTTTATATTTCCTTATATATTCACAAATGTTCATAATAAACCATGATCCATTGTTTATAAAACATTCTACGCAACCCGGCCATTTGAGTCCATTTTATACATATCAAAACATAAATTTTGAAAGATTTTTTTTTCTCCAAATTTTGAGTATTTATCCGAAAAATTAGTAAAAAGGAAAATCTGAACCAAACCAAACTCTATTTGAAGTAAAGCTGCGGTTTTGTTTTGTCTTTTCAGATACAATTAATTTGTTTTGGTTTTGGTTGTCGATGTAATATTATACCAAAAAAATCAAAACTGTGACAAAGTTTCCAACAGCAGCAATGCAGATCTCTCTAGCAACAACAACAAAAAACAGTGGCGAGCATTTATTTTCAAACTTGGAATTTTAGTCTTTTATATAAAAATAGGGAGATGTGGTATGATTGCCAATGAGGCAACTATCCACCAAAGTTAAATGAAGTGGATGTAAACAATTATCTGCATGTAATATTCCACTAGTTTTCAGCAACTTTTGAAATTTGGCTCCACGAGAGATTCAAATTTAGGATAAATTGAACATGCTGCTTTATATCAAAGGAGACATAACACGATTTTCAATTTTTGATTTAAAATGTTAATTTACACATAACTTTCCCAAAAATACATGATCATCGATAGCAATATAAGTGTCAAATATTTGGTAAAATATGTAATTTAATGCAACGATTTATCGACCTGTTAAATATGCATATTTTTATCCCGGAAGTCACTCAGAACAATGCTACTACGTCACGGGTTCCAAAAGGGTACGGCGCAAGTTTATTTTCGATTATTATCCAACAAAACGCATGACAGTGATAAAAAATGATTACGTGTGATGCCGATGGATTCAGCAATATAATTAAAAAGAATAGTGACATGATATTTTCTGTTTTTCGTATGAACCGCAGACTTAGAAGGCGTGAAGATGAGACTTTTTACCAACCCAAAACTACACTTTGTTCCGCCTACTTTCCTAAGGAATCCAGAGTTGGGGTCTCGGGTGACATGCCTTGAGTTCATTATAGGTCACAGGTGTGCGGTACAGGTGATTGAATTTCGTAATTTCAGGTCTCGTTTGAAGTTGTAAGCTGCAGGCAGAGTTGTCTCATTGGCACTCATACCACATCTTCTTATATCTAATTACGCAATATTACTTCATATGATCTGACTTTGTGTACATCCTTGGTGTATGTTTTGCCGAGGGCACAGGTGAGGTAGGAGTATATTATTGTTAAAATACAAGTATAACTACCTGATGTTTAATGAATTCCTGCAGTCCCTATGCACAACCGATTTAATACCCCAGCCAGTTCTGATAACTAATACACAACCTGTATATAGATCTCATTTTATTTTACACATATTCTACTCCGTATTGGTTTTGTCCAATACAAAACTATATTAATATGTCAGAAAGTGAAAGCGTTGACTATGTAAAAGGAAAAAGTCGTAAAGACGGCATCCGTTTGACCTTGGGATGAGTTACTTTCTATCTATACTGTTTCGAATTGATGTGACTTTTGTGGAAAATCATATAATCTCTTTGATCTAAGCTTTATTTTGTATTGTGATGAAATAAAGTTTTTAAACGTACCGAATCTAATTTGATGCACAATATGCGACGTTCCAGTAGGGTACACCCCTTTTGTAGGTCACAATGGTCACAAGGTTACGTTTAAAAATTGCCTCAGGTCAAAAGGTCACTTTTAAGCA
This sequence comes from Mytilus coruscus, assembly GCA_017311375.1. Lineage (NCBI taxonomy): Eukaryota > Metazoa > Mollusca > Bivalvia > Mytilida > Mytilidae > Mytilus > Mytilus coruscus. Next base: position 9,076,928 of record CM029598.1, read on the forward strand.
AGCTTGAAATGTTTATGTTCAACGACATCTCGAAACATGCCGTCATGTGGCAAATATTCCATGCATCGACAGAACGAGTCAAATTAACTATAAATCCAATAGACTTGGAGGTGAGAGGGGGCCCTTCATATATATAAGGTGACAGGACGTGCCGCTGAAATAGGTCACATTTTCCAGCTTAAAAATAGGTGAATATGTGGTGAAAACAATCAGAAATATATGATAAGGTCAATAAAGTTCCCATTACTTGTTATATAAAAAGACCTGTAAAATTTTCACAGCCGAAAAACATCTTTTCGGTGTTCCCGGCTGTTTTTTTTTTATCTACAAATTTTCCCTCTTTTGACACTTTGGTATTCCACTTTTCCAACACACCACAGGAAACCCTACCAATATGGGAAAAGGTTACATTTTTACCTACACATGATATGAAAAGGTATACACTTTTAAAATCTAAATTATATGAAAAGGGTGGGATACAAGAACCCCAGCGGCACCCCCATCAATTAAGTATTGGAGTGTCCCCTTCCCCCAAGTATTGAGCCCCCCGAGCCAATAGATAGGTTATGAAAATGGATAATGGAATGAAGGGCGGGAGTTTTAAACTTCACAGGAAAAGATGGTACGTTTAATTAGACTGTGATTTTGCCTTGCAACATGACTTCTATGGTCCTCTCAGAGTTTGAAGCAAGGGTTCTTAATCATGCAGAGAACTGAACTGGTCCGCCATTCCATCTAAAGCTCCGGTGTAGCGCTAAGTGAACACAACAGGTGTCCAGTTTCGCCGACTAGTCTCGCCGAAATTATAAAATCACGCATCCCGAATGCTGACCGCGAGATTTAGGTCGTACCTTTAGTAAGTGTAGCGATAAATGAACACAACAGGTGTCCAGTTTAGCAGAGAGCGTGTCACTCTCATTATAACATCCCCAGTTTGACATGACGTTGTTTCGTCTTGACACATCTCGAACAACCAGAAAAATGTCAGTATGGGGTTTACTGCCGGATGGGAGAAGTCCAAGTGACCATATTTTTAAACCCCAGTCTACCTTTGTTGAAAAAAAACCCACGAAAACAGCTTAGGAACTCATGTGCAAAACTGTAACTAAATTGATACTTCGGGTTTACTGAGGGTTTACTATAGTATAGTATTTATTTCTAAAACATCTATACAAATTTGCGTTCGTTTGTTTCATCGTCACTTCATATCGGTACTTCGTTGAATGAGATTTTGGACTTTCAAATATCTTGTTCTCGAGCATCACTGAAAAGATATTATATCTCCTAGGATATTTATCAAATATCGTAATAAGACATGAAATAGTGCACATAATGTAGGATGTCAATGGAGATGAGACTGAGTGATGGCAATAACTAACTGAAAACACATTTAAATTAATAAATTGCTCTTTCATTGTTCTAAAATTCAGACAGGAAAGCAATTGAACTCATAAGATGTATGTTGACCCCTCTTTATTCGGTTGGGTTATTTAACTTTTTACATCTGATTAAGAGATTTTCATTTGACAAAAAATCTTTGATCTCTCTTTGTTCCTACACAATTATTGAAAAAAAGGCGACACACTGACTGTTTAAGTGACAAAAGTTATCTTTATATATAATGGCTCTCATGTAGATAATCTATGAGAATACAAATTGCACATCCACTTACTTTAACTTTAACATTTTTTTCTTTTCTTTTATGTTCTTTTTTTGGGGGGATGGGGTGTGGTGTCGGTAACATAACATAACCCTTTTGTGTGAAAATAAAAGTGAGGGGTTCCAGGTAAAATTTACTGTGGAAATAAATTTATTAAATATATATTATCTGTTATAAAACACTGCTTTGAAAAATGCTTCTATAAGTACAAAGTCAGATCAGAGAGATATGCAACACAGCCTAGTTAGCGACCACAGTAACCTGAAACTGAAATAATAATTCGGACAAAATTTGGCTTAGATCTTACATTGTTCACGTTTTCTTAACCATGTTCTTTTGTAAAGGACAGGCATAATGAAGAAACAACACTTGATCCCTTACAATGTTTATTTCAAATCGTCAAGAACACATATATATTTTGAAGAATTCCCCGAATTAGTTATTCTATAATGTTCATATCGGTGTTGTTCAATCCATTACTTTTAATTGGAAAAATATCCTTCAAGGATGGATCAGCTTCGTTTTTAGTACTTGATGGACTGTAATTCTTGATGATTGAATATCGCATTGACACGATGTTCGACGGCTTTATTAATTAATCTGACAGCCATAGTTTTATGTTGTTTTTACACTGGTTATGAATTCTACAGACAAGAAACTCAGTGGTGGATCCAAAATTTCAAAAAAGGGGCTGAAATATTAGGGAATCAGCAGTCAAACATCAGAAAAATCTAAAAAAAAAACACAATTTGCTATTCATAGAGGGGCCTGAGACCCCTTGCAACACCCCCTCCATCCCGGAAAGTATATCATAGCCGTTATATAAACACTTTACTATTGACCACCGCACAGTACATTTTTAGGAGATGGAAGAATCTAATCAGGATATTAAAGAAACTCCGAGTTGATTTTAATTTTTCTGCACTTTAAATATTTTCTAGATATTAAACAAAGACGACAGTTGTTAAAAAAATCAATGCAATATTCACTCCACGAGCATTTTGTCTCAATGAATAATCATCAGCACGTAACCTTTTAAATTCCACAGTTTAAAAGATTGATTGATTGTTGTTTGCTTTACGCCGCATTAGCACAGAAAGGCTATATCGCGGCGAGAGCTAATTCGAATATTATAACAGTTTAAGGTATATTTTTAAAATCAGACAAAAGGTCTTTCAATAAACTAAAATTCTAGACTAAAGCAAATAGATTATTTACAAATAAAAATCAACACTAAGATAATGTGATAAAATTAAAATCGTTTTAAATATAACAACATTTTTATATTTTATAATATATTCCAATTTCTTTTAAGAATGAAACAATATTTGTAAATGGAACATTATTAAATAAATCATACATATTATTGACATTGAAATGCTTCTTACGAATATCAGCAAAGTCAATACAATTAATTAAAACATGTTTAATAGTATACTTGCAGTTGCAAGGTACACATTGTGGTTCTTCTTCATTTTTAAAGATACTCGTGTGTCACTCTAGTATGACCAATTCGGCATCTAGAAATAACACACTGATCTTTTCTGCACATTAAATTATTAAAAGGTTTTCCTAAATAATTTTTAATTTCATGTAATTTGTTACCATCTCTCTTACTCCATTCATTTTTCAAAATATTAAAAATATATTCTCTAATATTAGATTTAAAATCGGTATATGGTATACACAGTTAGATAAAGTGTCACCCAGGGCATTCTTTGCCTCAAGGTCTACAGCTGTGTTTCCATGGATTCCAACATGACTCGGCACCCATAGAAATATTATTTCTTTAAGAAGAATTTTAAATTCCTCATTACATATAAAATTTTGAGAATTGTTGGGTTTTAATTTTAGTATTTTGTATAGCTCGTAAGCATGAAAGTGAATCAGAACATATCATAAATTTGGATCTATCTGAAGAAGCAATAAATTTCAAAGCCAAAATTATTGCTTCTGCTTCAGCAGTAAAGATGGATGCAGCAGATGGCAAACGGAGAGTTGCAGCTCTGTCCCTGAAGACAGCAGCAGATGCAACTCTGTCACCATCTTTGATCCATCAGTATAGACAGTTGAAAAATCTGAATAATTGGCTTTAATTTCAGCATAGTGTTGCTGAATTAAAAGAGAATTTGTTTCATTTTATTGTGTTTACGGAGATCAAATATCATTTTGGTTTGGGAAGTTCCCATGGAGGACACTTGCAAGTTTCAACTTGAGCAACAGATTTTAAATCAAAAGTAGCTAAATGTGGTTTTAAACGTATACCTAACGGAGGAATTTTATTTTCATGTTTTGCAAAAATATCTTCATAAATTGGATTAAAACACAGCTGTAGGCAGGATTATCTGAATAGGCTTTTAGTTTGACAGCATATTGAAGTCCAAGCTTCAAACGTCTGTCAAAAAGTGAATGCTCATCAGCCTCTACATACAGACTCTCAACTGGTGAGGTTTTAAAGGCGCCAAGACAGAGACGCAAACCCTGGTGATGCACAGCATCGAGAATCTGTATGTAGGACTTCCGTGCAGAGCCATACACTATAGAGCCATAATCTAGTTTGGATCTAACTAGAGATCTATATAAATTAAGTAAAATGTTGCGATCAGCACCCAAGTCGGTGCTGCCGACAACTTTTAAAATATCTAATGCTTTTAAACATCTTGATTTTAACATTTTGATATGGGGGAGAAAGGTTAATTTTTTATCAAAAACTAACCCTAGAAATTTGGTTTCATCAACCATTTTAATTGGGTTTCCATATAAAGTGAGTTCTGGATCAAGATGTAATTTCCTTTTGTTACAGAAATGCATCCCAACCGTTTAAGATGAGGAAAATTTAAAACCATTTACCGAGGCCCATTTTTCAATTCTTCCAATAATTGGAAAGTGATCACTTCCACAGAGATCATCATGGACACGCCATGAATAATCAAGAAGAAGAGACCGATCACAAGTAGTTATATCAATGGCAGAATAAGAACCGTTTCAGGGTGAAGATAAGTATTAGATCCATCATTAAAAATACATAAACCCTCTTGAGAGACAAAGTCTTCAATGATTTTACCTTTGGCATTGTAAGACTTGCTTCCCCAAGGGATTGTGGGCATTAAAGTCTCCATAAGTATAAAAGGTGAAGGTAATTGGTCAGTAAGTTTTTGAGTTTAGCTTTATCTATATTTGAATTAGGTGGAATATATATAGAACATAATGTAATTGTTTTATCTAATGATAAACGAATTGCAACTCCTGCAGATCTGTGGTGAGTTGGATTGTGCTATGAATGACGTTGTCCTTCACACAAATGGTTGATCCGCCTGCAGCACGTTCGTCTTCCTTAGAAAATATGCTGTAGATGTTGTATCCTTTAAAGATACATTGTCACTTTCTTTTAGATGAGTTTCTTGAAGGCAAAATGCAATAGGTAAAAAGACTGAACTAGAAGTGTTAACTCGAGAAGATTTATTTTAAGACCTCAGCAATTCCATTGAATGATACTTGTCATAATTTATGAATGGAAGGGCGAATGCTACCGAGTTTGCCAGCGTTCTTATTTCGGTCACCCTGAGATTGTGATCTTTCGGTGGTACAACACTTTCGCATTCCATTTCTGATTCATCAGTAAGAGTGGCAAATCTATTTTGCGAGGAGAGTCGTCGATCTCCTTACTAGTTGAAGTTGGTGTTACTCCGCCTCGACCCCTACCCCGTGACCTCCTATCAGAAGACTTCTGAGGGAGGAATTTGCTAACGTTTTGGGGACGATCTGCTGTTCTGGAGAACGGAGAGAGACGGGGCTTTAGAAGAATGTTTACGAGAAAACTAGTATACTTTGTATTAGAGGCAGACATAGGAAGGCTATTTACGCTAAATGAGTTATCAATATTGTCGGAAAGATCCCAGATAGATCCATTGCCCCAACTGTCTGATTTATTTGCATCTTTTTTATTTGATTTCTTACTTTCATTTTTTTAGGTGATGACATTGAGCTCTGTAAGGAAGATTGAGTGGACTGAGTACTGGTTTTGATAAAATTTAGTTTTCTTGCTGTAATAATTCTGTCAGATGGTTCAGTATGAACTGGCAACATCGTATATGTTTCAGCATCAATGGGCCAGTTCATTCGAGTCTGTGTCGACTCGTGACTGAATGAACGGCCAACTTTGCTGGCATACGAAGGCTTGTTCGTAGCTTTGAAATCATTCGAAACAGAAGCTATCTGTTTAGCTTCTGTGTAACTGATGTTTCGTTCTGTTTTAATTTTTATTATATTTTTCTCTTTTAAGTAAACTGGGCAGTCCCTAGATGATGACAAATGGGATCCATCACAATTTGAGCATTTGAAAGTATCAGGGTGACATGTTGTTCCCTCGTGTCCTTCTCCAGAACACTTGAAGCATTTCTGCTTACCATGACATTGTTTGGTTCCATGACCAAACTTTTGGCATTTGAAACACCTAATTGGGTTTGGGATGTACATGTCTACCTTGATGACTATTTACCGGGTTTGTAATAACATAAGCAACACGACGGGTGCCACATGTGGAGCAGGATCTGCTTACCCTTCCGAGCACCTGAGATCACCCCAGTTTTTGGTGGGGTTCGTGTTACTTAGTCTTTAGAATTCTGTGTTGTGTCATCTGTACTATTATTTGTCTGTTTGTCTTTTTATTTTTGGCCATGGCGTTGTCAGTTTGTTTTCGATCTATGAGTTTGACTGTCCTCTGGTATCTTTCGTCCCTCTTTTGATGCCAAAGCATCCCAATTTCAAAGAGGAAGGAGGAGTTAGAGTTTTAAAAGTCAAAAGATAAGTATTTAATTTAATAATTTGGTCATTCTTTTAATTTGGAATCTAACAACATCAGTTACACCTTGGTTTGAAAGTTCTTTGCAAATTTCTTCAACAGACAGATCAGAAAGATATTGACTTCTGTCTCGAATGATTCCCTTGCTACTGTTTAAACTAGTGTGTGCTGATGCCGAAACAGCAAAACCAGTTATAGTTGTCAATTTCAGCAAATTTGCTGATTGACTTTTGTTTGTACATTCAACTAATAAATTCCCTGATCTCATTTTAGAAACATTTTTGACCATTCCAGCAATGCCTTGAATACATTTCTGTATTACAAAAGGGGAAATTTTGGATATAGGTTTGTCGACAGTACCTGTTATCACAATAAATCGGGGCCAACTATCATCTTCCTGACAGGGCTCAGAGTCATCACATTTTCTTTTTTTTAATAGAGCTGATTTGGAGTTTGGGTTTTGGTGTGCCATAATGAAAGGAAAAATATTCACTATTCTTGTCATCCACCCTCCTCGGAGTGCCTACAAGGGCGATACTGTATTACCGTGGCGAGCCGGGGTCAAGTGCCAATGCTGAAACCGAGCTACACAAAAAAGTAGCTCGTCCCCAAAATTGGCACCCAAAATCCACTGCGGAAAGTACCAGATTTTCCAAGAATAGTATACTCAAGCAGAGCGTATCAATCAAGCGCAATAGAAAGCGTACCACTTGATTGACCCATGAGCCATCGCCTTCGTCAGTTAACCGAAATATAAATAGCTTAATTCAAATACACCTATAATGGTTTACATTTATAAATTTTGACTTGGATGGAGAGTTGTCTCATTGGCACTCATACCACATCTTCTTATATCTATGTATATAATGACAATTGTTAAAAGAAAGCTTATTGTTGAGGATTAACTGAAGGGCTCGGCATGACCAGCCGATTGATCGGACCGGGTCCATGCGACCTCCCGTTTAGATGATATCGGGCCAAAGCAGCTTATTGAACTATAGTCTCGTCCGTCCGGGTATTTTTTACCGTAAGGAGTCTGGCTACAGCCCTCATTCGCAAGGATCTCGTCAACCACCGACACGGGTAGCAACCCACGGCTAACGGGTTGGAGAGCCTATTTTATTTAAAACATCGGGCAACTCGTCGATGTTCGGATCACTTTAGTCTGGCCTCTACCTATCGACCTGTCCAGCATGGGTAACCCTACCAGGAGACGAAGCTCCAGCTGGCATAGCTCTCAGGGTCACTGAGACACGCAAGCCCCCGACCACGGCAAGGATAGCGATCCACCGGGGGCAGTTTAAAAGATGACATGAAGATATTATTTATCATTTTATATAGTTATTTTTTTTAAGTATATAGTCAGCATAGTAACTGTATGAGATGAAACGTTGGCATTCTTTTTTCAGTCTTAGATCAAAAGTGTTTCGCCTATCGGACATTCCCTTAATATTTCATATAAAAACACTTTTTTTAATAAAATCTCTACTTCATTAAATACAGAAATGTCTGTAGTATTTTTGCAGTAATTATGAATATATTAATTTTTATATTTAAGGGAAATCACTGTTTAAAGACAAATATGAATTTCTGCACGAAACAAAACATATGGCTAAATAGGAAAAAAATACTCTTAATTTTAATATTTGTATACAAATAGTGATTTCTCTGTAATGACATGTCATAAAAATAGTTCATAATAAGCACTAAAAACTGTACACATTTATGAGTTTAACAAACAAAAAAAATCATCAAAATCAGACCTCAAACTTTTTTTTGACGAAGTTTTTTAAAAATGTGTTTTTATGTAAAATTATAGAGGAATTTCAGACAAGTGAAACACTTTTGACAATATACTGTGTAGATCTACTTTCTTTCGACATAAACTAACTAATCGTCAAGACGGTCCAGGTCATTATTAGTACAAAGTCATTGAAATTAAAGGACTTTCACTTGACATCCTATTTTTACACCATTTGTGATAGGATAGATAAAGCCTACATGTCTGCTTATTCATCCATAATTATCTACAAAGTATGTGTCATTATATAAGAAAGTCTTGTGTCGGAAATACTTGTACAGGAAATCGAATACTATAGTACTTGATAAGAGTGCTGTAACAGCAATTCTCACATCATCGAATTCATCTGAGGACGATAACCAATACTACGATCACTCGTTCGAATATTACCCTGAGAACAAGAGAAGAAAATTATGATTAGTCGTTCGTATGATTTTACCCCGAGGACGAGATTGATGATTGTTGATTGGTTAACGTCCAGTGGCAAATATTTCATGCATACTCGTGACGAAAACAAATTAACAATAAATACAATAGGTAGATCCTAAAAGAGGCCGTCCAGGTTGAAGGTCGGCAAATTTGTACTACCACTGGAAAATGAGGGTAACTTGGATAGGGACAAAAATTTTGCACTGCAACAGGCCACCTACGGACCCCTCAAAGAGTTGTTGCAAGGGTTCTTAACGTGCATAGAGCGTGGCACTCTCTCTTCACGAGGCATCGGATTCAACTTCCCCATTCTGACCAGAAATGACTGTGTACTTGTGCATTCAGCACAGCCAAACGGAGACCAACTTTGACAAGGGTTTACCTGCCGGTCGGAGGAAGTCCTACGTGACCATATTTCTATTCCCAAGTCATCCTTTGGGGACCAAGAACGTGAGGCGAAATGTATAATCATTCGTCCAAATAAAACCATGTGAAAACTCATCAAGGATATCAGGCTTATAATTGTGATGAGAGGTGAAAAGCAAGAATAACTCGGTCAAATATTACCGTGATAACATGGGGTGAAAAGTACGACAACTCGTACAAATACAACCATTAGAACAAGAGGCGAAAAGAACAGTAAGTCGTACAATTGTAACCCTGAGAACAAGAAGCAAACATTATAATAACTCGTACAAATATAACCCTGAGAACAAGAAGCGAAAAGTATAACAACTCGTACAATTATAACACTGAGAACCAGAAGCGAAAAGTACGATAACTCTTTCGTATATTACCCTGAGAACAAGACTCGAAAAGTACGATAACTCGTCCATATATTTCCCTGGGAATGAATGGCTAAAAGTAAAATCATACGCACTGATCTGTCATAAGAAAGTGAGCATAGATAGAGCATATAGATAATCGTAATATTGAATAACTGTAAGAGACCTGGTAATGTAAAATTTTCCAGTAACTGTAAGAGACCTGGTAATGTAAAATGTTCTCCAGTAACTACAAGAAACCTGGTAATGTAAAATGTTCTCCATTAACTTAAGATACCTGGCAATGTATAATGTTCTCCAGTAACTGTAAGAGACCTGGTAATGTAAAATGTTCTCCAGTAACTGTAAGAGACCTGGTAATGTAAAATGTTCTCCATTAACTTAAGAGACCTGGCAATGTATAATGTTCCCCAGTAACTGTAAGAGACCTGGTAATGTATAATGTTCTCTAGTAACTGTTAGAGACCTGGTAATGTAAAATGTTCTCCAGTAACTGTAGGAGATCTGGTAATTTTAAATATTCTCCAGTAACTGTAAGAGATCTGGTAATGTTAAATGTTCTCAAGTAACTGTAAGAGACCTTGTAATGTAAAATGTTCTCTAGTAACTGTAGGAGATCTGGTAATGTAAAATGTTCTCCAGTAACTGTAAGAGACCTGGTAATGTAAAATGTTCTCTAGTAACTGTAAGAGACCTGGTAATGTAAAATGTTCTCTGGTTACTGTAGGAGATCTGGTAATGTAAAATGTTCTCCGGTAACTGTAGAAAGTCTGGTAATGTAAAATGTTATCCAGTAATTATAGGAAGTCTGGTAATGTAAAATGTTCTCTAGTAACTGTAAGAGACCAAGTAATGTATAATGTTCTCAGTAACTGTTAGAGACCTGGTAATGTAAAATGTTCTCCAGTAACTGTAGGAGATCTGGTAATTTAAAATATTCTCCAGTAACTGTAAGAGATCTGGTAACGTAAAATGTTCTCAAGTAACTGTAAGAGACCTTGTAATGTAAAATGTTGTCTAGTAACTGTAAGAGACCTGGTAATGTAAAATGTTTTCCAGTAACTGTAAGAGACCTGGTAATGTAAAATGTTCTCTAGTAACTGTAAGAGGCCTGGTAATGTAAAATGTTCTCCAGTTACTGTAAGAGACCTGGTAATGTAAAATGTTCTCCAGTAACTGTAAGAGACCTGGTAATGTAAAATGTTCTCCAGTAACTGTAAAACCTGGTAATGTTAAATGTTCTCCAGTAACTGTAAGAGACCTGGTAATGTAAAATGTTCTCCAGTTACTGTATGAGACCTGGTAATGTAAAATGTTCTCCAGTAACTGTAAGAGATCTGGTAGCGTAAAATGTTCTCAAGTAACTGTAAGAGACCTGGTAATGTAAAATGTTCTCTAGTAACTGTAAGAGACCTGGTAATGTAAAATGTTCTCCAGTAACTGTAAGAGACCTGGTAATGTAAAATGTTCTCTAGTAACTGTAAGAGACCTGGTAATGTAAAATGTTCTCCAGTAACTGTAAGAGACCTGGTAATGTAAAATGTTCTCCAGTAACTGTAAAACCTGGTAATGTTAAATGTTCTCTAGTAACTGTAAGAGACCTGGTAATGTAAAATGTTCTCCAGTAGATGTAGGAGATCTGGTAATGCAAAATGTTCTCCAGTAACTGTAGAAAGTCTGGTAATGTGAAATGTTCTTCAGTAACTGTAGAATATTGCAGTTTGATTATTTCATTTTCAATGTTTAGTTTTATTTACAACATTACAATACAAGGGGCTGTCAAAATGACAGCAAACCGCAATTTTTCTTCATTTATGAGTGTCATTAATTGTTAAAGCGATCAACGGCCATAACTCCTACACGGTAAATGTGAATATCGTCAGAACTAATTTTGAACTCCATTTTCAGACGCGAAATATCAAAATTTGAAAACGATTTGGATCAAGCGTTCTCATGCTAACGCCAAGAATCTATATAACTTTTCATTTTCCAACCAATATAAGATATAAGACAAAGCTTTATTTAAATCGGTGTATGCAAGACAATTAAAATTATCAATGACCATAACTCGTCTTGACAGCAAAAGTGAAAATATCATACTCTTACCTCAGTGGCAACATATCAGTTAAATTTTGAAAAGCATTGACTTCAAACTTTTCTCAAGATATTGCACGAAAACGACATAAAGTGTAATTTCCCAGTCAATCAAGGACAATGACATCAGAACGACAAAAGTGAAAATCGTCAATATCGAACTAGAAAAAACGAGAATTAAAAACCAACGACATAAATTATGTAAAACCAAAACAATAAACGAAAAACAAATATGAAAGACATCAACCAACGACAACCACTGAATTGTTTGCTCCAGACTTGGGACGTGTACAAAAGAACGTATCGGAGATAAATATGAATCTCATTACAACTACATGTATTTAAAGTATAATACCTACAACTTAAGTATGTATTGTCACTTCTACTACATGTATAATGGAACCAGACAGATATTATCATTTCGGGGCCATTTATAGCTGACTATGCGGTATGGGCTTTCCTCTTTGTGAAGGCCGTACGGTGACCTATAGTTGTTAATTTCTGTGTCATTTGATCTATTGTGGAGAGTTGTCTCGTTGGCAATCATACGCACTGATCAGTCATAAGATAGTGAGCATAGATAGAGCATATAGATAATCGTAATATTGAATAACTGTAAGAGACCTGGTAATGTAAAATGTTCTCCAGTAACTGTAAGAGACCTGGTACTGTAAAATGTTCTCCAGTAACTGTAAGATACCTGGTAATGTAAAATGTTCTTCATTAACTTAAGAGACCTGGCAATGTATAATATTCTCCAGTAACTGTAAGAGACCTGGTAATGTATAATGTTCTCAAGTAACTGTAAGAGACCTGGTAATGTATAATGTTCTCTAGTAACTGTAAGAGGCCTGGTAATGTAAAATGTTCTCTAGTAACTGTAAGAGACCTGGTAATGTATAATGTTCTCTAGTAACTGTAAGAGACCTGGTAATGTATAATGTTCTCTAGTAACTGTAAGAGACCTGGTAATGTAAAATGTTCTCCAGTAACTGTAAGAGACCTGGTAATGTATAATGTTCTCTAGCAACTGTAGGAGATCTGGTAATGTAAAATGTTCTCCAGTAACTGCAAGAGACCTGGTAATGTATAATGTTGTCTAGTAACTGTAAATGTTCTTCAGTAACTGTAGAATATTGCAGTTTGATTATTTCATTTTCAATGTTTAGTTTTATTTACAACATTACAAGGGGCTGTCAAAATGACAGCAAACCGCATTTTTTCTTCATTTATGAGTGTCATTGTTAAAGCGATCAACGGCCATAACTCCTACACGGTAAATGTGAATATCGTCAGAACTAATTTTGAACTCCATTTTCAGAAGCGAAATATCAAAATTTGAAAACGATTTGGATCAAGCGTTCTCATGCTAACGCCAAGAATCTATATAACTTTTCATTTTCCAACCAATATAAGATATAAGACAAAGCTTTATTTAAATCGGTGTATGCAAGACAATTAAAATTATCAATGACCATAACTCGTCTTGACAGCAAAAGTGAAAATATCATACTCTAACCTCAGTGGCAACATATCAGTTAAATTTTGAAAAGCATTGACTTCAAACTTTTCTCAAGATATTGCACGAAAACGACATAAAGTGTAATTTCCCAGTCAATCAAGGACAATGACATCAGAACGACAAAAGTGAAAATCGTCAATATCGAACTAGAAAAAACGAGAATTAAAAACCAACGACATAAATTATGTAAAAACAAAACAATAAACGAAAAACAAATATGAAAGACATCAACCAACGTACGACAACCACTGAATTGCTTGCTCCAGACTTGGGACGTGTACAAAAGAATGTATCGGAGATAAATATGAATCCCATTACAACTACATGTATGTAAAGTATAATACCCACAACTTAAGTATGTATTGTCGCTTCTACTACATGTATAATGAAACCAGACAGATTTTATCATTTCGGGGCCATTTATAGCTGACTATGCGGTATGGGATTTCCTCTTTGTGAAGGCCGTACGGTGACCTATAGTTGTTAATTTCTGTGTTTTGGTCTATTGTGGAGAGTTGTCTCATTGGCAATCATACCACATCTTCTTTTTATATTGTGATGATTTATACACTAGTTTTGATTTGGTTCAATAATCATTTAATTTAATCAAATACAACTTATCCCTTGTCCTCAAGTTGTTTCAAAGGGGAAAATAAATAAGTATGTTATCTGATGAAGTCCTATGAAACAAAACATTTGTTTGTGGTAGTGTTGGCCTTTGCCATGTTTAATTAGGTTTTGATGGTTTATACAGATGGCAACAGACTTTTGAATACTTTCAGAATGTTTAGTCCTCAACGCTCATTGGTGAATGACTATAATGTTTCATTCCAAAAATAGAATTAGTTGCTTGTATTGTATACTGGATTGTGTGGGTTTACAGCTTACATCTACTTCAGTATGGTCTCTGGTGGACAGATATCTCATTGGCAATCATACCACATCTTCATATTTTCATATTAAATTAAAAAATGAGAAAGTAGAATTTCAGGAAGAGTTTTATTATGCTGACAGTGCATTAAGGAAGAGGTTATATCCAACCAATTAATAAACACTTCCTTAAAGAATTGGTTCTTAAGTTACCACTATGTAATACCATCCAATTTAATATGAATCATTTGAAAATAAATGTGTTTATCTACAGCAACTACTTAACGATTTTGTTTCTCCTAATTGACTATGAGCACTTAAGATTTGAATCATCAGATGCACGATAATTGTTTCAAAATCCAATTCTATAAAGACAAGGATTCCAAACTTTCAATACACTGCATTATCAGAGAAAATGCAGAGAAAAGGAGGCGGTCCAATCACAATGCTGAACAAGACCAATGCCGGATTTGGACCTGTGTCGCTGTATACAATTGATTGCGGTAAAATGTCTACTGAAGAGTTACCGATCATTTCCTTTCATTGAAACCAAGAATGTTCCTTGTACGATCAGTCTTGTAAAAATTCAAACCGTATTGGCAAACAAAAAGTGGTTGCACTGAAGATGTAAAATTTGCTTACACTCTACAACTTACTCATTATTATCAAGCTGCAGTATCAAATCATTACCTTCAATGGGAGGAAAGGAAAGTTTTGACGAGTAAAATTTTAAACTATCGACAAAAAGGAAGTGGATGCACGGCAGATGCGACAAGAATAAATGTGTTGAATGGAAATTGGCTCTCTGTGTATGTCAAAATCTGTCTTGCTGGTCATTTTAGCCGGACCAAATTACTATCTATCCATTGTAGTTTTAAAGATAATAAGCAGAAATGGGAAAATAGGTTATAATTATAATTAAGGTACCAAATCATATAAGGCTTCGATTAACAATTCCATTCTTATTGGTGTATTTGTAAATCTTGTGTTTCTGATAAAGTTTCCTATTGATGTATTTGTAGTTCTTGTGTTTTTGATAATTATCCCTATTGGTTTATTTGAAAACCTTGTGTTTCTGATAATTTTAACATTCCAAAGTTTATTTCCATCTATTATAGTTTTCCAGTAGTTAGGTAAAGACACTAAAATTTATAAAATATAATCATTTTATGACAATTATTTCCTTCAAAGGAGTCGAATGATGGTTTCAGACTTATTTGTAGATCTTATTTTGCTGATCATTTTTGCCATCAAGAATTAAAAATATCTTTTTCTACTAAAGTTTTTGACAAAATGCAAAAACATGGGTAAAATTGTCATACAGGAGCAATAACTCCAATAAGGAGTGGGATGACAGTTTCTGTCATTTTGACGTATTTGACTGTAGACTTTATTTGCTATTTACAGTTTCTCTCTATCTATCATAATAGTTTGTGCAATAAAAAGCAAAAAAGGGAAAACATTGTCTCTCAAGGGCAAGAACTATAAAGGTTCATAAAAGATTTCGCCCACAGACTTCTTTGTAGGTTGTAATTTGCTAATCATGTTTGCAATCTACAATTTCTTCCAATCAACAGTATTTTCTGCAAAAAAATGCTAAAAGGGTAAAATTGTCTTTCATGGGCAACTCTTATAATGGGACAATTGATAATTTCTGACATGTTGACTTATGTATAGATTTTTTGCTTAAAATGGACATTTTCAGGGGCAATAATTCCAAATTCATTGTCCATTTTACTGAAAATTTCAAAGCAGCTAGACCTAAAACTGCTGACCATTTTTAGCTCACCTGGCCCTCAGTTTTTCTCATAACTTGGCGTCCGTCGTCCGGCGTCGTCTTTTAACTTTTACAAAAATCTTCTCCTCTGAAACTACTTGGCCAAATTTAACCAAACTTGGCCACAATCATCATTAGGGTATTAAGTTTAAAATATTTGTCCGATGACCCCGCCTGCCAACCAAGATGGCCGACATGGCTAAAAATTGAAAATAGGGTAAAATGTAAGTTTTGTCAATTATTTTGAAAAACCGTTATAAATACAGAAAATCTGATAGCAGAAATGTTAAGAATGTTGAGCTCTACCTATTGTTCAAATACGCCAAAACTGTAGGACGACTTTTTATAGGAGTTATTGTCCTTAAATGACAAATTTTACCATTTTTTTCATTTTTGCCTATTATCTTGAAAAGTATAATAGATAGAAACTTAAATAAGCAAAAATGATCACCAAGACAAGATCTACAATTAAGACAATATGGAGGAAATCGTCCGACGATTCCTTATTGCCCTTTAATGATGATTTTTACCATTTTTTTCATTTTGCTTTATATGATAAATATTATAATAGATAATCACAAAAATCTACTAACAAGTCAAATTTTGCCAATATAGTTAGTGCACTGTCACTCATTATAGGATTGATTGCCCTTAAATGAGGATTTCTTTTACCCTCTTTTGTGTTTTGAGCAAAAACTAAAGAAGATGGAGAAAACCTTAACACACTAAATGATCAGCAATACAAGATCAACAAGAGGCTGTCAGAGTGACAGCAAACCGGATTTTCCTGCATATATAGACTATCTATCCATATACTTATCAATTACACCATTTCTGTTCAAAGGGAAATAACTCAAAATAAAAATAAATCACTTTTCGCTACTGAAAGGTCTACAACTCAACAACGAGAAAAGCTAAAATCGTGAAAATTGAACTTAACCTTCATTTAGTCACAGGAAACAACATATCTAAATTTGAAAAGATTTCGTCAAAGCGTTTTTTATGTTAATGAACGGACACTGTTTGGCAGCCGCCCGCCGTACATCCCCAAATCAATAACCGATTTTTCCTTCGAAAATCTGGTTAACAAAACAGATATTATTGTCTTGAATTCTATTCTCGTCTACAATGTTGGAGAGTGTCCTTTGTTGAATTTGTACATAGACCAATGATCATCAAAGTGAGCGACACAGGCTCTTTAGAGCCTCTAGTTATCCAGAGCCTCTAGTTAGCAGTTAGTTTTGCTATGATTTAGTTATTTAGAATTTAAGCCAAAAACTACTGTTTTACTCCATATGTTCTATTTTTAGCAATAGTTGCCATATTTGTTGATGTTTTAAACCACCGAATCAAATGTCAAATGTTTTATTTTCTTGGGTGAAAGTGATAGCCATAATCTATGTTCATCAAAACCATAATTCTTAAAAATATATGTATAAATATGATTGTCTCATTTTTGTTTGAATCAACTAGTCCTTATCAGTATTTCTACATTGAGTTTTATGTTAATTGGACTGCTATGATATATTTATAACAGGCCATGTTGGTAAACACCCTCAAATGTTCTCCCAAGTGTTTTCAAATATCATCATGGGGTTTTATATAGCATTGTTTCCCTAAAATCAACGCACCACATTATAATATTTTATATTGTAAAATATATCCAGAACACTGCCCTAAAGATTGTGCAGGTCAAGTGTAGTTCTATTTGCCCAGTGGTTTCAGAGAAGGATTTCTAGTAAAAAAAATGTAATATTTTTTTATTTCCCAATTTTTACTGGGGACACTTATAAAATTATTTTTTTCAACATATTGAAGCAACCAGTAAAACCGTAAAGGGCTAACACATGTCCTGAACATATATTTTGGCAACAAGATAAAACAAAACAATTGTGTTCATGTACAACTTAAATTTTATTTCGAATAATTTAAAATTATCAACATTTTATTATAACTGTTATTAAATTAATCAAGGAAGAGGATAACTAACGAATCTATAAATCATGTCCCAGAATTTATACAGATGTATAACTGTTGATTCATTATTCTTCGTGGTACATTGTATTACAATTTTCTTGGATTTCAAGGGTAAAGGAGAACCATGAGTTTAAATTTTAAAACAAGGTACATATTTTCTATGGGCAAAAACCATGAAATCAAATATCCAAATATCATTTTTCTTCATTCCATGCAAATTGGTACAAATATTTTTCATACAAATTTGAGTAGCTTGGTAATCTCCCTTTGTCCATTCATAAATTGTATTGAAAGATAAAATAATGCCCTTGTAAACCTGAATTATTTATAATTCTAATTGTAATATCTCCTCTGAACCTGCATCACCCTGTTCCGATCATCCTCAAAATCCTACATCACAGCTCTGCGACATCAAATGTGTTTTTGTATGCATGCATTTAGTTTCGCTATTTTTGAAGAATGGAAAAAATATTGGGATTTCCAAAAAATACTGTATACAAATAATGCTTTCAAAATTTAAAACGCAAGGTTTTATTTTTGTGATATATTTTCATATACAGCATTAAGATTTTGGTATATATTTAACGTAAAATACAAGCTGGTTAGAAAGATAAAGTGAAGATGTTCCTTGCACTCACTTGCCAAAATAAAATTATTAATATTGTGACTTGCAGAGGATATTTTACAATATCAGTATGCAAAAAGACCTTTTATCGGTACATACATCAACATGACATATGAACCTTCACCTAACTGAATTATCTATCATTGTTATTCATTTTTCACTTGTTCTTAAACTCAAACAGTTCCTTTCAGTGAGACAGAAGAACATGTAATTTTTTTAATAGAGAACTTCAAACAGACCTGTCTTCTGTGTTGTCAATAGTACAAGAAGAAAGACAACTTCTGAGCATTTAATCCTATCAAACTGAAAATCAACTTGACTAGAGTTTAAAGTCTGTATTACTCACTTGGCATCCATGTTTTCTTAAATTCTTTAACATTTCATACCGATATAACATGTTACTTTTATTATTCTTCCCTTAGTTTATTTATTTTGTATTTGCATTGTATCATAGGTCAAATTTATTTGTTCAGTGTATGTTCAATGGTGTTAATATGTCCTTTGATTGAGTTAAGCTATTTCAGTTGATATTTTATAGTGTGTCTTTCTATGTTGTGATGTTACACTATTGTTTCAGAAAAAGGGTGAAGGTTTGGTACCATTAAAACGTTTAAACCCGCTGCATTTGTTTGCACCTGTCCTAAGTCAGGAATCTGATGTTCAGTAGTTGTCGTTTGTTGATGTGGTTCATAAGTGTTTCTCGTTTCTCGTTTTTTATATAGATTAGATCGTTGGTTTTCCCGTTTGAATGGTTTTACACTAGTAATTTTTGGGACCCTTTATAGCTTACTGTTCGGTGTGAGCCAAGGCTCCATGTTGAAGACCGTACTTTGACCTATAATGGTTTACTTATATAAATTTTGACTTGGATGGAGAGTTGTCTCATTGGCACTCATACCACATCTTCTTATATCTATTAAGTTTTATTCAATGTACCAGACATAAGAAACTGTATCAGTAATGATAAAATGATTCCTAATCTTATTGTTTGCATCAATTCTAATGAGAACAGTTGCTCAAAATTTCCTTGAAAGGTAAAGTCACAAGGTGGTCTTATGGTAAAGTGTAAGCCACAAGTTGGGAAAGTCATGAGTTGGATCTGCGGTAGAACAAACCAAAGATTTCAAAACCTGGTATTTGTCGCTTCTCTCCTATGGGTGTGGCATTTAGGGATAGCATGAAGTCAGAATAATGTGTCTGGGTAGGGTGACATGTCCTGCTGACTGCTACCTTGTTAACTAGCATATTTAAAATCCAGCTTAGCTTCTCAGTCTAGTACAAAGCATTACTTTAATATGTTCCTGTACTAACATGCATGTAATATTTGCTACTGAACATTAAACACCTATCAATCCATACATCTATCATATCTTATATTATCAATGCTACAATGACTACTGTGGGTTTATCATCATTCACAGGATACCAGTTTTCATGGATTTTGTGGGTATAGGGAAACAACAAATTGAAATGTTAAACAAAGAACAAATTATCAATAGACTTCTATGCAGATTTTGGCAAATTTAAATATCCACGAAAAAACAATTCTTTCATCAATGCACAAATTTGTAATCTGTTTCTTTTTTTCTGACTGTTATCCCCTGTGCTCACCCTATGGAGGGAACATGCCTTTCCTTTCTTTCATCACAAGAATTTAACAAACAAAACCTTGTAAAAAAGAGTTTAGCTTTTTGATTAAGCATGTTTACAATATCAATGTAAAAGATGAGAGGACATAAGTGGACTGGCCATGATTGGCTGGTGGAAATAATAAGATTAAAATTCTACAGAAGATTCTTGTTTCACATTTTGTCATGTTAGTGTCTTTTATATAACTGAGGCCAGTCTATACGGCATGGGTTTTGCATTATTGAAGGATGTAGGATGACCTATAAATGATTAAATCCACATCATTTGGACTCTGTTGGATAGTTATCTCCTTGACAAATCCAGATCATTTGGACTCTGTTGGATAGTTATCTCCTTGACAAATCCACATCATTTGGACTCTGTTGGATAGTTATCTCCTTGACAAATCCAGATCATTTGGACTCTGTTGGATAGTTATCTCCTTGACAAATCCACATCATTTGGACTCTGTTGGATAGTTATCTCCTTGACAAATCCACATCATTTGGACTCTGTTGGATAGTTATCTCCTTGACAAATCCACATCATTTGGACTCTGTTGGATAGTTATCTCCTTGACAAATCCACATCATTTGGTCTCTGTTGGATAGTTATCTCCTTGACAAATCCACATCATTTGGACTCCGTTGGATAGTTATCTCCTTGACAAATCCACATCATTTGGACTCTGTTGGATAGTTATCTCCTTGACAAATCCACATCATTTGGACTCCGTTGGATAGTTATCTCCTTGACAAATCCACATCATTTGGACTCTGTTGGATAGTTATCTCCTTGACAAATCCACATCATTTGGTCTCTGTTGGATAGTTATCTCCTTGACAAATCCACATCATTTGGACTCTGTTGGATAGTTATCTCCTTGACAAATCCACATCATTTGGACTCCGTTGGATAGTTATCTCCTTGACAAATCCACATCATTTGGACTCCGTTGGATAGTTATCTCCTTGACAAATCCACATCATTTGGACTCCGTTGGATAGTTATCTCCTTGACAAATCCACATCATTTGGACTCCGTTGGATAGTTATCTCCTTGACAAATCCACATCATTTGGACTCTGTTGGATAGTTATCTCCTTGACAAATCCACATCATTTGGACTCCGTTGGATAGTTATCTCCTTGACAAATCCACATCATTTGGACTCTGTTGGATAGTTATCTCCTTGACAAATCCACATCATTTGGTCTCTGTTGGATAGTTATCTCATTGACAATCATACCATATCATATTATTTTATCTTGTGCACTTTAAAAGCTGCATGACATATACTGGTAAAAATAATGCATGTAAAGCAGTGTTAGTTATAGTTTCTCATATGTTTTGATAATTTTGATACTGATCAGTGGGTGGGAAAAATTTTGGGAGAAGTTTATTTTCATTCATTGTGTAATTAAGATATTAATGTGAAAAATATCTGCTCAAGCAAATTTGATCTTTATGGAAAATGAAAATCAGAAAATGCAAGAATAAATCATTGTGAACAGAATTAGCCTTAGAAATGATGAAATTTGCATTCTACAAAGAGGGCTTACAATCCAGTAGGGAAAAATCAAAGAAAAAATCCTTTTTGCTGACAAATCATATCATTTGAAATGCCAGGTTTAATAATACCAATTTTAGCTGCAGCTTTAAAAAATTAACAATACACTGAAAACTAATTATCCTGTTATCATGGTTATAGAGATGCAGAGAAATACAGATAGAATAAAATGTTTTACACATCATAAAAATTTCTACTTTCTCAATAACAATCAATGTAGCTGTGAAAATAAATTTGTTTTAGAGTCCCATTTATAATGGTTACTTTGAAACTAAATTAATTTGTGTTGTCCTATCATCATTATTTGAGGAACTACCAGTACATTTATCTCATTAGTTTTTAATTCCTGAAAAAAATAATCAAAATATGCATCATGTTACACTACACAAGGTAAAATCACTGTTATTGGTAAAAATCTAAATTTAAAGTACACATACTATTATTTCTTTACCCATTAACCATAACTTTACAGTGAATGCTGGAAATAGTAGGTGATTTACTCCCATTTATGTCTGTATATTCTAGAGATATTGAATGACCATCCTTTATTCAATTTTGAAATAATAAAATATTGTTAAAACTGCATATATTTAAGTTAATTTTTTCTTTTGTATTTTAATTATTTTTCTTTTTCTTTTTTTCTTCTTTTGTGTATTATGTGATTATTCATTTATTCCTGTTTCATAACATTATAACATAGCATACTATACTCATGAAATTGTAAACTGGTATTTCAAGAAAACAGATCAATATAAGCTATGTACAGATTGTTTCTGAATCTTACATTATACTCTATCTTTGTTTGATGATATCTTTGTAATGGTCGTTAATAAATATGTTTAAACAAAACTAAACTAAACGGCAGTCCACAAACCAGCAATCATCTTCTAATAATTAATTTTTACAGTAATTCACTCAAAACCTTCAAAGGGAATTATTTTTGTGTTACCTGTTAGGTTTTGAAAAACAACAAAACCTCCTACAAATGGTACTCCACAATAAAAATTGTTCAAAGAAAAATGTTTTGTTTTTCAGTAACGACAACCTTAACTTATCACTCAAACTTACTGAACAAAATGTAAGTTATATATTTTTAACATAAATACACAAGTGAACACAATTTATTTTCCTTAATATGTAAGCTCAAAATAACATAAAAGCGTTTCCAGAAAATAGGTTGTTTATTTGTTGGGTAACACCCACCACCCATGCAAAACATAAATAAATATGAGGATTCACTCTATATGGGTTTATTTGAATCACAAAAACATTGATAATTTTGTGTGCCTTCCAACCTTCAATGCACTTTTCTGGAAAACTTCTACAAAACCTTTAATAATTCATTATGTCATAAAAATAGTAATATTTTCTAAGCATTCAACAACTAATACAGAAAGACAGTAGGGTAGCTTAATACATAGATATGCTTCCATTTATGTGAGAATATTAAAAGGTTGTTCCATAAAAACATACTTGATACCCACAGAAGACTCATGGAAATCTCATCCATGGGTGAGTGTTTTTGTACAGTAAAAGTGTAAGAGAAATTCTCAAATTGTCCCTTTAGATTGTTATCTCATTTTCAAAGTGCCTTCCCTGGGTACCGGAACTTTGTATGTTTAAATGGAACAACCCTAATAAACTCCATACTAAAATCTGAGGGAATAGAGCAATTGCATTCATGATAAAATACAGCGAAATCTTGTTGCTTCAAATACATTTTAAACTGGACCAATTACATAATAACTTAAAGCCAAGCAGGCTGAAGTGGTAAGCAATATACTAAAAGCCTGGTGGTGGTTTGACAGACTTTTCTGAGAATCCAGGTGGTGGGCCTTTAACTTCAAATCCTGGAGGCCTACTAGTTCTGTTATCTGTTTTAGTAGTTGAACTCCCTGTTACCATGTCTACATTTTATCTTGTTTCTCTTGTCTATCTGAATTCATTTTTGAATTGTTAATACTGGTTTTATTTCTGTGAGGTACTTCTGGTTTTTCTTCTCTATGTACATCTTTTCGTATATGCCTTGATTTTTCCTCCTTATTTAAATCATGTGACTTAGCACCTTGTTCATGAGTAGTTTTACTTTTGTCAAAATTTGAAATATCTTTAGTTTTTGCAGATTCAGTTGATTTTAAATCAGTTGAAGACAATTTCCCCGGTTGTTGAGTTTTTGCAGATTCAGTTAACCTTGAATCACTTGAAGACAATTTTTCCCGATCTTTTGCTTCACACGTTTTTCTGTTATTTTCACTCCTGTGTTTTGGTTCACGGCTTTTTCTGTTATCATAGTACCCTTGAGTTTTCCTATCATAATTCTGCCCTTGACCTTTCCTATTATCTTGACCTTGACCTCTCCTATCATAGTATTTATTATCACGATAATCATCATAATATTTTCTGTTACCATAGTAATGATCTTGATCTCTCCATCTAGAATTCTCATGATGATGTTCATCCCGAAAACGACCTTGACTTTTCATTTCCCCTCTGTTAACTTCACCAGCATGCTTCCTTTGACCTCTACCTCTATATCGATCATGCTTAACTTGATCACAAGCAATCTGTGATGAATCTTTAGTTAATGTTTTTGATACTGGAAGCTTGGAACTGTTTGCTGGTGCATTGTTCTTTTCAGAAATCCTTGAATCAATAGCAGTCATTTTCTCCTCTGGATTTGACTCATTCTTTGTTACAAATTTAATCTCCCTGGTACCTTTATCACTTGTTGAGTCACTCTTTTCTCCATTTCCCATTTTCTTCTCATCAGTTGACTCACTTGACTCAATTTTATTAATTTCTTCATTTTCTTTTTTCTTTTTGTCATTTACTTTGACCTCATTCCTTGGTGAATCTGAATCATTTTTAGTTAATTTCTCTTCCACAGATCCATTTTTTTCATTACTTTTATCTCCACGATTATACTTTTCATTTCTGTTATCTTTTAAATCCTTACTCTTAATCAAAGAATCATTTCTAGGTGATTTGGAGTTATTTCCCCTTCCAAACCCTCTTCTATAGTTGCTACCAGATATTGGTCTTTTGTCATTATCCCTTTTTGAATATTCCTGTTGTCTACCTGATGATGGTCTATAATCATAATCTCTCGTTTGGTTTGGTCGATCAGAAGCAGAATGGGTCCTATCATATCGATCTCTAAATCTATGACCACGAAAATGAGGCTCTCTGTCATGTCTTCCTTGTCCGTGACCTGTTTTATGAAATTTAGACGTCACTGAAGTTCCTTTAATGTTATCCTCTTTCTCCGCTATTGGTTGCTTTATTTGGTCTTTTTCAGTATTATCTGATATTACTCTTGACACAATTATAGGAATATCATTCTGAAAAAGGATTTAAAAGAAGATTTTGTAAATTCAGAAAATGGTTGAGTGCATTTATTATTGCATTTGTTGAATAATTGACAAAAATGCAAGATTAATTTTTTGTGATTTCAGGAATTAATTCAGAGTTCCAATGTCCCCCAGGTTGCACATATTTTATCTATCCAAGGTACAATGGCAATAACTAAAAAAAACACTTTTTGTTCTTTTATTAATATCTTAAGAGCAACGAAGGCTTCAGAGTAAATGTAATGTGATTTCCATTATAATTAATATTTCCAAGGGGCATAACTTGTTAAAAATATTTGATCAGAACTTATTTGGAAAGTGTCAAAGACATTATGATATAAATCTATAAAATCTGGCAAGAATTGTACACATTAGAGTGCTCATACATGTAAGTCAATTTTCCATATAATTAATATTTCCAAGGGGCATAACTCTTTTAAAAATAATTAATCGGCACTGATTTTCGAATTCGTCCAAGACATTGCTGATATATACCTATGATATAAGTTTCATAAAAATCTGGCATGAATTGTACACATGAGAGCGCTAACAATGCAATTTTCCATATAATTAATGTTTCTAAGGGGCATAACTCTTTTAAAAATAATTGATCTGCACTGATTTTCTAACTCATTCAAGACATTGATAATATAAACCTATGATATAAGTTTCATAAAAATCTGGCAAGAATTGTACAAATTAGAGCGCTAAAGATGCAATTTCCATATAATTAATGTTTCCAAGGGGCATAACTCTTAAAAATAATTGATCGGAACTGATTTTCTAAATCATCCACGTGAGTGCACTAACAAGACTGGACAGACGGACGCCCAGTATTTCGATGTCCCCCGCAATGCGTTGCGCGGGGGACAATAATTACAAATAATGCTATCAAAATTTAAAATGCAAGTGTTTTTCAACCTATTTAGATAAAAAAAACATTGCAAAAATACCTAAATTCACAGAAGTTAAGGTTAATAAAAGCTGCACACACTACATAATTTCAAACTAAATCAAAGCACCATTTGGCCTAATCTGCTAGAAATTACCTAACTGGATAGAACAGCCTACTGGAAGTTCAGATCTTAATACATGGATTAATCATTATTAATCCTCAATGATAGTAAATTGTGTTTGTATAGAAATAGAAAAGTGGGAAATAATTATAAGACAAAAATTGATAAAAGTTTTAAAAATGCCAGTAATTATATTGATTAATAAACCTGAAAAGTGACCATCTTATAACATAGATAAATGGAGAATGTGTCCCCATGGACACAGATGATGCCCCCGCTTGCCTACAACATTATAAAGGGACATAACTCAAGAACGATAAAAGTGACGCTACCCAAATTTGTACTTGATCGGAGTTTTGTAGTAATAAGTATTGTGTACAGGTCTCATAACATTTGGATGAGGCAAACTTAAGTTAGAGAATGGAAACTATAAATATTTGGCAATTTTTCCATTTATAAAAGGGCATAACGGTTAAAGTGATGCCACCAAAATTCAAACTTGATCTGTGTTTTGTGGTAATAAGCACTGTGTATAAGTTTCATAACATTTGGTTGAGGCAAACTCAAGTTAGAGAACGGAAACCAATTTTGGGATGTACAGACAGACGGACAAGGGTAAAACTTAATGCCCCCTCCGCATGCTCCGCTACAGCGGGGCATAAAAATATAAGCGAAAAGTCCTAACATAAGTGTTTTTTGATTATCCTGTGATAGCATAAGACTGGCTAGTTCCATCTTAAAAATATGAAACCTATCTTGTTTCCTTTTATTTTGTATAGCCCATGAAATGTTCAGGATTTAATTTTCTTTTTTTTCACTTTTAAGGAACTAGCATTGCCATATAGCTAGTTTTTACATCGCTAGTACTTTCAGAATAAAATAAAGGGTGTTTCCAGGCACAGCATGCTACACCAGCATTTTCACAATAAGTACAAATAATTATATTACAGAAGTGCATTAGCATTTGAATTTTTAACACAGTAATGCACAGTACAAAAGTCATTTAAAATACTGTACTTACATTTGTGGAGGGTTAAAATCTCACAAACATGTTTAACGCAGCAATATTCTTTATGTGATATCTGTCCAAAGCCAGGTGTATATAATACACTGGCTGTTATTTGTTGCTGTCTGTCGTATCTGTTTTTTGTTTGTTTATTGTTTTGACATAAATTAGCCCATTGTTTTTTTTCGTTTGAATTGTTTTACATTTTTTCAAGTCAGGCTTTTAATATCTTAATACACTATGGGTTTTGTTCATTGTTGAAGGTGGTACGCATACAATCATCTACAGTTGTTTGCATCCATGTCATTTGATCTCTTGTTGATAGTTCTCACATTGGCATTCATACCCCATCTCTTTATTTTTATGTTGAAACTGAAATTAGCTCAATCTTTTAGAAGATATCCTTATCTATCAAAGCTTGATAAATTTATATCAAAGCCAACCAGAAACCACTGAGTTATTTTTTCCCTTTAAAAGTCTACATTAGAGGCAGTTAGAAACCATAACCTTCCTTATAAACTTACATCAGAATCAGTGAGTAAATATCTGTTTTTCTCAGCCTCTACATCAATTATTCCTCCTTTTTCTTTCTGTTTCAAGTATAGTTCAGCCATATTTTTCTGCCATACCCTCAGGTCGCATGATGGCTGGTAGAATGTCTCATCTTTTGTTAAATTACTGAAATCATCTTGTAAAAACTCTTGAACATAGCTGATTTCTTCCCTGCATACAGGACACTTGATCTAAAATAATATAAAGTGAAAATTATACAAAATATGTTTAATTTAACAAGCATTCTGAGAGTATTGCATGGCAATACATAGTCCCCTACCGGGTAAAAATTCATTATACTGGAACAAAATGCTAACTTGTTCTACAACTTGTCAAGGTGTAAACAAAAAGAAAATATCAAGTCAATATCTTCAAGCATGACTAAAAACAGTGTGGAAAACTGATTATATGAGTGAATTTTTCAAGTCCAAGGACCATAACTCTGCACAAAATTATCAGACCGAAACAAAAATTTGAACTTGATCTGTAACTTGTCATGATAAAATTATATACCAATCATCAATTAATATCTTCAAGCATGATGAAAAACAAGTGTGGAAAACACTCTAACATTAGATATGATTAATAGTTCTCTAAAATTAGATATGATGTAATACAATGTATATTTATTTTCAAGTTATAATCAAATATAATTAATAGTTACAAGTATTTTTCTTTCATTTGTCACAAACTCATATAGATTTGTAACTTATCTATAAAATGTCAACAACTTTTATCTATACACAATGTAATGTAATGAAATATATACCTTAATAAAAATAGATTATTATCTTTCACTTCATAATTTTTTTTATGTATATAGCAATCAGAAAATTAGTTTATACAAAATAAAACACACTTCAAACAATTAACAAAAGAATGTCTTTAAAAAAATGATTTATCTCTCTTTGTACAGAAATATGGTTTAACATACAAAATGTAGTACTCTAACATTAAATATGGACCATGATAACTCTGGACTAAATCATCAGACTGGAACAAAATTCGAACTTGATCTATAACTTGTCATGATAAAACTATATACCAAATATCAAATCAATATCTTCAAGAATGAAGAAAAAAAGCGTGGAAAGCTGATTTACGGACTGACGGATGAAAAGACAGACGGACTGATGGATGAAAAGACGGACGGACAGACAGATGGACGGAGTGCAAACCTAAAGTCCCCTTCGACTTCGTCAGTAGGGGACTAAAAATATCAAAGAAACATTTTGCCATGTTTAGCAAATGAATTTATCATGGAAACAATAACATGCAAATGGGTCATGTGATTTCCTTTTAAGTGGAAGTGATATATAAAATTTTGACAAGTGGTAGCTATAAATCAAAGTTGAAAGGTCATGGCAATAGTTTAAATCTGTCATGATTTACATAAAGACATGCAGTTCAAATTTGATGGTGAATAGTTGCAAGAAAAGTTTGATAGATGGTAGATGCAGGTAAAATTTGACCTTTGTTAGCATGAGGTCAAATCTGACAAGTGATGTTACCCATGATTTTCTTCCTTGTTGGGCAAGAAAATCAAACTTATGGATAATAAGATACATGAAAACTAGCTTAATCATTCCCCCCTTACAAATAAGAGCAATTAAATTTAGAAGATAAAATGACACTTCAATCAATAATTGTAATGCACTTATTATCCTGTAAATCCTTTTCTACAGCAGCCAATGCCAAAGGAATTCTCATATTTTTATACATAATTTTTTACAGTAATTATTCAGTCATTTCTGTCCAAGACATTTTTTCCTGGAAAATAATTCTTAAACACTTCATTACAGCCACCAGTCCAGTTGATATTTGTTTGCAACTTGGTAAATGGATTTGTTCCTGGTGTTTTAAACTAGTTCTAAAGGTCTTATGATTGGACATTTGGTCTATTACTTAACATGCAAATAATTTGCAGTGAGGTGAGAGTTTCATTTGTTTTTTTTTTTCTTTGCTCAGTGTTGAAGGCCTCACTGTGACTTTGAGATGAAGAACAGCAATAAAAGCGCTGTTCCTTTGCTTTTTGTATGTTTTTTGCTGTGCATGTACAGATTTTGAGTCATGGATGGATACCCCTTATCCTTTGTTTTTCTATTATATCAAATCTTACTGGACTTTTTGCCATGGTCTGATAGATCTTTGAATTTACCTGGCCAACCCTTTTAAATGGCCATTTACTCAGCACACATGGGATTGCCTAAAACTTTAAGTTAAACAAGTAATTTAACTATTATGTACAGTACCTTTTTGTCATCTTCATTAATTTCTGTATGTTGTATATGAGATTTTTTCTCCTGCTCTTGTACACCAAGCTGATGTGTTATGTAACGTTGGAGACAGTTGTTATGGAAATAATGATAACAATCGGTCTTGGTAAACATATCCTCCTCTGTAAAGTGTTCACAACATATTGTACAGGGGCAGTATGGCACATTCCCATCAGTTAAACTCTCCTTGGCAACCTGAAAATAAGTCAGAAGAATATTTGATATCATTATCTATATGGGTTGATAATTATAAGGTGTGTCATAATTTTTTTAGAAAGCATGATGAAAATTTAAGAATTGAAACTTGTTCCAGTTTTCTTTTTTGCCATTCTGGGTTCAGATCTTTAACTTCTCATCTTGACAATGAATCTGATACAATTGCTCAACAAAAAACAGGTTGCAATGAAGCCCTTAATTGACCTCATTTTTCACTGGAAATGTGTGCTTTGAAATCAGTATTCCCAATTATGTTTACATTAAAAATGAGATACATGTGAGGTAAAAAACGGAAGTTGAGGACCCATGAACTCACAATAAATTACTTACAGTACCATTTTAACGGATCGATTCGAGATCGTTTTTTTCCGATTTCCGTGTTTTTCGGAGTCACACCGCGTACCGCGGATTTAACTCCCAAATTCCTCCAAAGATTCTCTCCCAACACCGCGTGGCTGTTAATTGGTTTATTGCCCATCGGATGTACTAAAAATTAACGACGCGTGACAACATAATCGGATTAGCCAGATCTTTTACCTATGTACATTTAATCGATCTTGATTGCACATGTGTGCTTTAAAATCACGGTATTAAAATTTACATATGTAAAAAACAAATGTTTTCCTTTCTTTGACAGATAAAGATGTGACATTATCATTCAGAATAAGATAATTATTCTCTTATATGTTTTTGTCCCATGCCATTGTCATTTGAAATAAAACGTACAAACGAAAAAATATGTAGAAAAAACTTGTTATTTTGTATTTCTATTACAGTCCGGTCAGGTCATACTTTGTGTTCTTTCAACAAAGACGGTTTTAACACACTTAGAATCTTTTAGGACTTACTCAATAAGCAATATCCGGTACATTAATTGTTCATTATATAAAAATCAACTGGCTTAAAAAATGTTGTTTTTATGGTAACTCGTCCAATCTAAACCACAGAGTTGATTTATCGGATCAACAAGTAAACTCAATTTATTTTGCAATGTAAAATATTGTGTTTCACTACCTCGGTACATTAATACAGACTTGAATTATTTAAATTACGAAAAGAAACTGTAAAGTGACACCTATTAGGTGTCACTTTATCCGACCTATGTTAATTGAACAAAGGGAATAACTTGCAGTGATTTTGTTAGCGCTCCGTCATATTCATATTTTACGAAACGGTTTTAAAAATGACGAAAGTATTTCATATCAATTTCGTCATCTAAATTTGGAAAGTGTAAAAATATTTTCGCATTAAATTACTATAAATTTACATGTCTTCATGTTTTTGACAAGTTCATGACTCTCAGCTAATTAACGTTTACAAAAGGTGTTAAAAGTTGTGATGACAAGTAATCCGCTTATCGCCATCCGATGGGTCACTAATCCTTTAATTATTATTAAACCTCATAATTGCCCATCATAATATTCTATTCCAATTAAATCAGTCAGCAGTTCATTTTCAAAATTTCTCAATCGACCACAATTGGCAGTTCGTTTATCGTATTTTCGTCATTTAAACAAATTGACCCCCTACCCCCACCGGACAATTTGCATTATAATATCAATATTTCTATAACGATCCCAGTTTGTTATAGTTTCGTCATATAAACGTATTTTTGTCCTTCTAGGGCCTCAATACGAACGCACAAAAATGTCGTTCAGCAACTTTAAAAACCTGAATGAATTTTCCCACGGTCGTTCAGAAAGGTCACCTGAGTTTACTGGTACGTGATATTATTTCCCGCCCTTTAAAAATCTCGTGCTGTGGATAAAATTGATGTTAGCTATTTTTAGCATTTAATATTGTGAAGTAAGTCAAGTTCAAGTTCAACCCAAACTGTTGATCACTGAGATGTGTATCGTGGAACTGTCTTCCCACGGCAAATTAATTTCTTTTAAAATCTTTTAAGATCACTGTCCAAAATACAACACACAAGTTTACATTCTTTGTGCGTAAATAAATATTATGCAAAGACGAGTTAATGCAGCTGTGGAAGTATTCCTGTTGTGGCTGAAATGTATTATTATCCTAAAGTAATGACAACAAATCGTAAAAAGAAAATGCCGTAAATATTAAGCATAACGAATGGTGAATAATATTTCTTTTTTACTTGCATAGATATACAAAACTTTGAGACACGTAATTTTCTTGAAACTGCTCACATTTATTTAGCAGAAGTTTCCGTTTATTTTTACACAAGTATGTCCCTTTTCGTAAATAAAATATTAATTTACCGGTGAAAACAACGAGGTCAAAATCAAGTATAGTTTTTTTTTTTATAAAACTTTGATGCAATTGAAAGAATTAACAACAACATTTTGCTTTTAAATCTTTTATTTATTTCAAGCAATTAGGTAATTGTAAAAAGAAAATGCCGTAGACTTATATAATTATAATATTAAGTCTAACGAATGGTGAATAATATTTTCCTTTTTACTTGCATATGCAAAACTTTGAGACACGTAATTTTCAAAAAAAGACTTCAACTTTGAAGTAGAATTTTGCGTTTTTACCACATTTTCCACAAAATTTTATAAACCTTTTTTTCGGTGATGTCAGTTTTTTGTAAACAAGCAAGTACATTTAGGTAAAGATATTTTCAGATTAGCAAGAAATACGAAAATATTTTAACTTACTTTTATCACAAAAATTAAACTTAACCAGCATAAAAAGACATTAAAAATATACACTTGCTTGACACTTCAACTGGTACAGTAGACCAGAAATATAATTTTTTATTACATCAGGTAATCCAATTACCCTATCAGTCGTGTGCCAGTATAGATCAAAGTAGGATTAGGGCAATTAATTCCTTGGTGTTGGGAGTGAGCTCGCTATCACAATAAACATTTACGCGATTTTGGGAGGGATTACTCCTAAATTCCTCCCAACATTTTGGAAGGAATATCGGAGTTTCTCGGAGTGACTCCGACATTTTCCTTGGTGTAGGGTGTGGGAGAGCTGGTATGTTTGAATGGTACTGTATGGTTTCAATAAGAAAGCCATTTTCCAGTATTTTGGATTGAAGTTGTTCCAAATCGTTTTAAGATTTTCAAATTTAGAAGACATGCAAGAATTATACAATTAATTTACTATAAAGTATAACTTAATAAATAATACCTTTCTTATGAATATTTCAAACTCCCTTTTTTCATGTTTAACTGAAATTCCTAATACTGTTTGAGAGGAGTTAACTTTAAAAAAATATCAGTAATAGAAATAAACTAAGAATAATAAAACCCAGTTTAGGTGGTTTATGGAAACATGTTAACCCCTGGACTTCTCGGAGGCTTTTGTTTGACTTAGCTGTATTAACTGGTTCTAATATTCTGCTGTGAGACTATTTGTCCCTTAAGGCATCATTAACCCAATAGTCAATGCTTTGCCACTGACATGATTTATAACATACTATTTTTAAATTTTCAAATTAAAAAAATTTAGAAATTATATAGAAACTAAGGGCCCATCTCCCTCAGACAAAGTTGACCATTGTTGTACAGTAGCCTATAATTGCTTATTATCACTTAAGTTGGTTTTGGCAAATCTTTTAAGTTCCTCAAATATTTTGGCTATTCGTTTGAGCTCCCCAAGTATTTTGTCTATTCTTTCAAGTTCCCCAAGTATTTTAGCTATTCTTTTAAGCTCCCAAAGTATTTATACATTCTTGCCTTTAGATTTTAAATGATGAGATTCCTGAAGATGTTAATAAAGAAAGGCACTTCAGATGCACCAAATTTATCAAAAGTGCTATTTTAATGTATAAATCTGCAGCCAACAATTCTTTGATTTACACTGCAGATGGACTGTTGCAGGGAAAACTTTCTGCCCAAACCATCATATCCTCCTTTTCATCCTTTCTGATCCTTTATCTTAGTAGACCAATTTTTCTCACCTTCATTATGTCAGACCAGAATTATTTTGTTGTATACAGATATTTATTGAGTGTAACTACCTCTGTGTGAAATTTACTCAAACACTATCTTACTTTTAAAAAAGGTCAATGACATATAATGTGAAAGTCTAATCATCTCCCCTTCAAAAAGTTGAACAGAAGTATCTTGTTTGCTACAAATATTGATACAATGTCAGTCAGGGTAATACTTATGTAAAAGTCACTTTTATTTACTGGTTCAGTAAATCATTTCAAAGATAGAGTTTTCTCCCTTAGTTATTCAGATTTTTTAAAAACTTTTTTAAGTAAGAAAGTCATATTTTCTTCTTTATTAGAATTTCCCTGGACTATATTGTTCTTATAAAATGTTTAATTGCCTGTAATACTTGTCGTTATGATTGAATACCCCACATATCCTTAAGAATATAGTCTTACCTCAATCAGTTCATATAACATTTCTCCACCTACTCTCTCCAGGGCTAAGTTTTCTAATTCTTCAAGTAAACTGAACAATAAAATAATGATATAGCATTTTAACACATGAGCTGTGTTGGACAGAAATCGACACATGCAAATAATATCAATATCTGTTAAACATTTTCAGTTGAAAGAAAACTCTATGCAAAGTCTTTAACTGTTTGAAAATTTAGTTGATATACATGTAAGAACTCTACAAAACAGATCAAAATTCATCTTTTGTTTCCTATTTGAATGTTCCAAAATCAATCTTACACATGTACATGTATATGTGCACTTGCATAAGGTCAATTTCTATCCAACACAGATCACATATTGAAAATTTAAACTCCTTTTGTTTTCTACAAAAAAGAGAATTTACTAAAAGCCAAAGTTTCTTCATTAGGTTGTGTAGTACAGCTTGATTTTATCATTTATGTTAATAAATAGTATTTGTATATATTTGTTCATGTACTGACTTGTTGACTGACTCTGACAGAGTATACAGTACATCCTGGGTTTTCTATTTCTTTATTCTGATTGGTTACTCTGTGAACTTGATATTGAGGCACTCTTTTCAAATTCTACACAGAGATATAGAACACTGACACTTTATTGTGATTTATAGATATTTATTCTTCTTATTCTGGAAACCATTCTTTATATTCAGGTCAGTTATATTCTTTACATTACTATTTGATGCATGTATTTCTATATTTTTATCTTGGTATAAAAGATATGAATGTGTTATGAAAATGTGTATGAAAGTCCACTTTGATGCCCATGAGTATGAAAGAGTTCATATTTTTACTTTAAGTTGGTATTTGCAAGACAGAAAGAATATACAGTTATTATATTATTTTTCATATTTGGCTGTTATTAGATTTCAGCATAGAATATTGTCTTGCATTGAGTTTAACTATATTATTTACTAGTTTTGACATTAAGACTTATGAAGTCACATTTCTTTATATTCAGATTCTAGTATGTGAAATATAAGAGTATACAGTAACTTTATAGAGAAGCACTGCTCAGCCCTTGTATTATATACACGGTAAGCTGTGTTCTGTGTTTACATGTTTATTTATTTACGTGTTGTCTATTTGTACTTATGTGTTTTAATTAATGTGTGTCTTGTCTGTGTTTGTAATGTGTTATTGTTTAGTTTACGAATATCTCCGAATAGAATAATGTATTAGAATTGATTACTTAGATAATGATCGTTGACACAAGGTGTTATTGATATCTGTAGAATTGCATATTGAACAGTTACCAGAAATAGACTTCGGTATAGATGTTTATGATAAAGTAGTAAAACATACTTTATTAAATATGGTATATATTTCGAACTGAAGTTAACTACTTGGATAATTTATATTTTATTTTATTAATATGGAGATAATAATTAGAGTTATCGTTCCTTGAATGTATGTATTGTGTCTTACTGTGTGTTTTATATGTTACAGGGTGTTTATTTGAGATTACTATAATAAACCAATAGAACCTTACTCAGATGTTATTTACGCCCAACTTGAGGAGTCTACAAATGGCGCCCAACGTGATTTTGGTAATAGTAATCGTTTGAGCTAGTGTACCCATACAGATCCCCTCGTTGGTGATACTTG
Organism: Mytilus coruscus; assembly: GCA_017311375.1. Classification (NCBI taxonomy): domain Eukaryota; kingdom Metazoa; phylum Mollusca; class Bivalvia; order Mytilida; family Mytilidae; genus Mytilus; species Mytilus coruscus. The sequence continues at coordinate 9,112,853 of CM029598.1, forward strand.
AGCATGTGTGAATTGTGAAACTGGAACATCCTAGATATTGACATCAACAGAAAAACAGTGTGGTTTTTGTGAATGAAGATTAAATTTTCAAATATTTTAACCTGATACAGTGATTATAATGTAGCGAAGCTTATTTATATTGTGAGAATATACACTTGGGTAATGAATTGAAGTATTGTCATAAAAATTATATGATTTATTTATGAAATACACGTGTTGAAAAACTTAGAAAACAAATCCAGAAAATTTATTTTGGTTTTAGTTATTGAACATTGGGTATTGTGTCATTATATTTTGAATTTCTTGTGTTTATTCCATTTTGACATAGTCATCTTACATAAACATTTGAATTTCTGAGATAAGCTAGCTAGCAGTGAACTATTTATGTGTTGATTCTTTGTTTATTTGTGTGTGTTTGTACTTGGTAAATTTTGTGTTAATATTGTACTTCAACTACACTGGATGTACAGTTTACATTTATGTTGAAATGTACATACATCGCAGTTGACTATTGTGCACATTTACATTAAACCGGCTACATTTATAAGGTTTATTTACTTGATCAAGTGTGTGTATAGAATATTTGGTATAACATTTTTGTGAATTTGAAAGTAGGTCATTAGTATAACCTTGACCTTTATAGATACTTGGTATTGGGTACATGTGTACTTGTGTACTTTGTAAATATCAGATATTAGTGGGTATATCATAGCATTTGACATTGATCTGAGTTATGCTACACATTATTATTTGTGATTAGTGTAGTTAGGGTATACATTATTTTTTTTAAGATTTGAATCTGCGTTTGTGTCCGAGAATGTTACTGTGAGTGTTTGAACCCTACTACTTCATATACTTATACCTGCTTGTGCCCGTTACACACTTTGGTATTTGACTTTACTATTTTATAGTGTTACTTCACACATCTGGACTTTGCTAGTTGGCATACTATTGACCCATCCTTGTACTTAGTTGTCATTTTAGTTATTTGAGACTAGCGTCATATTATGTGCTTGAGACTTATTGTACTGAGTTTGACATTTTACATTCGACTTAGATTAGTTTATTCATTTTGATAGATAAGATTACTTGAGTTACTATTTATGATCGTACTATAGATATTCATATATAGTTAGAGAATATTTCGATACTAGTATTTAGAATATTTTAGTATAGAATAGAATAAAATAAATATTGCCCAAGCCCCATATTGAATTTTCAGATATTTGCGTGATTGAATATCAACTATAGATACATTATGTCGTAGATACAAGGTATAGTCAGCGATACTTTACTGGAATATATGAATTAGGCTATATTTGGTATAAGACAATTGCGTAACACTTTATCATATATCTGAGTCGTCACGTTATTATAACATTGGAAAAATGGCCGATCTTGGTGAGAAATATAAGGATTTGTTAGAAACATTAGAAGCAATGCATGTCGAGCCTAAAGCGAATACTCCTGAGGACTTTGCTGCATGGATGCAGAGCTATTTACAACAGCAAGGTAAGCAAGCGGATATTAAACCGAATGTTACTGAACCTCAACCTAAAAGATCAATACCTTACGTTCATCCACCTAGAGTAAACACTTTTCAGGATTAAAGATGGAACTCTATCTGGATTAGAAAAAGAAGCTGGGAAAGCTTTAACAGACATTATTTTGAAATCATCTTAGAAATTCAGTGAGATTATTCCATTCAGTGATTGAGATCTGTGTTTTATCTTTTATATGTTTGATAGTTAATTTCATGAATTGTTAGTAAGAAGTACTGAGAGTCAGAACTTCACATGTGTATTATATATAATAATTATATTTTGTTAAAACTTGACTGCAATGACGGGGACGTCATTTCCCAATGCAGGGGAGTTTGTAGTACAGCTTGATTTTATCATTTATGTTAATAAATAGTATTTGTATATATTTGTTCATGCATTGACTTGTTGACTGACTCTGACAGAGTATACAGTATGACAGTACTTTGATTTTCTATTCACTTGGATATTTACATCCTGGGTTTTCTATTTCTTTATTCTGATTGGTTACTCTGTGAACTCCTTTGATATTGAGGCACTCTTTTCAAATTCTACACAGATATAGAACACTGACACTTTATTGTGATTTATAGATATTTATTCTTCTTATTCTGGAAACCATTCTTTATATTCAGGTCAGTTATATTCTTTACATTACTATTTCATGCATGTATTTCTATATTTTTATCTTGGTATAAAAGATATGAATGTGTTATGAAAATGTGTATGAAAGTCCACTTTGATGCCCATGAGTATGAAAGAGTTCATATTTTTACTTTAAGTTGGTATTTGCAAGACAGAAAGAATATTACAGTTATTATATTATTTTTCATATTTGGCTGTTATTAGATTTCAGCATAGAATATTGTCTTGCATTGAGTTTAACTATATTATTTACTAGTTTCGACATTAAGACTTATGAAGCCACATTTCTTTATATTCAGATTCCAGTATGTGAAATATAAGAGTATACAGTAACTTTATAGAGGAGCACTGCTCAGCCCTTGTATTATATACACGGTAAGCTGTGTTCTGTGTTTACATGTTTATTTATTTACGTTTTGTCTATTTGTACTTATGTGTTTTAATTAATGTGTGTCTTGTCTGTGTTTGTAATGTGTTATTGTTTAGTTTACGAATATCTCCGAATAGAATAATGTATTAGAATTGATTACTTAGATAATGATCATTGACACAAGGTGTTATTGATATCTGTAGAATTGCATATTGAACAGTTAACAGAAATAAAGTTTGGTATAGATGTTTATGATAAAGTCGTAAAACATACTTTATTAAATATGGTATATATTTCGAACTGAAGTTAACTACTTGGATAATTAGGTCTTTCCACCTTTCCGTGGAAAGACCTTTTGATTTTGTTCTGATTATTATTATTTTTTTTTTTTTTTTCTTCCGCCTAATTTTTTTCTTGCGTAGTATTGATGTTTCAAAAGATGTCGCTTAGATATTTGGAATATGATATCGTATAGTTTATACGCTTTTAAAACTGACAACTGCGTAACCAAATACTTTACGTTGTAAGAGTTATCTCCCCAAACACTGTTTTTCTTGTGGCCACTACTCCTTCGCAACCGTAAAAGATTACGACAAATTTATTTTACCAAATTGCTCGTTACATCTTCAGGATTAGGATTTTAATTTTGACCGAAGCTATTCGGAGACTCCATATGAGAGTTATTTCCCCTTATGTGTTTGATATAAGTGATTTGTATTTCTAACTGGTAAACCATAAGTGATATTGGCCTATGGTCTTTGGATTTGAGGTCCTTGGTCCAAAAAAAATAAAATTTGGTCAAGGTCAAAGGTCAAGGTCATATTCTAAATTTTGATTTTGGCTTATTTTCACTTCTTTTCAAAAACCGTATAAGATATCGACAACATATTATTACTAAATTGTTAGTTGCGACATGTCGTAACACATACATTTCGGTTTAAAGGCTGCGCTAACATTAAATTAGAGTTTTCTCCCTCTTGTATTTAAAATACGCGTATGGTGATATAACTCATTAACCATATATAATTAAGACCTAGGGTCTTTTGATTTGAGGTCCTTGGTTTATGACCTTGAAATTGAGCTCAAGGTCATAGGTAAGTTTGACGTTCTAGATTTTGACCTTTGCTTTTACCTCATATGTATACATGATAAAGCCATGGGACTTTTGCATTAGGTTGCAAGCCATTTGACCTTGAAAATCCAACCGGAAGTGATCTTGTGTAAACCGGAAGTAGCTATTTTTGTACTTATTTAATATAAAAGTATATAGAACCATATATTTTTGGAATCAGTGTCAAGTAAACATTCAAATTATACCGAAGTAACATTTTCAAACCGGAAGTAACAAATTATCTCCTTATTTAATTTTTTTGTATATAAACCTCATATTTTTGGAATCAGCGTACAAAAAGCTATCATTTGACGCTGGAAATGACATGTTAAAACAATTTTATTATTTTCATATCAAAATAGATCTTTACGAGTGGAAAGACCTTCAATTGTTCTCTGAACAGTTGGTTTTAATTTATATTTTATTTTATTAATATGGAGAAAATAATTAAAGTTATCGTTCTTTGAACGTATGTATTGTGTCTTACTGTGTGTTTTATAATAATAATAATAATAATTCTTTATTTAAAGAGGGTTACACAGTTAGCTATAAAACTAATCTTCCTGAGGCCCTCATGAAATACAATGAAATATAACAAACAATTATGAAATATCAAACAAACACACATATATGAAAAATGAAATAAAAATTGTTATGAAATGTACAATTTTCAAAACAGGTAAAATTACAAATTCATATAGTATTGGCATCATTCAAATTACCTCAACAATATCTTAAGTTTGAGTAAGTGTGTGAAAATTATTATATATATAAAATTACACAGCTTCTTAATGTTCCAACAAGTAATTTTTTAAATCTTTTTTGAATGAGCTTGTACTTGAGGTTGATTTTTTCAGGGATATTGGTAAGTTATTCCATAAAATAGATCCTGAATATATAAAAGATTTCTTATACAGCTCTGTTTTGGCTTTTGGAACTTGTAAATTATATGTTACAGGGTGTTTATTTGAGATTACTATAATAAACCAATAGAACCTTACTCAGATGTTATTTACGCCCAACTTGAGGAGTCTACAGTTGTATTCAAGTCTTTATGTTATTCTACAAATTTATGTGTGATGTATTGCACTCTGAACTTCCAATTTTGTAATTCTAAGTAGAATTTGACCAAAAAAGTAGATAAAGACTTAAAGAAATCTTGTGTGTACCATGCATGATTGTCAATCATTTCTTCTATATCTATATGTCCAGAAAGAAAACTTCAATAACTGAAAATAATTCAAACAAAAACATAATCTTCACAATATTTTTCTTCTAAAAATTTAAATAAAACCTCAAAATTTCAATTGCATACCTTTGTACCTCCTCTTCAGCAATACCTCTAGGATTAGTAATAACAATATCTGGTACTTCATCAGGGTACTGAAAAGTATTTAAACAATAGCTGTATATTTGTGTAATTCCTTGTACTAGGTTTCCATGGTTCCCAAAAAGTTGTTATTTCATGGATATTAGTTTCATTATTTTATTATTATTTGTTATGATCAAATGCATTAACTTTAGGTGTTTTACTGTTGACATAGATTTTAGTTTTGTCTTTAATAATAAAATAAAATATAGTGCCAAGAGATGCTGACAGCTGCCAAGGTCTGTAATTCTTTTAAAACTTTATCTTTCACCCTTTACAAAATGTTAACATAATCTGTAACAGTGCTCAAACATTACAAGACATCACTGCCAATCTGCTGACTCAATATGAAGTCATTCTGTTCAGCAGTACTTGAGAAAAGTGAGATGAAAACTTTAATGTTCATTCAACATATAGAAAAATTCAAAGTATTGACAAACATAATCAGTTTTCTGACATATCCAAAAGTGCTGACATATTACAACTTATCACTGTTAAGCTACTGACAAGATATAATATTCATTCAGTAGTAGCAGGGAAAAGTGTGATGGAAATATTTGTCGGATGAACAGACCAATGAATGGAAAACATGTAAGGAATCTAGGTCCCCACTCTTAGAGTATGGGTATAATATCTTTAAATACATTACTTACCTGTTGAGGTAGGTTCAATGTCAAGGTCATACAAACATATCTTTTATCTAGTTCATCTCCTGTGGCTGGGTGTAACTGTAATTGTATGCTGACTGGTGAATCTCTGTAAATGTGGAATGTTTCATGGTATGTCTTCAAAATGGTCAAAATTTTAATAAGTCAGTTTAAATGTCACTTTTTCAAGACTTTTCATTTATTTATTTATTTGGTTTTGGAATAAAAGATTTTTTCACAAAATGTCCTCTTAAGGCTTTTAAAGCTACTCTTACTTCAGATTTTACCCTTTTAATAACCTCTACATCCAGGCATCATTGATTCTTTCATAGATGATTTCTTGACTAACAAATTTTAATATAGACTCACAAAATTTAAATCTTCAGATTCTTTCAATGGCAAAATACACTAACCATTTCATAAATAACTTCTTATTCCATATCCTTACATATGGGATTCACAAACAAAGAAATGTCTTCTAGACTTAAGAAATTATTGCATCTCTGAGATATTTTTTATGCCTGATGAATACACCAATTGCCAGTTACCTAACTTACTTCTACTGACCTCAATTTATACCTGGCTGACCTCTTGATGTTTGCAATACAATCACTTTAAGTTTGGGACATCAAATTTTTTGATATGACACTAAAAAATTTAAAGGAAAATATTTTATTTACTTCAAATGTGGACAAACTGGTGTACAGGAATTGAATATAGGCTATTCATTTAATATATACATCATTTCTCTTGTGAAAGTTCACATAAATTTAGCTTACCCTTCATCTTTGCTAACTTTGATATCATCAAGATATATAGACTCCAAAACTTCAAGTTCTTCCATATTAATCAAGTCTGAAAACAAATATCAAAACTTATATGTAAATTGTGGTTTTTATCCAATGCAATCATAGGTTTGAACGTTGTTTTCAATTTAGACTTGTTTATATTATTTCGTTTGGGCTTGTATTATATTTGCCTTCGGGTTTATATGATCCGTTCATCCTATTTCCACTCTTCAAAATTCAAGATTCTATCCTAAATTGAGGTACATTATATGGCCTTCCAAATACTGTTTCGATTCCTAACATCACTGAAGAGACATTAATTGTCGAAATCCGGATATGGTGTACTAATTTTTGCACCTTCTTTTCCGCAAGTTTATTGTTTCTGTTTGGTATTAACTTAATAGTTAAGATCCATTTTGTTACATCTTTGTCATGTTTGTGATCCGTTTATTTGGCAATCGCCAATGGCAGTCAGCAGGGTTTAAGAACATCCGTTGTTCGACCTGCTAGTCAAATGCGTTTTGTTTAAATATAATTTTTATACGTGTGCATGCAAAACAAATTTCTTGGTAGAGGGGTCTAAATACAGCACAAACAACACTTTCCAAAAGACCAAAAAAGTGAAAAAGTATCTAACTATTACTATACATATAATATGTACAAGTTTAAAGATTCTTATATTGGTACCAGTGGATTATTGGATTTATCCAATCAAGATACATGTAGTTAAATTTTGGAATTTTAAAGTCAGCATCATCAACAGTTGACAATGATTATACTTTATCAATTAGTACATTTGCCAAAATACTATGAAATTCACTCTGAAAACAGTAGTTTATAGCTTGTGTAACTGGAGAGCATGATTCTTATTAGAAAATCACATCATCTCTTCAGGGACTCTAACCTGGGACCTCTGTGTTACAAGACAGCTCTCGTACAGACTGAGATAAAGAAGTACTTCTCTAGATCAACAGCTTATGGCTGGTTAGGTACATGTATCTTCTATTCAAGGGAAGCAATCCCCCATCTCAAGAGCCATCATACCATTATGACTCTCACAACACATACATGTACCCTGGCTAATCATCATCTCTAAGTGGGGTTTTTAGTTGGGGACCAATTGTAACCACAGAGCATGATTTGATTGTGACATCCCAAAATAAGACTTATCCCTGATTTTCTTTTTTTTTCTACTTGACATGAGCATCCAGACAGATGCCACACGTGGAGCAGGATTTGCTTGGCCTTTAGGGGCATCTAATATAACCCCTAGTTTTTCCTGGGGCTGGGGGTTTAGTTGCTGTCTTCATTTTTCTGTGGACTGTTATTTGTCTTTTCTTTGTTTTTTTGTTTTTTGTTTTCAGGCATGGTATAGTCAGTTTTATTCAATTTATGATTTTTGATAATCCATTTCTGTCTCATTGTTATATGTTTCTAAGACATGACACATGTGCATAAATTATGATACTGTGAAGATGTCCTCATATATCAAAATTGATTGAAAGTTGTTTACTTCATGTCCAGTGGCAAACATTTTATATATATATAAGGTTAACAAATTACAAACAAATCCAATAGATGTAGGCATGCAAAGTGGTTGACAAGGATGAAGGCCTTTAACATGTTTAACGGCAGAAAATTTGGACTGGTATATGGTATAAAGGAAAATTTAACTTGCAGAGAGCATGACTCTTTCATTTATCAAAGGATCAAATTAACTGTCCAAACTTCAACCAGACCTGACTGCCCCAGGGGAATCTAAACATCTGAATCAGCCAAACAGACGACCTTTTAGGCTTTGTCAGTTCAGGACCCACCCCTGCCCCATTTCGGGGTTTACAGTTGGACCAGTCCCCAAAATGTGTTGTAAAACATGCAAATTAATACCCATTTAGGGGAAATATGGTCAAGATAATCATGATATATAGATTAATCACAAAGTGCCAAGTTCAATTGGTTTTTTATTCAAGAAAACCTAGAGGTACTGAAAATTATTAGAATTTATATTAATAAATGGTTTGAACTCAGGAAACTAAATGTAACAATGGGAGTTTAGTACTTTTTTTAATATTAAAATAAAAGATGTGATATGATTGTGAATGAGACAACTCTCCACCAGAGACCAAATGACATAGAAGTTAACAACTATAGGTCACTGTACGGCTTTCAACAATGATCAAAACCCATACCACATAGTTAGCATGCTTATAATCAACCCTTTAAAAATATTTACCTTATATTATTATATATTATGTGTTTTATTACTGCTTTTCTACATTTAACGCTTATGGCTCTGATCTGGCAGGTACAGGTCAAATCGGCATCTGGTCAATTCGGCACCTATAGAAAAGGTCAAATCGGTACCTGGTCAAATCGGCATTCAGTCAAATCGGCACCTATTTAAAGTGATTTCGGCATTTGGTTAGTCAATTTGGCACCAAATATTTGTTTTTCTTTTTTTCTTTTATTTTTATTAGAGATAAGGGGAGAGTAGTTTTTCGCTTTTTTATATATATATTTTGTTTCGCAAAACGTACAAATGCCGAGGTTAATTAAAAAGATACATTTCCTACATCGTTAAAAAACCCCAGCGCATATGTAGTTTGAAAGCAGTTAGAATAAATAAAATGCTCCGCAGGGCGCAGCTTGATAAGACCGCAGAGGTCGAACCCTGAACAGTTGGGGCAAGTATGGACACAACATTCAAGCTTGATACAGCTCTGAATTTGGATTGTGATTAAATATTTGACACAGCATAGGTTTCTGACACAGAATGAATGTGGTCTAAGAACTTAAAAATTTTAAATTGGACATTCACCTATTATGGTCCAATATCCAAAATCTAAATACATGGTTAGATTCAGCATATCAAAGAACCCAAGAATTCAATTTTTGATGAAATCAAACAAAGTTTAATTTTGGACCCTTTTGACCCCAATGTGGACAAAGTTGATAACGGGGCCCAAAAATCAAAAATCTAAATACTTGGTTAGATTCAGCATATCAAAGAACCCCATATATTCAATTTTTGTTGAAATCAAACAAAGTTTAATTTTGGACCCCGATTTGGACCAACTTGAAAACTGGGCCCATAATCAAAAATCTAAATACATGTTTAGATTCAGCATATCAAAGAACCCTAAGAATTCAATTTTTGTTAAAATCAAACTAAGTAAGTTTAATTTTGGACCCTTTGGACCTTAATGTAGACCAATTTGAAAACGGAACCAAAAATTAAGAATCAAAATACACGGTTAGATTCGGCATATCAAAGAACCCCAATAATTCAATTTTGATGAAATCAAACAAAGTTTGATTTTGGACCCTTTGGACCTCAATGTGGACCAATTTAAAAGCGGGCCCAAAATCCAAAACTTAATACACGGTTAGATTCAGCATATTAAAGAACCCCAAGAATTCAAGAATAAAACCCCATTGAAATTGGTCAAGAATTAAGCAATTTATACGAAGTATCTTCTTTTGCACAATACTGTGCAATTGAATATTTCTTGCTATTGCGCAATACTGTACAATTGACAATTTCTTGCTATTGCGCAATATTGTGCTATTGGATATTTCTTGTTATTGCCCAATACTGTGCAATTGAAGATTTCTTGCTATTGCGCAATACTGTGCAATTGAAGATTTCTTGCTATTGTGCAATACTGTGCAATTGAAAATTTCTTGCTATTACACAATACTTATTATATAATAATTTACACATCCTGTTTGGTGTATATCTCCTACCATATCATTATTATTTGCTTTTAAATATAAATCAGAAATAACCAACTTAAAATGGAAAATTTTAAAAGAAAAAAAAAAGGAAAAAAAAATCCCCAAATTTTTGAACCCCTTATGATTCATCACCCCAAACTCAATCCCAGCCTTCCCTTTGTGGTATGATACCTTGCAGTACAATTTCAGAGAGATCCATACACTTGAACACAAGTTATTGTCTGGAAACTAGAAAAATGTGTATTTTGGCCCCTTTTTGGCCCCAAATTCCTAAACATTTAGGGCAATTACCCCCAAACTCAAACCCAGCTTTCCCTTTGTGATATGGAACCTTGTAGTACAATTTCAGAAAGATCCATACACTTACACACAAGTTATTGTCCTGAAACTAGAAAAATGCTTGTTTTTTGCCCCTTTTTGGCCCATAATTCCTAAAATATTGAGGCAATTACCCCCATCATCAATCTCAGCCTTCCCTTTGTGGTATGGTACCTTCCAGTACAATTTCAGAGAGATCCATACACTTGAACACAAGTTAGTGTCTGGAAACTAGAAAAATGCTTATTTTTGGCCCCTTTTTGGCCCCTTATTCCTAAACGTTTTGGGCAATTACCCACAAACTCAATTCCAGCTTTCCCTTTGTAATATGGAACCTTGTAGTACAATTTCAGAAAGATCCATACACTTACACACAAGTTATTGTCATGAAACTAGAAAAATGCTTGTTTTTTGCCCCTAATTCCTAAAACTTTGAGGCAATCACCCCCAAAATCAATCCCAGCATTCCCTTAGTGATATGGAACCTTGTGGTACAATGTCAAGAGAGATCCATACACTAACACACAAGTTATGTCTAGAAGTTACAAAAATGCTTATTTTTGGCCCCTTTTTGGCCCCTAATTCCTTAACTGTTGGTACCATAACCCCCAAAATCAATCCCAACCTTCCTTTAGTGGTATTGAACCTTATGGTAAAATTTCATGGAGATCCATTCACTTAAACTAAAGTTAGAGTGCGAAAACTAATGTGTCTTCGGACGACGACGACGACGCCAACGTCATACCAATATACGACCACAAAATTTTTTTGCGGTCGTATAAAAATAATCAGTTGTTTGCTGTACGAAGTTTTCTCAATATTTTAATTATAAACAATAACCCGCTTGATGTTTCAACCATTTTCAGGTAGTTTTTGATGTTTTTATAAATAAAATAACTTGGATTAAACAGAGAAGCCATCACCCAAGCTATTGTTTAATTCACATATGAGGACTGAGACTACTAGTCTCATTGAGGATAAAAACAAATTTAATCATTATTATTTAAATTGTTTTTTTCTGCATTTCCTGTCTACTTATAAAAAATGAATAAGACTGGCACCAATTTTGTATGTTTACTAGCAATGTACAGTTGGAAGTTCCTTGATAACATAAGTTCCAGTAGGAACAGATATTACGACATCTTTTATAATAAAGTTTCCATTGGAACTTCTGTTATGCGTAACAAATATACGGTGTTGACACCTCGAGCTAAAATATCTTAAAAAAATACAGAAAAAAACGGAGTCTTCAATAGTTTACTTTGCAAAACATAATACTAGTAATGGGTGCCGAAATAACTACCTTGGATGCCAAATTAACCAGGTCATGATTTGACTAGGTGCTGAATTGACTATACTGGGTGCCGATTTGACTAGAATTCGATCTGGCTATGGCTTAAGATCTTAAAATTTAGCTGCATATGTTCATATTTATATACGATTGTCAAAATTATTTGTGCCAATTGTAAAAATCATTGTATTGAATCACTTTGCTCTTCGTGTGCCCTTTAATCTTTTGCTGATGGTATTTTTTCTATTTTCATTTTATAGATCCCTCATAGACAGGAAAGCAAAAATTGAAAACAGCAATCTCGGACTACATCCCAAGAAGTCATATGATAATTACTTGGACATGATAAATGAAGACCAAAATGAATACATAAATTTACAGAGCAAAAGCTTATATGTTAACAATCTGAAACTTACTGGTTTTCAACTTTATCTTGTATGCTTGGGGATTGTTATCCGGCAAGCTCTCAAATGTTACGCAATGCCGATACACAACTGACAGGTCACAGATCAAGTAAGGGACGGGGAAAGAAACGAATCAAAATGGGATTTATTATGATTTTAATATTACCCAAAACCGGGTAGTAATTTCCGGATGTTATGAAAGATCTTTCAAATAAAAAAGTAAAATAACAAAAATACCGAACTCCAAGGAAAATTCAAAACGGAAAGTACTTTGTCAAATGGAAAAATCAAAAGCTCAAACACATCAAACTAATGGAAAACAACTCTCATATTCCTGACTTAGTAATTTCCTTATTCTCTTATCCGGCGTGACGTAGCAGCTCCTTAGATACAGTATCCGGGCATCGCTGTAGGTGAAGCTTTTCCATCGATACGCTGATGGGGAACTTGTAATTATAGAACCTGTTAATCATTGGCTCCGTTTGAGTGTAATTTGTTTTTCTTTTGGCAGTAACCAAATTATCTAAATATATGTTAAAAAGACATTTGCTCTGTGAGTTCATTTTTCAAATCTTTTATTAATATGTACTAAATACAACTATTTTATTATTTACCCGTGGTGCGTTTAAAATTAAAGATATTTTTTGTCCTAAAATGTTTCTTTCATCAATCAATGAATATTCATATATACTCCTTAGGTAATGTCTTCGTTTGTGTTTCTGAATTATTTTCTTAATCTAGCTCTTAACATCAACACTTTGTTGTTAATTGTTTAGTAAAAACAGATTTTAGTAGTCTTAATTATCACTGTTATTAACTTCGTATGCACCTTGTAATAACCGCTGGATACCAAAAATCTACAATGACCAGATGACCAGGTTAATTTACCTTTCTCAATGTTTCTTTGATGTCGACATTTTTATCACCCAGATTAATTTGCACATGACCCAGATTACGAAAAATCAAACAAGGCATAAGACCACTCAGTATTTTGTTTTCACTGCATTTATTTGCCAAACAGTTGTAATCAAATTAAAATATCGCACCCAATATTCTGTATGATATTTTTTTTGTGATTTGTTTGTTCTCACGTGGCAAGCCGACTTCGTATGTACTACAGTAGAAAGACAAAAAAATAAATGAAATAATAAGAATAATTCTAATTTATTTTCCTGAAGATTATACAGAGAAAAGTGATAGACTTTGTCGGAAATACGTGTGCATGGCTTCATTTTTAGCGTAAATGATTTATTATAGTCTTTTTAACTGGCAAGTTATGATTTTTAATATCCTACATCATATCAGGATATTTACATGAAAACAGCATACACCGATTCATTCAAGGTTAACAAGTTAACAATCAAGACTTTTCTCTTAACACGATAAACTAACAATGTTTCACCGCCTTACCAACGGAAATCGGCGTTACTAAGAAAGGGAATCACTGATTTAAAAAATGCTCGTATGTTCGGATAACAGAATGTAGAAAATGGTGGACTAGACCAGGCCTTGCGGTCATAAAACTTTCGAGCACGATTTTCGTACTCAGACTCAGGAATCAACCAATCAAAATCATGGATTTTGTGTTTCGAGCACAAATTTTGTACTCCGAGTACTGAGTAAAGTTTTATGACCGAGAGCCCTGGTTTTATAGCTAGCTAAACCTCTCCGTGACTTGTATTACAGTCGCATAGAATTATATGTATACCCAATAAAATATTTCAAGAAGTGGGGGGATTGCATCCCCTGACTCACAGCAACAACGTATGATCTATGAATTTATCAGAAAATTATATACTATCATATTATTCAATCCATCTTGTATGGGAAAGGATTTGTATAGGCACTGCCTTTTGTCCAATCCCTTTGTTTAAATGTACATTTGTCATGATTTGATATTTGAACAATAAAATATTTTGAATTGAAAACTTGGCTTGTATTACAGTCGCATAGAATTCCATTATATTGACACCAAGGTGTTCAAATATTTTATTGGATAAAGCACAATCTATACAATGCGTAGTCCAAGTATACAACATTAGATACAACTTATAAAGACATATATGATTTCAGGTCACGGACAAAATTTTCACATAAAATTATCATTACAGTCTAATCAAAATAACTCTGTAACAGAACGTCTTAAGGTGGATCATCGGTATATATTTCCTCAGATAGATTTTTTTTATATTTTGCCAAAATGAAGATTTTTCAATGCTTTTTTCAAAAATATAATAAAAAATATGGGTCACCGTGCTATTTTTCAAGCTACAAGTCGTGCAAAATTGCACAACTTATTTGTTTAGATTGTTCATGATAAAACACATTTTTGTGAATAAAAAGCAATCTATGAGATAGAATTTTGAAATAAAATATGAGAAGATAGGTTTTATAATATGCTTTAAGAAAATACAAAGAAAAAATGGTGTCACCGAACTTGTTTTCTTGCTACAAGTGAAAAATGGAAATTTCACTATCATTCCAGTATAAAATTTTAGCTATAAGAGTTATCTCCCCTTAAATGGCCAAGTTGAAAAATTGATTCTAAAAACATAAATATTTGGTTTTGTTTAAACATTTTGGATAATGCAATAAATCACTTATTTTTCTTTATACAAATAAGAGTCTTACACATAAATTGCAAATCTGTCTCAAAATTTGAAGATTTAGGCAATGAACTAGACCGATTGTGTACTGCTATTGTACAATCCAAGATGGCGGTATACAGTGATTGAATCTACCTTAAAACACACATTCTTTTGTAATATTTTACCATTGCATTGATTGTTTGATATAATATATACCTCTAAACTTCAATGTGTGACTGGGAACTGAGATTACTATAACACATCATTATGCGGATATATAGTAATATCAGCTGGGAAAGAAAGATCAAGAAAGGACCTTTTCGTCCAGCCTCTGATTACAAATTAGTGACGTTATATCATGGGATTTGTTTGTGAGAGTGACACCCTCTTGATACCTAAAAGGACTCGGAACAGAAACATTCCATGGAGGTCGTAAAGCGAATTCACGAAAAGCAAAATTTCTGACTATTCAAAATACCCACAATTTTGCAGTTGCGATTGGACAAATCTTGGATTTATAGAACCTGTATTCCCGTTATAAGATATTTGCCATAGCCATTACTTTGTGGGTTCCTGCGATTTCTTCTCATCATTACATCCATTTCGTCTATTCTGTTTTCATTCATTTATTCGTTTTGTCGATTTTTGTCTATTTCTCCTTAACCTTAACCAGAACGCAAAAGGAATCAATCATTTTTTTTATCTTTACGTGTTATGTCTAATTCTTTTTTTGTCAATTTTGTCATTTTAAAATATATTTCTTTATCTGATATATATATTCTACCGTATTTTTCCTAATCATTACTATTTCTATAAATTGTTCTATAGAACTTATGACTTACATAATTATATAAATCAGTTTTTTTTTTTCTATTTTCTAATGATTATTGAAAACCAAGCTATGTATCCGCTAGAAGTCCATAGGACCGCAATCCGTGCTTGTGCAATATCAAGAAAATGCTGTAATTCGGCTTATACACGACATCATAATGAACATGTACAATATGTTTCAAGCTGATGTGACCTCTATCAACATCTAATAAACTACCATAACCAAAAACTTTAACATATTGCGGGACGGACGAACGGACTAAAGATTAAAGGTGATACAATTTCATGAATGATGCTTTGCAAACTTACATGTAGAACCTCTGCCTCTTTTGGTGTTAAAAGAGAATAAACGTGGTATGCTGTACTTGAAGATAGACCAATAACTGACCTTCATTTAAAAAAAAAGGTTATACGTACTAACATAAACTGGGTTTACAAATCATGTTTGCACATTTTCCTTATTGACAACGGAAGATACTGTTGAGTAGTGTTACAAAATTTGACAAAGTTTTGACCTTTGTCCTACTATACATATAATTGGATTTTTCAAGTCATTATTTAAATTTTGACTCATTTTTTCCCCGATATTTTTTAAAAAGTTACTTAGTTTTGCCTCTCTCTCCTCCGCGTGTGTATTGAAAATATGAAGTATAAATTCATCATATTCATTATATATAAGATCATCATAATCATTAAAGATACAAAATTTAAAATATCAATAAATATAAGATTAGGAGATATGATATGATTGCCAATGAGACAACTATCCGACATAATCCAATGGAAGCTGGTTTAAGCAATTATGGGTATGGCATTTAACAATAAGAAAACCCCATTTTAAAATAAGGAGATGTGGTATGATTGCCAATGAGACAACTGTACCATACCTTATAGTCAGTCACGACATGACAAAATGTGAAACAATTCAAACGAAAAAAAAACCGGTCTGATGTAAAAGAAAACAATAAACTAAAACAAACATGACAGAAAGTAACCAAAGAATACCCCTGAAATATGGGCTCCAGGCTTGACGGTCAGAAATATATAAAATGTGGCTGGCTACACATCACCTGCATGTGAACACTCAACCTTTCCATAAATTGGGAAAGATTGTAACAGCACAACCAAAGAACAAATTAAAAAATTAGTTGGAAATGTCAACACCAGGAAAAAACCACTACAATAGAGACAGAGGATACAAAGTACCGATCTACGAGTACTGAAAGCTATTCCAGAGTCATTAACAATTAATGAATAGATTATCTTTCATAGATCAGATAAGTCTGCCTCATATCTTGACTTACATCTAGAATTTGACAATGAGGGTCGGTTGAAAACAAAACTTTACGACAAAAGAGATGATTTCAGCTTCCCAATTGTGAACTTTCCATTTCTATGTAGCAACATTCCAGCAGCGCCTGCATACGGAGTATATATCTCCCAATTGATACGATAGTCCCGGGCTTGTATTTTCTATCATGATTTCCTTGATAGAGGATTGCTGCTCACAAGGAAGCTATTAAACCAAGAGTCCGAAATGGTGAAGTTGAAATCATCCCTTCGTATATTTTACGGACGCCATCACGAGTTGATTGACCGTTATGGAATAACCGTTTCACAAATGATATCGGATATGTTCCTTATGTCGTAACTACAATACCCTTCCCTTTTCACGAATGTGACCTACCGAATTAGACTATTTACCGGATTTGTAATAACATAAGCAACACGACGGGTGCCACATGTGGAGCAGGATCTGATTACCCTTCCGGAGCACCTGAGATCACCTCCAGTTTTGGCGGGGTTCGTGTTGCTTAGTCTTTAGTTTTCTATGTTGTGTCTTCTGTACTATTATTTGTCTGTTTGTCTTTTTATTTTTAGCCATGGCGTTGTCAGTTTATTTTCATTCTATGAGCTTGACTGTCCCTCTGGTATCTTTCGTCCCTCTTTCATTACAAATCAATGGATTTATTGTAAAGATGACAATAGCATGGCATTGTGCTATGCCAAAATATAAGTATTTGATATCGACGGGATGTAGGATCATAAGTTTATAAATGTGTATACAATACATATTTAGTTATCGATAAAAACAATATTCAAAGATCTTGTTATGGTGTTAGATTGATATCATTTAAGGTGGATCATCGGTATATATTTCCTCAGATAGAATTTTCTTATACTTTGCCAAAATGAAGATTTTACTATGCTTTTATCAAAATCATAATAAAAAGTATGGGTCACCGTGCTATTTTTCAAGCTACAAGTCGTGCAAAATTGCCCAAATTTGCATAGATTGTTCATGAAAAAAAGCTTTTTTGTGAATAAAAAGAAATCTATGAGATAGAATTTGAAATAAAATATGAGAAGATAGGTTTTATAATATGCTTTAAGAAAATAATAAGAAAAAATGGTGTCACCGAACTTGTTTTCTTGCTACAAGTGAAAAATGAAAATTTCACTATCATTCCAGTATACAATTTTTACTATAAGAGTTATCTCCCTTTAAATGGCTAAGTTGAAAAATTAATTCTAAAAAACACAAATATTTAGTATTTGTTTAAACATATTAGATAATGCAATACATCACTTATTTTTCTTTATACAAATACACAGTCTTACACATAGATTGCAAATCTGTCTCAAAATTTGCAAATTTAGGCAAAGAATTAGAGCGATTGTGTACTGGGGGAGGGTTGGGATCCTGCTAACATGTTTAACCCCGCCGCATTATGTATGTATGTGCCTGTCCCAAGTCAGGAGCCTGTAGTTCAGTGGTTGTCGTTTGTTTATGTGTTACATATTTGTTTTTCGTTCATTTTTTGTACATAAATAAGGCCGTTAGTTTTCTTGTTTGAATTGTTTTACATTGTCATTTCGGGGCCTTTTATAGCTGACTATGCGGTATGGGGTTTGCTCATTGTTGAAGGCCGTACGGTGACCTATAGTTGTTAATTTCTGTGTCATTTTGGTCTCTTGTGGACAGTTGTCTCATTGGCAATCATACCACATCTTCTTTTTTATATGCTAGTGTACAATCCAAGATGACTGTATACAGTGAATCTACCTTAAACAAAAATTTATAGAAAGGATCAATGATTTTGCATGGATCGTATCTAAATTTATGGGCTTTATGAATAATATCATCGAAAAAATTAGGATGTGATATCACGTTTTAATCGGTATTCTACAAGTAAAGTCACACTTCAAGATCTTAGCATCTATGAAAAAATAGTGAAAGATTTAAATAATTCCAATATCTGCTGGTAGAAATTGTGATATCAAGATTTGTACTAGACGGATCCTGGATTGTACTAGATGATTTAAAAAAAAAGACATTTTAAAAGAAGCAAATTGTATGTATCAAACAGAAAAGAGGCAAGACAAATTTTCAATGATTTTTTTCACAGCATACCCTTTTTCTAAAAGTTTTTCAATCTTTACTAAAATTCACAGTATCATAAGTTCATATGAGGTACTTAAAGGTTTTTTAAACAGTACTTTAGTGAACACTTGGTAAAACTATAGATACCTATATATTGAGCCTATATGTGGTTAAACACTTAAATTTTTACAAATTTGAGTTATTATAAGGGCATTCTTAACACAAACCAAAATTGAATTGGAAGTATTTTAAGTATTGTCTATCAGATAAAGATTAATTCATATATGTTAATGAAGTCTTTCGATATAAAATTAGAGCCAGTTATCCATGGCCAATAATGTTAATGTTAATATGGACTTTTGAAACTTCATTTATTTTGGTAAATCTAATGTGTATGTATTGCGAAATATATTATTTTTGAAATTATAAAAAGAAAAAATGTATATCTGCTTCATGCAATTTTGGTAGAAAAAGAAACTGAGGATATGTTTTATATAAATAGAATAGAGAATGGAAACGGGAAATATGTCAAGAGACAACAACCCGAACAAAGAGCAGAAAACAGCCCAGGCAACCAATGGGTCTTCAACGCAGCAAGAAAATCCCGCACCCGGAGGCGGGCTTCAGCTGTGTCGAAGACCCATTGGTGGACTTGGGCTGTTTTCTGCTCTTCGGTTGGGTTGTTGTCTCTTTGACGCATTCCCCGTTTCCATTCTCAATTTTATATTTTAGATCTGCGAAATAGACGTCACACTAAACTCCGAAACATACAAATGAACCAAAATTATAAATAAAAAACTCACAAGACTAATTTAAGGCTAGAGGTTCCTGACTTAGAACAGGCCAAAAAACGCGGTGGGGTTAAACACGTTTTATAAGGTCTCTCCCCCCCTCCTATACCTCTAGCCAATGTGGAATTAACAAATAATCTGATAAAAATTCAGATATATCTCAACTAGCGTGCTCGTCTATATAAGAGGATAACGAAATTAGCGATGATCTATATCTTAATAAGATTGAATAAAACTAAGTTTAAAATAAGTCCGAGTCCGATGTTAGAATAGGTAACAGAAGAAACTAAGCAAAGTGACAATGATCAACATAAACTAACAATTTAAAGGACTACTAGAAATTAATGAGTTGCCAGCTCCAGACCTCAATTGGTTGTCTTCATCATATGAAAATTAACCAATATCCCTCCCGCGTTAGTGGTTTAGGATTATGCCGTCATAAATTATACGAGAAGAAAATGAACCGTATCATGCCAACAACGGGTTTTAGAACAAATGTGTGTATTTCCGAATCAAAGACCCTATGAGTGAGCCAATATTAATTCCAAAAAATGACATCTTTGATGACTTGACAACAGCATCGTAACTATATCCCTTGTGAATATGTCTGTTTAAATGTTGGTTAGCTTTTGAGGTTAATGACGACATTTGTGTGCTGTATATAAAATTTTACAACAAAAGATGGGACGTTAAATACCTGAACGTATAAGATGTCTACACGTTGATTTATATTTACGAATGATGTCCTGGTGCCGATGATAAAATCTAGTAACAGTTTTGACAAGTTTGTGATATCGAAAACCCTGCGTAATAATTTTTCAGTAATACCGAGATGTCTTTCGTTGAAATCAAATACGTTGTTTCATACACGAGCAAATCGAAAAAAAGTTGAGATATATAAACACCATCCGATGGTGACAAGGGAACATCAGATTCAGCTCATCATGTCAGTCACGTCTCAGTCATTACAGCTGAACGGACGTGCTGGGTCAGCTCTCTTTACCCGCTATCTTCGATGAGGGTTTACTGTTGGATGGATCAACGACTTATTACTTTAGATGACAGAAACCAATCCAACGCTGTACAGTAAACGTTTGTTTTGTGCGTAAATTCCGCGTCAACATGCACTCCAAAACCCATTGTGGATGGGGAGTGTTATGCCGACTGACGTCCGAGGGCTGTATCCTAGGTGTTAGATAATTGACCTTCATTTCACTGTCTCACGACTTTGGTCCTGATAATGCTTCCTGTCATCTTTGATACTACGTCCGAGACTCATCTACCAGTGCTCCATCATCGAGGTTAGCGGGCTGCCAAGCTGACCAATCTGGCCCTGAAAGCAGCCGTTGTGAAGAATTAACACCAAAATAGTAAACAAAGGAAACCAAAACAACTCACAAAACCAAGATGGCGGCCTACCAAAATGGCGTCCTCCAACTTGTTCCTGACCGATGGCACAAAATTATTTAAACGCTCACCAATCGCCTTCGGGCACCGAGCCGACCGTGCGAGGGCTTAATAGCCAGTCAAGGTCGTTAAACACCCCAGCAGCAACAAGGAACGTCAACTTCTAAAAACGGAGTATTTAAATAAGAAAATATTGAAGGGACACAATTGGTGCCCATATGAATACCTCAGTATAACCTGTCGATAAACTTTCATGATTACCGAAACTTTCATAAATGTTAAAAGGGAAATCTTCTGTTTGATAAGACTGTGTGGGAGTGTATTGTAGAGTGTTTAAAAGTCTTAACTGTCAACCGAATAAAAAGAACCATCAAAAGCACGTAATTTATATAAAACGCATCAAAAGAGTTTTTCAATCTTTAAAAAAAAGCATTATTTTCATATGCTTTTTTTCAAAAGTTAATAACATAAATAATGTGCTTAATCACTTTTATCAGAGACATATAATACAAAAGATGTCTCTGCTTTTATCAAAGGAATTAATTATAAGTACTTTGACAAATACATCAAAAAAGTAAATATTAAGAATGGAAATTGAACAAGTCTCAAACTTGTTTTATTTAAAGTGTGTTTCTGCCCGGCTCGCCGGTTTCTGCAATTCCGAAATATCTGCGACAGTCCGACATTGGTGTGTAATGACCCTTTGAACTAAAACCGGAAGTAATTTGTTCAAAGGAACTTTGCATGCAGAGATCAGTGAGGGAAACAACTCATTACCTAATGCAAAACATGGCGGTCTATGCTAGAAAATGTTATTTATGATTTCCAAAAAGGTTGGTTATGCAGATCGTATCAAGTAGAATATTGTGCTACTTTGCCATAATTTATTTATTATCTTGATCTTTCAGTTTATCTATATGCCTATAATAATCACACAGTGCAAATATATTAAACCAGGCTGTAAAAAAGTTATGCTATTGAAAAATATTAAAATTGAAATCCCCAGGTAATTGGGATTTCAACTTTTTCTATATTCTGTCGTATAAAAGAATAAATTCCTTATTTTTTTAACTTTTAACTTAAAATATAATTGATATATCATGGTTACATTGTATTGAATGTTAAAATAGTGAGATCAGTAAACAAAATAACGAGTTTTCAGTTGCACATGTTGCATGTTGTTATTTTATTGATATGCTAATGAAACACAACATCAATAATTGTTTACCACCCAGTACATGCCCAACTCTAGAAATAGTCCCTTATTCTGAAAAGGATGTTAAGAAGCAAAAGTGATTTGCAATTTACAACCATGATGCAATAATCTGATAATTAGTGTTTTACTTGCATGATGTACAAAACAATATACATGTCCAGCTTGAATCATAATGTTATTTTATGCAGTGTGTTTGGTAGCTTTCAGAAGGTATAATCCATAGACAAGGTCAGTTGTCCTGGCTATCATATTTGTCCATCTGATTATCTATCCAAAATTTATATGTACATGTAATAAAATTGAAAATGGAAATGGGGAATGTGTCAAAGAGACAACCTGACCAAAGAGCATGTAGATGTCATTTAGTGATTTGTGTCCTAATTGGTTGCTGTCTCAGCATACATACCCTAGCAGTATCTTTTATTCACAGTACATATTTCCACAATAGCAAAGTTACATAAAATAGGACACCAATCAGCCATGGCAAAATTGCAATTACCTATTTAATAGAAATACATTGTTATGATTGTACATTCTTCTTCTACTTTTACACATTCATGTTTACAGGTACAAAATATGAACTGCCTCAGTGATTCTTGCTGTTATACATGTAGAATCTGTACAGCGTGCAGCTGGCATGAATCATGGGAAGTAATAAGTTGAATCAGAGGCCAAGTCAATCTATTTACTTGAAAATGGTATTTGTTGCCTCTCTGCAAAGCACCCTGCTTTAAGGGGCATAACTAGAGTAAATACTTGGTCAGCTAAGGACAATAATTAAACTGATGTGGATCCAAGAGTGGAACCCCTCCCCCAAGGTAGATAATGTTTGAAGTGAAATGGGTAAAAAGTCTGCACTATCAATACATTGTAGCTCCATCAGTAGGGGGGCCTGGCCTCCTAAATCCACCTCTGTGAAATGTCTGATATGTTAAGCCCTTTATGTCTGACTGTAGACTGTTTACATTAGAAATTACATGTTAAAAAGCTGAATATAAGTGGTTCTGTCTAGCATAAACATGATAAAGCAGTGTTCATTTTTTTCGTGTTTTAATTTAATATCTTAATTTTACACAGAACAGTTAAGACATATTGTAAATTCATAATACCATTTCCATATACAACATTTTACACAGATAAACCTTGAGTGATTTTAAGAGGAGAAAAGAAATCAATTTCTTCAATTTCTCAAACAATTCAATATATACTAAAGCAGAGAACAAGTATAATGTATAAACATGATGAAATAAGGATATATGTGGTATAGTTGCCAATGAGACAACTATCCAACAGAGTTTTAATGACACAATTAACAGTAAGTCAACAAATGGCCTTCAATAATGAGCAAACCCCATACCTTATACAATACCTTGATCACATAAAAGACATGACAGAATGTGGAACAAATAACATTATTTGAACAAAAACTCTTTTCCAGTTCAAAAATAATACTGCATGTAGTGAAATATTTAATTTTTTAATTTACAGATTGTTTATTCACTGTTGGTCACTTAGAATAATGTAACTGGAAAAAAAACTGATTGAATATAGATATTAAAGTGTCTTCATAGAACAGGTGAAATAGGTGGTTTTCAATGTAAATCACAGTGGTAAAGGAATAAGTTCAAAAGGGTTAAAATTGGCCCTAAGATTTTGATGTTTTGTAAACTGTCCAAAATACTACAAATTTCTCATAGAAATAGTTTAGATATTACTATTAATACAAAATAACTTCATTTTGGCACATCACATTAAGAATTAAAAGTATTGACTCTGTTAGTGTGCATAATTTGTGTTGTACCATTAGATTTGGTAAAATTTTGAAGAATTCTTTTAAAACAGTTTTTCGCACAATTTACTTTGGCTGCCACCCACGATCCAGAAAGTTTTTGTGTCTGGGGCTTCAATATCATCATTTGCAACTTATGGTTATAGAACACTTTGGATCCTAGGTTGTCGCCAAAGGTTTCCTCAAGCTTTTAGTTCCTAAAAATGCACAAAATCATTGCATTTTGACAATGTTTCTAAAATGTGGTGATTTTGAAGCCAAGAATGTACTCTCATGAAGAGATTTATTTTAACAAAAAGGAAAGACTTTTGAAATAGATCCATTTAAGAACCTGTTACCAAATTATGGGCCATTTTGAGAATATTTGATTTTAATAAAACAGTTTACCTTTAGTTGCTATAAAATGTTTTATTCGTTATTTCATCTCTCCATTTCTATTTTGCAGGAGACTCATCTGATTGTGGAAGTTTGTATAATGGAAGGAGTTACATACAGATGCTGTTTTCAATCATAAGAAATGACTGATATTTATTAATTTCGTCAGTTCCTAATTAGCTTCTTCAGAAGGAACAAAGTGTGTAAGGAGTTATATATTCCTATTTAAAGACCTAACTTTATTTCCATTTGGGTGTATGAAAGCGAAATAATTAATTCATTTTGAATACTCAGTTTAATATATAGTCTTATGAACATGTATATGTGACTTAATCTTTGTTGGTCTTTTACTTATTTATAAACATGAATAATTTTATTTTATACGCCCGTTTACGGACGTATTATGGTATACCAATGTCCGTCTGTCCGTCCATCGTCAACATGTCAGACATTAACTCAAAAACGCTTTAACCAATTTGCATAAAACTTTGGTGAATTGTTTATATCTATTGATGTGAGCTCCCTTTTGTTTTTTATAAATTTGAGATTTTATGTTTCCGAGTTATGGGGTTTTATTCATTAAAAAAAGGGGGATTTTTATCGTTTTCGGACAATAACTCCAGAATGCTTTCACCAACTTGCAAGAAATTGAGGTGAATTGTTTATATCTATTGACATGAGCTCCCTTTTGATTTTTATAAATTTTAGATTTTACGTTTCCGAGTTAAAGGGTTTTATTCATTAAAAAAGGGGGATTTTCCAGTTTTTCGCAAAAAACTCAAAAATGCTTTCAGCAGTTCTTATGAAACTTTGGTGAATTGTTTATAGCTATTGATGTAAGCTCCCTTTCGAATTTTATAAATTTTACATTTTACATTTTTGAGTTATGGGGTTTATTCATTAAAAAAGGGGGGATTTTCCAGTTTTCGCACAATAACTCAAAAATGCTGTTAGCAATTCTCATGAAACTTTAGGGAATTGTTTATATCTATTGATGTAAGCTCCCTTTTGATTTTCATAAATTTCTAATATGACATTGAGAATTAATTGAACTTTATAGTCTGACAACAGATTTACTAAGTATTGCGCAACAGCACAGTGTACAGTGTATTGCACAACAGCAAGAAATCTTTAATTGAATATAAATTCAATTCATATAACCAATTTCAAGTTCTTTGACTACATTTATTCAGAAACCTATAATATGTCAAATATTTAATTACAATCCAAATTCAGACCTGTATCAAGCTTGAATATTGTGTCCATTTTTGCCCCAATTGTTCAGGGTTGGACCTCTGCGGGCGTATCCAGCTGCGCTCAGCGAAGCAGTTTATTTTGTATGAGAAGCTATAATTAATTGACTATCTATTTTTCTCGCCTGCGATGAAAGTTGGGGGAAAGTGAGACATACGGATTTCTTTTCTGGAGTGCGATGGCATCAACAATTAGATAACTGATTTTTAGGTTATTGCCCTTGAATTGATAATTTTAAGAAAATTTTGCAGTTTTGGTTATTATTTTCAAATTATTATAGGCAAATATATGTTGTAAACAAAAATGTTTAGTAAAGTAAGATCTACAAATAAGTATATAGTCATGTTCATCATGGAACAAAATGTTTGGCATAGTACCAGTTTTGACTTGTACTATAAACAAAGAATGGAAACTGGGAATGTGTCAAAGAGACAACAACCTGAAAACAAAACAGAAAATAGCTTAAGGCCAGCAATGGGCCTTCAACACAATCCATAATCCAACACCCAGAAGCAAGATCAGGACCTTATTCATTAATGTATGCTAGTACAAAAAAGGAACTTTGACGTCACTTCACTTCAAAACAGATACGAACCAAGATAACAAAAACGTACAAGACTTACAAAAGCTACCTAGACGTTCCTGAATTAGGACATGCACAAAAATTAAGCAAGTTATACCTGTTTTGTGAGATATAAATCAATAAATTTTAAACTTTTAGCCAATGTGGAATAAATAAATACACTGATACATACAGGAAGTCTATTTGAAAAAAATATATCATGTTTGTACTTATGTTGTGCTGTAACATAACAGTCCCATGTTAAAGACAGGGCGTGGATACAGTACATACATTTTATCCTCTTTTCACAACTCAAAATCTTATTTATAATTTTAGTGGTCATTTGTGGCTGTATTCAAATTGGCTTTTCGTTTATTGTTTTAGCTCACCTGTCCTAATTGCCATGTAATATTCTCAGAATGCTGGATATTTTCCACACTGGTTTGTGTCCACACTTATTAATTATACATTTTAACTTGCAAGCAAAAAAAACGTTGATGAAAATTTAAATAAAAACTACAGGTGAACGAGTCAGGCTCTTGAGAGCCTCATCTATTGTCTCTAGTTAAAAGAGCTTCCTGAAACTACTGAATCAATTCAAACCAAAGTGACATGATCGGTGGTCCTTGGTGTGTAAAATATGGCTTGAATATTGTATGTCAATAAAGAAGATTTGAAAGAAAAACATCAGTATTTTAGGCGCATGGAGCCTGTAGTTTACCATTTTGCTGTGCTCACTGATAACAGCTTTATATCAGGGCTGGGCTTATATACTTTGTTGTGTCGTTCTGGTGAGAATTTTATCTTAAAATATCACAAAAGTGGGTCATCAATAAAATTGACCACCTCTTGAGTCATACGGAGGACAGGGCGCTAACAAACATTGTTAACCCTGCCAGGTTCTGAATGCGTTTGTCCTATGTCATGGAGGGTGATCATGGAAGTGGGGACTGTGTTGGAAGAGACGACAACCAAACCAGAAAACAGCCCATGGCCACCAATGGGTCTATGACACAGGTGATCTGGTATTTCGGTGATTGTCGTTAGTTTGCTGGCTTTCATATTTTATTTTTGTTTCTGATTCTGATTGTGTGCAGTGGCGGATCCAGAAGGGGGGTTCCGGGGGTTGGAACACCCCTTTTTTTTGGACGATCAATGCATTTGAATGGGGACATATAGTTGGAACCCCCCTTTATCCTGGGTTGGGACCCCCCTTTTAAAATGGCTGGATCCGCCCTGGTGTGTTTTCAAAACAAGAATTAAAAGAATTTGTAAAGATTTGGTGCGGTCCACAAAGTTTACACATTTTACTGTCTCGCTTGACGGAGTCAAAAGCGAGACATAGGTATCTGTTTCCGGCGGCGGCGTCAACAATGTATTAGTTTGTGATTAGGTCTAGTTTATGGTGAACCACTAGTGGTAGGTCAAATATATTTGGTATGCAGTTATGTTAGCATTGGCACATCTCATTACCATGGAGATTATTTGGCCCTGCCCCCTCAGTTATGGTCTATTGACTTTGAAACTTTTGCTTTGTTTTCATGTATTAGTTTTTGATTAGGTTGTTTTATGGGGAACCACTAGTAGTACTGGTCAATGATATTTGGTATGCAGTTGTATTAGCATTGGCATATCTCACATGGAGATTATTTGATCCCGCTTCCTCAGGTTTATTGACTTTGAAATTTTGCTTAGTTTACATGTAT
Source organism: Mytilus coruscus (assembly GCA_017311375.1). NCBI lineage: Eukaryota > Metazoa > Mollusca > Bivalvia > Mytilida > Mytilidae > Mytilus > Mytilus coruscus. The sequence goes on from CM029598.1 coordinate 9,140,979, forward strand.
AAGTTTGTATTTAGGTATGTTTAAAGGAAACTACTTATGATAAGTCAATGGTATTTGGTACGCAGTTGTATTAGCATTGGCACATCTCATTTCCATGGATATTTTTATAGCCATGTACTTTCAAGTCATGATTCATTGACTTTGAATATTTGCAAAACATACGACTTTGAATATTTGCAAAACATACATGTTAAAGTGTTGGTATTTTAATTTCAACATTTGTATTATCGAAATTACAAAAAGCGAGACATATCTCTGTGATAACAGTTTATGTTAAAAATGATATATAATCTAATTACATAGTAGTATTGAGGTGATCATGGATGGACAAAAGGACCCGCCCACCATTTAATATGCCGATACCCGCACTAGATATGGTATATAAAACATTGATTGAAGATGAAAATAGGGTGAAATATGATGTAAAGCAATGATTATTTATTACTTTACAAAAGTATTTTTAAAACACACATTGGAACTTGAGTAAATGCATGTAGAGCAGGCCTAATCTGTGGTCAAATCCTTTTTGTCATCAATACAAATAATTAGGATTATTTATCAAATGAAAGAAAAGAAATAACTATTGGATCGCTTGCCAACACGATATGTGTAATAAAAGGGTAAGCCATGATATGAAATAACGTATGTATTAAGGGACATTTGTACATCTGCGTATCCTTTAGTGTTAGATAGAGTTTTGTGGAAGGTTCATGAAAGGAACCACCTACCACAGGCACTTGTCTCGGATTTTTTTTTATCTATATACCTTAATGTAACACTTATATTAAGGTACGTAGGGGAAAATATTCTTAGACAAGTGCCTGTGCCACCTACCGAGAGTTTAAAAAAAAAATTCATAATCAGAAAATTTACGATCAGTTAAAGTAAAACTGACAAATTCATTAAATAGGAATACACCGTAGAGGCAATGAAAACCATGTGTTAAACTTCGACACAATACCGATATTAAAGGTTACAGCTACAGCTTTCAAAGAAAAAAATAGAAAGGGAGTCATAAAATTTAAATTGCATCTATATAAGAATAACCCAACCATTTATGACCTTGGATTCAATACTTTCTATTTCTGTTGTCTGATATTTTCTTTACTTATTTTACTTTTTCTATTTGCCGTTTAAAAACCGTTTTTATTATCAAATGCACCCCTCCCCCAAAAAAAAAAAACTTATAAAGAAATAAGAAAATATTACCAAAAGACTTTAAAAAATAATGCCCTCGTTTCGGGACTAGTGTAACAAGATAGCATTTGAAAAAAGATTACATTGGAAATCGTACGTAAATGAAACAGTTCGAATACACCGCGGACCAAGTACACAAATGTATAACGTGTACAGGAAGTATTGAAGACCGACGACAAACTATCTGCTACTTATTCATTAAAAAATTAAGCAAAACAAAAACACGGCAAATATTCAGGAAAACACATTAATTTAAACAAAAATGAACACTTATACTATCTAAAATGGAAGAAGGAAGGTGCGCGTGGTTTTATTAATACGCCGCCTAAGTAAACACAACTGTGTATTGACCTTTTGTTAATAGAAAACAGAGTTCAAATATATAAATATTCATGTTATAACGTATCGTCATACTTGCATCAAAACTTTTAAACCAATAGCATAACACAAATTAGTTTTCGAACAGCTCGGATATTTTCTCATAAATAATAGTCAAACCCGGAGAGGTTCGAATGAAATCTTCCAACATATTAACATTGGTTTCCTTCCCCTTACTTACATTCCCTGCAGAGATGGATGATCAGTCAGACCAAGAAAAAAGTGGAGAAAAATGTGGAAATACTATCGTTAGCTCCATGATGGAGGACTGGGAAGACCTAGAAAAAGATTATATGCAACTAGAGGTAATATTGCAGTGGTTAAAAATTATATGCGTCATAACAGCATAATGCACTATTCCAGAATTCTGATGAAATCAAACGTTTTATCAATTTATGGCCTCATTTATCAGTCTATGTTCTGTGCAAGATGACAGTTATGTTTCTTCTTATATTCTATGTGCCATTATAGGATACTATGCAAAAATGGATAATAATGCACTTTATTTGAATGCAATATTGCATTTATTTAAACCTCTTTGTTACCTTGTCACAGTGTGAACAGCTGATAAGGTTGAATGACACTGCCAATGAGTTCAAGGTAAAAGATTTCATTATCATGTTTTTTTGGCCTTGAAACTTGTTAATTTGACTATATTTAACTTCTGAATACACACTATTCTGTATTCATACATGTAACAGTTTGGGACAAATGAATTAAATTGTTTATTTGGAATAAGTGACAAAACAAGGCCTTAGGTCTGAGCCCTAAGTAGTCAGTCTCCCAGATAGATGATACCCTCTAAAATAGATTTTCTTTTACAGGGATAGAATTAAAATTTAGCAGTAGATTATGTATAATGAATTTGTGCAAATTTGCATCACCAAATTTTTATCACCCACTTTCTATGGACATGTCAAGTGGTACATGTACATGTTGTGGCTGTTGTTAATAGCAGGGATTACACTAGCAGGTGTCTGGGACAAAGGAGTTGCTTTGCCCTACCATTAGACATGTCAAAAGCAATATCTGTCTCCCTGATGTTCACATTAGTCACTTGCAGTGGCCTTCATCATCAGCAATTTTCCATTTATATCATGTGTATATCAAGTTGATGAAACAGCAATTTTCCATTTATATCAAGTTGATGAAACAGCAATTTTCCATTTATATCAAGTTGATGAAACAGCAATTTTTCATTTATAAGTGAAGAAATTCAAAGACTTAAAGGATACATTTCTTTTTATGAAGTATTTTCTTTCACTTCTGGTAATTATTAGTCGAGAGCATATATCAATACATTCTGATTTGCGGCAAAATAAGTTTGTTACTTCATTAGAACGCGATAATAATTGGCTTTAGTTAATGTTTCATTCATTTATTGTATTAACAATGATCGAAAGTGTCGTATTCCTTCCCAAATCACTTTTCAAACATTTTTTATTTTCCTAAAAAAAATTTGTCTGCCATTGAAATATTTGGGGTACAACAATTAAGAACCACAGATCGGAAGTGGTATTTATCAGAAGCCGATCAGCTATGACCGAAATACATGTTCTTCCCATAATAACTACAGACGCACAATTGGAACAGCTGACAGAAGAATAATGAAAATTACGCATTCCACACTCAATAACAGAATTTTGGTTAGATCTCCTTGCTAAATGTATATATTTCTATGTACATTTGTATAAAATGTATTGTTTCAATTTATTGATTATCATGATTATTGTTGCTTTATTTTGTTAAATTTATATGTCTTTTTTATGAGAAACAATGAATTTCATAAACATAAACATATAAATTTTTGATTGAATTTTGATTGATATATATAGATACATGTAAGTACTGTCTTTCCTTTTTTGTCTCGCCTTGACAGAGTAAAAAAACGAGACATAGGTTTGGCGTTGGCGGCGGCGGGGTCAACAGTGTATTAGTTTGTGATTAGGTCTAGTTCATGGTGAACCATTAGTGGTAGGTCAGTGATATTTGGTATGCAGTTGTATTAGCATTGGCACATCTCATTACCATGGAGATTATTTGGCCCCACTCCCTCAGTCAAGGTCTATTGACTTTGAAACTTTGTTTAGTTTACATGTATTAGTTTGTGATTAGGTCAATGATATTTGGTATGCAGTTGTATAAGCATTGGCATTTCTCATTTCCATGGAGATTATTTGGCCCCGCCCCTCATTCATGGTCTATTGACGTTGAAACTTTTGCTTAGTTTTCATGTATTAGTTTGTGATTAGGTCAGTTTAAGGAGAACCGTTAGTGGTAGGTCAATGATAATTGGTATGCAGTTGTATAAGCATTAGCACATCTCATTTCCATGGAGAATATTTGGTCCTTACCCCTCAGTCATGGTCTATTGACTTTGAAACTTTTGCTTAGTTTACATGTATTAGTTTGTGATTAGGTCAGTTTAAGATGAACCACTAATGTTAAGTCAATGATATTCGGTGTGCAAATGTATTGGCATTTGCAAGTTTCATTTCCATGGAGATTATATAACCCCACCCCCTAATTATGGTTCATTGACTTTGAAACTTTTGCATAGTTTACAAGTTAATGTTTTTGTTTAGGTTTGTTTAAAGGGAACAACTTATGAAAAGTCAATGATATTTGGTTTGCAGTTGTATTAGCATTGGCACATCTCATTTCCATGGAGATTGTTTAGCCCTGTACCTTCAGTCATGGTTCATTGACCTTGAATATTTGCATAACTTACATGTTAAAGTATTGCTATTTTAATTCAACATTTGCATTATCAAAATAACAAATAGGCGAGACATATCTCTGTGTTAACAGTTTATGCTATAAAAAAGTTCTTCCTAACGCTAGATATTTAGTTAGTAGTTTCTGACAAAAGGTAAAAATATAATTGTGTAACTATAAATGATTATTTAAGACATAAACTGAAACAACTGTTACATGTACTTTAATTGTATTCTCAGGTATGAATTGAACAATATAAAACTAATTAGATAAATAGGATACATATGGCTCTTTATATTATGGCAAAAAACAAACATTGTAGTGCTGCAAGCGAACGAGCACTTCTCTTTTAAGTCTCACCACACCTCCCTATCAGTTTCAAAAAAAGAAGTCTGACTTCTCCCTATGATTCTGAAGTAATATGGGCCCTGTAATAGGAAGGGTGTTAAATATGATTATTTGTGGTAATATTATTAGGGCCTCGCCGAATGGCGGACGCCCTATAGTGATCAGTCTGTCCGTTCGTCCGTCCGTAACAAATTGTGTCCGCTCTATATCTAGAGAATCATTATGATTTCAAAGTTTATACTTGACATGTATATTAACCAACACCAGAGGGTGTATCATAATGTATGTACAACTTCCTAGGTCAAAGGTCAAGGTCAAAAACTGGTTTTAGTTGACAACCCCATGTCCTATGCTAAAGATCGTGTCCGCTCTATATCTCGAGAACCCTTATGATTTCAAAATTTATACTTGACATGTATATAAACAATATTTCTATGTCATTTTGGTCTCTTGTGGACAGTTGTCTCATTGGCAATCATACCACATCTTCTTTTTTATAAACACCAGAGGGTGTTTCATAATTTATGTACAACTTCCTAGGTCAAAGGTCAAGGTCAAAAACTTTGGTTTCAGTTGACAGCCCCATGTCCAATGATACAGATACAAATTTTTTACCACACATTTTTCACAGCGGGGCCCACAGAGATGGCTCCCATCTCAATGATATCTAGTTGTTACAATTTACGAACTGTACTATTGTTTGGGGTTATTCCTGAGAGCATTGCACTAACATCAGATAATAGTCCCAGTTTATTCTTGTTAAATTTCAATGAACCATTGTTACATTGCCTTTGTTGTCTGATAAGAATTAAACAATCTATGTGAGAAGAAATGATGATGTCAAAGTAGTTTTTTTTTTTCATTTAATGACCAATGTCTTTAAAATGAATGTAGATCTGTCATTTTGAAAGTTTTCTTGTGTGATATAACTGCAGGGATAAACTTTTCGATTTCTGAGATTGAATTCGTTTACAAATGAAAAAATCGTGATCTGTGTCTTAAAGAAAAAATCAATTGTCTGTATAACATACATATGTATCCAGGGATCGCCATGACCTGTCTTATGATGGCGCACTGCCATTGTTAATATATCTTCCGCCATCGTCAAATGATCCCGCCATTGTCAAAATATGTTTATTTTCGCCGTCTGTCGCCATTTTTGTTAGCAATTATAGTAAATTTCATGTAATTGCATAACCCTTATTATATTATAATCCAAAGGGTCCTCCTGATTACAGTTTAAAGCCCTGATGGATATCAGGCTAATGATCGCTAATCACTTGTACAGGTACATTGTAGATCAACACAACTGACAGGAGAACACTTGATCAAGATAGACGATTGATTGCGTTATTTAATTTCGTTTCAGCAAATGCTAATGAAAATTTAGGTTAAAGAGTAAATTTTAAATCCAGTTACGAATATTATAAAAAAGTCTAACAAGTCCAACGTATGCTTTTATATTGACTTACGCAATCAGCATTCCCCTTTTTAAACGAGTACACAATAAGATGTGAAACAGAACATAATTTCATGCCAAATAACATGAGTACAGCAATTATCTATAATATTGAATCACTTTACCAGTTTAAAAGTAAATACATGAATATTAACTGCAACTTGATAATCTGAAGAAATTTGTTATCGTAATTTCGATTTCATTTTGTAGTTAACAATCAAATTAATAGATCCAGTTAAATTCAGAATCGTAAGATGCATGTTGTATAGTCTATTACTATGAAATTTGAAATTTATAGTCATTTAAACCTTTTTAGTTGTTAACGTTTGCCCTCCATATCTTTCTTCAATGTTTTACAAAACAGGTTCGAAACTTCTTGTTATTGATGCTGCAAATCGTCGATACATGTTCATGACTTATGAATTTGACAGTGAAAAAAAGATCCCCCGGTTTTAAGTCCTAAACAATTACCATAATAGCAAGAAAACCAACTTGGGAACCTTAAGGACAGCTTGTGGTCATTCTTGTCTAAGGGGGAGCTTTGCAGGCTTAACATTGGAATTGTTACAAATGACAATTAATGAATATATATTGGTTATTCTATAATGAATTAAATATGATAAGCAATATATCAGTCTGTTCACCATTCCTTACATAGAAATGAAGGATTGAAATCTTTTGATCACACCACCCCTAAGACGGGGTTAATTTGTCATGCAAAAGTTACTCCATCATTAAATTTTCATTCATGTATCATCACTTTTTTGAAATGGTGAGTCCCAGCTGATTTTGATGAGTCCTGTATAGTCATGATAGTGTACAACCATGACAACTACTTTGTAACTCAAATAGTTGTAATCTTAAGTCTTTTTCAGCAACCTTGACTTTCTTGAATAAAAAGAATCTTTTGTAACACTGGATTAGTCAGGATTATTATAAAGTGCATATATCAATATACAAACATCCGAATCTTTGTACCCCTCCATTTCAATCACATAAAGTATGGGTTTTTTCATTGTTCAAGGCCATACTTGACCTGTAGACATAGGAATAAGTACATAATGTAGTTGTTTAAATTCTTGTCATTATATCTTATCTCCTTATATTCATATAAAGTAATTTAGTGCACTTGTTGAAAAACACTTTGAATTTGATCACAGTCCATAATTTTAACATTATGAAAAACACTCAAAATGGAAGCAAAGGAATTTCTAGTTTCCAGACAATAATTTGTGTTCAAGTGTATGGATCTCTCTGAAATTATACTGCAAGGTACCATACCACAAAGGGAAGGCTGGGATTGAGTTTGGGGTGATGAATCATAAGGGGTTCAAAAATTTGAGGGGATTTTTTTCATTTTTTCTTTAAAATTTTCCATTTTAAATTGGTTATTTCTGATTTATATATAAAAGCAAATAATAATGATATGGTTTGAATAGGTAAATTAAAAATTTTAAGTTCTTAGACCACATTTATTCTGTGTCAGAAACCTATGCTGTGTCAAATATTTGATCACAATCCAAATTCAGTGCTGTATCAAGCTTGAATGTTGTGTCCATACTTGCCCAAACTGTTCAGGGTGCGACCTCTGCGGTCGTATCAAGCTACCAGCGGAGCATTTTATTTACAAGTATGCAGCTACTTTTTTTGTTTCTTATCTTCTTACCTTGCCATATTGAGGACAGAATTTCTTAAGACCTTTTACAATTTATCTAATTAGAATGCCAGTTTTAGGTTAGAAGCCTCAATAATTTGTAACAATTAGACTTAATAATATTTCATCATTGACTGTCACATTTCCTACAATGTCATTCTACTTAGAATTAACTATTACACTTTACTCACCTAGGAACGATCTTTATAAATTAGGTATAACAGTTATTAATCAGTGACAATCTCTCTTCCCATACAGTCAGGGTACTACTTGTACAAGTAATCTTTATTAACTTGAAGAAGTAAATAAAATATACTTATATACATGATATAAGTTAATTATAATGTTTGAATAATCTCCCTTAATTTTCTCAAAATTTACTTGTATAAGTAATTTTTTTTTACAATCCCACAAAATTCTCAAGTTTTGAGATGTAAAAACATGCCTTTAACAATTTTTCTCAGGTTAGCTCATAATTTTTGATTAGAGTTCAATGTTTCATCTCATTAATTCAACAAAGAAACTGATTGCTCAAAGATCTTAAGTATTTGCGCAAGGCCTTCAAAAATTGCCCCTTGGGAGCTTGTAAATGAGCAGTGTTCTGAAAATAACAGACAAATGAGATTTTCATTGTCCATGAAATTACACTTAAATGATTAGTAAAGACATCTGCAAAGGACAGACAATCAAAAATTCTATTAGAACAAAGAAGTCCTAAGAATTCAAGAAAAGAAGATAGGACTTTATTACTTGTATAAGTAAAAAATATGAATGTCTTAAGGGACATAACTAAGCCCAATTTTTTTACCTATGCAAGTAAGTAAAATACACTTGTATAAGTATCCTACAAATTTACTTATATAAAATTACTTGTACAAGTAGTACCCTGACTGCCATAGCGATCATACAACATGTCAAAACTTGGATTCATTGACAGCAGTAATATGATTTAGCAAACACATCTTACAAACTTGCATACTTATATTTATGGTAATAATAATCTAATGAGACTGAAATATGAAATTCAATAAAACTGGCTGGACGATTATATGACAATGTTTTAGTTAATTGGACTTGTCATCCAATAGTTAGTAGTGCTGTAACAATGTTAATTATATTTCCTTATTGGAACATCCTCAGAGGAGACTAAAATGCCAGTTCCCATTATAGAAAATGTCATTCATGTAATTGGTTGCCACATGATAGAAATCATGTAGAACACAAATTTGTCAGTTAAAACTATTAACAAAAGTAATTTCATCAAGCAAAATATTTATAGAATCCATTTTATTACAAAGAAAGGTACAATATGTGCACTTTTTGTCTAGCCTCGAAAAAACTAGACATATGCGTGCTTTTTCCAGCTGCAGCGTCAACAATGTACAAGTTTGTGATAAGTTCAATTTTTGGTGAACAACTAGTGGTTGGTGAATCATATTTGGTATGTAGTTATATTAGCGTTGGCAAATCTCATTTCCATGGATATTCTTTGGCCGTACCCCTTAGTCATACTCTATTGACTTTGAAACTATTGCTTAGTTTAAATGCACTAGTTTGTGATAAGGTCTGTGTAAGGGGAACTACTAGTGGTAGATTCAATATTTGGTATGCAGATGTATTTGCATTGGCACATCTCATTTCCATGGAGATTATTTGGCTCCGCCCTCTCAATCATGGTCTTTTGACTTTAAATGTTTTGCATAGTTTACATGCTAAAATTTTTGATTAGATCAGTTTAAGATGAATCACTAATGTTAAATCAATGATATTTGGTATGCAGTTGTATTAGCATTTGCAAGTCTGATTTCTATGCAGATTATTTGGCCATGCCTCCTCATCATGGTTCATTGACTGTGAAACTTTTGCATAGTTTACAAGTTTAAGTTTGAGTTTAGGTTTAGTTTTATGGGAACCAGTTATGTTAAGTTAATGGTATTTAGTATCCATTCTCAATTCTAGTTTAATAAGCATTGGCATTTTTCATTTTCAATGAAGGTTATTATACCCCCGCTATAAAAAAATGTGGGGGTATACTGTTTTACCTCTGTCTGTCCGTCCATCCGTGCCATGAATATATTTCGTTGCATCTTTCTCAGGAACTACATCATAAGGATTTCTGAAATTTGGTTTCTGGGTTTATATTAGTCAGCTATACTGTGTAATGTGTTTTCAGATTCATCACTCAACAACATCCTGTTTACCGAACACTTGCATCATTTTACACATGAGTAGCCAAGTTGAAAGTTTTCGTCACAAATGCATATTTGGGCCGGGGGTATCATCAGTGAGCAGTAGCTCACAGTTTCACTTGTTTGGCCCGCACTTTCAGTCATGATTCGCTGACCTTAAATGTTTTCCATGTTCAAATATTTCCATTGAAATTTCAACATTTGCATTATACTATCAAAATTACGAAAAGGTCAAACATATTTCTGTGTCAGGAGTTTATTTACCAGCTTAAGGTCTATAAATTCTGAAAGCTGTTATAGTAGTGTTGAGCATCAATGATGGAAAAAAAAGTTAAGTTTTTATACGCCCGTTTACGGGACGTATTATGGTATACCGTTGACCGTCTGTCCATCCGTCTGTCCGTTCGTCCGTTGTCAACATGTCGGACATTAACTCAAAAACGCTTTAACCAATATACATGAAACTTTGGTTAATTGTTTATATCTATTGACATGAGCTCCCTTTCGTTTTTTATAAATTTCGGATTTACCGTTTCCCAGTTTTGGAGTTTTATTCATTAAAAAAGGGGGGATTTTCCGGTTTTCGGACAATAACTCAAAAACAATTTCACCAATTTGCAAGAAACTTTGTTGAATTGTTTAATTCTATCGACATGAGGTCCCTTTTGATTTTTATAAATTTTAGACTATACGTTTCCAATTTATGGCATTTTATTCATTACAAAAAGGGGGATTTTCCGGTTTTCGAACAATAACTAGAAAAAAAGCATTTTTTATGAAACTTTGGTAAATTGTTTATATCTATTGTTGTAAGCTACCTTTTGATTTTTATAAATTTTAGATTTTACGTTTCAGTGTTATAAGATTTTATTCATAAAAAAAGGGGTGATTTTCAAGTTTTTGGACAATATCCTTTAAGTGCTTAGAGCAGTTTTCATTAAACTTTGATGACTGATTTATATCTATTAAGATAACCTCCCTTTAGTTTTTTTATAAATTTCTGATATAACATTGAGAAGTTATTGAACTTTATTTGTTTATAGTCTGACAACAGATTTACTAAGTATTGCGCAACAGCACAGTGTATTGCACAACAGCAAGAAATATTTAATTGGATTTAAATCAAATTCATATAACCAATTTCAAGTTCTTTGACTACATTTATTCAGAAACCTAGAATATGTCAAATATTTAATTACAGTCCAAATTCAGACCTGCATCAAGCTTGAATATTGTGTCCATTTTTGCCCCAACTGTTCAGGGTTGGACCTCTGCAGGCGTATCTAGCTGCACTCAGCGAAGCAGTTTATTGCCCATGATGAAATGCATGAAGAACAATGTTTAATGTCATTGTAATAGAAAAACAAATCAATAACCTTCTATTACTGTTATTGTAATAGAAAAACAAATCAATAACCTTCTATTACTGTTAAGAAAAACAATACTTTAAAAAAAATCTTTTATGCATAAAATTAATTACAATCGAATGTACATTTAGTAATTGAACTTGGTGGTTCATTTTGAGTACATAAATTGAATAAGGAAAATTTTGTTAATTGAGTTTACATTGTTCAGGATGTTGTTAGCCAATCACAATGTTTTTGTGTATTCTTTTGAAAATATTATCCAGAATGGATTTATGCTCAAAGGGTGAATTCAAAATTGCATTTAGGAAATAAGTGCAAAACTCTTTATAGCCTATTTTCATGACAAATAAATAAATATTTTTGTAGGAAGATCATGAGTCATACAAGAAGACATTGGAAGAACTTGGACTGCTGCAGAAAAAATGTCTGAATGGGGTGGCACATCAAAGATATAGACTTAAAAAGATACTTGAATCTCTTAAAAGGTAAAATTGTTTTAATGGCATGTCACTGGGTATGTGAATGAATAACAGGATGTAGCAATATGACAGAACAATCACACAGTGAACACATACATTTGTACATTTTGTAAATCTCTGTATATTCTAATCACCATACATTTCATCATGGGCAAAAAATGAAAGGTAAATGAATGTGTTTAGGGTGTCCAGACAAACCTTAAAGACCAAACAGCCTATTGTTTATGCGCATTAGCTAACGCAACTTGATTGTGACATGAAAGCTTTATGACGTTGTGTCCAGCTCGGTAAAATGCGGCAGATGAGAACGTCACATTTTGCGTATTTCACGGATTCCAATATGATGTACACGTTAAAATAGCTTTGTCAAACATACGTTTTGTCAAAAAAAAGATACAGCAGTCACAAAAATTAGTAAAAATCAAACAAAAAGAATGCAAAATTTTAACGCTTAGAATTTTGAACTTTTGTGATTTGCACAATTAAACTACCAACAAAAATAGTTCTAGTAGTTTCGATCTTCTGACACCAATTTTGACTTAAAGTGATTCCCGTAAAATGTTGTTCGAGTTTGTAAAGAAGTTCAATTTTATTTATTATGATACTGCATGAAATTAAACTAAAACAAATTTGATTTCTAAAATAAGTTGATCAAACAATTTAATACGAGACAAAATCAATTATTTTTCATTATATCAATTCTCCATAAAAAAGAACAACAGCTTTTTTTGTATTTATATATTTTGTTCTTTATTTTATTGTTTTCATATTCGTACGTGTTGTATTTACGTTTGTCTGAGTTTTCCTCCTTAATTCATATTCAGACGTCGTTGACTTTTTGAATGTCTTAAATCTGTTATTCATAGTTTTGTTGATTTCATTGTTGTTGTTTTTGTTTTTGTTTTTTTTTTTTTGGGGGATAGTGGTGGGGAGAGAATGAGCCGATGAAGGGGACAATTGCTACACCACACTTTCAAAATAGGGATGGAAGCGGCAAAGATATTTCTTTGTTTGTACGTATGTATTTATGATTTTGTCTTGGGTTGTAAATAAATGCAGGGATGTAGGAGCCGGGAGCGGGTCTATGTCTGCATTACTTACTTGCAATAGTGAGGGGAAAAACTATATGAGCCCCATCCGCCCCCCCTTTTTTTGCAACGTATATGTTATTAAATTATAACTGGCTACGAAAGAGGATATTGACTTACTTCTCAACTATTAGACTATTATGACAGAAAGTATAGATTAAAGGTCTTTTTAAACTACTTCTACTTTACTTGTATGTATTAAATAAATAAGCATTTAACCAAATGCACACAGCTTGTAGAACTGAGAAGAGCAAAATCCCTAATTTTTTCCAAACATCACAATACATAAACCAGTATGCACATTTTTTTGTGTTCAATTAATTATGCAATCGTATTTTAAATGTAAAATGTATCATTACTTTCTAATAAAAAAAAAAAACTTTGTACAAGTCAGATACAAAACAAAAGTAACAATCAAAAAGCCCGTGACAGGATGGTAATAACCAGCCATATAGTTTTTCTGCACTTGAAGTCATGTCAAGGTCCTCGGCTATCACCTGACTACTCGTGCAAAAAAAAAAACTATATGACAACGGTTTTTACCAGCCTGTTTTAGTTACCTTTGTTCTGTATCTTATACTTAAATTAATTCTGTTTTGAGAACTACTTTATAGTTTCCAACAGAAAATTATTCCTTTCAGTTCAAACGAAAATTGTTAAATTCTAAACTAGACGTCTTTTCCGGGTTATTTGTACTTTGTAGTTTCTGTATTCAAGATCCACGAAAGAGTAATAACAGAAATCGTATTTTAGAATAGGCCAGATACATTTTTTGTACATGTAACATTTTAGTTTAATTAATTACCTAAGTCTACCTATCATTTCAACTTTCTTAGATTTTTAATAATTAGAAATTACGAATCTACAAATTAGATGGAAATGTTTTTAAATGCCCGACTGAGTCGGAAAGTTGTATCATCGGGTAAACACTAGTTCGGCCATGCTTTTGTCCGGCCGTCAACACTCTATTGTCTAAAATAATAATACAAAGATGTGGTATAATTGCAAATGAGACAACTATTTACCAGTGACAAAATGACGTAGAATTTTATCGTAGGGCCTTCAACAAGTAGCAAAACGAATACTAATAAATCTAATAGTTTAGAAAGGTAGTCAGTGTCAGTGTCATATTTCATTTCAATTTTTTTTTTAATTTCCAATAATTCTGGCAAAGAGAGAGAGGGGAAAAACAAACTTTCTTTTTTCAAAGCGGAGTAGAGGAACAATATTACATTTCACGGGCGGTGTTTCTGAAATCTTATTTCAAAGCTGAGATTCTCGTTTAGTGGGGCAATATAATGAGATCTGACAAATACTGATGCTTAAATGTGACCTCTTGTATTATAGATAATAAAGAAGGTGCATATTGTTGCTATTATTGTAAATTCTAATGTGTTTTTCACACGTCCAATTTGCAATATTTGCCAAAATTACGGGAAACTTGTACTATGACGTCAGATTCAGTGTTCTATAGAAAGACAACTCTTTTCTTGAAAACAAATGAAAAAAAACATGAAAATTACTCATAACTTTTTTTAAAGGTCGGTGACATATAGTTTTTTGGGCTTTATTTGAAAGATAACACAGAGTTCTTTCTTTCTTGAAATTTTTAAGAAGAAATCACTGGTAGAATTTTTTAATACTGGGAACTTTTTCATTCTTATGCGTTAATATTGGCGGAACGAAATAAATCATACTTTTAAAATCAAAACACCAAGAATCTTTAACTCTACAATCTTAAATTAATAGATATAAATATACTGTTTAATGTGAAAAAAGAATTATGCTCCTAGGTTCGGTATTGTTGGATTATTTGAAATTTTAGATAACAACCGAATAATGTCCATATTTCGGAAACACACAAAACTGAGGTTGCTATAGTGACGAAACGAAGTCGGTGACCCCCAATTTTTTTCATCTTATCTTATTCCTTAAGTCATGAAATACTTTCACTCAAAATTTTAAGAAAAAATCACTGGTAAAAATGAATAGGCTGTTTGGTCTTTAATTCCATACATTTTTATTGTCTCGCCTTGACAGAGTCAAAAAGCGAGACATAGGTATGCTGTTTTCGGTGTCGGCGGTGGAGTCAGCAATGTATTAGTTTGTGATTAGGTCTAGTTCATGGTGAACCACTAGTGGTATGTCAATGATATTTGGTTTGCAGTTGTATAAGCATTGGCATATCTCATTTCCATGGAGATAATTTGGCCCTACCCTCAGTCAAGGTCTATTGACTTTGAAACTTTGCTTAGTTTACATGTATTAGTTTGTGATTAGGTCAGTTTATGGGAGACCACTAGTGGTATGTCAGTGATATTTGGTTTGCAGTTGTATAAGCATTGGCATATCTCATTTCCATGGAGATAATTTGGCCCCGCCCCCTCATTCATGGTCTGTCGACTTTGAAACTTTTGCTTAGTTTTCATGTATTAGTTTGTGATTAAGTCAGTTTAAGGGGAACTGTTAGTGTTAGGTGAATGATAATTGGTATGCAGTTGTATAAGCATTAGCACATCTCATTTCCATGGAGAATATTTGGTCCTTACCCCTCAGTCATGGTCTATTGACTTTGAAACTTTTGCTTAGTTTACATGTATAAGTTTGTGATTAGGTCAGTTTAAGATGAACCACTAATGTTAAGTCAATGATATTCGGTATGCAAATGTACTGGCATTTGCAAGTTTCATTTCCATGGAGATTATATAACCCCCAACCCCTAATTATGGTTCATTGACTTTGAAACTTTTACATAGTTTACAAGTTAATGTTATTGTTTATGTTTGTTTAAAGGGAACGACTTATGAAAAGTCAATGGTATTTTGTATGCAGTTGTATTAGCAGTGGCACATCTCATTTCCATGGAGATTGTTTAGCCCTGTACCTTCAGTCATGGTTCATTGACTTTGAATATTTGCATAACTTACATGTTCAAGTATTGCTATTTTAATTTCAACATTTGCATTATCAAAATAACAAATAGGCGAGACATATCTCTGTGTTAACAGTTTATGGGTTTAATCTTTTCAGTAGCAAATCAGTCTCTGTAACCTCTAACTTATTTCATTTTTAGAAAGGACACCCTGAACACACATATTTGTTATGCATTATTTGTACATGTTACATTTCCTCCTTACAATTCTCTTATAATTAATATAACATGTATAAGACTCGTCTCCATTGAGTTCTCAGTAACAGTTCTTTATGAAAAAAAGGAGATGTGGTATAATTGCCAATGTGAGAACTATCCACCAAAGTTCAAATGAAGTGGATGTAAGCAATTATAGGCAACCGTACGGCCTTCAACAGTGAGAAAAACTCATACCTTATTGTTGGCTATAAAAGGCCCGACATGAAAAATATGAAACAATTCAATAGAGAAATCTAACGGCCTAATTTATAACAAAACAATTTATAAAAAACAAATATGACAAACATGAACCAACCAGTGAACTACAAGTATGTTTTTGATATGATCTGGTGTATCCTCTTTCCAGTGTACCATGGCAATATGAGTTTCCTTGGCCCAAGTTGGGTTCTCAGTATTTCAGTGTTCATGTATTCTTGTGAGGGTAGATTTCATTTTATCAAAGACCTGCCAACTTTCCTGATTTATGGGGGATTTCCCCCATGAAACATGGAGAAGTGTTGACTCGACTCTTGAAATTGACCATTTTGTCAAGCCTGCGGCAGAAAGCTCAGCATAGGGATAGTGATCTGGCGGTTAACTAACTACTTAAAAGCTTTATATTTTAGGAGGAGGAAGACCTGGATGCTTCATACTTTGTATATATATGCCTTATGTTATGAAGTTTCCGTCTGTCATGTGTCCATTGTCCTTGACCTCATTTTCATGGTTCAGTGACTACTTGTGAAGTTGAAAAAAAAGCTTAAGATTTTTTGTAATGTTAATTTCTCTCTTAATAGGATAACTATATTTAGTATGTTCGTACCTTTTAAGGTCCACATGCCTGTCAGACAGTTTTAATCTGACATCGACCTCATTTCATGGATCAGTGAACAAGGTTAAGTTTTCGTTGTGAAGTCCATATATCCGATACTATAACCAATAGGTCAACTATATTTATACCCCACGCAACGAGTTGCGGAGGGTATAATGTTTTTGACCCGTCCGTCCGTCAGTCCGTCCGTCAGTCCTGTTTCTTGTCATCGCAACTCCTCTCAAACCACACAACAGAATTTAACGAAACCTTTTTAGATAATAAGGACATACTATGTAGTTGTGCATATCAACAGGAAATTACGATTCAATTCTTTTCTAGGAGTTATGCCCTTTGAACTTATTTACTTTAATGTACTACTGCAACAGTTTGTCATCGCAACTCCCTCAAACCACACAACAGAATTTCATGAAACCTTTTCAGATAATAAGGACATACTACGTAGATGTGCATATCGACAGGAAATTACGATTCAATTTTTTTTCCAGGAGTTACGCCCCTTTGAACTTATTTGCCCAATATACTACTGCAACCTTTTGTCATCGCAACTCCTCTCAAACCACACAACAGAATTTCACAAAACCTTTTTAGGTAATAAGGACATACTATGTAGTTGTGCATATCGACAGGAAATTACGATTCAATTCTTTTTCTAGGAGTTATGCCCCTTTGAACTTATTTACTTTAATGTACTACTGCAACAGTTTGTCATCGCAACTCCTCTCAAACCCCACAACAGAATTTCATGAAACCTTTTCAGATAATAAGGACATACTACGTAGATGTGCATATCGACAGGAAATTACGATTCAATTTTGGGAAGTTTGCTATAGCAATACTTTCCTAAAGGCGTCGGCCTCTACCTTCCGGTGACAGACTATCGCAAATATTCTGCTCCAAGATAATGTAGTACTAGTGTTTGAATACTAATTCTAGGAAGATGCTTTTGAAATTTTGAGTCCTTTTGAAAAGATTACAGCTTGAATAAAAAGAAATGAATGTCCACCGACAATTCAGGTGAATTGAACTTTATTTTGAAAATGATTATTACAAACACTACTGTGGATTTTCCATGCGCTGAAGAGAAAATCAAAAGAAATCTACGCGAGACATCGTTTCATTCATGAATATTTCATGAATGAACATTTTCAACGTAATTTTTACTATGTACGATATTTACAAATGTTTAGTATTAAATATAAAGTAAAAGCCGAGTGTATCGGAAGAATCCCGTATGACTGACATTACTGAATGCAACGTACTTTTTAACATGTTTATATTTTGACCAAGCCGTCGGATAATTGACAAGTGATAAAAGTTTGATTGAACAATTATACACAGGTGACAGAAATACTTGATAATCATATGGCTTATGTCACACGCCACGGATGAGTAAAGGTAAATAGTAAAATACTGGCTATGATAGAAAAGTGCATGTTTTTGTCGATCGGAAGGTTTTGATGCCAAAAACATTTGAAAACTTTTGAATTCGCTATTTAAATACTAGCTATTTCACATTCCAATGTGAATTTAAGGACCTTCACTCGTCCAGCATGCTCAGTCACGTGGATCAAACTGACAGCTGAAAACATTGACTCAACGACAGTTCGTACATATCACAGCCCATGTCCTCTGTGTTACGATTAACAATAACATTTGTACACAAATCGTTACAAGGATAAGGCAGACAAGTCAGCTTCTACTTAGAATAACTCAGTGTATCAAGACAAGTGCTGTAGCAACATGATTAAATAAAATCTGTCCATGTAATAGCAAATGACTTTCTTACTCTTAGTGCTAGTCCAAATAATTATGACGAACCAAAATCTCAAATGTTATTGCCTCAATGCTAAATTTCACAGCATCAACTTTAAAATGTGTTACAGGGTTATAAGCACCTCTATGAATCCAGTGTTTATAAACTTTTACTCCTTTCGTCATACTGCTATTGTTATGTCCCCACCGTATTAAGTTTTACCCTTTTTCTTCTGTTAGTATGTACGTCCCTTTCTGGTACATAAGTCCGTACATCCAAAATTAGTTTCTGTTCTCTAACTTTAGTTTTCCTAAACCAAATTGTATGAAACTTATACGCAATACTTATTTCCACAAAACACAGGTCAAGTTGAATATTGATGGCGTCGATTTTACAATTCTAGAGTTATGCTCCTTAACAAATGGAAAAGTTGGTTGAATTTTTGTTTACGATCTCTAACTTTAGTTTGTCTCAACCAAACGTTATGAAACTTATACACAAAGCTCATTATCACAAAACACGGTTTAGATTTGAGTTTTGGTGGTGTCAGTTTTACTGTTCTAGAGTTATGCCCTTTACAAATTTAAAAATTGTGATAGTTGTCGAGCCTTCAACTTTTGTCGAAAAATCAAGACATATATTTCCTACATATTGTCGGCGGCGTCCACAAATATTCACTCTGTGGTTAAAGTTTTGAAATTTTAATAACTTTCTTAAACTATCCTGGATTTCTACCAAACTTGGACAGAAGCTTGTTTATGATCATACGATAGTATCCAGAAGTAAATTTTGAAAAAAAATCCATTTTTCAGTATTTTACTTATAAATGGACTTATTTTTCTGTCAGGAAACATTACATTCACTCTGTGGCTAATGTTTTTAAAATTTAATAACTTTCTTAAACTATATCGGATTTGTATGAAACTTGGACAGAACTTGTTTATGATGAAAAGCTAGTATCTAGAAGGAAATTTAGTTATAATTTTATTCTTGTTTTCCGTATTTTACTTATTAATGGAATTAGCTTTTCTTCCAGTTAACATTACATACAGTCTGCAGTTAAATTTTTAAAACATTTATTAGATTCATAAACTATCCTGGATTTTACCAAACTTGGACAGAAGCTTCTAACAATCAAAAGATAGTATAGAGAGAATATTTTTATATTAACTTTCTTCCTTATTTTTGTTGAGCCTGCGATTAACAGCAAAAGTAGGCGAGACACGGGTTCCGCAGAAGACTTACAAATATTTTTCAATTCCGTGCTCTAACTTTAGTGTGTCTCACCAAATGTTACAAAACTTATACACAATACTTTTAACCACAAAACCAAGATCAAGTTTGAATTTTGTGCCTCATTTTACTGTTATGGTTAGGGTTATGCCCAGTTACAAATGGAAAAAAATACTATAAAATCACAGGCCTTAGATATGGCATGGGCACATAAAGAAATTTAACAGAGCTTATTGTATATTTGATTATTTTAGAACAACAGTTTAAGGTTTCAATAGAAAATATCAAAATTTAAATGACAAACAATGAACAAAATTTTTTTGATAATTGCTGAAAAGAAGATGGTCTAGTTAAAACATCAAAGCTGTGATTAAATACATATTTGAAATAATACACATCTATAACCTGTTTGAAATGATACACATCTACAGTTGCAAACTTCCCAGAGGTGCTATCCAGCACTTTGATTTTTCCAGGAGTTACGCCTTTGAGCTTATTTGCCCAATATACTACTGCAACCTTTTGTCATCGCAACTCCTCTCAAACCACACAACAGAATTTCATGAAACCTTTTCAGATAATAAGGACATACTATGTAGGCGTGCATATCGACAGGAAATTACGATTCAATTTTTTTTCCAGGAGTTACGCCTTTGAACTTATTTACTTTAATGTACTACTGCAACAGTTTGTCATCGCAACTTCAGTTTTTCCTTTGATTTTAGAACAAAAACATATTTTTTTTCGTTACTAGTCCACTTTGATTTTACAATTCTATCTTTCTTGAACTCCGACAATATAACTTTACAACTGGAAGTGTTGATATTTTGCTCTAACATTTGAAATTTATACAGAAGATATGGATCTTTATAGATATCCACACATTTATTTTGAAGTTCAAATAATTGTCTGCACACTTCACCAGATTTACCAACTACAGATTGTTTAATGTTTCTTGCTTTTGAATCATCTACAAGATTAAAAGCCATGTCTTCAACTTCTTCTCTTGATGCTGCAGTTTCAACTTTATTCATAATAAGTTTAGATGGCACTTCAGATCTTAAGATTAATATAACTAAGAAGTGTGTAAAGTTTTAAGCAATAATCATAAATCGTTTTTGTGATACGGCACGACATGTGAAAAACCCCCTTTTTTTTACAAAAAATCTCAATAACTCTCAAATAAAACTTTGAATCATCACCAAAAAGTATACAGATCTTTGGATTAATATAACTAAGAAGTGTGTAAAATTTTAAGCAATAATCATAAATAGTTTTTGAGATACAGCGCGACATGTGAAAAAAACACACCCCTGTTTTAGTTATAAAGTCCCGTAAATCAAAAAGTTTAAATCCTATTTTCACCAAAAAGTATACAGATCGTTTGACCATCATAAGAAACAACTATGTTAAGTTTCATGAAATTTGGATAAGCGGTTCTCAAGTTATGGTGCGACATGTGGACGCCAGACAGACGGACGCCGGACATTTGTATACCAAAATTTTGATATGCTGCATTTGTCTGCTTTAACATAAATTAAGTTTAAACTGCTTAAAGAGCACCCTCCTAAACAATGCAAAGCTATATCATTATGAAGTAACCATATTATGATGGGGTAAATTAAAAATGTAGATACAACAAATCAGAGTAACACCCTCATGTGTGTATTTAATGCTTACAGAAGGTTAGGTAAAGGCTATAGGAAGAACACAAACTTACCTTTCAGGTCCCATTTTCTTGAAACTTTGTACTTTTCTTCTTCACGGATTCTGTAAATAAAATCATCTTCAAAAATATAAATACCATTCGATGTTCTTTTATCAACATTATTTTTATAAAAGTCATTGCTTTTCTGGTCTTAATAAAAAGTTCACAACTCATCTAAGACTTATTCCTATTTTCTTCTTAATTTTCGTCACAGTTTTTTAAGCTACCGGTAATCTCAAATTTTCAGAATTGATGATTTAATTACAAACTTTACTCTTAATTTAGTTAACTGAGTTTACAAAGATTTAAGTTTTTCTTCAACTTGTAAATTTTGGCACATTTTGAAGGCTCTCATCAATGCAGAGGCATAATTAAGTTTTACTGTTGCCTGTTTGCACTATTTAATTTTTTTTTATTAAAATACAAAGTTACATAAAAATTTATATACTAATTGGTTGAAAGTTAATTGGTAAGCCAGTCGCTTTCCATGTCATATCAGAAATAAATAAAACAAACTAAAGGGAGGTCATTTTAATAGATAATAAACTGCTTCGCTGAGCGCAGCTGGATACGCCCACAGAGGTCCATCCCTGAACAGTTGGGGCAAAAATGGACACAATATTCAAGCTTGATACCAGTCTGAATTTGGATTGTAATTAGATATTTGACATATTATAGGTTTCTGAATAAATGTAGTCAAAGAACTTGAAATTGGTTATATGAATTGAATTTATATTCAATTAAAGATTTCTTGCTGTTGTGCAATACACTGTGCTGTTGCGCAATACTTAGTAAATCTGTTGTCAGACTATAAACAAACAATAACTTCTCAATGTTATATCAGAAATTTATAATAAAATGCTTCGCTGAGCGCAGCCTGATACGACCGCAGAGGTCGAACCCTGAACAGTTGGGGCAAGTTTGGACACAATATTCAAGCTTGATATTGTCTGAATTTGGATTGTGATTAAATTTTTAACATAATATAGGTCTCTGACACAAAATAAATGTGGTCCAAGATCTAAAAAATTTGAAATGGGACATTTGATTTACCTAGAATGGTCTGATATCCAAAATCTAACAACATGGTTAGATTCAGCATATAAAAAACACCAATAATTTAATTTTAGTTGATATCAAACAAAGTTTAATTTTGGACCCTTCAAACCTTAATATGAACTTATTTGAAAACAGGGCCCAAAATAAAAATCTAAATGCACAATAAGATTCAGCATATCATACAGCCGCAATAATTCAGTTTTTGATGAAATCAAACAAAGTTTAATTTTGGACCCTTTTGACCTCAATGTAGACCAATTTAAAAATGGGGCCCAATATCCAAAAAGAAATATACAAGGTTAGAACCCCCAAAAATTAAAGACTTAATTAATCCCATCGAAATTGGTTAAAACATTTGTATTTGTTTTCAATTGAAGATTTGTTGCTATTGCGCAATACTGTGCAATTGAAGATTATTTGCTATTGCGCAATACTGTGCAATTGAAGATTTCTTGCTATTGCGCAATACTGTGCAGTTGAAGATTTCTTGCTATTGCCCAATACTGTGCAATTGAAGATTTCTTGCTATTGCGCAATACTGTGCAATTGAAAATTTCTAATGGAATTTATTAATAATAAAGTTTTTGGCAAATTTTCAATATACATAATTTAAAAGCAGTTTAGGTGAGATAAACAAAAAAGCTTCATCAGCAACATTTTATATTGGCAAATTTTGAATGAAGTTCATTAAACTAAAGCTATTGGCAAATTTCCAATGGAATTTATTAATAATAGAGTTTTTGGCAAATTTCCAATATACATAATTTAAAAACAGTTTAGGTGAGATATTCAAATGAGTTTCAATTACCAACCTTACACTGCCTTTTAAATAATGTTTTGTACTTAAGTAATTGTCCATTAACCTGGAAACCCTTTTCCCCCCTTTTTTGCACCTTATTCCTTAACGGTTTGAGCCATAACTCTTAAAGACAATTCTTACCATCCCTTTGTGGTATTCCAATATCCAAAATCTAAATACATGGTTAGATTCAGCATATCAAAGAACCCCAAAAATTCAATTTTTGATGATATCAAACAAAGTTTAATTTTGGACCCCGATTTGGACCAACTTGAAAACTGGGCCCATAATCAAAAATCTAAATACTGTAAATTCAGAAATTATTGCAATGTGTTTATTATCGCGAAAAATGCGACAGGGTTATAATCACAATAATTTAAACTCGCATTTTGAAATTTTCTATATGAATTAAACAGGATTTTTCTCAATATCGCAAAAATTAAAATCGCATTTTAGTCTAAAATGGCAAAATCGCAATAATAAATGCACGCAATAATTTCTGAATTTACAGTACATGTTTAGATTCAGCATATCAAAGAACCCTAATTATATATATAAGAATTCAATTTTTGTTAAAATCAAACTAAGTTTAATTTTGGACCTCGATTTGGACCAACTTGAAAACTGGGCCCATAATCAAAAATCTAAATACATTAGATTCAGCATATCAAAGAACCCTAAGAATTCAATTTTTGTTAAAATCAAACTAAGTTTAATTTTGGACCCTTTGGACCTTAATGTAGACCAATTTGAAAACGGAACCAAAATTAAGAATCTAAATATACGGTTAGATTCAGCATATCAAAGAACCCCAATCATTCAATTTTGATGAAATCAAACAAAGTTTAATTTTGGACCCTTTGGACCTCAATGTGGACCAATTTAAAACGGGGCCCAAAATCCAAAAACTTAATGCACGGTTAGATTCAGCTAATTGAAGAACCCCAAGAATTCAAGAATAAAACCCCATTGAAATTGGTCAAGAAATAAGCAATTTATCGAAGTATCTTCTTTGCACAATACTGTGCAATTGAATATTTCTTGCTATTGCGCAATACTGTACAATTGACAATTTTTGCTATTAGCGCAATATTGTGCTATTGGATATTTCTTGCTATTGCGCAATACTGTGCAATTGAAGATTTCTTGCTATTAGCAACACTGTGCAATTGAAGATTTCTTGCTATTGCGCAATACTGTGCAATTGAAAATTTCTTGCTATTGCACAATACTTATTATATAATAATTTACACATCCTGTTTGGTGTGTATCTCCTACCATATCATTATTATTTGCTTTTAAATATAAATCAGAAATAACCAACTTAAAGTGGAAAATTTTAAAAGAAAAAAAAAAGGAAAAAAAAATAATCCCCCCTACAAAATTTTTGAACCCCCTTATGATTCATCACCCCCAAACTCAATCCCAGCCTTCTCTTAGAGATCCATACACTTGAACACAAGTTATTGTCTGGAAACTAGAAAAATGTGTTTTTTGGCCCCAAATTCCTAAACGTTTAGGGCAATTACCCCCAAACTCAAACCCAGCTTTCCCTTTGTGATATGGAACCTTGTAGTACAATTTCAGAAAGATCCATACACTTACACACAAGTTATTGTCCTGAAACTAGAAAAATGCTTGTTTTTTGCCTCTTTTGGCCCCTAATTCCTAAGATATTGAGGCAGTTACCAACAAAATCAATCCCAGCCTTCCCTTTGTGGTATGGTACCTTGCAGTACAATTTCAGAGATCCATACACTTGAACACAAGTTATTGTCTGGAAACTAGAAAATGCTTTTTTGCCCCTTTTGGCCCCAATTCCTAAACGTTTCAGGCAATTACCCCAAACTCAATTCCAGCTTTCCCTTTGTGATATGGAACCTTGTAGTACAATTTCAGAAATATCCAAACACTTACACACAAGTTATTGTCATGAAACTAGAAAATGCTTGTTTTTGCCCCTTTTTGGCCCCTAATTCCTAAAATTTTTAGGCAATTACCCCAAAATCAATTCCAGCCTTCCTTTGTGATATGGAACCTTGTGGTACAATGTCAGAGAGATCCATACACTTACACACAAGTTATTGTCTGGAAGTTACAAAAAGGCTTTTTTTTTGGCCCCTTTTTGGCCCCTAATTCCTTAACTGTTGGTACCTAACCCCCAAAATCAATCCCAACCTTCCTTTTGTGGTATTGAACCTTATGGTAAAATTTCATAGAGATCCATTCATTAAACTAAAGTTAGATTGCGAAAACCAATGTGTCTTCGGACGACGACGCCAACGTCATACCAATATACGACCGCAAAATTTTTTTGCGGTCATATAAAAACTAAGTACATGTTTAGATTCAGCATATCAAAGAACCCCAAGAATTCAATTGTTATTAAAATCAAACTAAGTTTAATTTTGGACCCTTTGGACCTTAATGTAGACCAATTTGAAAACGGGACCAAAAATTAAGAATCTAAATACACTGTTAGATTCAGCATATCAGAAAATAGTTAATAATAGTTCAATGATGAAATCAAACAAAGTTTAATTTTGGAACCTTTTGGCCCCTAATTCCTAAACTGTTGGGACCAAAACTCCCAAAATCAATCCCAACCTTCCTTTTGTATACACTTGCTGTATGTTCTATGGCTCCTCTTCCATTAAGTTTCGGTACTTTATAAAATTATTTTATTTTTATTTTAAGGATGAAAGGTCTTTTGTATATATACAAACTAAGGGATGCTGAATTGTACATAACTATTGCATCTCTTTACTTTTATTTAATTAGTTTGGACAGAAGGACATAAATCCTTCATTTGAAACAATTAAACTTGTTATTTAAAATTTTGTCTGAAGAAATCTGTCACTAAAACCAATAAATCTATATATCCTAAAGTTAGATAGTTCACACAATAAATTTCTGACCTTTAAAATTTGGTAAATCTGGCTAATCATCTAGAATTATTCAATTAACAACATGTTTTATCTAAAGAAAAGTAGAAAAGAAGAATCACAAACAAATAGGAAGTAAAGTATAAATATATATATTATATATATATATATATATTTAATATAACTATGTACAATAAAACAAATCAATGTTTTTTGCACATAACTATAGTTTAAGGTCTGAATGCAAAATGCACATAACAAATATGACACTGAGATGATCTAGAATCATAAGAAGATAAAAATCATAGCAATCTTTGGACACTTTTTAATTACTTGAATTACAAAAAAAAAAATCTGTTCAAATACGATCACTATTTTTATTATCCACTTAATTCAGGGAAATTTTAAGAAATCATGTAATTTGAATTTTCTTCCTGAAAAGTTCCCTTTCATACACTTGCTTTGCATGATTTTTCTAGAGCACTGGCCTAGGTGGTTAACAATTTTAACTTTTTATTAATTCTAAAATAAGTGATCTTTTTGGTTTTGATATTTAATATTTATTTTCTGATATATTGACCAGTAATAAATCACTGAAATATAAAAAAGAAGATGTGGTATGATTGCAAATGAGAAAACTCTCCACAAGAGACCAAATGACACAGAAATTAACAACTATAGGTCACCGTATGGCCTTCAACAATGAGCAAAACACATACCGTATAGTCAGCTATAAAAGGACCCGAAATGACAAATGTAAAACAATTAAAACCAGAAAACTAACGACCTAATTTATGTACATAAAATGAACGAAAAACATATATGTAACACATAAACAAATGAAAACCACTGAATTACAGGCTCCTGACTTGGGACAGGCACATATACATACAGAATGTGGCGGGGTTAAACATTTGCAACCAGCAAAATATACACACTCGCAAAGGAAATCACGACAAGTAATAGAGCTTTGTATAATTTAAAAAATTAAAATATTTTTAAATTCATAATTTATTTTAAGTTTCTTTGTTTTCAAAACATTTTCTTCTTCTGCCCAATGCATTAAATTAGAAACTAAACCCCTTATTAATCTACGATTGTTTACATTATTTTTACTGTGTTATGTAACAATTATTATTTGAAATTACATTTGATAATTATTGATCCTACAAAATTTACTAATACTATAAAGTTTTCAAGAAAGGACTTATTATCTTTAAGAACAATGTTTAGTGTAAACATATTTTATTAAAGAAATCTTTATGTATAGCTACAAGAGGTAAAGACATAAATACGAAATATACAAGTGATTCAATAATTGGGATTAGTGTAGGAACGGTGTTTTCCACCATTATGTAGGAGTGGGCTTTACTCCTATAAGAAGTGTTTGAGATACAGGGGTATTGTCTTGGTTCACTAGCTCACATATAAAAGGTACTCCATTTTATAACTAATTGTTTATTAAACATTAAACAGGCATCCATAATAGTACATATGATAAAGGTTTACAATAATCATGATAATACATATAATTCCAGAAATAGATGTTTCTATGACAAATACAATTCTCAAAGTGACTTCAAACTATCAGACTCAACTGTATAATTAAATTAACTGACCCTTTAGCCTATTACTTAATATTCTAAATTTATCTTATGCATAAAACCTCTGACCTTTTAATTACCAAATAGAAATGCTGAATTAGACAGAACATATTTATCTAAGAATCTTTAATGTCTCAAGTAGTGGTCAATAACATGTGAAATAAACAATTAATTACAATTAATTATTTTTCTGAACTACTTCTACTAAAGACACTAAAATCAACACCTGTTGTTTACTAATAAAACTAAGCATGCAAATTCTTTTATCTTCAACATGAAATAATCGAAATACTGAAAATTGTTTAACATGTAACTTTTCAATTGTAATGTAAATTTACTCTACTATATTAGGAAACAAGAGCAGTCCTCTTAAATAAATCCGTCTCTCTAAATTCAAAAATAAAATTACGAAACTATGTTTACATGCTGAATAGCAAACGAATATGTACGTAACAAAATACAGTCAATGAATACAATAATATAAAGAAAGTTCATTATAAGTTGTTACAAGGATTTGTATATTAAATACTATACAAATCCTTGGTTGTTATATATATATAAAAAAATATAGCAAAGGAAGGGGGTGAAGGGTGTTTAGAAAAATGATTGTCATTAAAGAAAAGGATAATATTTCTTGAATTTTTTATATGCACGTTTACGGGACGTATTATGGTATACCATTGACCGTCTGTCTGTCCGTCGTCAACATGTCGGACATTAACTCAAAAAAGCTTTAACCAATATGCATGAAACTTTAGTGAATTGTTTATATCTATTGACATGAGCTCCCTTTCGTTTTTTATAAATTTCAGATTTACCGTTTCCGAGTTTTGGGGTTTTATTCATTAAAAAAGGGGGATTTTTCAGTTTTCCGACAATAACTCAAGAATGCTTTCACCAACTTGCAAGAAATTTTGGTGAATTGTTTATATCTATTGACATTAGCTCCATTTTGGATTTTTATAAATTTTAGATTTAACGTTTCCAAGTTACAGGGTTTTATTCATAAAAAAAGGGGGTTTTTCCAGTTTTCAGACAATAACTAAAAAATGCTTTCAGCAGTTCTCATGAAACTTTGGTGAATTATTTATAGCTATTGATGTAATCTCCCTATTGATTTTCATAAATTTCAAATATGACATTGAGAAGAAGTTGAACTTTATTTGTTTATAGTCTGACAACAGATTTACTAAGTATTGCGCAACAGCACAGTGTATTGCACAACAGCAAGAAATCTTTAATTGAATATAAATTCAATTCATATAACCAATTTTAAGTTCTTTGACTACATTTATTCAGAAACCTAGAATATGTCAAATATTTAATTACAATCCAAATTCAGACCTGTATCAAGCTTGAATATTGTGTCCATATTTGCCCCAACTGTTCAGGGTTGGACCTCTGCGGGAGTATCCAGCTGCGCTCAGCAAAGCAGTTTATTGCAACTTCCAGACATAACTTGTGTGTTATTGTATGGATCTCTCTGACATTGTACCACAAGGTTCCACATCACAAAGGGAATGCTGGGATTGATTTTGGGGGTAATTGCCTCCAAATTTTAGGAATTAGGGGCCAAAAAAGGGGCAAAAAACAAGCATTTTTCTAGTTTCATGACAATAACTTGTGTGTAAGTGTATGGATCTTTCTGAAATTGTACTACAATGTTCCATATCACAAAGGGAAAGCTGGAATTGAGTTTGGGGGTAATTGCATAAAACGTTTAGGAATAAGGGGCTAAAAAAGGGCCAAAAAACACATTTTTCTAGTTTCCAGACAATAACTTGTGTTTAAGTGTATGGATCTCTCTGAAATTGTACTGCAAGGTACCATACCACAAAGGGAAGGCTGGGATTGATTTTGTGGGTAACTGCCTCAAAATTTTAGGAATTGGGGGCCAAAAAGGGGCAAAAAAACAAGCATTTTTCTAGTTTCAGGACAATGACTTGTGTGTAAGTGTATGGATCTTTATGAAATAATACTACAAGGTTCCATATCACAAAGGGAAAGCTGGGTTTGAGTTTGTGGGTAATTGCCCTAAACGTTTAGGAATTTGGGGCCAAAAGGGCTAAAAACAAGCATTTTCTAGTTTCCAGACAATAACTTGTGTTCAAGTGTATGGATCTCTGAAATTGTACTGCAAGGTACCATACCACAAAGGGGAGGCTGGGTTTGAGTTTGGGGATGATGAATCATAAGGGGGTTCAAAAAATTTGAGGGGGGATTTTTTTTTCATTTTTTTTCTTTAAAATTTTCCATTTTAAATTGGTTATTTCTGATTTATATATAAAAGCAAATAATAATGATATTGTTTGAATAGGTAAATTAAAAATTTTTAAGTTCTTAGACCACATTCATTCTGTGTCAGAAACCTATGCTGTGTCAAATATTTAATCACAATCCAAATTCAGTGCTGTATCAAGCTTGAATGTTGTGTATTCCAGCAGCGCCTGCATACGGAGTATATATCTCCCAATTGATATGATATTCCCGGGCTTGTGTTTCCTATCATGATTTCCTTGATAGAGGATTGCTGCTCACAAGGAAGCTATTAAACCAAGAGTTCCAAATGGTGAAGTTGAAGTCATCCCTTCGTAAATTTTACGGACGCCATCACGAGTTGGTTGACCGTTATGGAATTACCTTTTCACAGATGATATCGGATATGTTCCTTATGTCGTAACTACAATACCCTCCCTTTTCACGAATGTGACTTACCGAATTAGACTATTTACCGGATTTGTAATAACATAAGCAACACGACGGGTGCCACATGTGGAGCAGGATCTGCTAACCCTTCCGGAGCACCTGAGATCACCTCCAGTTTTTGGTGGGGTTCGTGTTGCTTAGTCTTTGGTTTTCTATGTTGTGTCGTCTGTACTATTGTTTGTCTGTTTGTCTTTTTATTTTTGGCCATGGTGTTGTCAGTTTGTTTTCGATCTATGAGTTTGACTGTCCCTCTGGTATCTTTCGTCCCTCTTTTGTGTCCATACTTGCCCAAACTGTTCAGGGTTCGACCTGTGCGGTCGTATCAAGCTGCGCCCAGCGAAGCATTTTATTTACAAGAATGCAGCTACTTTTTTGTCGAGTCTTCGACTTTTGTCGAAAAAACCAGACATAGCGATCCTACATTCCGTCGGCGGCGTCGTCGGCGGTGGCGTCCACAAATATTCACTCTGTGGTTAAAGTTTTTGAAATTTTAATAACTTTCTTAAACTATCCTGGATTTCTACCAAACTTTGACAGAAGCTTGTTTATGATTAAAAGCTAGTATCTAGAAGGAAATTTTGTTAAAATTTTGTTCCATTTTTTCCGTATTTTACTTATAAATCGACTTAGTTTTTCTTCCAGTTAACATTACATACAGTCTGCAGTTTTTAAAACATTTATTAGATTCATAAACTATCCTGGATTTTTACCAAACTTGGACAGAAGCTACTTACAATCAAAAGATAGTATAGAGAGGAATATTTTTATTTTATTTTCCCTCATTTTTGTTGAGCCTGCGATTAACAGCAAAAGTAGGCGAGACACTGGGTTCCGCGGAACCTTTACGAATTTTTTTTGTTTCTTATCTTCTTTATCTTGCCATATTGAGGACAGAATTTCTTAAGACCTTTTACAATTTATCTAATTAGAATGCCAGTTTTAGGTTAGAAGCCTCAATAATTTGTAACAATTAGACATAATAATAATCCATCATTGACTGTCACATTTCCTACAATGTCATTCTGCTTAGAATGAACTATTACACTTTACTCACCTAGGAAGGATCTTTATAAATTAGGTATAACAGTTATTAATCAGTGACAATCTCTCTTCCCATACAGTCAGGGGTACTACTTGTACAAGTAAACTTTATTAACTTGAAGAAGTAAATAAAATATACTTATATAAGTTAATTATAATGTTTGATTAATCTCCCCTTAATTTTCTCAAAAATTTACTTGTATAAGTAATTTTTTACAATCCCACAAAATTCTCAAGTTTTGAGATGTCAAAACATGCCTTTAACAATTTTTCTCAGGTTAGCTCATAATTTTTTATTAGAGTTCAATGTTTCATCTCATTAATTCAACAAAGAAACTGATTGCGCAAAGATCTTAAGTATTTGCTCAAGGCCTTTAAAAATTGCCCCTTGGGGGTTTGTAAATGAGCAGTGTTCTGAAGATAACAGACAAATGAGATTTTCATTGTCCATGAAATTACACTTAAATGATTAGTAAAGACATCTGCAAAGGACAGACAATCAAAAATTCTATTAGAACAAAGAAGTCCTAAGAATTCAAGAAAAGAAGATAGGACTTTTTTACTTGTATAAGTAAAAAAATATGAATGTCTAAGGGACATAACTAAGCCCAATTTTTTTTTACCTGTACAAGTAAATAAAATACACTTGTATAAGTATCCTACAAATTTACTTATATAAGTATATTAATATTTACTTCTTTAAGTAAATAAAAATTGCTTGTACAAGTAGTACCCCTGACTGCCATAGCAATCATACAACATGTCAAAACTTGGATTCATTGACAGCAGCAATATGATTTAGCAGACACATCTTACAAACTTGCATACTTATATTTATGGTAATAATAATCTAATGAGACTGAAATATGAAATTCAATAAAACTGGCTGGACGATTATATGACAATGTTATAGTTAATTGGACTTGTCATCCAATAGTTAGTAGTGCTGTAACAATGTTAATTATATTTCCTTATTGGAACATCCTCAGAGGAGACTAAAATGCCAGTTCCCATTATAGAAAATGTCATTCATGTAATTGGTTGCCACATGATAGAAATCATGTAGAACACAAATTTGTCAGTTAAAACTATTAACAAAAGTAATTTCATCAAGCAAAATATCTATAGAATCCATTTTATTACAAAGAAAGGTACAATATGTGCACTTTTTGTCTAGCCTCGAAAAAACTAGACATATGCGTGCTTTTTCCAGCTGCAGTGTCAACAATGTACAAGTTTGTGATAAGTTCAATTTTTGGTGAACAACTGGTGGTTGGTGAATCATATTTGGTATGTAGTTATATTAGTGTTGGCAAATCTCATTTGCATGGATATTCTTTGGCCGTACCCCTTAGTCATACTCTATTGACTTTGAAACTATTGCTTAGTTTAAATGCACTAGTTTGTGATAAGGTCTGTGTAAGGGGAACCACTAGAGTCGATCCGGGTAATTTCGTACAGGCGGGTAATTACCGTACATATTACATTTCGCTTGTTTTTCTGATAAAATTGAGAAATAAAGTGTGTTTTAATATTATTTACTGATAATAAGATATGTATAACCTTGTATGTTCACATTTTACAATTTTCTATCATAGAATATGTACACATTTGCCGTTTGTCGGAAAGTTTTGTTCGGGCGCTTTGAGAAGATGATCTCGTCCAAAAGTCACCAGATTTGTGTAAATTTTAAGTTTGGTTAATTTAATGTAAGAACTTTCTATTTTAATCGAAATTTAGAAAACTGATGGAAATTGAATGCCAGAAATAGTTTTGAATTGACAGATACTTTCCGTGTAGTATAAGTGCAATAATTTCCAATAAACGGACTGGAAGTGGGTGTACGGTATTACCCTACAGGATATTTTAAATACAAATGGAAGGAGCCTAATATCGTACAAGTCAGCTCTTAAATATGTTAATGTTCATTAAGTGATATAAATTTTGACTAAGCTTTGCTTATATCAATGATTTTTGTTAAATAATGAAATTTATTGCAAAATAAAATAAACAGAAAAAAAAAAAAAATGCATAAAACAACATCAATTCGATATGAGAAGAAAGAGGTCAAAATATGTCACAAGTTAATTTTAATTCTATGAACCACCAGTCCGCTGCCAATTGATTAATAGAGATAGACGTTGACGTGTTTGCAAACTATTCCTCCCTAATTGCAAGGGTCCTCTGTTACCCAGTGGTCTAAGTAGTCAGTCATCTCATATATCGCTAGCCAGTCAACACTAAGGTTGTGACTTCAAACTCCGCACATGCTTGGTAGGTGTGTTCGAATATTAGTTGACAAGGATTGTCAGTTTTCCTCCGAACAATAAAACATAAGAAACCCTACCACAAAAGTTGGCAAACAGCTATGAAAGATGTAAAATATAGACGTTATTAAGAAAATGTTCCACTAAATGCTGCTGGAACAATTGAAGATGATGCTTTAATTCAGGAAGACCAACCGACTTAGAATTAGTAAAACTGCTGCAGCCTCTCAGCTTACAATGCGGACTTGATTGTAAAGACCGGTTTGCTCAGAGTTAGAATTCTTTCTGAATAGATTGACATGTATTTCTTCGGGCTGAACTAGAACGATAAAACCGTGAAGGTATCTGTCTATATAATACAAATCAGGGTCTATATTCATATCACTTATCAAACTTATGTCATGCATATCACATATACCGTCAAGTTCTCGTCCTGATGTCCATGTATTATTTGCAACTAAACGTTACTGTGTGTGTGTGTGTAACGTTACTGTCTGAAACACAAGTCCGTCATAATCATATCTAAATTCATACTAATAATTTATTGAAGCTTTAATACAAACACAAATCTTAGGACACTTGCTTTTTGGTCCTTCTTTTGCAATTTTAGCATCTATACTCAATTTTGCCAATATATAATCAAAATAGCAGTTAATTGAGATATCTTTTGACTGTTTATTATGTTATATTCTGTGATCAAATATACTGCCAGAATCTACATCGACATGAAGCTGTGATACTGTGAATTTAGGTAAAGCTTGAAAGACTTGAAAATGATCCTGGTAATAAATTTACTAGTCCAAGTTATTTTCAAATAGCAATCCTATTTTGAATTTAATCAATGTACGGAATTACACATCAAGGTGTACGGAAATACACGACATCCGTACGATATTGGCCACAGTGACTTTTCTGTGTGATAAGCTCATTCTCGGTATTTTACGTTGAATGGCAAGGAAAAAGTCAAACATTAATACTATCTACGAATGATCTAGTTACCGGTTTCCTTCTAAAATATTGAAGTATCAAACAGGGAACCAAATGGCATTCATTTCGGACGAAAAGTGTACGGAATTACCCAGACCAACTCTAGTGGTAGATTCAATATTTGGTATGCAGATGTATTTGCATTGGCACATCTCATTTCCATGGAGATTATTTGGCTCCGCCCTCTCAATCATGGTGTTTTGACTTTAAATGTTTTGTATAGTTTACATGTTAAAATTTTTGATTAGATCAGTTTAAGATGAATCACTAATGTTAAATCAATGATATTTGGTATGCAGTTGTATTAGCATTTGCAAGTCTGATTTCCATGCAGATTATTTGGCCATGCCCCCTCATCATGGTTCATTGATTGTGAAACTTTTGCATAGTTTACAAGTTTAAGTTTTAGCTTGAGTTTAGGTTTAGTTTTATGGGAACCAATTATGTTAAGTTAATGGTACTTGGTATCCATTCTCAATTCTAGTTTAATAAGCATTGGCATTTCTCATTTTCAATGAAGGTTATTATACCCCACTTTAAAAAGTGGGGGTATACTTTTTTACCTCTGTCTGTCTGTCCATCTGTCCCATGAATATATTTCGTCGCATCTTTCTCAGGAACTACATCATAAGGATTTCTGAAATTTGGTTTCTGGGTTTATATTAGTTAGCTATACTGTGTAATGTAATTTCAGATTCATCACTCAACATCTTCCTGTTTACAGAACACTTGCATCATTTTACACATGAGTAGCCAAGTTGAAAGTTTTCGTCACAAATGCATATTTGGGCGGGGGTATCATCAGTGAGCAGTAGCTCGCAGTTTCACTTGTTTGGCCTTGTTCTTTCAGTCATGATTCGCTGACCTTAAATGTTTTCCATGTTCAAATATTTCCATTGAAATTTCAACATTTGCATTATACTATCAATATTACGAAAAGGTCAAACATATTTCTGTGTCAACAGTTTATTTACCGGCTTAAGGTTTATAAATTCTGAAAACTGTTATAGTAGTGTTGAGCAACAATGATGGAAAAAAAAGTTGGGTTTTTATACGCCCGTTTACGGGACGTATTATGGTATACCGTTGACCGTCTGTCCATCCGTCTGTCCGTCCGTCCGTTGTCAACATGTCGGACATTAACTCAAAAATGCTTTAACCAATATGCATGAAACTTTGGTGAATTGTTTATATCTGTTGACGTGAGCTCCCATTCGTTTTCTATAAATTTCGGATTTACCGTTTCCGAGTTTTGGAGTTTTATTCATTAAAAAAGGGGGGATTTTCCAGTTTTCGGACAATAACTCAAAAACAATTTCACCGATTTGCAAGAAACTTTAGTGAATTGTTTAATTCTATCGACATGAGCTCCCTTTTGATTTTTATAAATTTTAGACCATACGTTTCCAATTTATGGCATTTTATTCATCACAAAAAGGGGGATTTTCCGGTTTTCAGACAATAACTAAAAAAAAAAGCATTTTTTATGAAACTTTGGTAAATTGTTTATATCTATTGTTGTAAGCTCCCTTTTGATTTTTATAAATGTTAGATTTTACGTTTCAGAGTTATAAGATTTTATTCATAAAAAAGGGGTGATTTTCAAGTTTTTGGACAATATCCTTTAAGTGCTTAGAGCAGTTTTCATTAAACTTTGATGACTGATTTATATCTATTAAGATAACCTCCCTTTAGTTTTTTATAAATTTCTGATATAACATTGAGAAGTTATTGAACTTTATTTGTTTATAGTCTTGACAACAGATTTACTAAGTATTGTGCAACAGCACAGTGTATTGCACAACAGCAAGAAATCTTAAATTCATATAACCAATTTCAAGTTCTTTGACTACATTTATTCAGAAACCTAGAATATGTCAAATATTTAATTACAATCCAAATTCAGACCTGTATCAAGCTTGAATATTGTGTCCATTTTTGCCCCAACTGTTCAGGGTTGGACCTCGGTGGGCGTATCCAGCTACGCTCAGCGAAGCAGTTTATTGCCCATGATGAAATGCATGAAGAACAATGTTTAATGTCATTGTAATAGAAAAACAAATCAATAACCTTCTATTACTGTCATTGTAATAGAAAAACAAATCAATAACCTTCTATTACTGTCATTGTAATAGAAAAACAAATCAATAACCTTCTATTACTGTTAAGAAAACAATACTTTAAAAAAAATCTTTTATGCATAAAATTTATTACAATCGAATGTACATTTAGTAATTGAACTGGTGGTTCATTTTGAGTACATAAATTGAATAAGGAAAATTTCATTAGTTGAGTTTACATTGTTCAGGATGTTGTTAGCCAATCACAATGTTTTTGTGTATTCTTTTGAAAATATTATCCAGAATGGATTTATGCTCAAAGGGTGAATTCAAAATTGCATTTAGGAAATAAGTGCAAAACTCTTTATAGCCTATTTTCATGACAAATAAATGAATATTTTTTGTAGGAAGATCATGAGTCATACAAGAAGACATTGGAAGAACTTGGACTGCTGCAGAAAAAATGTCTGAATGGGGTGGCACATCAAAGATATAGACTTAAAAAGATACTTGAATCTCTTAAAAGGTAAAATTGTTTTAATGGCATGTCACTGGGTATGTGAATGAATAACAGGATGTAGCAATATGACAGAACAATCACACAGTGAACACATACATTTGTACATTTTGTAAATCTCTGTATATACTAATCACCATACATTTCATCATGGGCAAAAAATGAAAGGTAAATGAATGTGTTTAGGGTGTCCCGACAAACCTTAATTTCATACATTTTTATTGTCTCACCTTGACGGAGTCAAAAAGCGAGACACAGGTATGCTGTTTCCGGCGGCGGCGTCAACAATGTATTAGTTTGTGATTAGGTCTAGTTCATGGTGAACCACTAGTGGTAGGTCAATGATATTTGGTATGCAGTTGTATTAGCATTGGCATATCTCATTACCATGGAGATTATTTGGCCCCGCCCCCTCAGTCAAGGTCTATTGACTTTGAAACTTTGCTTAGTTTACATGTATTAGTTTGTGATTAGGTCAGTTTATGGGCAACCACTAGTGGTATGTCAATGATATTTGGTTTGCAGTTGTACATGTATAAGCATTGGCATATCTCATTTCCATGGAGATTATTTGGCCCAGCTCCCTTATTCATGGTCTATCAACTTTGAAACTTTTGCTTAGTTTTCATATATTAATTTGTGATTAGGTCAGTTTAAGGGGAACCGTTAGTGTTAGGTCAATGATAATTGGTATGCAGTTGTATAGATCTGATTCTTTACTTCCTCCCAATCAGGGGCTCTTTCTATATATATATATATATATATATATATATGTAGATAAACAAGTCTAAATTGAAAACAACTTTCAAACCTATGATTGTGTTGGATAAAACCGCAATTTTTGTATGTGTGCATGCAAAACAAATTTCTTGGTAAGGGGTCTAAATACAGCACAAACAACATTTTCCAAAAGACCAAAAAAGTGAAAAAGTATATTGTAACAAAACGCATATGACTAGCAGGTCGAACAACAGATGTTCTTAAACCCTGCTGACTGCCATATATATATAGAGAGTGTAATTTATATGTAAAATTCTGGGTACTGTAACATTGTACATACCAGAGTTTTGAATATAGTACTAATACTAATACTTTGTTACCTTTATTGATCTAGGGCTGATAAGTCAGACGATCCACAAGTAAGAGCAACAGGGAAAGAACTTAACCAGAAGGTACTAGGTCGCAAAAACTCTCTCAGAGATATGGAAGATGTACTACCTCACAAAAATGGGTAAGATACTATACATGTATATTTGACTATCTACTTTACATACTGTAATTAATAGAACACACAAAAACAACAGGATTTGTACCCTGAAGTTCCCTGACTTTTCATGTTTATTTTATTGCATTTAATGATTGAATAATATTTTCATATTAAGCTTTTGTGTGATTTATCTTCTAAAATCCTGCATCCATGAAGTCTAACCAAATGTCCTACAGTCCAATTATAAAATGATTCATTAAAATATTTCCCGATATCTATATCATTGTGCTAAGTTCAGAAAATCCTGTATCACAGCTTTGTGAAGTTGACAAGATTTCAACCCACAATATCAGCAAAGTCATTATCTTTTGACCCTGCCAATTTTTTTCATTATTTAGATGTTTGAAAGATATAAGCCAGTTTACATAGTACGAATCATTTTGTCTGTTTGCAAGCAATCACCGAAACCCATACTTTGACTCACTTCCTATTTTATGATGTTTATCATTTATGAAGATAACTTGATCATTTTACTTATATTGGATTTCTTCTGTCTCATTTAATGTGTGCTAAGGTTTGGAACTATATTTTTCAGAATTTACTTGAGTATTATTCTTGGACAAGTGAGTGTGTCACTACTCAACAAAGCAGACAAGTAAGTAGAATAGTATTATACACAGTATATCTCATGGCTGTAAATGAAGGTAGACTGTAACCAAGGAACATATCATTATTGTAATTAAATAAGAAACAATTAGATATTTATGATGTGTACTTAGTTTTCATAAGATAAAATTTCAACTAAAACTTAAATATCTTCATTTATACACATATGCAGAACTTAATGATGATAAAATTGTTATAAGTTACAATGTACTAAGATGTAGTGCAGCAACAGCAACTGCTTGAAAAAGAATTTTTTTTTTTTGTTATGTGAATTTCTCACTTATTATGAAAATAGGATAACTATATATGGTATATGGATTCCTTGCAACGTCTACATGTCCATCTGTGAGGTTTACCTGACCTCAACCTCATTTCATTGATCAGTGATCAAGGTTAAAGTTACTTGATTAGGTCTGTTTCTCAGATACTAAAGCAGTAAGTCAACCTTATATGGTGTATATCTATAGAATGATTGTAAGCTGGCAAGTTTCCTCTGACCTTGACCTTCTTTCATGGTTTATTGGTCAGTGTTAAGTTTTTGTGTTTTGGTCTGTTTTTCAAGTACTACATTTGTATACGCAAAAGGTCAACTATATTTGGTTTATGGAATGATTGTTAGGTGTACATGTCTGTCTGGCAGGTATAATCTGACCTTGACCTCATTTTTATGGTTCATTGTTCAATGTTAAGTTTTTGTGTTTTGGTCTGTTTTTCAATTACCATAAGCTACATGTATATTTGGTGTATGGAATAATTGTAAGTTGTGCATGTCTGTCTGACAGGATTTATCTGACCTTGACCTTATTGTCATGGATCTTTAAAAATGTTAAGTTTATGAGATACTTGTAGTAAAGCCTTTATCTTTAAGACTTTCAGCATAAAACCAATGGTCAGCAAAGCAGGCAAGACATTTCAGTGTGTGCACTCTTGTCTGTAGTTATCTTTACTAAATAATACCAAATAAAAAAAATTCCAAGTTCTTTTTATCTGATATCGATGATACAAAGTATTTATTTATTTCAGGTATATCTACAAGCATGAATATGAGAAGTTCAAAGTGACTGTCAGTTATATTACACTGGCTCTTTCTATTTTACTTTTCTTCAACCCTGGATACAGGTATTTATATGTGTATACTAAGGTATTTATATGTGTATACTAAGGTATTTATATGTGTATACTAAGGTATTTATATGTGTATACTTAGGTAAAAGGACGTGACTTTTTACCAAATTATTACTTTACATTTGCAGGGATTATGTCAAGGGTTATTAGAAAGCTTCACAGAAACTATTTAGTTGAAATTTAATTTTGGACACTGTTTCCCAAAGTATGGAGGGAAAACTGCATAAAAATCAGCCTTTTATAATTATATCATTCATAACATTGCAAAACCTGGAGGGGGATGTAAGACACACAGTTTGTCAGTCTGTCCATGTGCCTTGAAAGTGCAACTCTGTCTGAACAGTTAGACAGATGTTAATGAAATTTACACAACTGTAGAACACAACCAGAGAATATGCACACAGGAATATAATCCTAAACTTGTTAAAGGGAGATAATTGAATATACATTCTTCAATAATCTTACAGTACTGAATTGCAGTATGGGGGTATCCTTTTCTGATTTCACTCATGTATTAAATAGGAGATAGATGTAAAGGAATGAAACTGAATAATGTCATGGGAAATATAATTAAAATAGAATTTTTTAGATCTATAGAATTACATAAAAAGTCAGAAAAAATGTAATTACACATGTTACATGCATCAAGTGTTTGATTCCACAATTTATACTTAATGTTTAAGGTGGATGGACGCAGTATTACATTTCCTTTTGGTGTGGTATTATTGTACATTGACTATTCGAGAAAACATACTGAGAATAAATGGTTCCAGGTAAAGTTCATATATTTAGAAATAATTTATCTTAGATATGAGGATTTTATTTTTTGAATTAAGCCTTTGGTTATTTTCAGTGAACTATTTTAATAAAAAACTAGACTAAACCATGCATAATTTGAAATAGGCTATGTAAAATGAATTTTCTGATTCTTAGATACAACCGTATTAGTAAAAGTCCAAAATTCAATATAACTGCATACACACTTGTAGTAACATTGGTTGATTTTCACATATCTTTAGATTAATAGTTGATCTGTTCCCTCCCTAGTTTGCAATTGTCTGAGCAAACTTCAAAATTCCTTAAACTTCAATATGCATCAGTCATCAAGACGAAATCATAAGAGGTGGACATATCTTTAAAGTAATCATTGTGAGTGACAACATTAAACCCTTCAACAGATATTTCAAAATCTAATTTTGAGAGAGAGAGATGCACAGACTCTGATAGCTGTCTTAGTACAAATATGCATGAACACAAACAAGACAACAGTCAAAAACTTATAACCCAATAAAATTAGTTAATGCTAAGAATAAGTATGTTAGTATCTGAGAATCAAAAGATTTATTTTACCAGGACTTTTATTGTAGTTTCAAAAATAAGTTATTAGTCAAAACAAATGAATTTTTAAAATAGAATTGGCAACAACAGATTATTAAAATAAACATTTTGAGGTTTTTTACCAGAGACAACAATTCCAAATATTTAGTGGATAAGATAAGCTAATTTTTTTGTGTATATTGTGAATGAAACATTCCTTATTTTTGTTTTCAAATATAAAACTTTTGTTGTTGTTTGTTACAGAATAAAAGGTTGGTGGATAACACATCACTTTATATCTACAGTGTGTGCTGGTATAACTTTAATCTGGTAGGTTTTATATGTCAGGATGTCACAAATGGCCCGTGTGAGCTATTTCCATTACTTGGCATCTTTTGTTATTGTTGTCTTTCATTATTTAATGCTTTTTCAAATACTGGGAATTCATTTTAATTTGTAGACGTCAATTTTCATGGAAAGAAGAATCTTATGTTATTATGTCCCAGTTGCTATTAATTGTTCCAATTTAACCTCATGGGATAACAAGTTAACAACATCAGACCCATTTTTCTTTATTTGTATATCTCCTTTGGTTCAGTCAGATCTTTTTTCTGTCCCTGAGTTTCCAATGTATTAATTAAAACTTGTATATCATTTTTTCAGGCCTGATGGAGCTTCTTACCAGTCCTTCAGATTCCAGTATCTTTCCTTTAGTTTTTACCTAAGTAGGTATATAATAATATTTTATACATTTCAGGCAAGATGGATATTCCTACCAATCCTATAGATTTCAAAATCTTAGTTTTAGTTTGTATCTAAGTATGTATTAAAATCATTCACCTATAACCAATCCTTGTTTACTGTGTAAGCACTCTTATCTGTTATAGCCAACAGCTACATATAACAATTTTCTTTCTATTTCTACCAATTTTTTTCCTCCCTACCATTTTCTTCTTATTTCCACTTATTTTTCCTTCCTAATCATTGCTAGTTTACTTCACCTTGTTGTTGCAACCACCTGACTGTTATAATAATCCACATGTTTATTTATTGATATGAGTGA
This sequence comes from Mytilus coruscus, assembly GCA_017311375.1. NCBI lineage: Eukaryota > Metazoa > Mollusca > Bivalvia > Mytilida > Mytilidae > Mytilus > Mytilus coruscus. Next base: position 9,183,818 of record CM029598.1, read on the forward strand.
TGTAGCGTTTCCTATATTTCCACTGCTTCTTTTTCAGAAGATAGATGAGCTGTATAATCTATATCTGATACACAGATATCTTATGGTCTGACATTCATGTCTGTTGTCCTTGACCTCATTTTGATTGTTCAATGAGTTTTAATATACAGAATGTTTTTTAGCTCACCTGGCCCGAAGGGCCAAGTGAGCTTTCTCATCACTTGGCGTCCGTCGTCGTTAACTTTTACAAAATCTTCTCCTCTGAAACTACTGGGCCAAATTTAACCAAACTTGACCACCATCATCATTAGGGTATCTAGTTTAAAAATTGTGTCCGTGACCTGCCAAACCAACCAAGATGGCTAAAAATAGAACATAGGGGTAAAATGTATATTTTGGCTTATAACTCTGAAACCAAAGCATTTAGAGCAAATCTGACATGGGATAAAATTGTTGATCAAGTCAAGATCTATCTGCCCTGAAATTTTCAGATGAATCGGACAATGGGTTGTTGGGTTGCTGCCCCTGAATTAGTAATTTTAAGGATTTTTTCCGTTTTCGGTTATTATCTTGAAAATTATTATAGATAGAGATAAACTGTGAACAGCAATAATGTTCAGCAAAGTAAGATCTACAAATAAGTCAACATGATCAAAATGGTCAGTTGACCCTTAAGGAGTTATTGCCCTTTAAAGTAATTTTTACCAATTTTTGTAAATTTTGTAATCTTTACAAAATCTTCTCCTCTGAAACTACTGGCCCAAATTCAACCAAACTTAGCCACAATCATTATTAGGGTATTTAGTTTAAAAATGTGTGCGGTGACCCAGCCAACCAACCAAGATGGTTGCCATGGCTAAAAATAGAACATAGGGGTAAAATGTAGATTTTGGCTTGTAACTCTGAAACCAAAGCATTTAAAGCAAATCTTACAGGGATTAACTTGTTTATCAAGTAAATATCTATCTGCCCTCAAATTTTCAGATGAATTGGACAACAGGTTGTTGGGTTGCTGCCCTGAATTGGTAATTTTAAGGAAATTTTGCCGTTTTGGTTATTATCTTGAAAATTATTACAGATAGAGACAGATAGAGATAAACTGTAAACAGCAATAATGTTCAGCAAAGTAAGATCTTCAAATAAGTCAACATGATCAAAATGGTCAGTTGACCCCTTAAGGAGTTATTGCCCTTTAAAGTAATTTTTACCAGTTTTTGTAAATTTTGTAATCTTTACAAAAATCTTCTCTGAAACTACTGGACCAAATTCAACCAAACTTTGCCACAATCATTATTAGGGTACTTAGTTTAAAAATGTGTGTGGTGACCCAGCCAACCAACCAAGATGGCTGCCATGGCTAAAAATAGAACATAGGGTAAAATGTAGATTTTGGCTTGTAACTCTGAAACCAAAGCATTTAAAGCAAATCTTACAGGGATTAACTTGTTTATCAAGTAAATATCTATCTGCCCTCAAATTTTCAGATGAATTAGACAACTGGTTGTTGGGTTGCTGCCCTGAATTGGTATTTTTAAGGAAATTTTGCCGTTTTGGTTATTATCTTGAAAATTATTACAGATAGAGATAAACTGTAAACAGCAATAATGTTCAGCAAAGTAAGATCTTCAAATAAGTCAACATGACCAAAATGGTCAGTTGACCCCTGAAGGAGTTATTGCCCTTTATAGTCAATTTTAACAATTTTCATTAATTTGGTAAATTTTGGTAAGTTTTACAAAATGTTTTCCTTTTGTAATCTTCTTTTCTGAAACTGCAGTAGAAAATCAATATAGAAAACAATCTACTAATGAACTGGCAATAAAAATAATTGATAATTCTATAACATGAAAAAAAACCACATTAATACCTGATGATGGTGTTTCTTTCTTTACATTGAAAATGATGTCACAACTATAATCCCGAACAATAGGTCGAATGTCAGATATGTTTCAGTACTTTGGCTTCATTTTGTGCAGATTCAAGTGCAAATGATGCTTGAATTCCTACACTAATTTATACAGACTTCATCCCCTTTCACAGGTAATGCCTGCCTCATATTATATTTAAAACTTTAATAGAATATCAGAAATTTTGAGAGAAAATTAATCAACCATGCAAGATCTAAAACTTAATTAATATTGTTCAAATTATCAATTAACTATTAAAAAAAAATTCTCATTAAAAAAATATAGTTCTTCATTTTATATTTTATCAGAAGTTTAGGGAAAAAATTGAATTTAATTGTGTCCCTTGTTCTCATTTCCTGGGATAAATCCAATACAAATTAAAGTATTGGTATTGAATTAATATTTAAGAAATATTTCAAACCTTACCATTTTCTTCACAAGAATGAAGACCATATTTTCAGTGTCATGAGTATCAGTCATCATATTTGTTTTACTTTGTTGTTTAAAAGTTGAATACAAAAAGATCAACAAAGCAATTCAAAACCACTTGAATTTTGCAACAACAAATGAGAGTTTTAACGACCTCAGCTGGCTATACAACCATTGCACAATCAACTGAATTTTGCAGAAATCATTAATAGGAAAGATTGCCCTTAAATGATAATTTTTATTACCTTTTGTTTTTTTTTTTGGGGTGCAACAACAAAACTTCACAACAAACTTTCTCATCACTTAGCATTTCTCGTTAGATAAATTTTACAAAATTCTCCCTGAAACTACTGTCAAATTAAACCAAACTTGGTTTAAATCACCACTAGGATATCCAGGGACCACTGTGTATGATGACCCTGCCTGCCAACATGGCACACATGGCTGAAATAAAACATAGGTTTCAAACGCACTTTTAGTCTTATATCTCTGAAACTAAACGACAGTACAACAGTTGCATTTATCATGCATCAATTGTAAATAAAAATATCAGGTGAGCGACACAGGGTCCTTGGAGCCTCTAGTTTTATCTGGTTATTATGAGTGAAATGACAATATATTGTATATATATTTTCATTTCATCTTATCAGACACGGTTTTCTGCCATTGACCTAATTTTTTTGGATGATTGTTTTTCGAAATAAGGTCTGTTCCTCAGATGCAATAAGTTATAGGTCAACTGTATTTGATGTATAGAATGTTTATAGGATATACATATTCATCTGACCTTGACCTCATTTGAATAGTTCAATTTCCAACATTAAGTTTTCCTGATAAAGTCCATTTATTTGATACAGTCACAGGTCAACTATATTGAGTGTGTGGTATGATTGCAAGGTGCACATGTCCTTCTGACATGTTTTGTTTGATCTTGACATCATTTCAGTTTGTTCTGTGGTCACTGATAACTACCTACAAAGCATGCCCTTTTCTACAATGCAACATTAAGTTTCATGATTAGGTCCATTTCTCAGATACCCTTAGTAATAGGTCAGCTATATGTGGTGTATTGAATGATTTTAAGGGTAATATATGTCTGTCTCACATAGTTCGTCTGACCTTGACCTCATTTCCATGGTTCATTGATCAACAATTAATTTTAGTTATTAGATTTCTTACTCAGATACTTACAGTTATATGTCAATTTTATTAGGCGAATAGAATGATTGTAAGGTGTACATGTCCATAGACATGGATCATCTGACCTTGAGCTTATTTTCATGGATCATTAATAATGTAATGTTTCTGTTATGCCTGTTGTAAGTACTTGATCTTAAAGACTTCAATATAACATTCAATCATAATCATTATGCAGTACAGACAATTTAGCAATTGAACTCTTGTTTAAAATCAGACAGCTACCTTAAAATGTAAACAAAAGTGGACTGTTTTAATTGTTAGTAAATGGTTGTAGACAGAGTTCATAAAAAATATGTTATATACATGCTTATGCTAGCTAACCAAGGTAATTATGATATTAAAAGAATGTAGAGATTTACTTGAAAACAGGTTTTACAGTAGGTACTTAATGTTTTAAAAGATATAAGGAGTATTGGTGATAAAACTTCAGGAAATTATTTTCAATGTAAAACAAAAAAAACATCCTTTTTTAAAAACAAAAATAGTCACTACAATTTTTCTAAATGTTCACAGTGATTTTTATAACACAGGCTTCAATGTACTGAATAGAGACTTTATCAATCTTTTGTTGTTATGAATAAAGGTAATTTATCTCGTAGTTAAATGATTTAATTAAAATAAGAGTTTGACATGAGGAACTAATTTTTAGGAGGGGATATGTAAAAATTGTGTTATGATTGTATGTAATTTTTGCCCGTAGTGCTGTCCTTTTCTTTCAATTCTTTTTAAATTTTATTTGAAGTTAGATAATAACAATTCTTAAATATATTCAATTGCCAGAAACATCAATACAATATTAAGTTTGATACAAATTATACAGGATTTCTGTACTTTGAGTTACTCATTGTCTCGCCTTGACAGAGTTCAAAAGCGAGACATAGGTATGCTGTTTCCGGCAGCGGTGTCGTCAACAATGTATTAATTTGTGATTAGGTCAGTTTAAGGGGAACCACTAGTAGTAGGTCAATGATATCTGGTATGCAGTTGTCTAAGCATTGGAACATCTCATTTCCATGGAGTTTATTTGGTCTTGGCCCCTCAGTCTTGGTCTATTGACTTAAAAACTTGCTTATTCACATGCATTAGTTTGTGATTAGGTCAGTTCATGGGGAACCACTAGTGGTAGGTTAATGATATTTGGTATGCAGTTGTATTAACATTGGCACATCTCATTCCATGGAGATTATTTGGCCCCAACCCCTCAGTCATGGTCTATTGACTTTGAATATTTTGTATAACTTACATGTTAAAATATTGCTATTTTAATTTCAACATTTGCATTTTACCATCAAAATAACAAAAAGGTGAGACATATCTCTGTGTTAACAGTTTATTCTACTCTAATGACTTGTTGATCAGCTATGAATTTGAATGCATTGTATGAGATTAAAGTCATATGAAACTTCAAATTAATAAAAAAAGTTTAATATGTTTTATATACTTGAATGGCTAAGTTTTACTATAAAACAAGTGTACGTGAACTTTCTTGTAAAAGAAAATCATTTACGTTATCAAAATCTTCATAAATGTACTGCTGTTGAATTATTGTCTTCCTGTACACTAATTCGCCGAAATTTTCCTGTATGCAGTGACCATAACTATGAGACCTCTTGTTAGAACTTCGGCCAATGCACAGCTTAAGTGCGAGGTGAAAACCATGATGAAAGAATGTAAACGAACGTGCACTGGAAGGTGAATTCTAATAACTGATTCTTAAAGAACAAATTTAATACAACAAATCATTTAACAATTGTTAAGGAAAAGTTTAATGAACTCGTGGAAAATACGAAAAATAAATATCCTGTCTCTTTCAATTGACTTATTTGTCACAAGCTCACATGCTCTGTGTTGATTGTTTATCTTTGTCACGAGCTCCACATGCTCTGTGTTGATTGTTTATCTTTGTCACGAGCTCCACATGCTCAGTGTTAATTGTTTATCTTTGTCACGAGCTCCACATGCTTAGTGTTAATTGTTTATCTTTGTCACGAGCTCACATGCTCTGTGTTGATTGTTTATCCGGTAAACTTCAGCAACAAACTCAAAGTTAATTAGCTTGCGATCAACAATCACTGAATGAAATATTATTTGTTGATAATACGTTATAGATTCGTAATAAATATAAAAAACATGTATGCAGGACTTAGTTTAGTATATATGCATGCATTGGTTCAATAATTTCGATAACATTAAAATTACAAGAAACTCGTTTCATATGACTTTAAATAAACTTGATATTTTTTTAGGTCTACTGTATGGGTCACATTTTTGTCGAGCCTTCGACTTTAGTCGAAAAAGCGAGACATAGCAATCCTACATTCCGTCATCGTCGTCGGCGTCCACAAATATTCACTCTGTGGTTAAAGTTTTTGAGATTTTAATAACTTTCTTAAACCATCCTGGATTTCTACCAAACTTGGACAGAAGCTTGTTTATGATCATAAGATAGTATCCAGAAGTAAATTTTGTAAAATAAAATTCCATTTTTCCGTATTTTACTTGTAAATGGACTTAGTTTTCTGCCGGAAATATTACGTTCACTCTGTGGTTAAAGTTTTAAAATTTTAATAACTTTCTTAAACTATCCTGGGTTTGTACCAAACTTAGACAGAAGCTTGTTTATGATCATAAGATAGTATCCAGAAGTAAATTTTGTAAAAAATAAATCCATTTTTCCTTATTTTACTTTTAAATGGACTTAGATTTTCTGCCAGAAACAACACATTCACTCTGTGGTTAAAGTTTTAAAATTTTAACAACTTTCTTAAACTATCCTGGGTTTGTACCAAACTTGGACAGAAGCTTGTTTATGATCATAAGATAGTATCCAGAAGTAAATTTTGTAAAAAAATAAATCCATTTTTTCCTTATTTTACTTTTAAATGGACTTAGATTTTCTGATAGGAAACAACACATTCACTTTGTGGTTAAACTTTTAAAAATTTTAATAACTTTATTATACTATTTTGGATTTGTACCAAACTTGGACAGAAGCTTGTTTATGACCAAAAGCTAGTATCTAGAAGGAAATTTTGTAAAAAAAATAAATCCATTTTTTCCATATTTTACTTTTAAATGGACTTAGATTTTCTGCCAGGAAACAACACATTCACTCTGTGGTTAAACTTTTTAAAATTTTAATAACTTTCTTATACAATTTTGGATTTGTACCAAACTTGGACAGAAGCTTGTTTATGATCAAATGCTAGTATCTAGAAGGAAATTTTGTTTTCTTCCAGTTAAGATTACATACAGTCTGCAGTTAAAGTTTTAAACATTTATTAGATACATAAACTATCCTGGATTTTACCAAACTTGGACAGAGGCTTCTTACAATCAAAAGATAGTATCAAGAGGAATATTTTTATTGATTTACTTCCTCATTTTTGTTGAGCTTACGATTAACAGAAAAAGTAGGCGAGACACTGGGTTCCGCGGAACCCTTACGAATTTTTCTATAATTGTATGTAATTCTTGTTGTCTTGAAAGCCCATTTCTTAAATAATACTCTTGGTTATAATCAACCCATAAATTGATTCAATTGCAATAGAGAAAAAAAAACATTTTTTTTTATAAAAGTTTCAAATTAAATGGAATATTGCCCTTAGAGCTGCTTGTTGATCATCTTATTTTTATGTACCATCTCTTCTAGGTTTATTATATGTGTTCCAGTTTTTCTACCAGAAAGGATCCCTATACAGACTGAGAGCGTTGGGACAGGGTCATGATATGGATGTTACTGTTGGTTGGTATTTAGAATATTTAAAAATATAGTCTGATTTCTTTCCACTCTCATAATGGCCATTCCAGTAAAATTAAGGTAGGAGGTTATGAAGGGATTTTTATGCCCCATTTATGGGCATTATGTTTTTCGGTCTATGTCTCTGTTCGTTCGTTCGTCCGTCCGTTTGTCCATCTGTCCCACTTCAAGTTGAAGTTTTTGGTCTTTCAGGTTAAAGTTTTTGGTCAAGGTAGTTTTTGATGAAGTTGAAGTCCAATCAACTTGAAACTTAGTACACATGTTCCCTATGATATGATCTTTCTAATTTTAATGCCACATTAGAGTTTTGACTCCAATTTCATGATCCACTAAACATAGAAAATGATAGTACGAGTGGGGCATCCGTGTACTATGGACACATTCATCTATGGTTGTATGTCCAGTTCATCAATGGCAAATTATTTGAAGTATCTATTGGTTTTGGGGGATTTTGGAAGTCCTTTTAAACCATCCTACATTATTTAGATGGAATAGCCCTGAGAAATTAGTACATTAATTAAATTGTTTAGTATTTAAGTCCCCCAAACAAAGTGTTTTTGATCAGTTTCCTTTTTCTTTTTAAAAGCAGAGTTGTGCCTTTGATGATCTCAGCTTATATTATGATGAATGTCTGGATGTCAACATTTCAGTTTCCCGACAATATCTTTAAATGTTGAGCTATAAAGAGTATCTTTACCAAACTTGGTTCAAAACTTTCATATGGGGTGAGAAAGACCCTTATTGATTTTTTGGGTCAATAGATCAAAATTCAAGGACACAGTAGTTATTGATAGACTGAAACTGTCAGCAGACTTGGCAATTTTTCATTACAATTGCAATTAATGGACTGAAATTTGGATAAATTTTAGTTTTCCATCATTAAGAATAGATTGTAAGCAGACTGCATTCTTCATTTCATTTCCCAACCATATCACATAATATCAAAATTCAGTCGACTCTTGTTATCTCAAAGTCAGCCAGGTCAGAAAAATATTTCGAGATACCCTTAGTTCGACTCAAACGAATACCAGAAGTTTGACAAACCAAGGGACACAACTCTTGCTTAGCTTGGTAAGACTAAAACAAATCCAGATGAAAATGGGTAGGGATTGATATTTTGGTCTAAAACTCATAAGATCGAAGAATCTGTATTTAATGGTCTTTTTATTATTAGAATGAAATAATATTTTTTTGTCTCTTAGTTATTTCTTTGTACAATAACAATTTTTCCCGTGTTTATTAGTGAAAAAATTCCCAATCGATCTTAGCATGATTTTTAAGTCGTTCATTCTTGTATACTAGAGATTTGAGAAAATTAAGATTTATTTTCATTTGCTTTTATTTTAATCTTTTTCGGCATGAGTTAACTTTTTCCAGTCAACTGAGAACAAGAGTTAACTGTAGCATTAAGTAATGACAACACCATATTGAGTAAAATCAAAATGTCAAAATGATATTATCTTATGACAAGACGTGATCAAGTGACTTTTTCAATTTTCATTTTAAAAGTTTACCAGTTATTACACATGAACATCAGAAGCAATCAAAGCATTGTTCACCATTATTTTTTCTTATTTAGTGGTTAAAACTGATTTAGATATCTGATTTAACTTTTTATCTGTTTTTTTAGAGGGATTTATGTCCTGGATGTTCAAAGGATTAGTTTTTCTGCTGCCATTCCTGTTTGGAGGTTATGTAAGTATAAAACATCTACTTTTTATAAACATGCCCTTTTATACCTGAATGTGTGACCTTGCTTAGATAAAAAGAAATACAATAATCTACTTTTAATGCCCAATGCCCTGTAAGATGTGTAAAGAAGAAGTGTCTTCATTGCATTAAACAAGCTAAATATTTCATCACAATTATTTTATAAATACTGTGTTTTATTGGCCTGTGAAAATTATTTATAATTGCGACATGGAAATTATGAAGAAGGACTGTAACTTCGTCAAAATTTCTCTTAACAACTGTTATGTAAATATGTGATGAAATGTATGTCACAAGGTATATCCAAGGGCACTGAAAGTAGAATCTAACACAAACAAACAAACAAACAAACCCTTTTGAATCTAAACCATCGGACTAACAAAAGAACCTATAACAAAAAATCAGTACAGGAAAAGCACTAAACTCTAAAATAATGGTATAATAGATGACTTAAATACATGTCCTAACAAAACAATGACAAACAGTATTATACCCTATCAAAAACTGCTTGCAGTTATTGAAAGCATGTATTTTACCTTTGACTTAACTTGAGTTATCAGTAAAACCTCATTTTAACTGAATGGCTCCAGAGAAACATAAAGTTTGAGAAATTTGGTACCACAAATGCTGTATATATTATTTCATAAATTTTATCATACCAACATGCTATAAGGTATATTTTATCATACCAACATGCTATAAGCTATATTTTATCATACCAACATGCTATAAGGTATATTTTATCATACCAACATGCTATAAGCTATATTTTATCATACCAACATGCTATAAGGTATATTTTTCTTTTCAGTTTTTCCAGATGTACAACGCCTACACATTATTCAAGTTGTCACTTCTTCCACAAACTAATGAGTGGCAGGTGTGTATTGTGTTAAAAAATGCTTATCATGGTTGAATTTGTCATCATTTGTACACTTTTATGTTAAATACTAAAGAACTTTTGAGTGAGTTTGAAACCTGAATTAAGCCAATGTTATTTAATTAATCAGCCAACTTGACCATTTAAATGGAGGGATCATTGGTGGATCCAGGATTTAAAAAAAGGGGGTCGGGGCTAACAGAAAAAAATTTAATTTAAGGGAGGGGGCTTACAAAAAATATGTATTGAAGAGGGAGCATGCAAGTTAAAAAAATGAAAAATGTTTTAAAAACCCATGAATTTTCAGTGAGAAGTGGGGATTAACAATAGAAAGTGATAACAAATATTTTGAGACCCTTGCATTGTTCAGGTCGGGTTTGAAGTAACAATATAATAATTTATGTTTTGGTTTCTTTTTAGGTGACAGCCCTAGCTATAATCCACTTTATTCTTTCTGTTGGGAACATTACAACTACTCTGAAGGTAGTACAAGGCAAGATCCAAGGCGAAATGAGAAGTCGTAGTCTAACAAGCAAATACAAATTCAATAATGGCTCTGTAAAATAGTCATATGACAGAATCCTGACCAATCAGATGTTAAGAATATTTATTTCAAAATTCTTGTACAGCTGTCACAATTTGTTTCGATTTCGACAAAGACTTTTGTACAATTATTCTTGGATTTATTGAGTGAACACATGTACAGTTGTATTTTTGACTACATTTTATTTTGCTTAAAAATTCGATTTTTAAAGTATAAAATTGGCAAAATAAGAGAAATAGAAATGTTGAGCATTTATAATGCTAAAAAAGAAATAGTAGGTGCAATTTAATTTCTGATTTCATAATTGTATTTTGTGATTTGTTTCATATTAGGTGGCAGTATTTTGAAAAAGAGTAGTTTTATGCACAATCTGTTAGTTTAAGTTGTTAAATTTCTTTATCTAAGAATATATTTGATATTATTTGTCATATCTCAGGTGAAGTGATTGGGCATTATAGTTTCTAGTTTTTGTTTAACACTTTCTCAAAATTTACCAATTTGCTCTTAATTAGAGCTTTAGAAAACAGTCTATTTTTTGTAGCCATTTTTTTTAATATTTGTAAAAATACTCTGAAAACTGTTTTAGAAAATCAACTTACATGAGAAGATACTTTAATATATATAAGTTGACTTAAAACATATACATATGCGCTTCAGTTTTATTTTATATGGCATCATTGGTCTTGTGGTTTCATATTTTTTGGAGTGCTGCAGGTAGTCGGTTGATCCGCCTGAGTCAAGCCAAAGAAAATTGGAATGTTTTTCCTCTAAGCCTTTGGCATTAAGGAGTAACAGCAAAGACTGATCAGTCAAAATAATATGTCTTGGTAATATGACAGGTCTTCCTGTGAACTGTCCCCTTGTGAATTCTTGCTCAGTATGAAAGTCGAGTACAAAACAGGGTTCATATTCATATCACATGGTCTCATCCTGAATATGCATTTAATTTGCTACTGAACATTAAGCAGCAATCTATCCATCCATCCATCTATCAAATGATTAAGATTTTTTGAGGTATCAGGTTCTGATTGAGGATCTGTTTACTGATGTCAGAGATCAGGTTCTGACCGAGGATCTATTTATTGTTGTCTTGAGAGATCAGGTTCTGATTGAGGATCTAGTTATTGTCTTGAGAGGTCAGGTTCTGATTGAGGAGTGGTGCTTTCTTACTTTGTAGGGTGCTAATTTAAATATGTCACAAAATATGTATGTAACAGATAATTCAAGATACAAATGTTTTGCATTTTTTCCTTTGAATGAATATGAAATTAATTAGACAGCAACCAAACAATATAAAAGAACAAAAAAACTTGGAGTAGTCAACACACATTCTAAATGGACAAGGATCTGTATCACAAACCAAGCTCTAAAGTTGTGAATTAATTAAGTAGGTCACACCAAAGACCTGACTTCAACTCCAATTTCAATGATGAAAACTTGTTCTATTTTCTTTTACATTTCTGATTACAATTTGAAACATTGCCTGTATATAATGGTGCAAAAAATATGTTTTCAGGAAAAATAAACAAATACCTATGGAGGGAACTCAATGAATATAAAACTGTTTTCTATTATGTTGTAGGCAATTCATTATTTAAAAACATGATTCCAAACTACACTCTTAATAGCAATTTTCTGACAAATTTGATTCTTGTCATTGTTGCCATTAAATCTAGAAGAATATAGATATTTATAATTTGTTTTTTTTTTTTTTTTATGTTTCAATGCAAATTGTTTTGTACAAACTTTTAAGTTTCAAAAATAAAGTATAATTTTTGACAAAAGGCTCTTTTCATATGCCTCTAGTCCTGTCTTTTAAATTATACTATGGGTTTTAACCAAATTTGGTATTCTGATAGAAACTATAATTAAGCCAGCCACTAAATAATGTTTTTTTGGTTGTATATGCATTTTAGTACTGTTAAACCTATAGATGTCTGTGCAAATATTTGTAAGTTTCCTGTGACCAATTCGTTTGTTGATATCAGAGTTATATTTATGTTGCCATTCTTACCAGAAAGAAGCTTGTTGCAAACAATAAAATATCTATATCTTTTCAGTTTTTTACTACATATATACATTATTTGTGGACACATTTTTCATTGTAATAAATCCTGGTTGGGATAGGAACTCTTTTATGGTACTGACCTTTGCATACCATATGAACTCAGTTTATTAATGTTGCATTAAATGTTAGCTCCTTTTGATATGGGAAACATAATGTTGTTAATTTGTACTTTATTCTCACCAAATTATGCACCTTCCATCCACAGTGAATAACATCCCTTAGTTATTGATGTTGCATTTTTCAAATTGAATGAACTTATATTGGTTTTGAAAACTTTATAAATTATATAAGTTGTCCTTTTATTAAGAAGCATTCATTTACTACAGTTGTGATAAAATTGCATACCACATAGATTGATTGTTGGTTGCTTAATGTCCAGTGGCAAATATTTCATGCATGTTCAGGACGATACCACATAGACAACCATATGTTATGAATTGCATACCATATGGCCCTTTAGGGTAGTGATTGGTCCTGTACCAATTCATTAAATGTAAAATGTTCAGTAAAATTAAAAATTTATTGCACACAATATATGTTAGAAATATAACTCAATACACATAAATCCGAGTTGATTAGAAGAACAATTTCCACATGTTATGATAACAAATGCACTGTTCAAGGCTCAGAGTTGATTTTTAAGTAAACAAAAATCAGTATCTTATGGTTAAACATGAAATGTAAGCTTCTCACAAGAGAGTTAAACACAAGACTCAAGCATGTCCATTCTTGAAATCTTCCATTATATTAAATGAACTTTTTCTACTTAAAAGATCTACATAGAGCACATTAAAGACGGTTGTTATACTAAACTGGTTGTCAAATTGAAAAGTTGCTAAAATCACATATCTATCATTAATAATCTCAGATTTCAAAGTTCATTTTATAGGTCACAAATAAGTTAGTTGAATGTCACATATAAAAATGTATATTGCACATCTATCCTAACAATTTCTGGACTTCATAGTCAGTTTAAACTTTCACACATATTACCAATAACCTGTGATATCTTTGCATAGATTGGCATTGTCATGTGAACGTCCTGATTTAAGATCACACAAGAGAGAACTTTTACAGTCTGTACCACATATGGCTTTGGTTGCTAACTTTTGAGTGTATCTGAAATAATAGCAAGAATATAGAAATTTTAAGCAGAAAATTGTTGAGATTAGTATGTATTATACTTCTCATGAAGAATTAAGTCAGATGAATTGTCAGTTGCGCAAAACACTCTTGACAGCTTAATATGAGAAACTAGATATCATTGAGATGGGGCCATCTCTGTGGGCCCCGCTGTGAATAATGTGTGGTAAAAAATTTGTATCTTTATCATTGGACATGGGGTTGTCAACTGAAACCAAAGTTTTTGACCTTGACCTTTGACCTAGGAAGTTGTAGGTAAATTATGACACACCCTCTGGTGTTGGTTTATATACATGTCAAGTATAAACTTTGAAATCATAACGGTTCTCAAGATATAGAGCAGACACAATTTGTTACGAACGGACGGACAGACTGATCACTATAGGGCATCCGCCATTCAATTGGCCCTAATAATTTTGTACTGATGTGTTCCGTTTCCATGGATGGTTAAGAATTTAAACTGGCTTTTAACATTTTTAAAAGATATGCAACCGATTTACAGGAAATTTTATTTAAATGAAGACATTTATACTATTTTATCTTGTAGAAATAAATTTACAAACACAGAAAATGTTTTGTGTAAGGGAGATAAGTCAGATAATTTGATTTTACAATAAGGTACAGGAACTGTAAAATTATCTTTTTATATGAAGCCACGAGTTCAGTCACTTCATTTTTTCCTTTTATTTGCTGAAAGTATTTATTTCAGACTTAATTCTCATTTATTTCAAAATCCTATCTTAATAGTCCCAAACTTCTGCTTGCCCCCAGTAAAACAGTGCTATGTAATAATAATAAATATTTGATTCATAAATATCCTGTTATATATCTAAGGCAAACGGAAATATTGTTATGTTTGCTGCCAAATTTCTAACCCATACACATTTTATGGACATTTTTTATCGAGCAAAGTCAAACAAGATAATTTTGGTTAAGCACCATTAAAGTGCCAAGCATTTCCCAATGCATTTTTTTGTTAAATTACCAAAAAAAACCAATCTTTACCTACCTACCCATTTCTGCATGGAGGCAGGAAACGTATATATTTATTTTGTATTACCTTACTATTACCTTACCTATATGCCATGGCGTTGTCTGTTTATTTTGTATTACCTTACCTATATGCCATGGTGTTGTCTGTTTATTTTGTATTACCTTACCTATATGCCATGGCGTTGTCTGTTTATTTTGTATTACCTTACCTATATGCCATGGCGTTGTCTGTTTATTTTCGACTTATGAGTTTGAATTTTCCTTTGGTATCTCTTCTATAAAATTGCGGAAACAGTGTCATTAGGTTTGAACCTATGAATAAGATCATCCCAGTGTTCTGGATACAGACTTTTTTAACCTTACCTATAATATCTCGGAAACAGTGTCATTAGTTTTGAACCTATGAATCAGATGATCCCAGTCTTCTGGAGTCAGACTTTTTTAACCTAACCTATAATATCTCTGAAGCAGTGTGTCATTATTTTTGAACCTATGAATCAGGTCATTCCAGTCTTCTGGATTCAGACTTTTTATTACCTTACCTATAAAATCGCTGAAACAGTGTGTCATTAGTTTTGAACCTATGAATCAGATCATTCCAGTCTTCTGGATACAGACTTTTTTAACCTTACCTTTAATATCTCTGAAACAGTGTCATTAGTTTTGAATCTATGAATCAGATCATTCCAGTCTTCTGGATTCAGACATTTTTAACCTTACCTATAATATCTCTGAAACAGTGTGTCATTATTTTTGAACCTATGAATCAGGTCATTCCAGTCTTCTGGATTCAGACTTTTTATTACCTTACCTATAAAATCGCTGAAACAGTGTGTCATTAGTTTTGTATCTATGTATTAGGTCACCCCAGTCTTCTGGATACACACTTTTGATAACCTTATTTATAATATATCTGAGAAGTGTGTCATTAGTTTTGAATCTATGAATTAGGTCATCCCAGTCTTCTGGATACAAACTTGATGACCTTACCTATAAAATCGCTGAAACAGTGTGTCATTAGTTTTGAATCGATGAATAAGGTCATCCCAGTCTCCTGGATACAGACTTTTATAACCTTACTTATAATATCTGTGAGAAGTGTGTCATTAATTTTGAATCTATGAATAAGGTCATCCGAGTCTTCTGGGTACAAATTTGATGACCTTATCTATAAAATCGCTGAAACAGTTTGTCATTAGTTTTGAATCTATGAATCAGATTATCCCTGTCTTCTGGATTCAGACTTTTTTAACCTTACCTATAATATCTCTGAAACAGTGTGTCATTAGTTTCGAACCTATAAATCAGATCATTCCAGTCTTCTGGACTCAGACTTTTTAACCTTACCTTTAATATCTCTGAAACAGTGTCATTAGTTTTGAATCTATGAATCAGATCATTCAAGTCTTCTGGATTCAGACATTTTTAACCTTACCTATAATATCTCTGAAACATAGTGTCATTATTTTAGAACGTATGAATCAGATCATTCCAGTCTTCTAGAGTCAGACTTTTTATTACCTTAACTATGATATCGCTGACACAGTGTGTCATTAGTTTTCGAACCTATGAATAAGATCATCCCAGTCTCCTGGATACTAACTTGATGACCTTACCTCTAAAATCGATGAAACAGAGTTTCATTAGTTTTGAATCTACGAATAAGGTCATCCCAGTCTCCTGGATACAGACTTTTTATAACCTTACTTATAATATCTCTGAGAAGTGTGTCATTAGTTTGGAACCTTTGAATAAGATCATCCCAGCCGTTTGGATACAAAGTTGTTGACCTTACCTATACAATAGAGCACTGGCACTTGGAATATGAGCCAACATCCCCTGTGAACCCCGAATAACAATTATATTATTCTGGAGTGTCCTGATTTCAACATTAATAACCGTTCTGGTCTTCGTTTTCTGTTCACAGGGGATACGGATCCCTGTCAAGGTTACCAATCAAATTGCAGGATTAGCCCGTATATTTCATTTTCGTATAATTTATTTTATTCATACCTATAATATATCTATAACAGTGTGTCATCAGTTTTGAACCTATGAATCAGATAATCCCAGTCTTCTTGATATAGACTTTTTATTACCTTACCTATAATATCTCTGAAACAGTGTGTCATTAGCTTTGAACCTATGAATAAGATCATCCCAGTCTTCTGGATACAGACTTTTCAATCCAAGATCAGCCTGAAATAAAGGTATTTCATTTCGTATTATAAATTAGACTAGTATCGCTGAAGTCTTAATGAAATTGTACTGTGATGATGGATAGTGGTATTTTGTTTAACTTAAACACTCAAAATATTCTTTGTTCTACTTGATGAAAATAAATGAGATTATTTTTAATCTGAATTATGCAGTAAAAGTGTCGACGTTGAAACACATTTTCTCCACGACAACTTGAAGCATCTGGAAAATGGGAATACATATATTATCTAGTGTTGAGAAAGTTTTGACGATCAAAAGATACAAAGTGTTTAAGTTGGGGGGTCGGTCTTGTTTTACACATTGGCTAAAACTGCTTATGAATTACTCGTTGAACTTAACATATATAACGTTATTGATACACATTCTGCTAAGTACAGATAATTTGTAATAACTGTAAACCACAGGCAATTCAAATCCATGACAGCTACTTCCAAAGATGATGAAAATCGTAAATTTTAGCATGTAGAATTTGCTTATAAGGGCTTGGATGCCATCAATATAGCAATATTTTTCACCGAAAACAATACCTTATTTCTTTAAGGATTAAACTAACACGTCATTTCATTTACCTATACCAAACCTATTGCTTCCAAGATTTTCAACCCCAAGAGGGTATGAGAGACCGAGGGTATGAGAGACCTATACCCTCAGGGATGTAAAATTCAAACTTCCCATTTACTCTTTTGCATCGTCCCCTTACAAGTATAGTCCCAATGGTCATCATTAAAATGGAAACCTTGGCATCTTAAACAATTAACAACTTAGAGATTTGTAAGCCAAAGGCCCAAAATATCGAATTCCCAAGGCCATCAACTAAATAAAGAACTTCATATTACTGATAGATGCAGTTAAGGACTCTGCCAGAAAATATGTAAAGCGCGAGCAAGATGAACCAAATCTGAACACTTTATCTGAATGAATCAAATTAAAGCTGTTCGGTCATATATTCAGAAGCGCATTCCAAATCTACGATGTACAATGTGCTCATGGGTTTCTTACCCTTTCAAGAAGCCTGGGGTTGTGGATGCTTTATCCTCTCTTCAAGAATAACATGTTGTCCCAACAGACAAAGCTTCAAATAGTATTTTTGTATGTGCAAAAACCATTATTTTGAATGTCTTACTAAAGTGCTTGCAATTCACAGCAAAACTGTGAATACCACATATACCCAAACATCATTCACGAATGATAAGATTTTAGAACATCTCAAATCCGTCCTTTTCTTCTTTGGTATTAACGTAAAAAAGACCATGCAAATATCCCAATTTTTATTCTGGATACCTAAACTTCACAAAACTCCTTATAGAGAACGATACATAGCCAAGTCATGAAGATGTTCGACTAAACATATTTCTAAAAGTTCTTACCACCATTTTTTCAACAGTTAAAGATGGCCTTCAGAAATATTGTGTATATTCGACAAGCAGTGTCAATCAGATGTGGATTTTTAAAAATTCTTAAAAAGATCTACTTGTAATTTGCAATCAAAATCTTTACAATTGTGCAGTAATTTCAAAGATTTCGTTTTTTCTTCTCTTTACACTACTATTCCCTGTGCTCAATTGAAAGATCGTCTACATCGTCTCCTTCAAAGAGCTTTTTTCTACAAAAAGGGGAAACGTAGATATACATTCATTGTTTTGGGTCGTGTAAAATCTTCTTTTGTGAAGAACCACTCTGATTCTAAAAAGAAATACACAGATGAAGATGATATCATCAAAATGCTGGACTTTTTGATCGACAAAATAATGTTATATTCGGTAGATAGATATTTCTGCAGACATTCGGTATTCCAACGGGTACTTATTGTGCACCACTTCTGTTCAACTTGTTTTGTACTCCTATGAAGCAGAACTCATACAGAACCTTCTCAGCGACAAAAAGAAAAAAAGCATCTTGTAAAGTTCTTTAATTTCACTTTCAGATATACTGATGATGTTCTGTCACTCAATAATGTACATTTTAATGAGTTCTAACATCTCATATATCCTAGTAAACTTGAGATTAAGGATACTACCGAAAGTAGAAGGTCTGCTTCATATCTTGATATTTTCTTCGATATATTGACACATATGGTTAAATTCAAACTAGAATCTATGAGAAACGTGAGGATTTCACCTTTCCAATTGTCAACTTCCCATTTCGCTGCAGTAATATACACTGCTCCATCGTATGGCGTTAACATATCTCAGTTATTACGTTACGCTTACAAATACAAGTGCATGTGCACACTAAACGGACATCATTAATAGGGGTGTGCTCCTTACACATAAACTGCTCCAACAGAGTTATGAGGAAGCATAACTGAAATCGAAACACATAAAATTTACCTTCAACATCACGAATTGGTTGACTGATACGATGGTTGGCGTCTCAAAGTATAAGCATCATGTTTTCGTGGTCTTAGATTTTAGCTACCAACATAGTCGTCTGATCTGTCAAAATACCGCCATTCTCTTATTCCAAATTGTGACATTTTGATTGAGTGTGAATTCCCTTGGCGGGTGATGCATGCATTGCAGAAGACGCTTAACCTGTCGACCCGCCCGGTCTCGCTCCTTTAGGAGGTCATGTAATTCCACGGTTTATGTTTGTTACCTTGATTTGTCTCTTCCTAATCGATTTAAAAGATTTGAACATCGGTAAACTACTGTCACATGTAAAGAGGAAATGTTGAGACAACAATGATAGATAGAAGAAGATGTGGTAAACTACTGTCACATGTAAAGAGGAAATGTTGAGACAACAATGATAGATAGAAGAAGATGTGGTAAACAACTGTCACATGTATAGAGGAAATGTTGAGACAACAATGATTGATAGAAGAAGATGTGGTAAACTATTATCACATGTAAAGAGGAAATGTTGAGACAACAATGATAGATATAAGAAGATGTGGTAAACTACTGTCACATGTAAAGAGGAAATGTTGAGACAACAATGATAGATATAGGAAGATGTGGTAAACTACTGTCACATGTAAAGAGGAAGTGTTGAGACAACAATGATAGATAGAAGATGTGGTAAACTACTGTCACATGTAAAGAGGAAATGTTGAGACAACAATGATAGATAGAAGATGTGGTAAACTACTGTCACATGTAAAGAGAAAGTGTTAAGACAACAATGATAGAAGAAGATGTGGTAAACTACTGTCACATGTAAAGAGACAACAATGAAGATGTTGAGACAACAATGATAGATAGAAGAAGATGTGGTAAACTACTGTCACATGTAAAGAGGAAATGTTGAGACAACAATGATAGATAGAAGATGTGGTAAACTACTGTCACATGTAAAGAGGAAATGTTGAGACAACAATGATAGATAGAAGAAGATGTGGTAAACTACTGTCACATGTAAAGAGGAAATGTTGAGACAACAATGATAGATAGAGGAAGATGTGGTAAACTACTATCACATGTAAAGAGGAAATGTTGAGACAACAATGATAGATAGAGGAAGATGTGGTAAACTACTGTCACATGTAAAGAGGAAATGTTGAGACAACAATGATAGATAGAGGAAGATGTGGTAAACTACTATCACATGTAAAGAGGAAATGTTGAGACAACAATGATAGATAGAAGAAGATGTGGTAAACTACTGTCACATGTAAAGAGGAAATGTTGAGACAACAATGATAGATAGAAGAAGATGTGGTAAACTACTGTCACATGTAAAGAGGAAATGTTGAGACAACAATGATAGATATAGGAAGATGTGGTAAACTACTGTCACATGTAAAGAGGAAATGTTGAGACAACAATGATAGATAGAAGAAGATGTGGTAAACTACTGTCACATGTAAAGAGGAAATGATGAGACAACAATGATAGATAGAGGAAAATGTGGTAAACTACTGTCACATGTAAAGAGGAAATGTTGAGACAACAATGATAGATATAGGAAGATGTGGTAAACTACTGTCACATGTAAAGAGGAAATGTTGAGACAACAATGATAGATAGAAGAAGATGTGGTAAACTACTATCACATGTAAAGAAGAAATGTTGAGACAACAATGATAGATAGAGGAAGATGTGGTAAACTACTGTCACATGTAAAGAGGAAAATGTTGAGACAACAATGATAGATATAAACTACTGTCACATGTAAAGAGGAAGTGTTGAGACAACAATGATAGATAGAAGATGTGGTAAACTACTGTCACATGTAAAGAGGAAATGTTGAGACAACAATGATAGATATAGGAAGATGTGGTAAACTACTGTCATATGTAAAGAGGAAGTGTTGAGACAACCATGATAGATCCAACTCTCCATCCAAGTCACAATTTGTAAAGTAAACCATTATAGGTCAAAGTACGGCCTTCAACACGGAGCATTGGCTCACACCGAACAGCAAGCTATAAAGGGCCCTAAAAATGACTTGTGTAAAACCATTCAAACAGGAAAACTAATGGTCTAATCTATATAAAAAACGAGAAACGAGAAACACTTATGAACCACACCAATAAACGACAACCACTATGTCAAGATAACGTTGACAATCTAGTAAAAAGTTTACAGGAAGTGCACAACAGTAGGATGGGATAGTATGATTAGTACGTACGTCCCATGTTATTTGGCTATTTACTTTCATTGACTCCTTAATCTTTTGAGGTACCTAAATTCTTACCTTTGCATTGTATTCAGGTTCCCATACTGGCGTATTGTCTTTATTTACTTTTGTCAAATTTAAATAAAAATTCTGGTAATTTAGAGGATACTGAAAAGAAACACAATTTATTTAAAACAAAATTAAACAAACCTGTGTGACTATTTAATTGTATATATTTCCGTAATTCAATAACTATAACGGATTTCGTGGATTTTTTTTACTTAAACTCAAATTCTCATATTTGATTTATAACATACTAAACGTATATCCAAATAATGAAAAGTCTAAAATAAACAATTTACGATGCGCGGACTCGATAATATGTATATGAATTTCGTGTGTATTTTAGTCTAGACGTCATCTAATTAACCATCGAGGTGACCTCCGAAGACTGCCGACGGTCATATAACCCGATATAAACATAAACATAGATATAAATAGATAGCGAACCTGTGCAATTGGATTTTTCTAGGTCTGTTTGATTTCATATTATATGTTAAAAAATATGTTAATAATCGTTTTACCTGTATAAGAATGAGTTTTGTAGATAGAATCAGTCACCCAAATGGTTTACCTTATTTCACTTTCAATGTTGACATTCTTTTCTTGTTGATAGCGGAACACGCCTAGTTCATGCGTAACCCATCTCTAGCCAAGGGGTTCAATTGAAGTTCATATGAATACGGATTTAATGAGGTCGAATTATTCACTTGCAAGTGAATAATTCATTAGCCATGTTTCTTTACTTATTTTGACAAAACTGAACCAAACTGGCTGCTTAAAGCGAATTATTATATCACTTTTCACTTTCATTAAAGATAGAACAAAAAATCATATTTTAATTTGTGTCTATATCTCGTAGCTAATGCCCGTTTAAAGGGGCATTAGCTGTCAAAATCATGTTCACCGATTTGGCACGAATTCTCATATTTGATTTATAACATACTAAAACGTATATCAAATTACAATAAGTCTGAAATAAACAGTTAACAATGCATGTACTCGATAATATTTATCAGAATTTCGTGTGTATCTTACTCTAGACGTCATCTAATTAACAATCGAGATGATTTCCGAAGACTGCCGACTGTCACATAACCCGATATAAATATAAACATAAATATAAATAGATAGCGACCTCGTGCAATTAGATTTTCTATGTCTGTTTGATTTCATGTTATAGGTTAAAATAAGTTAATCATCGTTTTTACCTGTATAAGAATGATATTTTGTAGATCGAATCAGTCAACGAAATGATTTACCTTTGTTTCACTTTCAATTTTGACATTCTTTTCCTTTAAATGGCCGAACATGACTAAAACATGCGTAACCAATCGCTAGATAACGATTTAAATTGAAGGTCACATGAATACAGATTCAAGGTCGAATTATTCACTTGCAAGTGAATAATTCATCAACGATGTTTTTTGCTTTTGATAAAATTGAACCAAATTGGCTGCTAAAAGCGAATTAGTATTTCATCATTTTACTTTATTAATGATTGAACCAAACTAAATCATATTCTATTTTTTCATATCTCGTAGCTAATGCCCTTTGTATATTTACTCAATGCTCCACAAAATCTATTTCCAAATTAATAACATCTATTCCATAAGCAATTGAAACTTGGCTTAAGAAATATTGCGAGCCGTAACACATCTATTGTCATCCAAGGATCTGATTAAGCACATTTAGTCTTAATTCTTTTGTCCTGTGCAAATATTGTATAAATACATTTTTCAACCTTTACACATATATTGCTCGTTCGTAACTTCAGACATATTGAAAAGTTTAGTCAAACTTTTATTCCATGAAAAACGAACTCCTGTCCCAAGTCAGGAGCCTATAATTCAGTAGTTGTCGTGTGTTGCTGTGTAACATATTTTTTTTAGTTCATTATTTTTCTACATAAATAAGGCCGTTAGTTTTCTCGTTTGAATTGCTTTACATTTGTCATTTCGGGCCTTTTATAGCTGACTATGCGGTGTGGGCTTTGCTCATTGTTGAAGGCCGTACGGTGACCTATAGTTGTTAATTTCTGTGTCATTTGTTCTCTTGTGGAGAGTTGTCTCATTTGCAATCATACTACATCTTTTTATATCCAACGTAGATACAAAAAATTCGGTATAAATATGGAACAAATCATAATTTAGATTTACCACATATTCTAACAAAAGGAGTTTCACGCCATCAAGATGCTTGTGTTTTAACATCTTCGCTAGCCAATGATTACGATCCAGTCCTCTCCAGGAGAGAAGGGGGCTGGATCGTACACCTTGGCTAGCGATGATGGTGTTATCAACCCAATCGAATACCTATACGAAGTTGTTTTGCCAATGAGACAACTTACAGTTTTTTAAAAGTATCATTATTGACATATCTCATACGCAGACTCCTCTTGAATAATAGCAAGCAGCTATCAGTACCCTTTAACTTTGGTTTGCACTATTCAAACGCTCACTTTAGTTTGGTGATTCAAGGCTTCACATTTCTGTCAGGATTTCCTTGATAAAGGGTTGATGCTTACTACTTGTAGGAAATATATTAAACTAACAACGGTGCTTCATGCTAATGAACCCTTCAAAATTTCGACATATGCCTTCATCATTGGTCAATATTTAGTTGGTCTTTATGGAATATTTGTGTCAAAGATGGTCAGAAATATGTTACATTTGTCATAGTCACTATCATATTCTCGTTTATAACATCACCAAATACGATTGATCAATGTAAATTTTTGTTTGTATCTTATTTTATTTATTTATTTTGGGGTTTTCGACGTCTGTGTTCTTTCTATATCTGGGCATAGACTCGTTTATCATAAGTTATTAAAATTGTAAGGACTTGTTTATCCTTAGTCATGAACATTGTTTTCATGTAAAACGTTTACATTTGGTCATGTTATGTGCCCGTGCATTTACCAGTACCGTTTGATATGCATAAGGAGAATGTCTTTAGTTTGATCAAAAGTCATTTTCCAATCTGCTATGGTATGATGCATTATCATCTGCTATGACTCGTAAACGGATATAACAGGAGTAAAGTGAAAGATGTTGCTAGTGGAACAAGAGCTGCTTATCTACCGAAGACAAGTAGAGTTCATACCCGGTTTTTGTGCGATTCGTGTTGTCTTAGTGTGTTGTGGACTGTTAACGGCCTATCGTCTTTTTTCTATTAACAGTATAAATTCATCGACTTAAATGTAATATAAACTTTGTAATTAACACTGTTTATTTGTATTTGATTTTGTAATTAGCACTGTTTATTTGTATTTATTTTATATGCATGCATTTCCCACTGTAATTCTCATATTTTAAATACAATTTTTAATATATGCTGTACATCTTGTACATGTAATATGGAGAGAGCTTTTATAGGCTGTGTTGCTCAATCCTCTTCGTATTTTAATGCATAACATATGTTTAAAATCAAATCGACTTGTGATTTGTTATTGCCCCCTTAATATCTGCTTACATTTTAAATAGGAGTGAATTTGACATTTTACAGCAATGTTTCATGAAAAACAATTGAAACAGAGTTTGATACCTTTTGAAAAAGTAAAGCTAAAATGTAAACATTACCAAGCGGGAAATGGATTACATATTAGAATATTGAAAAAATATACAGTTCACTTAAATACTCAAAAGGAAAATATATTTTACCCATGAACTTCCATTGTAATGTCCATCTACTTCATATATCCGGAATCCCGGGTTTAAATCGGAAAACGTTGTGACACTTCCCGGTGCATAGAGTACACTAGTTGGTCTCTTAAACTGGACATCATCATAGAACATAGTGAACATCTCAGAATGGACATGACCAAAAAATTGTGCGGTTACGGTACTCTCATATCTGGTAAAATAGACAAAATTTTGTTAAAAACAAACAGAACGGTGATTTTGAACTAAAGATATTCACCCGTTTTTTTCGAGAAAAAAACAGCTCCAAAGGTTTTTAGTACATTCTACATACGCTAGGCTATTACAAGAAGTTTATATAAAACAATAGTTCAAATCTGATTTAGCATGTCAATTATGGAAAAGCCAAAAACAAAGAGTCGTATATGTCTCTCTTTATTGAAAACCATGTAACGGCAACTGGCAAGAAATCGTTCTTTACTATGGAATACTAGTAGTCTACGCTGAAATAAGAAAGATTGAGACCGATTTAATTAGAATAGAAGAGATATGGAAAAGAAATAAGAAGCTGAAAAATAAATGAATTTATGACTCTTTAGTGTAAACAGAAAAAAAATCAAAATTTGACACGGAAATGTCAAAACTGAGTTACACGAATTCTGCTGAAATCCTGAAATGTACTCCGGTACACGGTAAGTTATAGCTATCTATGTTAAAATCCGATAGTAGATCAAATCCGTGAGATTCGGATTATATGTACGACATTTAGAGCATAGTAGCGACTCTTTAAAATATAAAATTTCAAATTCCCCGCAAGTTTAAAATATAGAATAAGAAATACCTGTTGATAACTTTATAGTAGTTCCAGCTCCAAGCCTTTAAACAGCTGCCACCGCCGGGGACAATATGACCAATGATGTGAACCTAATACAAAAGAGTCATGATCAAATAATGAACTACTGATAACTTTTGAATGACATAAAAAAGGAAATACGAATCGTATAATAAGTATACAGCTGTAATGGTTATTGCCAATAACTTTATGGTTTTGGTCTCAAATGATATTGTAATGTCAGTGTCATGTTGCTAATCAATGGGCCTTTTATTCTACGCATGTTCTAAATTATTTAGTCAGAGATAATAGTACTGTGATCTGACTGCTGATGTGAAGGATAAGGGTCACAGAGAAGAGAAGCGAAATATACCAAAGGGACATTCAAACTCATAAGTCGAAGATAAACCGAAAACACCATGGCTAAAAAAGAAAAAAAGACAAACAAACAACAACAGTACATAAAACTAAACATAGAAAACTAAAGACAGAACAACACGAACCCCACCAAAACCGGGGTTGATCGCAGGTGCTCAGGAAGGGTAAGCAGATTCTGCTCCACATGTGGCACCAGTCGTGTTGCTCATGTTAGTACACACCCGATGATAAGTCTAATTCGGTAGGTCACATTCGGGGAAAGTGGACGGGATAGTAGTTATGACAATTGGAACATATCCGTCCGTAAAATTTCCGAAAGGGGTGATTTCAATTTTACTAATTGGAACTCTTGGTTTAATAGCTTCCTTGTGAGCAGCAACCCTCTATCAAGCAAATTATGATAGGAAATACAAGCCCTAGTATAACGTATCAACTGAGAAATATATACTCCGTATGCAGGCGCTGCTGGAATGTTGCTTCATAGAAATGAAAAGTTCACAATTGGGAAGCTGAAATCATCTCTTTTGTCGCAAAGGTTGATTTCAACCGACCCTTATTGTCAATTTCTAGATGTAAGTCAAGATATGGGACAAACTTAGCTGTATCTGTTGTATCCTTTATCTCAAGTTCGATTGGATAGATGCGTTTAACATAGTCACCAAATTTCGAATTACTTAATGAGAGAACATCATCTATATAGCGGAAAGAGAAGATAAAGGATACTGCTTACTTCTTTTTCTCTCTTCCTTATAAGTTCCTGTATGGAGTCAGTTTCATATAAATTAAAAAACAAGTCGGCAAGAAGAGAAGCACTGTTGGTTCCCATGGGAATACCGATTGTTTATGAATTAATTAAATTGTACTATATATGATATACATACTATACTTTTTATAGTACAGATACTTATAAGCTGTATCTCATATATGTCATACCTTTTCCTTATTGTCCTCAGCCTTTTGTAGAACATTCATAAGCCAACTGAGTTGTCCCATGGGATCAGTTGTATTGATCAATAACCACCTACAGATACATCATTAATTTTTTCAATGTTGATTGTCTATCTATTACGTCAAATAAATTTAAATGTCTATCCCACATGTGAAGAAAATGGAAAGCAATGTTTGAAATATAAATAAAATATGGGTATTATCATTTATCACACAATTTTTTATTTTAACAATAACAATGAAAAAATATTCGACAAATATCCTATTGGTGGTTTGATTATTTCCGTCAAATAAGTAGAGGTCGTTAACTTTTGGAAACAAGTTATGTAAAAAACAACAACAACACCACCACAGATTAATTAAGAAATTTGTTGTTTAGTCATACCCTTTGTAAGTTTTTAATGTAATTTACTTTCACAAGCAAGTGTATTCAACCTAGTATTTTGAAATAATCTTGAACATTATATTCTTAATGAAGTTGTATACCTACCAATTTTGATTATTGCAAAAGTTCATGTTGAGTGACACAAGTCTGAGTCCTTGTTGTATCATTGTGGTATAATATCCTGCTCTACAACAAAATAAGCTTTCCATGACAAAAAAATTGTTATAAAAAAAATTAGTGAATGTGTATAAATGTATTATAAATTTCACCGACACCAAAAGGCTTTTCGGATAAACAACTAACTTTTATAAATTCACACGGACTACATCCAAGTATACACAACTAGATTTTAAAGAAAGAACTAGATTTACAAATATAATTTGAAAAAAAGTACTATACACTGAATAAAAATCATGCATCTGGATTTGTAAAATACTCAAATAGACTTGTAAAAAGTGACAGCTTGTTTTTAGAATATGTCTGTGTAATATTTAAATAAAAAGGTGGATTTTCAATGTATTAAGACATTTTTTTAAATCTAGAGGTATTTCTTTTTAAATCTTGCTGTGGTTATTTTAGAATCATGAGCATTTTTCAAGTCTTTTTTAAATCTAGCATCGTCTTTCGGTAGGAGCATTTTTTTTATCGACAACCGTTTTTACATACTCCAAATGAGAAAAGCCATGCCATTGATTTTATGTTCATTAAAAAATAAAATGCTGCAAAGAGAAACATTTTTTTTGGAAAATGACGCTATCAGCGGCATGTTTCCGATACCATTGACCAGAAATTACGAAAGTCGATTATATTTCTCCGCCTTCCGCACTCGGTTTCATATTTACTATTTTACATACTAACTGGAATCTGCTTGTATTACGCTACACTCGAACAAAGTGTTGTAGTCGGACGGGAACCAGTTTACATACTTTATTTTATTTACCAAAAAAATATCTTGACCTGTCCATATGTTTCTACTATTAAATGGTATTTGGAGCTATCCCTTTGTTATATTCATATTTATTCGAGCTTTCACTTTTATGCACATGTCTTACAATCGCAAACAATCGGTATGTATAAATAGATCCGTTTTGTTATGGTGTTGGACTTTTTACACTCCAATGATCAGCAATCGCTAGACAAAATAGTTCTCCTAAATAATGTCAGCCTTTCATGCCATTTCAACTTTACAATCATTAAAAAAGGTAATAATCGGAATCATTTTGATATCCATTGGATAGATACTATGATATTATTACGTTAGTATTTCTGTATTGGCCTTGTTATTGGTCCGAGGCTTGCTGTATTGGCCTGAGGCGAAGCCGAAGGCCAATACAGCTGGCCGAGGACCAATAACAACGCCAATACAGAAATAATCACGTCATAATATCTTTATTAATTAACTAGTGTTACAATGTTTTTTTATTTCATTTCACAAGAGATAAACATTTTTTACCTTGGAGTAGAACTATCCAAATCTGAGTTCCCATTTATAAGCTGCAATATCAAATGATCTGGTGCTGTTTAAATTCAGGGTGTTTTCTACATTTTCTCATCTGATGAATTTTTCTACCCTTCCCAGTCACTATAAAGTGTTACAATTCATATTTAGACGCAACTCATAAATAGTAATTTGAAAGGTACTGCCATTGCATGTGTAATGCAGAAACAAATTGATTATTTAAAAAAATTAATGTAGGAGTTGAATATCATATGTTTGAAAATGATACAACTATCCATAAGCAAACTGACCGAAGCACGAAGATTTGTACAACTACAGGTCACCCTTCCACAATGCATATGCCTAGTTCAGGTTGAAAAATAAATGACAGTTTACAAAAGATGAGAAGCGAAAGTAAACAGTTAATCGATTTGTACCTGAGGTCGACAAGAAATAACTTTGTGATAATCTTCTCGTTGCCCAAACCTGTAATAATTCAATTGTATGCTTTCAAAATGCTTTTTAAATGAATTTGACTGCCTTTAGCCTGAAATATATGCCACACTGAACGTTTCGACATGTTTATGGTGAGTAAATGAAAACTGCGTCTTCCAAACGACTGTTTACTTTTAGTTTGTGTTTATCATGACTTTCGATCTAAAAACTAGAGACGTTCCGAAATCCTGTATTGGCCCGGATCAGAACTCGGCAAATACAGACAAAAATCAATATTGGCCGAGTTGACACTTTTATATTGTATAGGCAGTTTTCTTCATATTAAGTCCAATAACAGAGTAGTTATTAATAATGGTCTATATCCAGATTTACGAAGATTTTAATAATCGGAAATTAGTAATACGGTTATACCCTCGTGGTGCGTATGAATCTTTGTTTACAAAGTTACAGCAGCAGAGTCTGTAACTGTATCATTATTAATTAGCTACACTGTTATTGTACTTAATATGATGGAAACTGCCTATGCAATATAAGGTGTCAACTCGGCCAATATAATTTTTTTTTCTGTATTGGCCGAGTTCTGATCCGGCCAAAACAGGATTTCGGAACGTCTCTTGTTTTTAGATCGTAAGTCACGATAAACACAAACTGAAAGTAAACAGTTGTTTATAAGACGCAGTTTTTATTTACTCACCATAAACAAGCTGAAACGTTCAGTATGGCACATATTTTAGGCTAAAGACGGTCGCATTCATTTAAAAAGCATTTTGAAAGCAGACGATGGAATTATTTCAGGTTTGGGGAACGAGTAAATTATTACAAAATTCATTTCTTGACGACCTCATAATATTTCACGATGTCGATGGTACAGATCGATTTTTACTGTTTACTTTCGCTTCTAATGTTTTGTAAACGGTCTTTTATTTTTAAACCCGAACCAGACATATGCATTCTCTAATTGTGCAAATCTTCGTTCTTTGGTCATTTGGCTTATGGATAGTTGTATCAATTTCAACTCTTACATTATTTTTTTTTTTAAATATATTTGCATTACACATGCAATGGCAGTACCTTTCCAATTACTATTTATGTGTTGTGTCTAAATTTAAGTTGTAACACTTTATAGTGACTGGAAAGGGTAGAAAAATTCATCAGATGAGAAAAGGCTGAAGATACATGGAAACGGCACCAGATCATTTATAGATATTGCATCTTATAAAAAGAAACTGAGATTTGGATAGTTCCACTTCAAGGTAAAAATGTTTATCTCTTGTAAAATGAAATAAAAAAAATATTGTAACACTGTAGTTAATTAATAAAGATACTATTACGTGTATTTCTGTATTGGCCTTGTTATTGGTCCTCGGCCAGCTGTATTGGCCTGAGGCGAAGCCGAAGGCCAATACACCAAGCCTCGGACCAATAACAAGGCAAATACAGAAATACTTACGTAATAATATTATAGAATGACAGTATGGTTAAATAGCGGGAATCAGCCCTCAACTACTTTTACATAAATTATAAACTTCTGGCTTCAACGCCTTGTTCGTCTTGTCAGGAGATCTTGTTGTAGTTCCAGTTTGGCAAGCATTTTGGAGACGTATCCCGTCCATCCTCTCTTGACTTGTAATCTCTGGTGATAAATTTTGCCGCTTGACGTATCCTTTCAAGCTTGTTTATTTTTGTTACCATGTAGGGTCCCATACTATGGCTCCATATTAAATTATAAGATCCATTCCTAAAGGTCTAGATCATTGTTCTAATCTGACACAAATTTCAATAACTGGAATGCTACCCAAGTTGAATATATGGTGACCTACGAGAACAGCATTATCACTAATGAAATTGTGTTTAATACCATGATGGTTCAATATCATTTACTTAAATGGAGACAGACATTTGACCTGAAAGATGGTGTGGGAGTGCAAAATCAAAAACTAACTGACTATGATATATGGTTAAAGAATGAACATCAATTACATGGGTCAACATGGTCAAGGGCAGAGTTAATATAAAATAACAATATGGCAGAGAAGTGGTTTCAAGTTTCATATAAGGCGACCTGACTGACATGAAATAAAAAATCAAAGGAGTATCCGTATTTGTCTAATCTTCAAGGTGAAATAAAACTAGTAAAACAATATTATACTATTGTCTAACTCTACAGAAATATAATTTGCTTCAAGTAACAGAAATAACTAGGTCACTAGTAACTTATTTAATAAGTATGTGGGGTATAAGAGCTTGCTTACAACAGGCTCTTCATAATCATTTGGTTTGAAAAGGATACTAGTAGTCTGTCTCTGTCTTCTTGATTTAGAAAAATGTAATTGCAAGAAAAAAATCACATTACTTAGAATACTTTAGATCATTCAGGTAGTCTTTATTTATATGTACAAAAGAACAGCCAGTAGTCATTGGATATTGTAGATCATTCAAATAGTCTTGACCTATTTATTAGTACAAAAGAACAGCCAGTAGTCATTGGATATTGTAGATCATTCCGGTAGTCTTGACCTATTTATTTATACAAAAAAAAACAGCCAATAGTCATTGGATACTGTAGATTATTCAGGTAGTCTTGACCTATTCATTTGTACTAAAAAAAACAGCCAGTTGTCATCTTCACTTAACATACACACATATACGAATATCAATTATATGCTTACGAGACATGTTGCAATGTTAACCTAATTACAGTATGTGAAAATCAAGACTTGCATAAAAAATATCACAATATTAGAGACAGTGGCGTCATTTTTCCTCAGAGCTTTCAGCTCTTTGATTTGGGTAAAATAACAAAAATACCGAACCCCAAGGAAAATTGAAAACGGAAGGTCCCTTATCAAATGGCAAAATAAAAAGCTCAAACACATATACATAAGGTATACTAAGTACTAAGTAATTGCTGGATATTTAAAACAACATTTCATAGAAGAAACTTGGATTTACTCACTTAAACCTGGGTTTGCAGAGACTCTTATTTTAATCTATTAGCTTTATTTTGAGATAAACATGTATATTAGTGTCAAGTTGATATATTATCAAAATAAATAATAATGTTTTATTACCTTTTTATATCTTTCATGGTGTCTGCAGGTAACCAGTTTTTCCAAAGTTTAGCTGTTTCGTTATACAGCCAAGTCTCAGCATCGTTTCCAGTTATGTAGCTCGGTGGAAAACTGAAATAAGAAAAACTTTCAAGTTGGAAAACTGATTTTAGTTCATTCTACTGGAATATTAGTTCCATGAAAAATTTAAAGATTCCGTGGTAATCAATACAAGAATGATAAATTTTCTATGAACGTTGTCAGATTGAAGTATTCAAGTTTAGTCATATTTGCATATGATACATATTAAAATAAACGTAATGATCAAGAATGCAAAAAGTGGCAAAATCTTGTGTACGATAGTCATCTCAATCAGGATTGCAAACAAAGAGGCAAAGACAGACATTCAAAGTTTGATAATGAATTTCCTCAATTTTCAAGACGTATACAAAGTGCATTTAATAATATGCAGGAAAAGAGATTTGGAGAAACAATATTCACACTAATCTCCCGTATTTTTTCTTACCTGTTGACAGGTGCACTTTCATGATTGCCCAGTGTGTTGTAAACCTGTTTACCCGGAAGATAGGTTAGGAACATTTTGGTAACAAGTTCCATAGCTCCCGTAATGTCTGATCTTGATTGGTTCCAAACGTTGTGAGCTGGTAGGTCGCCGGTAAACACTACATAGTCAAACTACAATAAGATGGTTCAACAATATGATAATGGAGAATGTTTCGGTCAACATATAAAGGATTTTGAACTATCAAGTAAGCTTTGTAAACGCAAAAAATAAACGCCCTTAAAAAACTCTGCGATAAAACGCAGTATATTGATTGTCAAAAGAATGTGTCAAAATGTTGTCAAACTACTACAAAGACACAGCTGTTCGTTAAAATAAATCTTCAATATAAATGCCACAAGTAAATGTTGAATAGAGCCCTACTACAATAGAAAAAAAAAGCGAGGAGGATACCGAGGGTAATAAAAACCATAAGGTGGAAGAAAAGTAGACAACACAATGACCATCAAACAACAGTCCACAAATCAATACATAGAAACCTAAAGATTGAGTAACACGAACGCTACAAAAACCGAGGATGAACTCATGTGTAACAGAAGGGTAAACAGTTCCTGTTCAACCACCATCACCCGTCATATTGCTGCTCGCAAGTAAAATTTCGGTGATTGCATTAGGCGATGTCATAATCGAACAAAAGAGGATACAAAAAAAATCGAAAATATGAAACGAAATAAGCATCTCAGAACAAAATCGTACGGTTTCCCTATGGAAAATCTATCAAGAAAACAGTAAATATCTCCAGAATCACAATTTATATAAGAGGCTTACAAAAAAATTAAGAAAATTATCTGAAAAATCACGTGTCGTCGATACATCCATTAGGTTGTTGCTTTGAATGACAATACATAAATAAATAACTACAGTAATGGGATACCTACAAGTCAGAAAGACAGCAAAATAACAAAACAATAACACGTTTATTTATCAACAGAAATATAATACAACACTTCCGTCAAATTGTGTTTCCTTGTTTTGAAGGCCTGTCATAAAAACTGAATTTACTCTACAAAATATTTTTTTAAATAGCCTTTGTTTGTATTACCTGATCTTTGATACTCCTAAGATATTCAAATAAACTTTGTAATGTTACATAAGGAAGGTCACAGTTATTCAATGAACCCCATTTACCAGCAGCCATTGCACCAGTTGCTAAAAAATGAATAAAAGAGGTGAAATAAACATGTGAATTAAAAAAAAAGGAACGTCAAAAGTATATACATTGAGGGGGAAAGCAATCCTGCATGAATTATATTAAAAACTTCAGAATCAATGGTTATAAACTGTTTGGGAATACAACACGGGATCAACAAACATAATAAGAAGATATCAAGGTGATAATAAAAATAAAACAAATCGATGAAAAAGCGACAACTTTGACACGGGTTTCTATAATGGTAAATCAAACCATGATGGGGTTCGTAAAACTTTTGACGAGATCAATTTTAACTTTGCTATTAAGAACACTATTAAGAACGCTTATTCAAAAGCATCCTCTATTGAGGAAAATCAAGCTTTTAAACATCGTGTCAGCTGTAGGATATATACGGCGCTATATATGCAGGTGCTGTTTGAATGTTGCTACATATGAATTGGAAGTTCATAATGGGAAAACAAATATGAAAGGGTTAGACTGAATTACTTTTGTCTGTACATGCTCTATATGATATACTATTGTTATCTTGTGTAAATAAGAAAAACTTCATGAGTTGATTAAACTTGTGTCTAATCAAATTTGTATCGTTAATCAAATAGCAATAATTATAAACGAAACCGAGCAATTCTTTTCTCACTTTCAACATGCATACTTACTCATCTTATCTCCTATTCTGCAGCACAGTGGTTCACCACAATCAGCAGTAGCCCCTGCCAGATACTGGGTGTCTATATGGATATCTGTTAGATGTAGTATCCGAAGTATTGGAGATCCAGGCTAATTGATAAAAACAGATAAATTTATGAATTAATTAATGTTTTGAGAAGGTTTGGTCCTTGTTCTCAATGCCTTTAAAAACCTATGTGATGTTAATATTTTTTCGACAGTCCTTTGAAAGTTAATAGTATATTAAAAAAATCACAACACAAATTCAAAATCAAAGAACAATAAGAATGTATTCATGGAGCCAATTACGAATCAAACATTTAAAAAATACCATATCCTTGTTTAGAAACTATTTTGCTTTTTGTCTATAATAGTCCTTTTTGTGTAGTTTTTATTCATTATAATTCAATGTAAACTAATTTCTTGTTATTTATGTATATACTCGTATAAAAATAAGGTCAATTATAAAAACAGTAACATTACAATAAAGCAATAAATTATTTAAAACCTCGGATGCTGGAGACAGCTGAAAGTAATCACTTGTAATAAACGATTTATGAAAACTTAAGTACAAAAGGATATCTATAGTGTATGATATCCAACACAACAAAAACACAAAAAAAGCTACAAAATACATCTTGAGGCAAACATCATGCAGTTTCGTACAATAGACAAGTGTCCTTTTCATATGTAAAGTGCTTACTCGCCCCTAATCTTAGACAAATTTGGAAAAAATGCAACAGAAACTATAAGAGATTAACTATTAAAACAGCACTCCTCTAAGGACAAAAATAGCAAGACACAAACAAATTCAACCACTGACAATGTTCTTGATTTCGGGACACTAACGGGTATATTTTCTATTGTCTCACATATGTTATTTTTACTATGTTATAAAATTTTGTGTGAATTATAAAAAAAAATGTTGATGTATACTATTCTATAAACCTCCATTATTGGTGGTTAAACGTAATTCACTTTGTCCCTCAGATGTACAAGTTAAAACAAATTTAAAATAAATAAGCAAACAAATACACATCTACAGGAATAGTATATGTTCTTATTTGATTGATGTTCACGAGCAAATGAAAACGATTAATCTGGTGGAATACATGTGGCTTCACTGGAGGTTTTGGATCATTTGGGGGTGTTATGTTCCACATAACGTCTGAGTCGATAGCAATTTACTATCGGGGGTACGTGTGGTTTCACTGGAGATTTTATGGCATTTAGAGAGTAATGTTTCACATAACGTCTGGATCGATAACAATTTTCCTTTGGGAGTACATTTGGTTTCACTGGAGGTTTGGAACATTTGGTAGAGTGATGTTCCTTCCACATAACGTCTGTGTTGTAAACAATTTACCTGTGGGAGTACGTGTGGTTTCAATGGAGGTTTTGGGACATTTGGTAGAGTGATGTTCCTTCCACATAACGTCTGTGTTGTAAACAATTTACCTGTGGGAGTACGTGTAGTTTCACTGGAGGTTTGGAACATTTGGGAAAGTGATGTTCCATTCACATAACGTCTGTGTTGTAAACAATTTACCTGTGGGAGTACGTGTGGTTTCACTGGAGGTTTTGGAACATTTGGTAGAGTGATGTTCCACATCACTTCTGGGTCATAGGGGTTTCCACAAGTTTCTCCAACTACAAGACCGCATGCTTCTTCTGGAGACAAAACCAATTTTTCTATTACCCCGACGAATTCATCCTGTAAAAGTATTTTTTTTAATTAAGGTTTGTCCCTTTATAAGTCTTTTTATTAGGCTCTTTCGTTACTATTTGTTTTGGTTTGTGTGTGCGTTAGTGCTTTTCCCCATTCAAAGGTAGATAAGTTAAGATAACTTGCATAATCTATACTAGATATATTTGATAAAATAACATTTGGCCTTTCTTCTATCTCCCTTAGCTGTTATCGTTATCCTCTGTATTAGGTTTAGTGATATTATCACCTATAATGTAGAACGGACTCGGGTGCATAGCTAAATATGTTCTTCACATCATTTAAATGTACTGTTGATCATTGAGGGGGTTTTTAGTGCTGACCCTTTCGTTTTAAGTGCAGTTTGTTATATTGCAAATGCATATATACAAATACCCTTTTTCAATGTTTTCTTGGTTGTTTACTAGTATTGTCTACATGACTTTCTATACTGTTCCAATTAGTGCTTTTAGAGATATGTTGGTTTTTGTTTTAGTTCCATTTTGGTTCTGTCTTATTGACGTATATCCCACATCTCTTTATAACACATTAACTTGAACCAGCCCTTTCACATAAAATTTTTATTTATATTCATAGATGCATTTTATTTGTATATATATATATATATGCTGATTAACATATAAAATTGTTATTTGACGTACACAGCCTTACCTTAAACATTCGAACAATGCCCTGACAAACCCTTTCATCTTCTATATGAAATGTTTTACAAATTTCGATTGCAAATTTTACTATGTCAGCTTCTGGTGCTTGTCTTCCCACTAAGGCGCGTAGTCCAACCACAAATAATTTACAGACATCACACGGTATATTTTCTAGATTGCCACAAACTAATTTTATCCGAGGCCTCAGTCGTATATTTCCAGCTATAATAGTGCTGGAGTCATATGTTGAGTCAGCATCCCCCAAATAGCGATGATACAGTATTGGTCCTAATGACAAGAAAAACGTAGAAGCTACTGCCGAAATAATAAAGAAGTATGTCCAGTCCATGTTTGTAGATTATGTAACCAAACGTCTAAATTCAAAAGCAGGTTAACAGTCCATGTGATAAAATTTATCACTGGTGTGTATATAAGCTTTTATAACATCATATATGACCACTTAATCGGATGACAATGTCAAACCATTACATATTTAAACCACGTTAACCTCAGATTAAGATATATACTGCGTTTGAAAAATTAAAATTTCCTGGTCGCGTTTACCCCAATCAATCGGAAATGAATAGATTGTATATATATTTATATATATATATATATATATATATATATATTTAAGGTCATAAGGAAACTTTTAAAGGAAATAAACTTTCAACCTAAAAGAAAATTTATTACCGTCACATGTTTACATGTATTCATCATAAAGTTTATTTACTTTATAAAAGACCAAACCGTTTTCCTTAAATATTCCCTCCTACAAGATCGTAATAAATATGACTTTCAACCTGATAATGATTAAAATGTAAGTCACAACAAATGTTATAAGTGAAACGCTGTAAGTGTCTTACTTCAGAGAACTCATCCTTTTAGAATTCTAATCGAGATATAAATTACATCAGCACTTCATTACGCATCAATTCTTTTTTTTCATGGAGGGGGAGGGGGGGCTTTCTATTACGGGCATTTCTATCTAAAGAAACTTGTATCTTTTTTTAAATTGAAATTTCTTTATTTTTTTTTAATTTGATAATTAAAAAATAATGTGATGAGTTCTCATCATCGGAATTTATTCACCCGTTACAATTCACTAGCTCTCGGAGAATGGACCCCCCTTATTTACATGTTTATTTTTGTGTTGTGTGTTTTTTTAGTTAATATTTTTGAATGTTTTACATTATGTTTAGTGATTTAATGCGTTCTTGCTCTATCCATAATATATTACAGTAGCAGTAGAGTATATATCATGTTATTCTATTCTTATTTTCACAGTGAAAATTAGGAATAGAGATGCATCATATATACTAGTAAACAAACTTTATTGTAAAATCGTATGGATAAGAGCAAGAACGCATTAAATGGGTTAAAAAATATTTACTTAATAAAATAAAACACACAAAAAACAATTCTTATAGAAAATGGGTGTCCATTTTTCAAGCGCCCGTGTAACAATTGATTGAATAGTTTTCTTTGTGAATGTTATTATTGGTTTAGTCATTAATTATCTGGACAGATAAATCTCTTAAACTTCGTATTTGGTTTGACTTTCCGACTGTTTCATTTTGAGCGCCACCGGTGAGTCTACTGTAGACGAAACGCACGTATGGCGCTCAAAACTATAAGCCTGGTATCTTCAAGGAGTTTTTACAACTACTTCGTTAATTCCATTGATGGTGGACGTTTCGTCCCAGATGATATCAGCAGCCCAGTAGTCAGAACTTTTTTATTTGTTGACATTAATTATCATATTGATATGTTTATTTTCTGTATATACAATGTATAATTATTCGAAACAAAAGGTTTTTCTTACCTCCAGGTGTAGATTGCCGTGGTCGTATTTGTCAAAACATTTCTGAATTTCGGTTTTTCAAAGCTATACGATTCCGTATTTGATTTGGTCTTCCAGCTGTTTTAGTTTGAGCGCCGCCGC
Source organism: Mytilus coruscus (assembly GCA_017311375.1). Taxonomy (NCBI): domain Eukaryota; kingdom Metazoa; phylum Mollusca; class Bivalvia; order Mytilida; family Mytilidae; genus Mytilus; species Mytilus coruscus. Next base: position 9,223,119 of record CM029598.1, read on the forward strand.
TGATGGGTATTATATGACAGACCTTTCTTGGTATTCCTAATTATTGGAAGATTTTATATAGACAGAAAAGTATACCTAAAACGACAAAGTTATTTTTCATTTACCTGTATATATTATGAAACCATTTTTTCAAAAGCGATTTTTCTAAGGGTTAAATATTTTGCGGTGGTGTATTGCCATGGCTTTATTTGGACTTGTTTGTTTGCTTTTGGCCTTGAATGTTTGTCCCTTATATTTTATTAACTATGTATTTACTTTCAGGTATCACAGATCAATTTATTCGTTCATAGTGTGTTAATTTACGTTTTTGATTGAGTTAAGCCTTCCAATTGATGTTTTATCGTGTGTTTTCTATGTTGTGATGTTATACTATTGTTTCAGAAAAAGGGAGAAGGTTTGGTACCATTAAAACGTTTAATCCGCTGCAAATGTTTGCACCTGTCCTAAGTCAGGAATCTGATGTACAGTAGTTGTCGTTTGTTTATGTAATTTATACGTGTTTCTCGTTTCTCGTTTTTATATATCAGGTATCACAGATCGAATTTATTCGTTCATAGTGTGTTAATTTACGTTTTGATTGAGTTAAGCCTTCCAATTGATGTTTTATCGTGTGTTTTCTATGTTGTGATGTTATACTATTGTTTCAGAAAAAGGAGAAGGTTTGGTACCATTAAAACGTTTAATCCCGCTGCAAATGTTTGCACCTGTCCTAAGTCAGGAATCTGATGTACAGTAGTTGTCGTTTGTTTATGTAATTTATACGTGTTTCTCGTTTCTCGTTTTTTATATAGAATAGACCGTTGGTTTTACCGTTTGAATGGTTTTACACTAGTACTTTTGGGGCCCTTTATAGCTTGTTGTTCGGTGTGAGCCAAGGCTCCGTGTTGAAGGCCGTACATTGACCTATAATGGTTTACTTTTATAAATTGTTATTTGGATGGAGAGTTGTCTCATTGGCACTCACACCACATCTTCCTATATCTATTATGTAGACGAAACAGGCGTCTGCTGCACAATATCATAAGCTTGGTATCTTTGATGGGTTGCCGCTGATGGGTATTATGTAGACGAAACAGGCGTCTGCTGCACAATATCATAAGCTTGGTATCTTTGATGGGTTGCCGCTGATGGGTATTATGTAGACGAAACAGGCGTCTGCTGCACAATATCATGAGCTTGGTATCTTTGATGGGTTTTACTAGGCCAGTTTGTTTTGTATTAAAATACTTTTCTGCACCTCGTATTTTGCATTTTTGTTTTCCCTCCAGCCCTTATCCCTCAGAGAATGACTTATATCATAAGATTGAGATTCGTTCTGGTTGACAATTTTTTTGCTAAAGCTTATAGTCGTTGGAAATATAGAATTGACTTGAAATCTGTTTTCAGCACACTTTTTTGTAACTTAAAATAAATCTCGGACCATGCTCTCGATCTGCACGTAAATTCGTATGATATGTTTTCCAAGTATTTATTAGTTTAATTCATGCACCTCAAAAGCTAATAAAACCTTTAAACAGACTTATTAAGAAGGGATATAGTTACGATACTGTTGTCAGGTCATTAAAGATGGCATATTTTGGCTTTAATATTGATTCACTTATAGGGTCTTTGCATCGGAAATAAACACATTTATTCTAAAACCAGTTGTTGGCATGATACAGGTTATGTTCTCATATATTTTATGATGGTATGATACTAAACCCCTAACGGTAGGGATTGTGCTTGATATTTATATGATGAAGACATAATCTTTTAATCAGTTTAATTGAGGTCTGGAGCTGGCATGTCAGTAACTGCTAGTAGTCCTTTGTTAATTTATGTATCATTGTCATTTTTTGTTACCTATTCTTACATCGGAGTCGGACTTCTTTTAAACTGAGTTTTACTGTGCGTATTGCTGTGTGTTTGTTTTTTCCACATTGGCTAGAGGTAAAGGGGGAGGGTTGAGATCTCAAAAACATGTTTAACCCCGCCGCATTTTTGCGCCTGTCCAAAGTCAGGAGCCTCTAACCTTTGTTAGTCTTGCATGATTTTTACTTTTAGTTTCTTTTATATCTTTCGGAGTTTAGAATGACGTCCATTATCACTGAACTAGTACATATTTTTGTTTAGGGGCCAGCTGAAGCACACCTCCGGGTGCGGGATTTTCTCTCTGTATTGAAGACCCATTGGTGGCCTTCGGCTGTTTTCTGCTCTTTGGTCGGGTTGTTGTCTCTTTGACATATTCCCCATTTCCATTCTCAATTTTATTATAGAGGACAGTGTGTAAAACTGGGATGTCTAGGCAATTTTCGATTTTCTAGGGCCACAACTTCTCAAAAAATCTGTCATACGAAACGAAACTCACACTGGATTTGTAACATCTTATATAAAATATGACTATAAACTAAACAACAAAACAATAGATATATAGAAGCATAATCAAATATCTAATTAATCGTTGAGTTATGCATTATGGGAAAAAGGTGTGGAAATATCAAATTTTCCATGCAATTTTCTACTTTCAAAGGCCGCAAATTATATATGCAAAAATCTCCCAGAAATTTTAAATTACTAACGGCCACAACTGTGAAAAACTCACCCAGGCGATACGAAAACCCAAAGCCAATCTGTATAACTCCTTCTAATATGACTGTATATCAAATATCAAATTAATAGATAAAAGCATAATGTACAGAAAAAAAACTTCCATAAATACTGAACCCGCTCAAACGAAGCTGAAAACACAAACTCGTTCCTGAATTTCTTATGATCGATGTAATTTAAAGGATTTTTCGAGGACTTATCTGTCGATATTTTGACAATAATTGTTATGGGACAAATAAGTCAAAGGTTTTATTTAATGTGGTATGCATGAGATTATAAACGATATCGACAATGTCGACTCTATACCGGCTCGATATCGATGATGACTTAAGCTGATCAAATAAAAATAAAACTTGTCAAGCTGATCACACTAAAACCGAACATTCATCGATAACGATATCGTTAACAGACGAACCAGGAGAAACTAAATTGTCTATATAGATAACTGTAGCAGAAAGAAAATTCGAACATAATTTGTCGGTACGCGTCGTCGATATCGATTGTCGATATCGACAACAGTATTAGATGAACATAAAGTAATCTCATTGAAGGAACAAATCAGTTGAGAAAACTTTTAAACGTTTTATTGGAAATCGTACAACATTTCCGTATTTTCACATCGCTTAATTGAAAAATTAAATGAATATCGTAAACTAAACTATATGAAATTTAACCCCGCAACACTCTGTATGTGCTTGTCCCAAGTCAGGAGCCTGTAATTAAGTTGTTTTCGTTTGGTGCTGTATATCATATTAGTATTTCGTTAATTGGTTTTTACATAAAGCAGGTCGTTATATAGTAGTTTCTCGTTTGAATTGTTTTACATTTGTCATTTCGGGGCCCCTTTTATAGCTGACTATGCGGTATGGGTTTTGCTTATTGTTGAAGGCCGTGCGGTGACCTATAGTTGTTAACTTCTATGTCATTAGGTCTCTGGTGGAGAGTTGTCTCATTTGCAATCATACCATATCTTCTTATTTTTATAGAGAACATCACGAAGATTTTTTTTTTAAATGTTGATATCGTCTACCGACAGCTTAAACAGATAAACACAGAAACTAAATTGTCTTTATGGACAAGTGTATAAGATTAATATTTTGAACATATAAACAGTTTAACCAGAAGAAACGCGTTGCAGGTATAAAATCTGGCTGACAACATCGAATCGATATCAAACATGATTTGCATGCCGTTCAAAGTAATTGACAATCAGTTATATGTAATGATATAAAAAATGTAAATACAAGGATTCTCTTAGTAGGATTTCAAAACACACTTGCATAAAAACATATTCAGCAAAGCAGACCTTTTATTCTGAACTTACAGTGAGTTCGAAGTATTATTGGAAAATTGCCACCGACTCAGCATAATATCAGGCGCGGACCAATGATTCGATGTTATAGGGTAGGTGTAGGCGCGCATCCGTCTGAATATATTCAGAAAATAATATTTTGTAAGGAAATTCTAGTATCATTCAGGAGCGAAGGAGTAAGGACAAGATGCATGTTTTCCTCCTTCAAGTTTGTCATTTTTTTTATTATTGTAAATTAAACTAAAATAAAATGAGAGAGGACACTGCATGACTAACTACTAAGACTATAGATGGTTTTTCAAACAAATACTCGTTTGGTAAAGCATGTCAGTCTTATATTATTTTTCATCAAAATATCAAGTACCATATTTCTTGTGACCCCCACCCCCAGATTAAACATTTTAAAAACTTACCTTCCGTAAAAATAGACTAACACTACTGGAACAATGCCCCGTAGATTGGCCGTGAAAATGTCCGTAAAAATGCTGGTGATTTTACAGTGTTTGTCACGGTTAATTTACGGTGGGCCGTGAAACTTATCCGTGACAATGCCGTGGAATGACTGTCGTCAAAAGGCTGTGAAAAGTTTGTGAAAAGGCCGTGAAGAGGTGCCACCTGAAAACTTGGGTGAAAAGACCGTAGAAACCCTGTGAAAAAAAAAATGTACACCGTGAAAAAGTCGTGATAATGCATTATGTGGCCATTGTGAAAAGACATTGAAATGTAGATATAGTATAGTATATGCCTTTATTTGTCGTGAAAAGGCCGTGAAGAGGTGCCAACTGAAAACTTGGGTAAAGAGACCGTAGAAACCCTGTGAAAAACAAAAACGTACACCGTGAAAAAGTCGTGACAAATTATGTGCCCATTGTGAAAAAACCGTGAAATGTACATGTACTACTGTGATAAACAGCCATTCACTGATTGTGAAAACTCCTGTAAAATGTTAAATGTATTTTTCAGGCCATAATTTAACCAAAAATTTAAATGCTGTTTCAATCAAGTGAAGTGAAATGCTTGAAAACCTAGTGTAAACATCTACAGACAACCTATTTAAGTACAATGCAAGTGAGACTATGAAAAACCGTATTAAAATGCTGTATTTTTTTTAGTAATAATTGTGACATAGAATAAAAATATTAATTTGAATAGAACTGTAGTAATTATGTAAAGAAAACATAAAAGCACACAAATGTCAATGTGATTAAGTAGCTAAAGTCAGCTGTAACATGTATTGTAGAAATTTTGTACATCTCTTGGGTCTGATTTTACCACTTCAGCAATATTTGTCTAATGCAATCCTTCACTTCACTGCCCTTTTGAATAACTATTCCAGAAAAACATTTATAGAAGTTCCTGTTAATTCCCAGGAAATACTTTTAACTGAAAAGCTCTTCTTTCCAACTGGATTCCTGAACTATTTTATATAAAGACTGCTATATCCTTTTGCTCTTCATTCCTAGAATAAATAAAGAAACATTACATATATTATACATGTATATAAAAACTATTTATATATTCAAATTAATTTTTGGCATTTATGAACATACATGTACTTAAAACAGCTACAATATTATTCCATGCAATACAGGACTTCACGGTTAATGACCCCATATTGAATAGGGGGCAGATTTTCATACTGGAGGTGAAAATGGTATGAAAAATACTAAAAAACATCATTGAAACAGAACAGCCACTTGGAAACATGCATAGGTTTTCCCATATTTTCATACCATTTCCCAGAAAATCTGCCCCTATCCAATATGGCATCATTAGATAACAAAGTTCTGTATTGTCAACTTAAAAAATTGACATGAAAAATATCACGGCCTTTTCACTGGTTTCAACAACCAGTGAAAAGGCCGTGATATTTTTTATTAAGCATGAAACGACAAATTATCACGGCATATCGAAATTTCACGGTCTTTTTCTAACATCAAACATTTTTCACGGCCTTTAGAAATATTTTTTTTTTACAAAAGTCACGGGGTATTTTCACGGGGTTTTCACGGCCCTGTGATATTTCACAGACATTTCACGGCCTTTTCATGGGCTGTTGTTACAGTAGTGTAACCATAAGAAAAAAATAATATACGATCATATATATACAATATAAAAATAAGGAGATGTGGTAATATTCATTACACAGGTAACTCAATATTCAATACATAAAATGCATGGCCTTTTGTTTGTGTTTTAAAGAAGATATGGATATTTGACATTGGGACAACGCAGAACAAAAATATTCAGATCAGCCTACTTTCACTTTCAGATTTCGCGCTAGTTTACGTCATAGATATATATCTATTTATATCTGAAAGCGCACATGCTTATGATTTGAAAACAACAGAGAAGCCGCTAGTGAGACGGTGTGCCAGACGTGTTTTGTCTATTGGATAGCGTGGAATATGGCTAAAAGACTGCAAAATCTTGTTGGTGACACAGTGATTAGACTGTCAGGTGATAGTGTAGAAGAAATAAGGGTTGAGTCATTATGTGGAAAAGACTCTGTTATTGGGATATATTTTTCTGCACATTGGTGTCCGCCGTGTAGAGGTTTTACACCAAAACTTATTGAATTCTATAATAACGAAAAACAGAAAAGGAGTTCTACTAAGTTTGAAATTATTTTTGTGAGTTGGGATAGAGATGAAGCAAGTTTTAAGGAATATTTTGCTACAATGCCATGGTTGGCTTTACCTTATGACCCAGACAAAAAACACAAGGTAAGTTATGTTTACCTGTATTATGTGATAGGTATAAATGATTAAAATTCTAAGTAGCAATTTATAATGTTAGATTGCACCCCATCCTGCAAGCAAAATGGAGATAGTTTTTGATACACTATATATAACATATACATTCAATTATTAATAAAATTTTAAACATATTATTCAATATTTTATTTTATTGGAAAGAGCAGAATAGAGGCATGATCCAAATACAGACATATTTAATAATTACATCTAATACAACCTAAATATCCGTAAAACAAGTTTTATTAGTTTACATATATATATGGAATAAAGATATTCGTTTTGATAATTAAATTAAATAATTAAATCAAATACATTTAATAACAGACACAGTGAATATACTTATTCAATCCAGTAAGAAAATGGAGACATATATGGGTCACATATAAATATATCAAATACAGAATATTTACATGGTCCAGTCAGTCTAAAATTAAATAAATCCAATCATCCAAGTAAATAATGGATAATGGATTATATACATGTATATACATGTACATGATATATGATATATATATGCAATCTATTTTAGAGGGTTGAAAGGACCTTTCTTGCGAATTTGGGATTGTGCCTAATTTAATTCTCAGCTCTATGCAAGCACAATATTTTATTTTTTCAACAGCAGTGAGCAGTGGAATTAAATAATTCTTACCTGTATATGTCATGTGTGTCAGTTTTGTATGTCATGTATGTCAATTTTGTATTTCATGTATGTCATGTATGTATTGTGAAAATAAGGCCAAGCAAAAATGATTGTTGGTTTCCCCTAACCCTACTGGGTCAGTTTTTACACTCCGGGTCAATCCTTTTTTTTTTTTTTTTTTTTTGGGGCAGAGGAAAAAAAAGTGTTGCTCTGGTTTCTTTTGACAATTTTCAATGATGCTTTTATTTAAAATTGTCTGATAATCATTTAAAAGTGTGTCAACATTATGCTCAATTATCATTCCTTTAGTTTATATAGCTTATACCACAAGATAGAATGTAAAACAAGAATTTACTGTCGGGTTAACAAAAAACATTCTCTGTTTTGTAAAACCGATTTTTCACAAAAAAATAACATAAAATAAAAGTTTTTCCTGCCTGCCGGGCCTTGATAATATTCACATGTTAGGGGAAACCAACATTCATTTTTCCATGGCCTAATGAAGTAATGCCATGAATGTTCATGTATGTTAGCACAAAATATCATTTTATACCAAGAGAAAAATGATATGTTTTGGTTAAAATATTGAAATCAAAATTTTTCACCATAAGATATGAAAAATCCTGTAGGCCATCCCTAAATGATATGGATGTTTAAATGTTAGCTTGTAAAATGAGCAACTAAGTGAAAAATTGAGATGGTGTAAAACAAACCATTGTAGGAGCTTAACTCTACCTTTTATCATATAATATTAATATGAAGATTTAAAGCATTTGAAGTCCACCTTTATTATTTTTTGGTGGGGGTGGATGGATGGGAGGTGTTATGAATCCAGCACTTGATACATGTTGACTACTTGATACCAGAACATGGATTCAAATGTATATTGTCCTGATATTTGAACATTTGTAAGTCTGTACAATACATTATATTTAAGTTTGAAAAATTCCTAACACAATGTATCTTTTAGTTGGTATGTTTTTTCATAAACTATTGACCACTGGGTCAGTGGGATGTTAAGAAACCTACAATCAACATGATCAATCAGTCATCAAAAACTATCAAATGGAAAATTATTCAAAATCACAAATTATGTTGGAAAACAGGGAAATTTAAGAAAACTTGTGCCTTCATAGTGTCAAATACATCTACCAAAGGACAGAGTATTAGAGTATTCTTGACTGTATTCTTTTTATGGATGCCAGTTAGAATTTTGGTAAAGTATCACTGTTAGAGAGAACAATTTTATAGGGCATAGTATTTATGTGTTCTGAATACAGCTGTAGCACCAAAGTACAGCTAAGTCAGTAAAAAATAACAAAATTTGTATTTTTTACTTTTGAAAGGTCAATACTTTTCTGTAAAAAATAGCTTCTCTTAATAAATACATAAAGTGTAGCTGTTTCTCAATTTGTGTATGTGCATGTTTTTATTTAAGACACAATGAGACAGATTGTTGTAATGTATATAGGGCACTTCTATGTACATGATGTACAAATGTACAAGGTTGTTGAGTAGTTTTGTAAAAAAATTGAACTAATTTGCAATCAATCTTTTGCCTTTTGTAAAATAGATATGCACTGATTTAAAAATATTGAAATACAGAAGAATGCTGTACATTAGTACATTTTTGTACCTTCACATGACCTTAATATAGACCTAACAGAATATATGTTATTTTACATTAAAGACATGATAGATACATGATACAGTTCTGATAGGCATGATGTGATGACACATTTGAATGAAGTTACCTCCCTTGACTATTAATTAGTACATGTAACTGTGCATCTGTGAGTTACATATCATGGAGATCATCAATAAAATGTTTCATTAGTCAAGTTGTATTTATGTAACAAATGTTTGCAGCAATCAAAGTAATGAATTTGATGTGTGATATATGCAGCTGTTTTTGATAGGGATACAAATTTAATGAGTAGAAAATTTTTGCTTTTCTTGAAATTTTCTGAACTTTTGTACATTTGAAGGTTTTGTAAGTTGGGAAAAGGCAGATGTACACACGTCAAACTTTATATAATGAATCCTACATGATAAATGAATTGACAAACCAGTACACCCCAGTTAACATGACTGATAAGAACATTTTACAAGTTTACTTAAAGATTTGGGTCCAAACAAAATTTGACACTTAGGACAGAAGTTGTTGATGATTTTAAACCAATCGCGATCAATAAAAGATATTTTGATTTTTTAATGATGGTTTATATTTAAAGGAACTTTACCTTAGGCTTATAAGAAAAAAACCTGTCTGTTAAGGGTTACTATATCTACAATGACATATCTAATGTTAAGGTCTACCAATTTCACTAAGATTTGTGGCCAAGAAGCAATAAATAAAGGCAACAGTAGTATTCTGCTGTTCAATAGTCATAAATTGAGAGAAAACAAATCTGTGTAACAAACTAAAACTGAGGGAAACATACCAACTATTTATAAGAGGAAAACATATAATGTTGATGTATGCAACTCATGTTTTTAGATGTACATGTTCGGTGTGGGCCAAGGCGCTGTGTTGAAGGCCGTTCTTTGACCTATAATTGTTAAACTTTTATACATTGTGATTTGGATCGAGAGTTGTCTCATTGGCACTCATACCACATCTTCTTATTTATAATGTATGTTATTGTACTTAGAATTTAAAAATACCATGTCAAAGTTCTACAGTTGTACCTTCTGGCTCTGAGTTACATTTTGTACCAAGCCATAAACAAACGTTCAATGGCATTATTAAACTTGGTATAAACAATAGAATCCATTAGTTTGATGGAATATAAAATAACAGGAAAAGGAACAGAGTACTAAGCAGGATGATGTGCATACAACATGCATAGTTCTTTATTGATTGGCATTTTTTAATTAGAAATAGTTGCATAATGGATTGCTTATTTTTTTACCTTGATGCATGAAATGATGCACAGTGTAATTTTTAACAATGCTGAGCAAATACCAATTTCATCAGCTGTCTGTTTAGCAGAGAAAAGACCCTTTGGGTTTTTGTTTGATTTTATAATTGTGCAATAATGATTTTGTGAAATTTGAGAGCACATTGCACGCATTTATGTTACACTATAAAACTTTTGATGTTTTATTGAATACATTTGTAAAAGAGTATAATTGGAAGATTATCAAATAAGGTTGAGTTTTTAAATGTATTTATTGTACTGTAATATAATTAGTTCTATTTCTGCAAAACAGAATTTATTTTATTTCTATGAGAGATTTTAAAGAAATGAAATTTTCAGCTATAAAATTCATATAGATTTATCTTATTTTCACCTTATTTGATGAATAAATACATTGAAATATGAGAAGATACAGTTATTGTATGCATTTAAATGAAATAGGATCAGTTATTTGCATAATTTGTTTTAATCCAAGTATTTAATATATATATTGAAAACTTAGCTTGAAAAAGAAATTTAATGGTATTTTAATATTTGTAATTTTGAAGTCTTAAAGATGTAAGATCTTCAATATAATTATAACTTGTTTGATATCAGAAGAAGTTACAAAGTTTTACAGTTGTTCATGTAGTAAATATTTAAGACTAATGACTTTTAGAAAATACTGATTCACACTAAACTGAAAATTTAACAATTTCTTAATTCTGTCTAAAAAAAGTGAAATGTCAGGGCTACTTTGATAATAATATTTTGGTTGATACTCACTCACTCACCAGAAGTTGTCCTATAGTATTAACTTGAATATACTCAGATCACCCTCAGTTTTTCATGGGGTTCTTGTTGCTGAGTCTTTAGTTTTCTTTATTGTGTTTTATGTATTCAGTTAACAATAGGGTATGAATTTGCCTCGCCTGCAAAGTAGGTAACAAAATGGGGGACATAAAGGGGGAAAAAATCCTATTTGTTGGCTGGTGTCAACCAGCACACATTTTTGCATAAAGCTTCATTTTCAGAGGAAGAAGAAGAAGAGAATAATCCTCATCTTATATAAATGTGCCTTATGGTTTTACACTAGTCATTTTTGGGGCCCTTTATAGCTTGCTGTTTGGTGTGAGCCAAGGCTCCATGTTGAAGGCCGTACTTTGACCTATAATGGTTTACTTTTATAAATTGTGACTTGGATGGAGAGTTGTCTCATTAGCACTCATACCACATCTTCTTATATCTACTTATACTCTGTATTTACTTATTTAAATGATACCATAACTGCATAAAAAATGTTTAGATCTTTCTGTTGCTGCCTCATTGATGGATACACAACACCTCCTTTTATTTGTATTGACCATTGTATCTGGGATATAGAATAATTGTAAGATGAACACAAGTAGAGCTTATCTGACTTTGACCTCCTTTTCATAGTTGACTGATCAATATCAATGGTTTGTGATTTATATGTCAGTGAATAATAAGTGAACTAACTATCTTTGGTCTGAGATGATAAAAGCATGTTAAGATGAGCATGACTGTTTGACATGGTTCATCTGACCTTGACTTTAATTTCATACATTTGATCATCGAAATGATTGTGAGACTTTCAAGTTGGTCTGACAGGGTTCTTCTGACCTTGATCTCATTTTCATGGTTCACTGATCAATTTTAAGTTTATATAATTGGCTCATGCAGTTTCTTAGATATTATAAACAATAGGTCAAGTTTATTTCATACATAGGATGAATTAAAGGTATTTATGTCAGTCTGACTGGTTTCATCTGACATTTACTTCATTTTTATACTTGAAGATCATAGGTCAGTGTTAATGTTGTTGTGATAAGGTCATTTTCTCACTTGCTTAAAAAAATAGGTCAGTTACATTTTGGTCTGTAGAATGATTGTTTGTTGAACAATGTACTTGTCTCTCTGGCAGGATTTATCTGATGTTGACCTAATTATCATGGTTCATCTGATGTTGACCTCATTATCAACTGGCTTATCTAATGTTGACCTCATTATTATGGTTCATCTAATGGCATTATTACCGTTCATCTGATGTTGACCTCATTATCAAAGTTCATTCATCAATGATTAAGTAATTTTTATAAATTATTATGATTTGATTTTGATTTTTGGTGTTTTAACGCTACTTTTAAGCACCGCTTTTGGGCTATTTCGTGGCGGCCAGTTTTTATTGGTGGAGGAAGCCGGAGTGCCGGAGAAAACCACCGACCTTCGATAGGAAAACTGACAATCCTAGTCAATTAAGATTGAGTCGAGTGCACCTGCACGAGCGGGTTCGAACTCACAACCTCAGTGTTGACTGGCTAGTGATTACAGTAGTAACTACTTAGACCACTCGGCCACCGAGGCCCCCCTAAATTATTATGAGTAATAGGTCAACAACACTTGGGTTATAGAATGACTTTGTAAAAAGTACATCTAAATGTCTGTCTGACGGCTCATTTGATCTTGACTTCATTTCCACATAGTTAAATTTTTCAGTTAAGATTATATAAATTGGTTAATTTAACTTTTTGATAAATGCACATTATCATGCACACATTGCACTGAAATAGGGCAAATGAATGAAAATAATCATCGGAAAATAATTACATGTATCTCATCATTTTTTAACATGGAATTCTCTGTGGTTCTAAAATTCAGTGCAAAATTATGATGCCATCAAATATTTCTGCAATTTTCTTTATTAATCATATCATATTATAATTAAGTTTGAATATTGATAATTTTTACTTTGATGTTTATGTAACAAATCAATGATAATTTGATAACAATTTGATATTGGCAAGTAGAAAATAAACGATTGATTGCTCTGTTGAATTAGCTGCAATTAAAGGACAATTCCAAGTTTTATTACGATAAATTCATGGCACTTTCAAAAGAGGGGACATTTATGGAAATACATAATTGAAAAATGAAATTATCAACCACCTGGAACTGCTTCCTGGATCCTATTTAATGTTTTATGCGTTTCCTGCTTGGATAGTAATTCTAGTTTGAACAGATATTGGCCTGTTGTAGTGCATTCTGTATTACCTGATTTGTATCATACTATTCCTTGTTGAATGTTATAAGATAGCATTGATTTTTTTCACAACTTACCTATAGTGTGGGATTTAATGCTATGTGTAGCAGCTTATCCACTATATGTATATGGTGACCTGAAGATGTCGTTTGGTAGCTGTTGTTGTTGGGTGGCAGCTTATCCATTATTGGCTATTATTGTAAATTCAGAAATTATTGCGTGCATTTATTATTGCGATTTTTGTTAAATAGACAAAAATACGAGATTAATTATTGCGATTTCAGGAAAATCTGAATGTAGATATATGTATCGAATTCAGAATGCGAGGTCATATTATTGCAAGGCTTACCCAGTCGCATTATTCGCATTAATAAAAACCTCGCAATAATTTCTGAATTTACACTACTAGTATATGTATATGGTGACCTGAAGATGTCTTTTGGTAGCTGTTGTTGTTGAGTGACTGGCTTATCCATCATTGACTACTATATATGGTGACCTGAAGATGCCTTTTGGTAGCTGTTGTTGTTGAGTGGCTGGCTTACCCATTATTGACTACTATATATGGTGACCTGAAGATGTCTTTTGGTAGCTGTTGTTGTTGAGTGACTGGCTTACCCATTATTGACTTCTATATATGGTGACCTGAAGATGCCTTTTGGTAGCTGTTGTTGTTGAGTGGCTGGCTTACCCATTATTGACTACTATATGTGGTGACCTGAAGATGCCTTTTGGTAGCTGTTGTTGTTGAGTGGCTGGCTTACCCATTATTGACTACTATATGTGGTGACCTGAAGATGCCTTTTGGTAGCTGTTGTTGAGTGGCTGGCTTACCCATTATTGACTACTATATATGGTGACCTGAAGATGCCTTTTGGTAGCTGCTGTTGTTGAGTGGCTGGCTTATCCATTATTGACTACTATATGTGGTGACCTGAAGATGCCTTTTGGTAGCTGCTGTTGTTGAGTGGCTGGCTTATCCATTATTGACTACTATATATGGTGACCTGAAGATGCCTTTTGGTAGCTGTGTTGTTGAGTGACTGGCTTATTAATGTTTACCCGGCCTTACATCTTCTTAAATCGGCTCACCTTGTTTATTGTCTTTTGTCTTTTCTTTAACATTTGAGAATAGGAGTTAGGAATAGACTATTTTGCAATTACCGATTTGATTCTGTTATCACACACTTTTAACACAAGTTGTTTCCCTTTGTCAATTGTAAACTGGTTAAATACCTGTGGTCTAGTATACGGGACAAGATGGGCTGCTGCCCATGCAAGGCATAATAAGTTGAAATAGATATATTGGCCTTTTAACTTATTTTCAATGGAAAATAACTAGTGATATCAAAAGCTTAAAGCTTAGAAAAATTAAATGTAAAAAAAAACTTCAAGATTAAACACAACGTTTCTTCTGCTAACTCTTAACTGTCAATGTAAATGTATGTCCCTCCTATGGGAAACCAGTAAATGATCCCTTGTTACAGGGTTAACCATGACATTTGGTAAATAAACAATTTGTATGATGAAAAACTAAACTCCTTTACACATTGTCATAAACCCAAAATTATAAATTGCATATCTATTTGATCTAGTTATAAATCTTCTGTATACTAGTGACATGCGGATATAAAACTTCAAGGTACATGTATAAATAAATGTATTAGTTTAGAGAACTTATGGCTTAATCACTGACATAAAAGATCTGATTCATCTGTATTATGTATGGCCTTAACCACAAAAGGAGAAAACTTTTAGAGAATTTGCTCTTACTATTACGTATACCATCATGTTTAAAACATATTTGAAATCTCAAGCATTATAATTAGCCTTAACCTCAATCATGTAAAACATATTTAGAATCTCTGACTCTCCTTTTTGTACTTCAGGGATTTAATTCACATCTAGCATTATTGCATTAATAAATGTAAATCATATTTTGACTGTCATACTTATCTGCATGTAAATATTATAAAGCCCTATGGAATACATATGTTTTACTTTATTTGTTTGGGTACTCAGTAGAAACATTAAAAAGCAATACAGTAATGTCATCTGGTTTAGTGTCGAAACATCGATTGAGCCTTTCTCTTATTGACTAAGCTGATTCTTTGAGATAAAAGCTCAAGTGTATGCTTCATGATGTAATAATATAATTTTATATTAGTTGATTTTATTTGATGGACATATAATTGACATGTAATATCAAGGAATTCCACAAGGACAATACCATCAATCCTCTTACAAGTTGTGACTTTGTTACATCACAGTTTAGGACCACCTAGTTTGTTGGTGTTTGATATCCAGTGGCAAGTATTACAATCACACTGGATAATAATAACATGTGAATGTCATATGAATACATCAGATAAACCCTGCTTTGTACTGGACCAACATACTGAGTCATATTTTTGATTTAGTAGCTCAAAAGATAAGAGATTGCTGAAACATGTACCACATCTCCTTATGTTTATATTAATACCCTGTATACATGGTATACCTTAACCTTGACACTCATTTCTGACAGGTTTTTGCTCTTTTCTCTTAAATCTTGTGTGGATAACAAAGGAAAAGAAATTATTTTTTTTTAAACTTTGTTTTAACATGACCTCAAGACATAAAAGGTTACACACAAGCAAAATTTGTAAAGGTAAAGCACTCAATTTTAAAAATAAAACAATAATTAACAATATCCTATCAAAGAATTCTTACAGTGATAGAAAGCAAGCTTGAAGTATTTAGTGTGCTGAAATGAAATCATATCAACTTACACTATAATATTGGAGGATAAACTTCAGATTAAATTTTATACAACAGCAGTAAAGACACGATCATGTGGAATGCCAAGAACACACCTACAGAATTTAAATGCTAAAACAAAGGGAACATTTTAGTCTTGCTTCATTGTTCTAAAATATGATTTCAATGACATTACCTAAACTTATTAGTTTTATCAATAATGTTATGTTAAAAGGCTAGGTTTGAAGTATCACTTTTACTTACATTCATTTATGTATTTTTTTTCAGGGTAAACTGACAAAAAAATTCAGAGTTCAAGGAATTCCAAAATTAGTTCTGTTAGATGGAGAAAATGGGAAAACTATAACAGTTGATGGTTATACATGTTTAACAGATAATCCTAATGGAGAGGGATTTCCATGGAGACGGAAAAAGGTCACAGAGGTCATCAAAGGACCAATAATAACCAGTAATAAAACAGAAGTAGAAGCTTTAGAAGCTCTGAAAGGGAAATATGTTGGGCTATACTTTTCTGCACATTGGGTAAGTATTTTATTTGAACAATTAAAATGAAACATGCAATGATAACCAAATCGTATGATTTCTTTATGATTTGAAAGTGATAAAATTTCACATGCAAATGAGCTAACAAATCACAACAAATCACAAACAAATTGCTTCCAATTCATAAGCAAATCATAAACAAATTGTCAAGAAATTGTTTTGAAATCATTAACAAATCAGAGGTAATTGTTTTCCTACTTTAAGCAAATCACAAACAAATTTGTTTCAAAATGTAAAGAAATTATCAACAAATTGTAATCAAATCTTTAACAAATCAGAATGAAATCATATTCCTACCTCAAGCAAATCACAAACAAATTGTTTTCAAATTATGAAGAAATTATAAACAAATTGTTATCAAATCTTTAACAAATCAGAAGTAAATCATATTCCTACCTCAAGCAAATCACAAGCAAATCGTCAATAAATTGACATCAATCATTGATTCACAGATTAAATCATTTACATCTGGATCAAAAATCTGTTTTGCCCCTGAGACCCCTAAACTTTGAAGTGCACTTGTCTTCATTTTACTTTAGCTACTCCTCAGCGACTCTTTTCACAAAAAATCTTACGGTTAAAATTGATATACTGAAATGTGTATGACTTACGAGTATTTTTTCTCTTAAGATTTTTTGTGAAAAGAGTCGCTGATTGTTAAGGGATTACTATTTCTGGTTGCCATGAGGGACGAATTGTTCCCTCTGTGAAAGGTATCTCTCATTTCTCCCGAATTTGACTCTAACGAGATTTGACAACCACATGGGCAACCACATTTACTAGAAGGTTGCAGAATAGGCAATGGGTCTTAATCTGGATCCAAATCTGCTAATGTAGCTTTGTCCCTACAGCTCTAGACCTGGCCAGTAAACATCATGAAAAATTAAAACATAAAACTTGCCAGTGAATTTGTCTGCTGACTGGGAAAGCTATAGTCTTTGATAGTATATCTTACTCTTCATCTTGCAACCTTCTTTGTTCAGTTAATGTAGAACAGTATTTGAAATTTGAATTTGATCTCAACCGGAAGTCAAAGATATAGACAAACCCATAAAATCAGAATGCAACAACATTGTTTTCATTGTAGCAAATCATTAATGAATCACACCATGATAGCTAACAAAGTTAACAAATCATTTTCAAATCATTTCCTATAATATTCCAAGTAAACAAATCATAACAAAACCACATAATTTTAGCTAACAAAGTTACCAAATCTTTTTGAAATCATTTCATATGATATTCTAAGTAAACAAATCATAAAGAAATCACGCAAAATGAGAAACAAATTTCAATTACAATTGAAAGAAATCACAAAGAAATCAGTTTTGGGGAATTTGGCGAATTCTGATTTGTTTATAATTTCTTTAATGAATAGCAAGCAAATGGTACTAACAAATCGCAGAATCATGATTTGAAAGCAATTTGTTCATTTATTTTTCTGTTTGGGTGTGCATACTGAAATATTCCCTATAAATTGACCTTACATATCATATATATGTAGGACTCTAAAGTGCGATGGTACGCTTAAGTGTGATGGTCTACGCTAAAGTACAATGATGCCTCACGCTAAAGTGCAATGGTTATTGGTTTGCTAAAGTACAATGGTATATCACGCTAAAGTGCAATGGACAAATAGTATAAGGTCCTATATAGGGCTAAAATGATAAAGTACATGGATGTTAAAAAAAGTCTTTTTGCAAAAGCTAGTATTCTAAGGTTTAACATATGTGATAGGCTTCGTAATTTACTGGAAGCTTAAGTGATTGTTTCGAAATTTAGAAGACCGAACACGTAATAATTGCTAAAAAGGTAATTTAGGTGTGACAAAATAATATGTTTCCTGTAAAATGAATTTTTAACAATTTGGGCGTATTCAATATTTGGATAATTGGTGTAGCTTGCAGTTCACACATCACTAATGTGAACACCTCCGTTACAGTAGGCATTGTAAATTACAAATACAAAATTAGTTGTATATTTAAATGCGAGAGAAAGACGATGGTCGCCGAGCTTTTTCCTTTTTAGTAGCGAGTACAAATACATGTTATATTTTCCTACAATATACAAGCTGAATCTTTTAGCCGACAATTTAGCATTAACGCTGGAAAACATGTACCTTTATTTTTTCCGACGTTACTTTTCAATAAAATTGACAATATTTTAACAGGGCGAGCAAAGTAAACTGCAACGCAAACAATGATTTTTTTTAAAAATGTATCAGTTCGCCTCCAATAGAAGAAGGATACAGAATACTTAAGTGTATACTATTTTGTATCTATATACTAAAATGGTTGACTGCAGGATACAAGTCCTTCTTCCAGCATCGGAAAAAAAAAACCACATTTGCTTCAGCTGACAAAGCATGGTGAGGTCTGAAATTAAGTCATGGACATTTGCTTTAAAAGCTGTAAATCAAATATTCTTAATTTATCTTCCGCCATATTCATTTCTGGTTTGTATAAACGACTGTTAACGTCATAATCCGACTACGTTTCTTACGTCTATACTTTCGCGGACTATCGTACTTTAGCGTATGGAGGCATCACACTTTAGCACAGACCATCGCACTTTAGCGTGACCATCGTACTTGAGCGTCCCCATCGCACTTTAGAATCCTGCTTTTTTGTAACAGAATTTTTCCCTATGGAAGCTTAAGACTATTGTTTTGTTTAAAATATAAAATAATAGCAGCTCATCTTACTGTATTTGATTGTTAACAATGATTGTTAACAATTCACTATAGAATGAATGGATTTCAATGAAACTTTATACAATGTTGTTTTGGTCTGACAAGTTTTCTGTTGTTATCCTGTAAATTCAAAATTGTAAATGTCAAACTAACATATTTATCAAAAACATACTATAAAGGCATAGTTTTCTTAGTGTACATCGACATGCATCAATTACTAACAGCAGTTGTATAAAAAGTAATTCTTTTGTGCAGTCATTTAGAATAATACAAAAAAACTAACAGAACACATTGTTTGAGGTAAAAAATATGAAAACAATGTGCAGTTATACAGACCTTACAGAACATTCTGTTTACATTGTAGTTTCATAGAGCACTTGGAGAAAATTAAGAGGCTCTTACTGTAATAAACATAGTATATTTCATGACAGATGACTTGATTTGCTGACAGATGGGATGAGAATGTTCTTTGGCAGATCATATATCCAAAACTTAATAGTGAAAAGGTTATGTGTTCGAAAGTTGGTTTTAGTTGGTAGTGATTTGATGCAAACTAGATATTGTTGAAAATTATTGGTGATTTGAAGTCTGTTTCTGGTAATTTTGGTGACAGTTGTCACTAAGGTGATCCCATTGAATAATAGATGTTAATAACTGGTATTGTTGATAACTTGACACAAAGAGATTCATTGAAAATATATAGGCATGTTGCTGGTAATTTTGATGACAGTTGACAAAAGGTGTTTAATTGAAAAGTTGGTTGTATTTACTGTGGGGATTTTCGTCATGAGCATGCATAAAATTTTTGCCAATGGGCATTGAACAGCCAACAATCAATTAATCAACTTTGGTGATTTGATTGTAATACTTTGTTGGAAGAACTACAATTAAATCACCATAGTTGATTATTTAAAAAAGCAAGATTACCACCTTCAATCCTTCTATTCATGGTACAGTAAGAGCTATAGTCTGATCTACTGGCTAACATAACCAAAGAAAGGCATTTACTTACATTTATCTAAACGGCTTAGGGAAACACTGCTTATCTAACTGAATATTCCACTAGCATAACCAATGAAGGATAGTTACTTATCTGTACCATGGCCTAGGAAATCACTGCTTATCTTACTGAATATACCACTAGCATAACCAGTGAAGGGTAGTTACTTATCTGTACCATGGCCTAGGGAAGCACTGCTTATCTTACTGAATATACCACTAGCATAACCAATGAAGGGTAGTTACTTATCTATACCATGGCCTAGGGAAGCACTGCTTATCTTACTGAATATACCACTAGCATAACCAATGAAGTGTAGTTACTTATCTATACCATGCCCTAGGGAAGTACTGCTTATCTTACTGAATATACCACTAGCATAACCAATGAAGTGTAGTTACTTATCTATACCATGCCCTAGGGAAGTACTGCTTATCTGACTGAATATTCCACTAGCATAACCAATGAAGGGTAGTTACTTATCTATACCACGGCCTGGGGGAGCACTGCTTGTCTGACTGAATATTCCACTAGCATAACCAATGAAGGGTAGTTACTTATCTATACCACGGCCTAGGGGAGCACTGCTTATCTGACTGAATATTCCACTAGCATAACCAATGAAGGGTAGTTACTTATCTATACCATGGCCTAGGGAAGCACTGCTTATCTTACTGAATATTCCACTAGCAAAACCAATGAAGGGTAGTTACTTATCTATACCATGGCCTGGGGAAGCACTGCTTATCTGACTGAATATTCCACTAGCAAAACCAATGAAGGGTAGTTACTTATCTATACCATGGCCTAGGGAAGCACTGCTTATATGACTGAATATTCCACTAGCAAAACCAATGAAGGGTAGTTACTTATCTATACCATGGCCTGGGGAAGCACTGCTTATCTGACTGAATATTCCACTAGCATAACCAATGAAGTGTAGTTACTTATCTATACCATGGCCTATGGAAGCACTGATTATCTTACTGAATATACCACTAGCATAACCAATGAAGGGTAGTTACTTATCTATACCATGCCCTAGGAAATCACTGCTTATATGACTGAATATTCCACTAGCATAACCAATGAAGGGTAGTTACTTATCTGTTCCATGGCATAGGGAAGCACTGCTTATCTTACTGAATATTCCACTAGCAAACCAATGATGGGTAGTTACTTATCTGTACCATGCCCTAGGAAATCACTGCTTATATGGCTGAATATTCCACTAGCATAACCAATGAAGGGTAGTTACTTATCTATACCATGTCCTAGGGAAGCACTTCTTATATGACTGAATATTCCACTAGCAAAACCAATGAAGGGTAGATACTTATCTATACCATGCCCTAGGGAAGCACTGCTTGTCTGACTGAATATTCCACTAGCATAACCAATGAAGGGTAGTTACTTATCTATACCATGGCCTAGGGAAGCACTGCTTGTTTGACTGAATATTCCACTAGCATAACCAATGAAGGGTAGTGACTTATCTATACCATGGCCTAGAGGAGCACTGCTTATCTGACTGAATATTCCACTAGCATAACCAATGAAGTGTAGTTACTTATCTATACCATGGCCTAGGGAAGCACTGCTTATCTTACTGAATATTCGTCTAGCATAACCAATGAAGGATAGTTACTTATCTATACCATGGCCTAGGGAAGCACTGCTTATCTTACTGAATATTCCACTAGCAAAACCAATGAAGGGTAGTTACTTATCTGTACCATGGCCTAGGGAAGCACTGCTTATCTGACTGAATATTCCACTAGCAAAACCAATGAAGGGTAGTTACTTATCGATACCATGGCCTGGGGAAGCACTGCTTATCTAACTGAATATTCCACTAGCAAAATCAATGAAGAGTAGTTACTTATCTATACCATGGCCTAGGGAAGCACTGCTTATCTTACTGAATATTCCACTAGCATAACCAATGAAGGGTAGCTACTTATCTGTACCATGGCCTAGGAAATCACTGCTTATATGACTGAATATTTTACTAGCATAACCAATGATGGGTAGTTACCTATCTATACCATGGCCTAGGGAAGCACTGCTTATCTTACTGAATATACCACTAGCATAACCAGTGAAGGATAGTTACTTATCTATACCATGGCCTAGGAAATCACTGCTTATATGACTGAATATTCCCCTTACATAACCAATGAAGGGTAGTAACTTATCTATACCAAAGCCTAGGGAAGCACTGCTTGTCTGACTGAATATTCCACTAGCATAACCAATGAAGGGTAGTTACTTATCTATACCATGGCCTAGGGAAGCACTGCTTATCTTACTGAATATTCTACTAGCATAACCAATGAAGTGTAGTTACTTATTTATACCATGGCCTAAGGAAGCACTGCTTATCTTACTGAATATTCCACTAGCATAACCAATGAAGGGTAGTTACTTATCTATACCATGGCCTAGGGAAGCACTGCTTATCTTACTGAATATTCCACTAGCATAACCAATGAAGGGTAGTTACTTATCTATACCATGGCCTAGGGAAGCACTGATTATCTGACTGAATGTTTTACTAGCAAAACCAATGAAGGGCTGTTACTAATCTATACCATGGCCTATGGAAGCACTGCTTATCAAACTGAATATTCCACTAGCAAAACCAATGAAGGGTAGATACTTATCTATACCATGGCCTAGATAAGCACTGATTATCTGACTGAATGTTTTACTAGCAAAACCAATGAAGGGTAGTTACTTATCTATACCATGGCCTAGGGAAGCACTGCTTATCTAACTGAATATTCCACTAGCATAACCAATGAAGGGTAGTTACTTATCTATACCATGGCCCTAGAAAAGCACTGCTTATATGACTGAATATTCCACTAGCATAACCAATGAAACGTAGTTACTTATCTATAAATTGCATTAGGGAAACACTGCTTATCTAACTGAATGTTTTACTAGCATAACCAATGAAGGATAGTTACTTATCTATACCATGGCCTAGGGAAACACTGCTTATCTTACTGAATATTCCACTAGCATAACCAATGAAGGATAGTTACTTATCTATACCATGGCCTAGGGAAGCACTGCTTATCTTACTGAATATTCCACTAGCATAACCAATGAAGGATAGTTACTTATCTATACCATGGCCTAGGGAAACACTGCTTATCTTACTGAATATTCCACTAGCATAACCAATGAAGGGTAGTTACTTATCTATACCATGGCCTAGGGAAGCACTGCTTATCTTACTGAATATTCCACTAGCATAACCAATGAAGGGTAGTTACTTATCTATACCATGGCCTAGGGAAACACTGCTTATCTTACTGAATATTCCACTAGCATAACCAATGAAGGATAGTTACTTATCTATACCATGGCCTAGGAAGCACTGCTTATCTTACTGAATATTCCACTAGCAAAACCAATGCAGGGTAGTTACTTATCTATACCATGGCCTGGGAAACACTGCTTATCTTACTGAATATTCCACTAGCATAACCAATGAAGGATAGTTACTTATCTATACCATGGCCTAGGAAGCACTGCTTATCTTACTGAATATACCACTAGCAAA
Source organism: Mytilus coruscus (assembly GCA_017311375.1). NCBI lineage: Eukaryota > Metazoa > Mollusca > Bivalvia > Mytilida > Mytilidae > Mytilus > Mytilus coruscus. The sequence goes on from CM029598.1 coordinate 9,246,952, forward strand.
ACCAATGAAGGATAGTTACCTATCTATACCATGGCCTATGGAAGCACTGCTTATCAAACTGAATATTCCACTAGCAAAACCAATGAAGGGTAGTTACTTATCTATACCATGCCCTAGGGAAGCACTGATTATCTGACTGAATATTCCACTAGCATAACCAATGAAGGGTAGTTACTTATCTATACCATGGCCTAGGGAAGTACTGCTTATCTTACTGAATATTCCACTAGCATAACCAATGAAGGGTAGTTACTTATCTATACCATGGCCTAGGGAAACACTGCTTATCTAACTGAATATTCCACTAGCATAACCAATGAAGGGTAGTTACTTATCTATACCATGGCCTAGGGAAGCACTGCTTATCTTACTGAATATACCACTAGCATAACCAATGAAGGGTAGTTACTTATCTATACCAAGGCCTAGGGAAGCACAGCTTAAAGTTGGGGATGTGAAACCTTATTCATTTCAATTAAAGAACTTTTTAACAATTAGCATTGCTGAATTGGTACTTATAAATGTGAGTGTGTATGTGTGGGGGGTCTGGGTTGAAGAAATTACATAACTGATCATGAGGTCACTTACAGGTGCTGAGGCTTTCACTTTTGAAAACAATATATTTGAAAAAGGCTTTGTTATTAGCCCTGTATAACTTCCATTTTATGATTTGTAATTCATAGCAGGGAAGAGGCCCCTCATGGGGGCATCCAAGTAATCACATAATCACAATTTTTTGCCAATATAATGACATAATCATTAATTATTTTTTAAACAAGATAATCAAATAATCAAAAATACAGTCCTAGATTATCAAATAATCAAATAATCATGAAATATTTGGTCTGGTAATGATATAATCACTATAAAAACGGTCAAGTAATCACATAATCAAAAACCCCATGAGCAAACTCAGGGAAGAAATGTTTTAATTTTCAGGAAATTAATTTAAAAAAAAAATCTCTGGAATCATAATAGTATTTCTGCATAGGTGCAGCAATGTCTGTTTTTTTCGCATTGAATGGTGAACAATAGAAGAGAGAATTTGAGGATCTAGTTTTGATTAAGATATTTATCCCTGCAGGTGATTACATTCACCAGGCGCTATCACTGACTCTAGATAAACATGCTTTTATTTACAGTGTGTTAATGATTAAAATGTCTGTTTATATAATTATCTGCAAAATTGCATCTTGTAAGAAAAATTTTCACCTTAAAATTCAATCACATTCAGTTTGTTGAGATGTTGTTGCGTAAGAGTTTTGTAGATTTATGGCGTAATCTGGAAAGATGCTTGTGCTTCTAAGTAATTAACTTTCTGTATTTTATGAAACTTTTATCAGCATACATTTCTACATTATCTTTGATATTCTGCTTCTTCTCTAAATAAAATTAAAAAGTTCAATAAAAGTTATATCTATGCATGAGAAAATGTGCAGAATTTTTGGTGTCTGTTTTTTCTGATCAAAGTACCGGGGTAATAAATCTAAAATTGGAGTTTGTTATATAAAATCAGTAACAAAACTGTTTATTCTTGATTGAGTTTTTGTTAAGGGCAGACTTTTTTTGTGTTTACATAAATCAAATGAGCTGCCTTAAAATATTATTGTTTATCCTCTTATTCTTAATTGTCTTTTATAGATTTATGTTGAAGGAGCATTAAAATTTCAATAAAATGTAGATTTTTAAAACTCTTGTTACAGTAGTGCTCGTTGTTTTATACTTATAATAGGATTTCTTGACTAGCTTACACCTGCCAAGCAATTTTTAAAGTACTTATCATACACATGCATTAATATTGTGAACAAGCAAATGATAAATATGAGACAAAAGTGCTTAAATGAATTATAAAATTAAAATAGTATGAATAAAAGGAGACTTGGGATATAGGCCAGTGAGACACCAACTCCAGGACAAAAACAGTCTTAAAATACATATCTAACAAACAAAGAAATAAAAACCAAGAAATAATGCCACTTCCACAAGCTTTATTAGTAAACAACTGTTAAATATTATGTAAAAGTTCATCTGTGAGTAAAGAAAAAAATTCTTCTTCCATTGAAAAAAAATATTTATTTGAGGAAGGTCATGTAACCCCTATTATCAATCTTTGTGTAACCATACTGTTGAATATAACTATTCAATATGTGGATTTTCAAATGATGTTTGTGTAATATGACATAATATAGCGGCTGGTAGAACTTTCACAGCTCTACCGTGTTGAAAACAGTGTTTTTGAACATGTGTGTGGGGAATAAAACAGAGGAATATATAATCATAAACATCTAAAACCAAACTGTAATTGTTACATCTGTCAAAATTTAAAAAACTAAATTCTGTTTATTTTTTTTTTGGTGGTTTTAAAAAAAAGTAACATAAAATTGAATATGAATCATTAGAGCTAACACAACTAAAAACTATATCTAATTTCACATCTACATATTTTTTGACAGACAGCTAGTTTTGTTAGACAGCTAGTCACCAATGCATTACTTGATGTTGTCAGTAAAATCACTGTAGGTTTTTACCAGGTGAGCGATTCAGGCTCTTGGGAGCCTCATGTTAAAGATCATAACTATTTTAACACAGTCAAGATTCCTTTATGAAGTTATGGCCCTTCCTATCAGTAAAACCTGTATAGTATTAGAAGTTTGGTCTAAAAACATTGATTGATTGTTTGCTCCTTGCTTAATGTCCAGTGGCAATTAATTTCATGATGTACAAGAAACTATTAACTATATATCCAATAGGTAGATTATGCAAGGAGGGCAACAGGGATGAAGGGCAAAAATTTGGACTGCCACTAGAAAATAATGGTATGTTAGACAAATCAGAAATTTGGCCTTGTAACAGGCCATATACAGACCCCTCAAAGGGTTGTTGCTAGGGTTCTTTAACATGCAAAGAGCATGGCACGCTCTTAACACAAGATATTGGATCTTAGGTACCCATTTTGACTGGAAGTGGCTGCAAATTTATACATCCCTGACAGCCCACTTAGGCAAGGATTTTACTGCCAGTCCGAAGAAGGCCAAGGTGACCATATTTCTATACCCCAGTCACCCGTAGGCTTTGATTAAAAGGAGATGTTGCATATACATCAATAAGACATTAACCCAACAACACAAATAACCGAAAGGCATCTAAGTGTATTGCACGGAAAAAGATGAAAACACAAAAAATGTTATGTAATCTATTTTTTACCAAGAGTTATTTATATGAAAGATAATGAAATAATAGACAACTTTTGAGTTCGATGCATTTCCGTCAAAAACTCTGGTTTTAGTGAACATCATTCGTGCGTTTAGGGGCATAGTCACTTCCGTTCCAATGTTGAGCGAGTGGTTGGAAAACTATAATGCTATATTGCACGAATTAATCGTCAAATTAAATTCTCATAATTGACAATCAGCACTGCTGTCATTAGGGAATTGTGATTAAGTACTTACAAAACAAACATTATTTCTAGTTTATCCTGCACAATGACGATCACTAAGATGCTTGATGAACGTTAATAGTGCAGGGATACAGGCAATCCCCTCTATCTGGTAAATGACGTCATAAAGGTGCGCATAATTGACGAGTTTTTTCCGGTGAAGGATGAACTCGAAAGTGGTCTGTTGAGTAGAGCTTAAAATAGGTGGGTGGGTTAGGCACTGTGGATTCATGTATGTTAGTAAGTATGAATTATCATGGATTAAAGGAGTATTGCATTTTCCTTGATATTTTATTGCGTGGTTTTGCCAAAATCTGTATAAAAGCTTATAGAGAATTTGTACTTCATTGAACATTGAAATTCCTGGTTGACATATACCCACCAAATCCACGATAATTGTTATCCCAAGAATAATGATGAATTCACAATTACTATAGAAGCCTTATATCTTAGTATTTTCACCTTCTGGCCAGGAACTGTATTCTGGAATGTTATACTGGTTTGATGAACAGTGTTGTTATACATCTATCTGAGAAAAGCTAGACTTATGATAACCAACATTGACTATGAACAAAACTAGTCTAACAGGATATGAATTATTCAGAGTTATGAAAGAGAGATATAATCAATTTTGTCATGCTATTAAGTAGTTATCAGAATAAACAGCGGACAAATCACTCAGAATATGATTGCTGCGACATGTGAATTTTCTCATTATAATGTTTTTGCTTTCATTAACGAAAGGTGCTCACTAATTTGCCATATTTTTTATGTACATTTATATCAAACATGAATTAAGCCTGGATTTGTTGATTGACTAGAGATCTAACATGTGGCAGACAAACTATTTTATTCTTGTTTGTCTGTGGTATATACCTAACTAATGTGGGGCAAATTATCTTGATTACCTTTTTAAATATAGTTACTAGAACTTTATTGATGATTAAGTATGTTTACTTCATACTTTTTAACTTCCTTAATGGTCTTGTGTTTAGGAGGCCATTGGTTGAGGTCAAAGCTTGGTAGATTGTTAAACAGGTGGCATTTAAAGGCGTGGGATATCTAGTGACAGAAAAATATTGTCTTTGCAAACACTGAAAATGGATCTTTTCAAGGTGCAAGGATGCCATTGATAATTTTTCAAGAAAAGAAATTCTTCTTGTAAATAGTAATAATGAAAATAAAAACAAAGTATTCATATAATCATTTGATAATGTTTTCATTTCCAACTAAATAAAGCAAATGATGACAAATGTAGTCTAAAGGAGTTTTGTGTAAAATAATGTTAACTATAAAAGTCACTATGCAAACTCTAACATACTCTATATTCAGAATAAAATTTTAAATTTTGGCCAGGTTGCATAAACTGTAAAATTGTGTTTTAGTCTCAAGATTTTTGTTATGGTTTTGTTAGGCCAGCAATTTGAGGATGGGAAAAGTTTATATCTGTTAATTCTTTTAAACTTCACAGATATATTGCACATCTTGAAGTTGTGCACCTGCTTTCATAAAATTGTTTGAACAATTTGTTGCCAAGACATGGGAACTTAAGTCATTTTTCTGCATAATTTACAAAAGACAATACCTATTTAGTTTTATAATCAACTCCTCCTACAGTTTTCAAACCCAATCCTTAAAATTTCACTGATAAATTGCACACATACTGAAGTTGTGCACCTGCTATTATGGAATTGTTTGTTCAGACTTTAGAACTTAATAGTTTCAGTTTCAGTTTTCAGTTTTCAGCAAAATTTTCAAAAGACAACCCCTAACCCTAACCAATTTTGTGAAAATTCTATTTTATGGACCATTCCCACCTTCCTATAGTAAGAATTTTAAAAGGAATTCTGTAATATACATATTTTTGTTGATACTTTCAATACAATGCATTAGATTTTAAAATCTTCATTCTTCTATGCAATTGAAAATGATGATTTAAGATAAGTTAATTTGTCAGCAATCCCTGTACTAATCTGCCTATAATAAATGATAATAACAACACGAAATGTTTCCAGTTAATAGAGTTACAGTCTTGATTTCATAATTAATGCACATGCATCATTACATATTGTTTGTTCTGTCTGGAAATCTCCATTTTCTGTGAGCCAAACAAAACATATCCCAGACTGTGGTTCAGGGGAAACATATGCTTTCACCAATTAAATTGTTACAAACGATATGCTGTTAATTATAAATGTAATTAAACAACAGCTTTAATTATTGAAGAAGGAATTCCATAAATCATTTCAATCAAAATATTATATGTCCCCATGACAACAAACGTCTGCTTTTTCAGGGAAAAATTTGCATCTTACACCCAATCAAAGAAATTATTTATGTTATGCATGATAAGTGATATATCATCTGATGAAGAGAGGTACTTTTTTTATTGTAATCATTATTAGCTTACACTTGATAGGAAAGCTGCAGGCATTGTTTAAACAAGTATATATTAGGTTGCTGTGAGCATTTTTAAAATTAGCATTCACCTGAGTGCTGACTTTTGCTGAGATCTGAAAATGTTTGAAAGGATTGTTTGTTGCTATTATCTCCCATTTAAGGCCAAAAATAAAATTGTTTTATCTCCCATTTAAGGCCAAAAATAAAATTGTTTGTTGCTATTATCTCCCATTTAAGGCCAAAAATAAAATTGTTTGTTGCTATTATCTCCCATTTAAGACCAAAAATAAAATTAAAATTGTTTGATGTTGCCTACCCAAAAAAATTTATGACACAAATTGTTTCAAATTTTGTTTAAAATGTTTTTTCTTGCTCTAATGTTGTTTTCTTGTATAAAACATGTAACTTATGTTGTTGCCCCCCCCTCAAAAAAAAATCTACCTAGAGTGGGTAGGGCATATTCGGCTTGGACACATTTTTGCCGTTTTGCTATTTTTTCTGTAAAATTTGTGTGCCTTTACCCAATACTTGCCTAAATAGATGGTAAAGGCTGTTTGTAATGTTACAACTGTTGATATTCCTCTTTACCCCATTTCCAAGGTTATTCGCACATATTGAGAAATACGCAGGTGTTTTTAAATGATTTTGGCAATTATGTTAGATTTATATGGCAATCATGCGCAGTCTTAAAGTAAATATTTGTGAGAAAAATCGTATAGGAAGGATCTCTCAAGCTAATTCATGTAATTGCAAACATTCATTTTTATATTATACCAGGATAATGAGGATGGTCATATCATACATTGCGGCGCAAATGTGTCCCCCATGGTACACAAACAACTTAATTTCCTCTTGAGTTTGCGTTCGTTTTTAGAACAATTAACCAATGTTTTGAAGATAATTTCTTTATCAAACAAATATAGTTAAATTTCTGAAATCTTCATAAAAGACCAAATATTCGAATGTAGGTCGGATGTAAGTGGAAATGAACGAATTATGCGGCGAATATGCGTCTCTCACTCTACCTTCTGTAGGCAACATCAAACGAAGAATTTGTTAAGGTTGGCCTAAACTGTGGATTCTTTTATTTTCATTGGTACTGATTTCCCGGGACTGAGTGTTGGAGAAAAATTTGTTGCTTTCAAAGATACTTAATTTTGGGGTTTTGTCATTTGAACCAATCAACGTAATTAAAAATTGCATTTCTTCTTGTATCTTGTATTTGAATTTTTGTTTCACTTTACCCATGAAATTCACAAAAAAAATTGGTGAGACATTGACGTGATAGAATTACAATGAGCCCATTTGTAGTTGTTTATTTTCCTATTTAGATTTTGATCAGATTGGTTTTTGCATCAACTTTTTTATTGTGGGGGGTAAGGATGGTGTGGGGGATAGGAGATTTTGTACAAGAAATATGACTTGACTTCTTGTCAAATGGAGTTATTGCCCTTAAATGACAATGTTTATCCAATTTTAGCATTCCTTCTTATATGATTTTTTTTGAAAACTGTTGTAGTAGACTGGAAAAAATGCAGAGGGAGTCTAGATTTACCTAAAAACTTTATCACTCAAAGTCGTCAGGTAATTATGAGGGCACTTGCTGTGTATTCATTTATATTTGTTGGGACCAATTTTCCTGGATTGAGGAAAACTTGTATTTCTGTGGATTTTTGATTTCATGGTTTTGCCAAAGTTGAATGCATACAAGCTTTAAGAAAATGTTTACTTCCTTGAACCTAAGAAATTCATGGTTAATCTATACCAACGAAATCCATGAAAATTGGTATCCCATGAAAAATAATGAGTCCACAGTATACTATAAGTTATATGGTTCGCTACTTACCCCCTACGGATCCATAGAGGGTTAGTAAAATCCATAGGGGGTGAGGCCGAAGGCCGAATCCCCTATGGATTTTATTCACCCTCTATGGTCTGTAGGGGTCAGTAGTGAACCGTATAATGAATTTATCGCATGCGATACTTTTTCTGCAGCGTTTTGTAGAAAAATAAACAATGAAATACAAAAACATCAATAGATGACGTCACCATTAACAGTTGCCGTGACATCCATGAACCCACTATGAAATTTACTAACCCCCTACGGATCCATAGGGGGTCACCACGTGACGGCGTTAAACCAATCACAACGTAATAATTTACCCGCGGTGCGATAAAGCCTTTTTATAATGACTTTTATATAAACTTTTGTTGTTTTCAGAACAATTATGAACAGGGATCCTGGAGATTTGATAAACAATAGCTAAATGAGAGATAATTGCTAAAGCTAGTTTCTTTGGGTACAGCCTCTAGTTACATAATATCACAATAAAATTGTAGACTTGAGCACTGGAAAACATAAAGAGATCATCTTTATGAAAAAATTATTTCATGAGCTCTAAAACAGACATAAATATTGCTGAAGGTGTAAAAATATGATTATTAATTACTTTTGAAAGAAATTGCCAAATCAAAGGAATTCCTGTGAACAACAAAATAATTGTACATAATATTTATAGCTGAAACTCTCAGTGCATCTCTTTATTAAAATAACATTACTTTCACAACAGTGAAGAAATACAACAATTTCCCACATGATTCTTCAAATAATAGGAAATTAACAAGGATATTTCAGAGTGGTTGTTTCATTGCAAGCCAATCCAATGTGTTTGACTTTTTCAAGTAGTAACTTGTGTTAGTTTTAAGTTATGAAATAAACATTTTTATATCATGCAAGGATTTGAAGAGTATTATTCAAAACTGTTTAGCTAGCAATATTTTTGGAATTGCAAATACACAGGGAAGGTACTATAATGTCCCTAGTCAGGAGCCTGTAGTTCAGTGGTTGTCGTTGTTTCATGTCTGTCATATTTGTTTTTCGTTTATAATTGTTTTATTATAATTTAGTCTGTTAGTTTTCTCAATTGAATTGTTTCATATTTTTCAAGTCGGGGCCTTTTATAGCCGACTATACGGTATGGGTTTTTCTCATTGTTGAAGGCCGTACGGTTGCCTATAATTGCTTACATCCACTTTATTTGAACTTTGGTAGATAGTTGTCTCATTGGCAATCATACCACATCTCCTTATTTTTTAATAGCTTTAAACTTTTGGGGACACTGTTTCAAAGTTTTAAAGGACACAAATCGTTACCCAAACTTTCAATTAGGTCATTGGTTTTGGCCCTGCAAACAAAGATGTTTTAGGAGTGTATATAGGAATAGTTTCTTTTCTGATTATTTCCCTTTTTTTGTCTTGATAATAATTTGAAATATTTGTTTGGATCCAAATATTGCCAATGATCCAAAAGGTTCTGTCTTAAGAATTGAAATATCACAGCTGAGACTTTATTTCAAAATTTTTTACTACATCTTTCTACTTCTTGCTTGTAGCCTGCTGTCTAAACACATTTCTTGCCTGTGACACAAGATTATGTGGTATGTGGTGAACCCAACCCCAATAGTTACAAGTTATTGCTATTGAAATGAAATTGTCTTTTGTATGGCCACTTGCTTAGATCCAGTGGTCATATCAAGGCCATAGATTATATAGATGTGTTGGAAAGGACCAGTATATTTGGTCAAATGGTTGAACCATTTTTGTGGTTTTGTCACTCACTGGTAGCATACCCACTGGAGTGCAGGAGTATGGCGACGGAAAGGGTCAAAAGTAAATTATTTTTATGTATGCTACATTTAATACAGCATATGCTATATAAACTACAGCTTAAGCTATAATTTATGTACCATATGCTGTAATTAATGCCGCTTAGGCTATAATATATAGCATATGCTATAATTTATACAGCATATGCTATAATTTATACAGCCTATGCTATATTAAATGCAGCCTATGCGGTAATAAATAGCATATGCTGCTTGCGCCCAGTTGACGTACCATAAGGTTCAAAAGTAAATATAGATTACGCTATAATTGTTGAAACATGTACATTATTTACATTTAAGTTCTAACTGTCCCGAAAGGGTCAAAAGTAAATGCTGCATAAGCTGTATTGTACCATATGGTTATAAGGTGGGGTTACTGTCAATCACAAACCATGCTATTATATATTTACTGTCAATCACTCTTCAACTTTGAAGGCTTCACAAATTACACCAATCAGAACCTTATTTTGTTTAGGGTGTGTGAAAATTAAGAGATTAAAGTTATTGATAGTCGAGTTCAGAGAGTTCATGAAATATTCGAATATTTACATGAAATTATCATGCTCATCTTAGAATTATATTTAAGAGAGAAAGAATAGGTTTGACTTTGCTACTAAATCCCTCAACATACAAGGCAAACAACCAATGTTACTATGTCTGGGTTTTTATAACACAGTTTAGCGAAATGTGTGTTCGTTATAAGTTTTACAATAGTTCGCAATATTCAAGTATTTATAAGAAACGATGAAATATTAAACTTGCAAGTCATGCATTAATTTATAAATATAAATAAAAGTATTTAAAAAAAAGTTTTATGAACACATCCTCTTCAGTATCCTTACAAATTTAAATAAAAATAGTAGAAAGGAACACGAAGCAATTTCTTGTTTTCCTATTTCGCTAAAATGGGATGTACAACCGATTTGCTAAAATGTCCAAAAATCTTTTGTACATGAGGTATCCCATGGAACCATAACTCCCAAAATCAATCCCAGCCTTCCTTTTGTGGTTATATACCTTGTGCTCTATTAACTTATACTAAAGTTATTGTCCGAAACCATATACGACACTGACGATGACGACGTGATACCAATATACGACCGCAAAATAAAATTTGTCTACATGAATTAAATACTTTGCTTAAAGCGGAGCGAAAGATACCAGAGGGACATTCAAACTCGAAAATCTGAAATAAAGTGACAACGCCATGGCTAAGTCGAGCGATAGGTTTTACAACAACAAGTCTCAGATATGATCAAAACATTAGTAAACTAATGAGACGCCAATTGTGGAAATATGTATATGATAACTAGTAATTCTATTTCTATATATCTGGGTTTTTTTTTATTGCTTTTGCAATTTACAAAATTATTTTTTTCGTCAGATATTTTAGATTTATTAATTTCTAAATCCATGCCCAACAGCCCCATCCTATGTTAATGTATAACGATGTATAGAGTGTAATCTGTATGAAATATAAGAGATGGTAGGAGCCTTTAAACAATTTAAATCCTGACTTACTATTCACTTAAATTTTCAAGGAATAAGAAAAAGCAAATGACAATTTGTCTATATTTAATTTTTATCAAACAAAGGATCGTTGAATTATTGTTATTCCTAAAATCATAGAATAATTATTAAAATGTTCAGTGATTATATAAAATCACTGGTCATTTTCAGGATTATATATAATTACTAATGATTTTAGTGATTCTACATAATCCCTTAAAATCAGGATTCTATATAATCCCTAATTATACAAATTCACTGTAACATATATATATATATATATATAGACTTATTAAGAAGGGATATAGTTACGATACTGTTGTCAGGTCATTAAAGATTGCGTATTTTGGCTTTAATATTGATTCACTTATAGGGTCTTTGCATCGAACTAAACACATTTATTTAAAACCAGTTGTTGGCATGACACGGGTTATGCTCTTCTCATATATTTTATGATGGTATGATACTAAACCCTAACGGAGGGATTGTGCCTGATATTCATATGATGAAGACATAATCTTTCAATCAGTTTAATTGAGGTCTGGAGCTGGCATGTCAGTTAACTGCTAGTAGTCTGTTGTTATTTATGTATTATTGTCATTTTGTTTATTTTCTTTTGTTACATCTTCTGACATCGGACTCGGACTTCTCTTTAACTGACTTTTAATGTGCGTATTGTTATGCGCTTACTTTTCTACATTGGCTAGAGGTATAGGGGAGGTTGAGATCTCATAAACATGTTTAACCCGCGCATTTTGCGCCTGTCCCAAGTCAGGAGCCTCTGGCCTTTGTTAGTCTTGTATTATTTTACTTTTAGTTTCTTGTGTATAATTTGGATTTTAGTATGACGTCCATTATCACGGAACTAGTATATATATTTGTTTAGGGGCCAGCTTAAGGACGCCCGGTGTGGGAATTTCGCTGCATTGAAGACCTATTGGTGACCTTCTGTTGTTGTCTCTTTGACACATTCCCCATTTCCATTCTCAATTTTAATTTTACAGAGTTTGTCTTTAGTGCCGTGTGGAGACAGTAGAGTGCCTCCCGTGCTTCAGGTTTATGCTCTTATAATATACTAGATTATGGAGTGTGTCCGAGCGAGAACTTCTCTAGTTCATTACTAAAGGAATATTTATCAAAAGTAGTATTTCAATTTTCAGCCCCATTCTACTATTTAGTCAGACGTCAGTCGCTACCCTGATATACCCTATCTTTTGTTTTATTTTTCGGGTTATTAATGACGGATAGCGTTTGACATCTTTAGCCGAACAGAATTATCATTTTATATAATTTAATTGATTGTATGCTGGTTCATATTCTGACGCCAGTCTTTGCTCCTTTCTAATAAAATCCACAAACAAAAACAAATATGAAGCTTAGAAATGGAAAATATTAAATACTAAACTCGCTCAAAGGGTATCTACATCGTCTCAATCTTCAAAATCGCTTATCTAAAAATACTACCATCGCTAACATTTTTAACAATAAAATCGTGGTTACCCTTCTATCGATAAGTGTCATGCCAAAAATGACTTACATGTCCCGTCTTTCCACCAACAATACGGTAAGGTCCACGTTTAATGGTCGCACATTTTCTTTAAATTTTGAAACTGATATAATTTGAAAAACAAACAGTATTATTTATTTACTCACATGAAACAAACCGGGATGCGGTATTCAGTACGTAGGTGAAACTGGACGATATTTATCTAAACGCACGCAAGAACACCTGTATCGTTTTAAAAGACCCAATAAATTCAAAAGTATTATTTATCAACACCTTAAGAAGCACAATCATCCTATTAAATATTTAACAGAAGTAGTAAATAAGCAGCCTGGTGAATCTCATTCAAAGTTTGTACGATCACGGAAAATAATTGAATTAAATTGGATTAAAAATTACAGACAGTCTACCCTCTCGGTCTTAATGATAATATCATGGGAATTGGTAATATATCAAGAACCGATTCTGTTAACATTTTGGATATAGTTTCTAAAACTGTTCGTAAAACCGTTCTCATGGTCGTAGAAAAATCGCAATCAAAGAAAATTTCGGACCAATCATACCAATATTTCGGACCTAATTTCTATTTCAAAAGAACGGCAGACATTATCTGTTAACAAAGCTCTGTTCATTACGGTTAATAAGTTAAATAAAATTTTAGAGGATTGCAACACAATTTCATATAGCAGTCCTAAGTATGAAATCGTTCAAATTATAATGGCATATTGTTATTCTAAACTGTTTCCCAAAATTGATCGCCCTGAAGATCATAAAAACATTTTATTAAAATAAAGTATGTCAATAAAGGTTTTGATTTTGTAAATATTGCGGTATTTTAACGACCATTCTGTTAAAGAACAAATTCCTGGATATTTTGATAATACTGAGCTCCCTCTTATTTGTTATATTTACAAGAAATCTACCCGAAATATGTGTTTAATTATAGCCAATTGTGTAAAGGTGTTAATATCAGTGAAAATACACCTACTTCATGTAATTGCAGTAATTCGAATACATTTATGGACCCATTTCCATGTTATAACAGGAGATCTTAACATCGTTCAAGACCGAGAGTTAAAATCATTCCTCAGTAAAGGACCTAAATATCGTCCCCGTCAATCATTAATTGGAATGAGTGTCGTAATATCATCCACGACTCACTCCGCACTTACTGTTTGAAATGGATAAAACGGGAAAAAGCTGACAAAAATCTTTGGACTCTTTTTAATTCAGTAATGAACATAGTTGATATATGATTCAACATTTTAAAGAACATTTTACTCTTAACAACAACCATAATAAACCTATTTCTCGTATCAAACATAAACTTAAAGAACTAGCCAAGGAATTTGTTTTTGTCCCGCCGATAAAGCTGCTAATAATATCATTATTGTTTGACGTAAATTTTGCATTGAGGTTCTGAAAAAGAAATCACTAATTCATCAACATTCCAACTAACTCCATTTTCAGAAAACGACATCTGTAATAAACATAAACTTTTAGCTACCTCTTTACAAGCAGAACCAAATACAATGAAAGTCCCAACTATGTACTGGCTTCCGAATCTACATAAAACACCTTACAAATATAGATTTATTTCGTCTTCAAGCCATTGTTCCACTACTAAATTGTCTATTCTTCTTACCAGTTCACTTGGTACAATCAAAACCTGATAATAAATTGTTCAAATAAGGCCTTTGAAAATAGTGGAATTAATTACTTTTGGAGTGTCAAAACTTGTTGGAAGTACTTGATAAATTGCATGCTTATATTGGTGATTTTGAATCTGTTCAAAGTTTTGATTTTTCTACCCTGTATACCACATTGCCTCACATTCTCATTAAGAAAAAATTCACACACCTAATTAAATGGGCATTTAAAAAGTCAGAATGTGAATACATATGTTCTAACTCTTTAAGGTCATTTTTTAGTAGCAATAAACAAAAGAACTATGTCAATTGGACATGCTTTGATACTATATCTGCCCTTGAAATTTTACTAGATAATATTTTTGTTCGCTTTGGAGATTCCGTATATCGTCAGGTTATCTGAATTCCAATGGGGACTAACTGTGCACCACTTATTGCGGACCTGTTTTTGTATTGCTATGAGTTACAATTTATGACTAAAATCAGCAAAGACCCATCGAAACAACATCTGATACAAAAATTTAATAATACTTTTAGATATTTGGATGATATATTGGCTCTCAATAATGACGACTTCAGTATGTATACTAAAGAAATTTATCCTGTTGAACTTACTTTAAATAAAGCTAATACTAACAATGACCACTGCCCTTTCCTCGATCTTGATATCTATATCATTAACGGAAAGCTTAATACAAAATTTATGATAAAAGAGATGATTTTCATTTCCTATCGTTAATTATCCATTTTAGATGGTGACGTTCACTTGTCACCATCTTACGGTGTTTATATATCTCAACTTGTATGATTCGCTCGTATGTAACAACGTTTCAGATTTTAACGAAGAAATTTATGTATTACTGAAAAATTATTACACCAGGGTTTTCGATATCACAAACTAGTCAAAACATTTACTAAATTTTATCATCGGTACAAGGACATCATTCGTAAATATAGCTCAACATGCAGACTTCTTATACGCTCAGGTATTTCACATCCAATCTTTTATGGTAATATTCTTTATAAAGCACAAAATGTCAGTATTCACCTCAGAAGCTAACAAAACCTGTAAATAGACTTATTAAGAAGGGATATAGTTACGATACTGTTGTCAGGTCATTAAAGATTGCATATTTTGGCTTTAATATTGATTCACTTATAGGGTCTTTGCATCGAACTAAACACATTTATTTAAAACCAGTTGTTGGCATGACACGGGTTATGCTCTTCTCATATATTTTATGATGGTATGATACTAAACCCCTAACGGAGGGATTGTGCCTGATATTCATATGATGAAGACATAATCTTTCAATCAGTTTAATTGAGGTCTGGAGCTGGCATGTCAGTTAACTGCTAGTAGTCTGTTGTTATTTATGTATTATTGTCATTTTGTTTATTTTCTTTTGTTACATCTTCTGACATCGGACTCGGACTTCTCTTTAACTGACTTTTAATGTGCGTATTGTTATGCGTTTACTTTTCTACATTGGCTAGAGGTATAGGGGAGGTTGAGATCTCATAAACATGTTTAACCCGCCGCATTTTTGCGCCTGTCCCAAGTCAGGAGCCTCTGGCCTTTGTTAGTCTTGTATTATTTTTACTTTTAGTTTCTTGTGTATAATTTGAGTTTAGTATGACGTCCATTATCACGGAACTAGTATATATATTTGTTTAGGGGCCAGCTTAAGGACGCCTCCGGTGTGGGAATTTCTCGCTGCATTGAAGACCTATTGGTGACCTTCTGTTGTTGTCTGTTCTGTGGTCGGGTTGTTGTCTCTTTGACACATTCCCATTTCCATTCTCAATTTTATATATATATATATATATAGTCTGCCACTGTAAATTATACATTGTCCATCGGATTTTTATGATTCTAGTAAGAAATACCAGACTTTAGAATATTCAAAAGTGCCGAGGATGAAACCTGTATATATTATAGTCTGAAATAAAGTTTATGGTATCTTATCTTTGGTTTGAATTTAATTTATTTATTGATGCACACAGTTGTATCCCCAAAAGGTTTGATAGCATACAAATTATTTATCAATACAACAAATATAAAACAACACAAAAACAATCATACAGTTTTTGACATTTCAATATTATACCAAAAAACGCTATAATGAATGTCAAATTGTATCAAGAATATGGCATTGCAGATGAACAATACGTCTTATAAAATGTGTACAAATTTGTTTTTTTATATATTTAAATGTAATAGAGACATATATTTTGTAATAGTCAAAGAATTCGTGATCGATATTCAAAGTTTGTATTTGTCAGCATTGACGGTGACCAGTTTCACCTGTAAAGAATAGACATTATCTTCCGATGTTCAGACAGTTTTAAATCGATACAAATTGACCATGATAATTGGTAAACTGATTTTCAACATTCCTCGGTTCTCTCTTGGCTGTTGTAAAGAGGAAAGCAATGTGAAATAGAACAACAAGATGGTAACACAGTGGTAACATCGATTCATCAAACTGGATGTAGTTATATTGTCACTGCCATAAAATGTTGTGCCATTGTAAGACAAAGAACATGATTGATTAGCAACAGAAAAGCAGGCAGAAAAGATGCAAATTACCGACATCTGACTACTATATTACATGTATGTTTCCGCTGTTTCGTTTGTACGGAAGCGCATTAGGAACATATTAAACATAAAATTGATAGTGAAATTTTTTCAAAGTCGAAATTTTGACATTTCAAATCTTAAAATTTCGACTTTAACTCGAAATTTTAACTTTTCAAATCTCCAAATTTTGACTTTCTAAAATCTTTGAATTTCGATTTTTAAACACATTTTGGCAATTTATTTTCAAAATTGGTTTTGTTCTTAAAATATGATATGGATAAGCATTTAATATTGAAGAGTTTCATTCGGAAAGTACATGCATGTTGACAGAAAAAATTGTTTCCATATTCCATGGTTTAGTTTTCACGACACTGTCATAGGATCGTCAGATCTGAGGATATTTAGCATTCCATGTTTTATGGTTGGTTTAAAAGGCCTGTTTGGTTTCCCAAAAGCAAGTCACTGACTTTGCCATGTTTAAACAATGGTAAATCAAGTGGCATATATACAATGTATATTCAGGACGACTCATGAGCTGCTCAGTTTTCTATTTTAAGAATTTTTAAATGTTGTTTCTTTTTCTTTCACATTGATTAAACTCTACAAGTTGGCATACTTATGCCATAACTCTTAACCCATGTCATTATATATTAGACTGTTGCATTAAAAATGGCGTGATATAGGTGTGTGGAATAACGGGTTGTCTTGATACACATGAAGTCCAGACTCAAGTAGATATTTGTACGTGAAACATATTCAAACTTATTTGATTCATTAGTCAGTAGATAGATATAAGAATATGTGGTATGAGCGCCAATTAGCCAACTCTGCATCCAAGTCACAATTTGTAAAAGTATCATTATTGGTACAGTCTTCAACACAGAGCTTTGGCTCACACCGAACAGCAAGCTATATACAGATGGGTCACAAATTAACAATCGTTACTGCCGTCATTGTTAGGTGCATTCCGATAATAATTTGTTAAAAGTCTAATAAGATCTTGTGAATCGTGGGCTGGAAATTCAAAATTTGTAAAACATTTATTTATTTAAAGGTGGTATGGGAGTCTAAATTAAAAATGATAGAATTTGTTCATATTTTGCCAAAACGTAGACTATATTGATATATGTTCAAAAATGTAATAAAAATTACAGGTCACCGTGCATTTTCTCAAGCTACAGGTTGTGACAAAATGACACATTTGGTATGGATTATACAGAAAAAAAATCATTATGTGATTACAAGCTAAACTAAATGATAGAATTGTAAAATAAAATACGAGAAGATAGTTTTGAGAATATTATAAGAAAAGATAGGTTCACCGTATGCTTTTTGGCTAAAATACAATATAGCAAAATTCCATGTAGATTCCTTCAGAAAATGCACTATTTCAGAGTTACCTCCCTTAAAATGCCAATTTTAAAACATTAAAATCAAGTAAAAAATAATCTACACTGTCAAAATATTAGTATTTATAAGTTATAATCTTATTAATTTGTTCTTTAAATGCAAATTCACATTAGTTATCTGCATTCCTGCATCAAATTTTTCTAATTTGATTGAAAATCTGAACCTTAGATTGTGTGTTTTTACAATCAAAGATGGCGAAAGACACCAATACCACCTTAATCACGACAACAATCAGATATTTTAAAGCTAGGTTCACACTGCTGATCAGATCAACTCAATGAACCGATGGTCCAAATTTCCACGACCAAGCGTAACCAAATTCTTGTTCGGCCTATTTACGACTTATACCCGATCGCTATCCGACAGTACACGACTTTAACTCGACCATTCACTACTTCTAAATTACTCAGGGCGTGAGGCCATAACGACTCCAACGTGACCACTGATTGAATTCATATACGATTATTCCCACCAATCTAAGATCTTTACTCGACTAGCTAGACCAAATCAACTATACTCGATGTCAGCCCGATCTCGACCAGACCAGATCGACCTGATCGTATAGGGGTCGAGGGATAGCCGGAATTGGTCGTGTATGTAATATTTCAGTATAAAGCTAGGTTCACACTGCCAACCAGATCAACTCGATGATCCCGATTGTCAAATTTTTCACGACCAAGCGTAAATTAATTCGTGATCGGGCATGTTTACTACCTCTTGTCGATCGCTATCTGACTGTACACGACTCCTTAATGTCTCCATCAAGACTCCCACCCGACCACATATTCGAATATTCCGACCAATTCACAATCTCTAGACGATCTTTACTCAACTAGCTAGACCAACTCAGCTATACTCGATCTCATCCCGATCTCGGCCAGACCAGGTCGACCTGGTGGTAGGGATAGTCGGCAATTTATCGGGTATGAAAACGTGTGAATTTGTTAAGCCACGCAGCGGAGGGGCATTAAGTGATAACCTTGTCCATCCGTACGCACGTCTAATCAGTTAGTTTCCTTCTTTCTAAATTTTGCCCCAACCAAATGTTATCACACGTATACTCTTCAATGTAGTGCTGTCTTCAGGTCAATATCCTACACAGTGGTCATCCGCATATTTGTCACCAATTTTAAAAAGCGGTAACCCAAGCAAACCAGAAAATTACCGTTGTATTGCAATTAATTCCTGCCTTGGTAAATTATTCAACTCTATTTTGAATAAAAGGTTAGATAAATTTTTAGAAGAAAAAAATATAATAAGTAAATCACAAATTGGGTATTGTAAAAATAAAGAACTTCTGACCATATGTTTGTTTTAAAACCCTAATCGACAAATACATTAACAAAAGAAAGGTGGAAAACTATTCGCTTGCTTTGTCGACCTTAAAAAAGCATTTGATACTGTTATACATGCAGGCATAAAATATAAACTTTTAAAACTAAATATAACAGGCAAATTTTATTCTATTATCAAATATATGTATAGTAGAACTAAACTATGTGTAAAAGTTAAAAATGAATTAACCCCTATCTTTAGATCTTTTATAGGAGTTAGACAGGGCGATGTATTAAGCCCAAATATTTTCAAATTGTTTATAAATGATATGCCAGAAACTTTTTCATCATGTACTGACCCTGTTGATCTAAATGACAACAGAATTGATTGTATTATGTATGCAGATGACATTGTTATTTTTCTGAAACACAACATGGTTTACAAGAGAGAATGGATAAGTTACAATTATATTGCTGAAAATGGTGTTTAAATGTAAACCTTAATAAAACAAAAGTTTTAATTTTAAACAAACCTGGAAAACATGTTGATTGCCAAGTATATTTGAATGGGCAACAGCTTGAAAGTGTAAAATGTTATAAGTACCTAGGAATTACTTTTGTATCTAGTGGTAAATTTACACAGTGTAAGGATGAGCTATACAAGAAATCTATAAAAGCTTGTTTTGGATTACAACAATGCCTAGCATCATCAAATCCTAGTGTCACAACTTTAATGCACCTTTATGACCATACAATTAAACCTATTTTAATGTATGGCAGTGAAATATGGGAATCTTTTCAACCACTTCAGTGGCATGTAAGAAGAATAACGATTATATTTTAGAAAAGGTTTATTCAAAAGACATATCTGAAAAGTCGCACACAAAATTCATGAAGTATATTCTTGGGGTTAACAGAAAAGCTAGTAATTTTGCTGTTATGTCTGAATTAGGAAGATTTCCTGTATATTTTCAATTTTATTGGCAATGTTAAAATATGCTCATAGGTTAGTGAACACAAAGGATGGTTTATTATATGATGCATATATTTGTAATAAAAGTTACATGCAAACAATATCACTACATGGTTTTCTAGTATTGACTATTTAATGACAGAACTAGACTTACCAAACTTAAATGTAAGTGTTGGCCGTTTATGTACTACAGTTAAGAATAAATTATGTACAAGTTTTCATAATCATTGGAAAGAATTTAGAGAAAATACTGTTAAATCAGGTAGAGGTAAACTCTTGACCTATTTTTCAATTAAACATTTTTTGGTACAGAAAAATATCTGCAATTAAAAGAATTTAAAGATAGACAAGCACTGTGTAAGATCAAAATAAGTGCACACCCCCTAAAAGTAGAGACAGATAGATATGCTAAAACCTATACAGATAAATCACAAAGATTATGTAAAAAATGCACCTTAGATAAAGTTGAAGACGAAGAACATGTTATATGTCAGTGTCCCCTTTATAACTTTTTAAGAAAAGAATTTTATGATGATATTTTTAAATTAAAAGGTTGTAAAAATTTTGAAAAGTTAAGCACAAGTGCCAAATTTAATTAGCTTTTTATTCAAGAAAACCTAGAGGTTATGAAAAAATTTGCAATTTATATAAATAAATGTTTGTATCAATATAGTATAGATATTGTTATATTTAAGACGTTGAGAATATTTGCCTGTTAATAATAGATATATTGTTATGCCTTTTTTATGTGTATGGCTCTGATCTGGCTGTGGTTTAACATCTAAGAATTGAAATAGTTAAAGTCATATTTATGATTTATGTCAACATTATTGTAACAATTATAAAAATCATTGTAATAAATTACTTTGCTCTTCATGGGCCCTTTAATTGGAATAAAATATCTTATCTTATATATCTTATCTTATACACAATGCTTTTATCATAATACACAGATCATGTGCGAATTTGGATGGCGCCACTTTTACCGCTTTTGAGTAATGACCCTTTATAACGCTATATGCAAGCGGGCATTATTTGTATCCCATGGACAAATTCACTATTTAATTAATTGGTTAGATTCAGTAGTTGACAGAAGATCTGAGTAAAATCAGACCTTTAAGATATCTTCGTCGAAATAAAGCAGTTGGATTTGTAGGCAGGGTGGTAAGTCCTCCAAATGACAGGTTAACAGCTGTGAAGGACCTTGAAAACGAAGAAGTCGCCGACAGCAACGTGCGCCAAGGCGTCTAGGTGTATGACGACAGCTGTATGGGCAAAATGAAAGACTCGCAGGAGTTCAACAAAGAAGACCCCCAATGTTTATAAAAACGTTCTCAAAGTAGAGTAGGAAGCTGATGTGTTATGGTAGTTTTCGTGGCTCTTTTCCTGAAAATGACATCACCAAATGAGATTTGTCCCCAGATTGGTACTTGTGTTAGATAGCAATATACATAAATTTTACCATCCCTTTTCTTTCCTTTCTTGCAAATTAAGCTTACTGTTTGTGTCATATATGTGTATATGTATGTAATCAGTATTTTCTATAGATTTGATATCCAGAAGTTGAAAGGTTAAAGCTTAAATGTATTTTTGACGTATCCATGGTACCAACATGTTTTTGCTAAAAGTGGTGTAAAGATGTTGCACATTTCCTCAAAATTTGGTCCAAAGTAGAATTTCAATCGCTTCTCAAACTGTTTACATATATCCATCAAGAGATCAAATAAGAATCATTTGACTTTCGTTTCGTTTTTTGTTGGTAAAATTGCGTCAAAAGATCGTGTGAAAAAGTTTTGTAAACATTTGGCCCCGCCGCATGTTTGTGCATCTACAAAGTCAGGGCCTCTTCAATGAATTAGTACACATTTTCTTTTAGGGGCCGTGTAGCCCGCCACCGGTGCTAGATTTTCTCCTGTGTTGAAATATATACTACAATAATTTCTGGACCTAAGGAAAATACGAACAGTCAAAAGAAAATAACCCATAAAACGGGTGAAAAATAATCTTGATGTTCATATAAACAAACTTTGAAGGCTTTCTAAAATGATGGTTATTGCACAATTACTTTCATGTTTGAAAAAATCCTCCGTGGCAAAAATGCAGGATACATGTATAATTTCCTTCCGTGCACCTGAGATCATCCCAGTTTTAAATGGGTTTCATGTTGCTATTTTCTTTTCTATGCTGTGATATGTTGGCTGATGTTTGTCTTCTCGTCGGTTTTCGTTTTCGCCATGGCTATGTCGGTTTGTTTTCGACCTTTGAATTTGTTTGTTCCTTTGGTATCGTTTGCCTCTCTTTTATATATTAACCCTCCTGTAGAAGTACAGACAAGTACTGTACATGAAGTAATTTTACGGAGTTAATCTTCAATTAAAATTAATGTACAATGACAAAATATTCTTGCAAGTGCAAAGTTGTAAAGTTAATCAAATCTGCACACTCCTTTAGAGAATCGCTTAGCAGTCATGTGTACTATTGTATGACCGAATAGAGATAGAAGAATAGTCGAATGTGGTCACGTAGAGACCTGGTATTTGTCGAATTGGTCTGGAAGCGATCGGGCATTGGTCGAGTTAATCTGGACCACTTATCAAATAGGTTGGCGTTGATCGGAAAATGATCGTGTATTAGTCGAGCAAAGATAGAAATGACCAAATACTGATACTGATCGGTAAATTATTTGTAATCCGACCAAATTCGATCTCTACATGATCCTTTCCGATCAGTTCGATCGCTACTCGACGAATTCCTGATCTCTTCTCGAGTGACTCGCTTCTCGATTCTTACTTGAATGTTTTGACATGTCAAAAATCTCGGTAGAGAGTCAGACCGATTACGAGCAAGGTAGACTACCACGAACATTTTTGTCGATTGAGTCAGAACAGTCTCCGATCAATTATTCTGTCTTGATCGGGCTTGATCAAGTTGATCTGATCGGCAGTGTGAACCTATCTTAAGAAAACGTCTCATTTTTATGCCCCATCGCAACGGAGGCAGCACTAAGTGTTACCCTTGTCCGTTCGAGATACGTTCGTCCCAATAATGTGTTTCCGTTCTCTAACTTTATTTTGACTCAACCAAAATGTACCATACAACATAGATCAAGTCCGAGTTTGGGTGGTGTATACTAAAGTATTTTAACGTTCTTGAGTAATGACCCTTTATAACGTTATATATTCAAGCCGGAGATCTTTGTAAGAACCAGACAGAGTGCGATATATGAGGGTTTCATATAAAATGAAGATGTAGTATGATTGCCAATGAGACAACTCTCCACAAGAGACCAAAATGACACAGAAATTAACAACTATAGATAACCGATGGCCTTCAACAATGAGCAAAGCCCATACCGCATAGTCAGCTATTTAAGGCCCCGAAATGACTATGTAAAACTATTCAAACGAGAAAACTAACGACCGTATTTGTATAAAAATGAACGAAAAACAAATATGTAACACATAAACAAACGACAACCACTGAATTCAGATTGTTTCTATAAATTGCCTGGAAGAAGCATAACTTGAATACTGCTCAAAAAATAAATTTGAGTGGGAAAATATGATTGGTTGCCACGGTAACAGACACTCTATGTTTTGGTTGTTAAGCGTGGTAAAAACTTTCAAAAATCCGCTAAATCCCTAAAATTCAGAGCCTGATAATGAATAGAATCAAGCATATTTCATTAACTTTCATATGTAACATTGATACAACTTGCTTTAAGCTTCATTTTAGTTAAGATTGCATGTGAACCTAATTTGAAAAATTTTGCCAAAAATGCATATCTTCAACTTTTCTGAATTTGAGATTTTTGCGAAATTATCAAATTTCTCTGGTGTTTTTCAGTGAAGTTTGGATACTACTTTACCAAATTAAATAGAAAAATGCGTGGGACTTTGTTTAGTTTTATCACCATAGCTACCGATTTTAAATGTCCTGAATTGTTTCATAACCGATAAAAATACATAAAGCTAACGCAAACTTTAAATTGCTATCGTCAAGTGTTGTTGACTTCAATTGTTACCATTGAAACAAAGATTATCCATAGTAACATCCATTTAAAAACTTCATAAATGGAAAGTTACGTAAAAAAATACATAAATAGAGGGTGTTTATTTTCAAATTGGAATATGACTTCATTCTTTGCTTCACTCACAGTCTTGTCTTTTTTTTCCAGACGGTTCAATAAATGTAATATATAATTTAACATTGGGGTTGGAGGGTCAGGAAAAGGGGGTATGTTTTTTAAATGTTTCATCCAAGTAGAGTCTTAAAAGATAATTGCGTTTGGTCGGACTTTGTTACACGCTCATCAACTTATAATCAATTTTGAAAGTTAACAGATGGTGACCTTCATGGGATTGCAAAAGCCGGGCCAACCTGGCTTATGGTATGGCAAGATAAAATATGGCACTTAACAATTGTAAAAATTTTAATTTCTTAGGGCACACACAAGTCTGAGATGTTATCCCACCAGCTTAAATCACAAACTTGACCTGTAACATAATAATAAGCGTAAACACCAAAAATAGAATCATTTGGTCAAAGCATTTCTAAACTGAAACTGAAGTGTGATAGACGGATGGATAGACGGACGGCAAATTAAACACATATTAAGTCGGTGGGGACTTAAACAATAATAATAATAGTCAATTGGTGATCGTTGATATTAGAAGTCCAGTATAATGGAATCCTCTTAATATATAGCTATTAACATATCATTAATAACTCCTTTGTTGTACTACTATTCCGCAATTGGAATTCAGGATCTCCGAGATAGACGAATAGATACATCTGCTAAGTTGGAATTGTGCTAACCCGGTCATTGAAAATAATTATGCTATTACCGCAAAATTATCAAAACAAAATTATTGTACAAAATAATTGTATTAATTATGAATAATTCCTTACTATGCACCGTATTACATATATCTCATAAGTTCATGCTTCCGATTACATTAGATCTTAATTATTGTTTTGTGTGTGTGTGTGTGTGTGTGTGGGGGTGTGTCAGCTGATGCACACTTGTAATCCTTCTGAAATCCCTCCTTTCCTTTAAGATAGTAAAAATGTATCATTTCTTTCAGGTTGAATCTTAAAAAATCGTTTGCTACTCTCATCGTATTGGTTTTTTTACCTTTTCATGAATTACGCCCCTATTTTCTGTATCTGTCTCTGTAACCTTTATACAAGACTGTGCATTAATCCTGAGATTTGGAATGAAACCATTAAGCTGAGAATGTTTGCATAGATAAGATTAAAAAAAATATACTGACTGACTTTAAAACGCAACACTCATTTTGTAGATTTTTTTACCAAATCATGTTTGATCCTCATACAACTATACTATTCATGCTTATCATACTTCTTTCTCTTTCGAAAAAAATCAACATCTAACTTACCTGTGGTTATTGATCTTACCAGATAATTGAAATCGCAAGAATTTCAGAAAGCGAAATTTCTTAGTAAAAAGGTTTTCTAACCGAAATAATATATATATATTCAAATGTACCTTATATACCATTCTGAAACTGTCTACCAGATCTTAAAAGTATCTGCAAAAATATTGATCTATCTGTCTGTCTGTCTATCTGTCTGTCCGTCTGCAATTCAGTTTTCCAGACTTTTTTTCTGCATGCTTGAAGATATTGATTTGATATTTGATGTATTGTTTTATTATGACAAGTTACAGGTCAAGTTGATTTTCACGATTCTAGCTTATTTCCTTATTCACTCAAATCCTAGAATTAAATTTTGATGATATACTTATTAAATACTAGATTTCTGTTCTGTTTCTGTTTTTTTTTATGAGAAATAACCCTTTTTTAACTTTCTAAAGTCAGAAAAGCATAAAGCCATTCTGGTATTATATCTATACAAAGATATCAAAGTTCATAAGAAAGTGAATACAATTAAATGGACTTCCAGTTATTTGAAAAAGACAAAACACGAGGCTTAAGTTGGAGGAAAAAAGTCAGTTTTAAGAAAAACAAGTGTACAACATAACATTAGGCGGCACAGATTTTTCCAAATTACTTTTACTGATTTTGAAAAATAAGCAAATTGGGCTTATAATTATTTTGACAAAGCATCATTAAAAATCTTCTCTGAAACTCATAGAGAAATTAGAACTAAATGGCTTTCAAAGACTGTGTTAGTTCCCCCTGAAACATTCTGATCACAGTTAATTCAGGTTAGCGATTATAGGCTCATTAGTTATATTATGATGCTCACATGAGCTGTAGCCACTTCTTTGTAAATTTTGTATCATTTGTTTGTATAGTATTGATGTGTTGGAAAACATAGTTTGGATTTTCTTTTGTATTTTTATGATGTGTTTTGTTCTTAAAATGTATATATTCATAAATAAAAAATTTTTAATAAATGAAATTTGATTCACTCTTCACCAAGATATAGATTAGGAAAATGGGAACAATCCATGATTTCACCTAATTTTAAGACATATAAGCTTTGCAATGAGGTTTCCATCATTTGGTAAATTGTCTGATAAATTGTAAATTTTCACGCTTTAATCTTCTTACTAGAAACCACTTAATAGGCTATTTAGATATTCATCAATTTCAGCGGAATTAAGGACTGCAGAGTGTCGCATAAACTCAGTTTATTACATCCTAAACTCCAATCGCGATAATAACCCATTTATTCACCCAATGGACCCTAAAAGTAATACCACTTGCAAAACTGTGTCATTTTGGTCTCTTGTGGACAGTTGTCTCATTGGCAATCATACCACATCTTCTTTTTTATAAGAATGTACATAAGAGACCTGATCCAAGTTCTGTTTAAATGCATCAGGTATTTTAAAGTGGGATGCAAAGTTGCAACGTTGAAAAATGGTTTTGTAACATTATTTGAGAGAGGTAAAACTCGCTTGAATAAAACTTTACATATATAACTATGTCAACCTTTCTAAAAAAAATGGAGTTCAAATGATTCGTTGCAATGTTGAAATCAGTTGTTGCAAGTTAAGATTTTGTACAATCTTGATTATAAATTTATTCACTGTACAGTTCTTTTGAAAACACGAAATTGTTGCGAGGTTTGAATAGATTAGTTACACTGTTAGAATAATTTAAAGAGAATATATAAAGAAGATGTGGTACGAGTACCAATGGGACAACTCTTCATCCAAATCACAATTTATAAAAGTAAACCATTATAGGTGAAAGTCAAAGCACGGTCTTCAACACCGAGCCTTGGCTCACACCGAACAACAAGCTATAAAGGGCCCCAAAATATTACTAGTGTAAAACCAACGGTCTAATCTAGAACATGAGAAACGAGAAAGTCTAAAATGATTTATACAATGTATCATTTCAAACTTGCAACATGCAAGAAATCAATTTTGCCGTTCAATGAAAAATTTAATGTGCCAAACAAGTCATTAAAACGCTGAACGAATCGTTTCAACATTCATTTAAAAACGGATGTAATTACTTTGTATTGTATTTGGGTTTCTGTAGATTTACCATTCCCTACACTTTCCAGAAGACACCCACCATAAAAGAGTGGCTAATGAAACCAGAGTGACATTCAAGTCGTAAAACCGCATCGTGCAGTTGCAATATAAAGTGCAGAACTTAATGATAAAATTTCTGTGGAAATCAATTTGGTAGTTTCAGAGGAGTTGTAGATTGTAGAGTGTAACAGCATCCAGAAGTACTCAGACACAGCTCACTCAAGGAGTAGGAATTTGAAAGATTTATTAAAATTTATATAATGAAAATTTTTTGGAATTTCGAAATTGCACAATACATTTTTATTTCTCTACTCTTTATACAACCATTTCATACAGCAAGATTAACAGTAATGCCTTTCTGAAGTAATCAGAAAATGTCTTTGGAAAGAAGAGAGATAAAAGCCTACCATACCTCTGTATTTTTAACCATTTTTTTAGTTTCCATATCTCCATAAAGCTTTATTTGCAACAACAAAAAACTGGTAGTCTCAGTGACTGTTATATAGCCGAAAAAAAAATGCTATTGGTTATTTTACATGTAGACAACATAAAAAAAATAGAGACCACACATGAATTAAAAGAATAACAAGAAAACAGCATATCACAACGAAAAATTATGAAAGAAACACAAAAAGCAAACCAAAACACACAGTAAAATTTCATACAATTAAGGGTGAGAATAACACCAGAAACACAAGAACAAGAAAACATTGAGCGGAAAAAACAGAAACAGCGAAGAATACCCCAAAACTGTATACTTTCTGTAATTGCCAGTAACAGCAACTTTTCTGCTACAAATAATGTGTTTGTTCGCTAGTATTCTTATTTCGGATGATTACAACTTCAACTACCAGTAACAAGATTGAACCGCTAATTTTGCAATTTAAGATTGCCAAAAAAATGCTTTTAAAAGAGGGTCGAAAGATACTAGAGCTAGGGACAGTCAAACTCATAGATTGGAAATAAACTGACAACGCCATGACTAAAAATAAAAAGACAAACAGACAAATAATAGTACAGAAGACAACATACAAAACTAAAGACTTACAACACGAACCCCACCAAAAACTGGGGTTATCTCAGGTGCTTGGAAGGGCACGCAGATTCTGCTCCACATGTGGCAGCCACTAGTGTGGCAGCCGCCGTGTTGGCTTATGTTATTACAATTCCGATAAATAGTCTAATTCGTGGGTCACATACGTGAAAAGGGAATGGTATTGTTGTTACATGTCGACTTAAGGAACATATACGATATTATCTGAGAAACAGTTATTCCATAACGCCAACGGTGGTGTCCGTAAAATTTACTGAAG
Source organism: Mytilus coruscus (assembly GCA_017311375.1). Lineage (NCBI taxonomy): Eukaryota > Metazoa > Mollusca > Bivalvia > Mytilida > Mytilidae > Mytilus > Mytilus coruscus. The sequence goes on from CM029598.1 coordinate 9,276,149, forward strand.
GATGACTTCAACTTCACCATTTGCAAAATGTCCGTAATTTGCGATCGTCTGGTGCTAGAAGATAATATCACACGCACGCACAAGAAGTGACATACGCATTGATTGACCAGACACGTAGTACTGGTAATATTTGTCCGCTAGCCGGACAAATATCGACTGCCTTACTATATTCAATTGTTTTAATTTACAATGATCTCAGATAGTCATTATTAGCCTGAAATAAATCTGAGTGTAATTATTGCCAGGATAAATATATAAACATTTGATAATTAATTGCAAAATTGAGAATGGAATTGGGAATGTTTCAACAACCCGACGAAAATAGAAGAAAACAGCAGAGGGCCACCAATGGGTCTTCAATTCAGCGAGAAAATCCGCACCCAGAGGCTTGCTTCAGCTGGCCCCTAAACAAAAATGTGTACTAGTTCAGTGGAAATGGACGTCAAACTAAACTCCAAAATATATCATGAATTAAACTAAATTGAGCTTATAAACAAATTACACTTAATTTCCTTCAACATACACAAAACTACGTTCATAGTTAAAAGTTAACATACACGAACTTTTCACTTATGAGATATATTATTTTTCCCCATGTTTCTGGATTCTGTCCGCTAAAACCTCAAAACTGTGTAATATAGAATTATGACCGCTTGTTCTCGATTTAAAGCTGAAACTCTGTTTTATTGCTTGTGTCGATGTTCAAGGAAATAGTTCATTCTGTTCTGGGGTTTTTGTGTTCTTTATTTGTTGATGGATGTTACAAAGGGCTCTGAATATTTCCAAAACTATAGAATTATGTATGACAGAACTTAGATTTTGGTGCCATTTCAAAATAGGGAGTAAGTTTCCTGGATGCAGTTTTTCTAGAATTAAGGAATAGCCCGTTTCAACACTCTTCTATATTTCTTGTTCAAATTAAGAGCTTGGCGTCGACAGCAGTGAAGACTAGTCCCAAAATGTTCCTGTTAATGTCTTATATATAAGACCAGTACTATAGCCAGTGAATATTTTAAAAGACTTTAAAATAATGTATTATCAAGTTATGAACTTAGCCCCACTTTAAAGCTGAAATCAAATTTTCCTGCTGCATGTACTTTTTGTCTCTGGCATATCTGTTCGTGTTTCGCCTTAGCCAAAAGTTCAAAGATTATTTGGATAATGTCTTGATATTTTTATCAGGTTTTGAAACTTTTGTATGAAGCGCTCAACGCTAATACAACCATATGAAATTAATTAAAGAAGCATTCAATGTATTATACTTAGACCTATTGATTTAATTATTAAGATCTGAACGTTTACTAAATGACACTGCGGGTGCTTAGTTGCCACTTTCAGAAGTTTGTAGTCCGACAAATTATTTAGTTTAAAATCATTTATCGTTGAGAAATTTGTTTATGTCAAATAAAGCGTGATTAATTTCATATTAATGACATAGTTTCGTACAGCAAGTGCAGCGATTATACAACTTTATAATGGAAATGACAGTACATTGGTTAGCGAGAAGGCTCTATGGGTACATAATTAATACATCACCGAGACAGAGATGATACTAGTATAAGAAAATTATTGTTCATGTGTGCCGCTTTCCATTCCCTTGTTTTAAAACTACCCGATGCCAGTGAGATAAAATCCACTAATATACCAGGCAAAAACATATGAATATATAAAATGTAATAATATTAAAAAATGATTTTTTTTCAATAAACTCGGACTTGATCATTAAAAAAGTTTTGTTTTTGTTTTCAAATGATCGTATTATACATTTCATTTCTAGAAGTATTGATAAAAAAGGGCGGAGACTTTAGTGATGACAATTTACTAGATTCGTTAAACACGCCCTCCAACAGTGAGATATACAGTCCAATCAAAATAAATTATACAGCCTATGCTACTTTCGAGTTTTGACCCTTTATTGATGTGTCTGAAATAGTACAGCATATGCTACAATTTGAAAATATAGCATAGTCAGTGTTTGTAATATAGCATATGCGATTAAAATGCAGCATAACCAGACAAATATATATTGACCCTTTGGTACGTCAAATATAGCTTATGCTGCTCTTTTACTTTTGACCCTTTCCGACGCCATACAGGAGGTCCTGAGATCCCAAGCTATGTCAAGTCAAAGCTTTGATTTGTTTATTATTTATGTCTTTTTCTTCTTCATTTCTGTCCTACTTATATGAATTTAGGAATAGTATAAAATGTGTGCATGCTCTTATATTTTTTATTATTATATATGTTACTGGACTAAAAACAACAATCCATCCATTCATCAAATCATTGAATAGCAATGCTTCCATATGGGTAGCACTTTGTGAAATTCATTTCCATTTATAAACGTTTTACATGAGTTTAATCAAAAGTCTTACCAGGAAAGTCAAGGTCAGACCATGGGAGCATTATATACTTCAATAGTTAAACCATTTAAGACTTCAGAAAATGTTATGTAATCATACATTGGCCATATTGTTATCTGCCTTCTTCTAGATATCACTCCTACAATTATTACATATAATCCAAAGTTGTAAACCATTGACAATGCTGAATGGGAAGGCTTGGTCACAAATTATCAATTGGCTGAAATGTGTTTCCAGGTTGCAGTATGAATTCATATCTTCAAACAGATCAACTGGGAGAAATTGTTATCTGTTGCTAGTAAAAGGTTGTTTAGTGTTTAATCAGTTGCAGTATTATAAAAAAATATTCTTACAATCCTGTTCAAGTGATTTTCTTTTTTAATGTGAAGGTTAGAAGTATATTAATCAACTAGATAGTATGAAGGAACACAAGTTAAAAAAAGTATGACTCGTGTAGCTCCTCATGTATATAAGTAATTATATATCCTTAACTTTTTTTAGTATCCACGAAAAATGCTTTGAATGCACCAAATTTATAAACTGTTATTTGCATTTTCTAGGACTGTGTCAATATAACTGCTGGTGGACTGCTGGTCACTAGGTGGATTTGACTTTTCTTTTTAGTTCCCTTTTGTTCATTTAACTACACATGTATTCAAATAGTTTTATATCCTTTGCTTTCAAACTTTTGGTTTTGAGCTTTCCAGATGAAGAAAAGCACTTTGGATGCACCAGAGTTATAAAGTGTTATTTCATTGTATATGAAAACTTTCATAAAAATGACAGTTTGTATGTAATTAATTCTAAACATTGTTTTACGTTGAACAATAAATTATTGTTTTTTTTCAAACAAAAAGATATTGTATAATTATAACTAGAATCTTGTTTCTATGGGAATTACTAAAGTACTGATATCAAAGGGAGATAATTCAACAGCTAAATCAACGACAGATTATTGAATATCAAGCACAAATTTTCACCAGTTGATCAGTTTAAAGCAATGAAATGAAACTACAATTTGAAAAAACATATTTTGGCCTACTGGTATTGTGAAGGACAAGCCTTTGGATAGGCCCAGTAAATGACCTGAAACCAAGTTCATCCATAATTGGTTGGTCAAGATAACAACCTATAAGTAACTGAAATCATGTCCAGCTGTATTGATCAAGTTTTATTTTAGGTTCAAGGAGAACATATCCTGTTTGGTGATCTGGCTTCAAAGTTGAAAAACGGTGTCAGTTCTCTCTAGTACAACATAAAGGTTACATAGAGGACAAGTTTGGAACAATGTTTACATGATCTATGTAGTATGCATTATCTGACTGTGCATGACCCTAAAGAAAGGTCAAGGTTGTTTAAAAAAAAACCTTGTCGTAGTATGCATATGCATATAAGTCACATGAAATTTCTGGTCTGGGGAATGATTTTTAGAGTCATTAGTCTAGCTGAAACCATTAAATATTTAAGACTGAATACTTAGTAGTGTTACTGAAATTACTTTGCTTATCGCTGTTTTATTGTATACACATATTTCTGTCAGAAACCAGTTAGAAGAATGGGTTATGTTTTTATAGTTGATATGATAGATTCATCAATGATTATTTCACAGACAATTATCACCCCTAGATCACTTATCACTCTTTCCTTAATGGAAAATTTATCTGTAAAACTAAGATTTGGTCTGTACATTTTACTTTGTGATTACTTTCTTATTATTCTTAGATTATGTTGTGCCTACACATCCCTTTGTGATTAAATTCTTATTATTCTAAGATTCTTAGTAAAATGTGTTTTGATTATAGTATTAGATCATTATCATAGAGTAGTTTTGCTAGTATAACTCAGATTTAAGATAAACGAGACTAGTGAGTTATGTTATTTTTCGGAAAGCATTTGTCTTTATGATTACATCCTTGTATATGTTCATAGGGTTGTTCATTTCTTACATCCTGAATGTAGATGTTCACTTTTAGCTCACCTGATCACTCAAAGGGTCATGTGAGCCTGTCATATTGCTTTCTCCATTCTCTTTTTTTTAAATCTTCTTTCCTGAAATCATTGCACAGATTTGGATCAAATGTCACTTGAATTAGCTTATGCTGGTCTACTTAAGGGTTTATAGTTTCTGTCTCCTTTGTTTTTGTCAAATTGTTATTTGAAGTGTTTACCTAGATATATAGAGAAGTGATACTTATCATTCTGTGGTATACTTGATATTACGTTTCATAAGAAAGTTTTTTTTTCAAAAGTAACATTTCTTTAAGATTGACAAGGTTTTTATACAATATTAAACTGTTACCATGGTTACGACTTTTTATTTTTATATGTATTTTTATTATATTTTTTTAGTGTCCACCATGTAAAGCCTTTACACCAGAGTTGATAAGAATTTATGAGATGTTAAAGTCAAATGGAAAGAATGTGGAGTTTGTGTTCGTCAGTTCAGACAGAAGCCAGGATTCGTTTGATCTGTTTTTTGATTCCATGCCATGGATGGCGATTCCATTTGGGGATTCAAGGACAGAAGCACTTAAAGGCCTATTCGGCATAGATGGTAACACAAAATATATTTCTCAGGAAGCATATTTCCACAGAGTGTTGACAAGTTTTCTGACATTTTAATGTCATAACAGACTGTCCAGAATTGTTTTTTCATGCAAACGTAGAATATTTTTCAACAGTTTTTGCTGATATTAAGCAGCTTTATATTATATCATTGAGAACGCTACATACAGTGAATTCATTTAATTTCATGGGTACCGATTTCATGAATTGAAAATAAATTGTATTTTCATTGATACTTGATATTCTGGTTTGCATACAAGCCTAAGAGATATTTATATTCCTTCAATCATTTGAATAGTGGTTGGTCTTTATGTACAAAACCAACGTAAATTGGTACCCAAAGAATAATAAAGAATTCACAGTTCCTCTTTCTCTTGTAACATCATTTCATCACTATGTGAAAAAGCAATCTTGATTAAAACCTGAAACCATATTTGTAATTAGAAACTCTCACATCAGAGTCCTTTTACATCTCAACAAAGATCACTTGACTTTGGTCAGGTATTTTCTTATTTCTCATTTCTTGTTACAAATTATGTTGATTGAAATAACCTTTTTCCTTTAGGATTGTTCCACTCTTTCAAAATACATGTAGTAACTTTCAGTCATTACAAAAAAAAAACCTGCAACAGTGAAATGTGAATGTTTAAATATATTTGTTCCTTGTGACAAGTTATATATCTGATTCCATAGGGGTCCTTCCTTCTTTCTGATGTCTGTATGGTTTAATTATATAGATACAAAAATGTCAGATCCTTTCCCCCTTAAAAAATTATGTTATGGGATTAGTTGAACAAAATGCCTCCTGCACCATGTGATCAGTCAAAAGATCTCTATTTATTTCAATAAGTATTGAAATCCTAACCAAAGACCATATATCTGCCAATGACTTATAAAACTCAGAACATTACAGTCATGACAGTTATTAAGTATAGGGTTTGGACAGGAATAAGTTTAGAAACTTCTATGGTCAAGAAATGACAGTACCTTTGCTTGATAAATTTACTTTCCAAAATTTTCTGTTGAAAATTGATGCTTGAAAAAATGCAACAATTGAAAAATCTAAAAATGTTTCCTGTATTTATTAAAATTTTGCATCTGCATGCTATATAACATTACACAATCCTATTTGATGAAAGACTATACTGATAAAATTTCCAGATTAAAATCTTGAAATCTTGAAACATTAAATGAAGGAAGAAATTTAGATAAATCATCATTTATAAATCTTAAATTTAGATAGCATGCGTTAATGAATGGATACATTTTATAACCAAGATTATGTAATTTGCAAATATCTATTACATCAAGTTCACAGGACCTGAAAATAATATCAGACTTTTTACACATTCATTTTAAAGTACATGTATAAAAATTTCTATGTTGTTTCCTTTGATTTGAGATATTATAAACAAAGTACAGAAACTGATATTTTCCCCTAACATGAAAAATTAAACCCCCTTCCCTAATAGGTCAGAATTTCAATTGATAAAAGTGTTTAAACTACTTTAACTAGCTATAATACTGTAATATTTAGTATCTTGAATAACAAATATATGTTAGAAAAGATTTTATATAACCTGTTCTTTAACCATTGTATTTTGACCCGACTACCATGGAAAGTAGCACCCCTGCTCTTATATGCTAAAGTTTAAAATTATAATAGTGTTTCAAACTTCTTTAACTAGTTACAATGGTGCAATAAGTATCTTGATTGAAAAGTATATGTTGGAGAATATTTTCTGTCGCTTTTTTTAACCATAATATTTTGACCTCCATGCAATGGAAATTTGAACTCCTCTCCTTAAAGGTCAGATTTTCAATTTGTAATAGTATTTTAACTTTTCAATTAGTTATTATGCTGCAATAATAACTAATTGAAAAGTTAAAATACTATTACAAATTGAAAATCTGACTTTAATTTTTATTTATTTTTTCAATAATCAGGATTTTACATCACCCTTTCAGCACCACCTGACTAAGGTGTTACAGGGTTTCAAGAATGTAACAATAAAAGGCTATTGTTTTACCAAGATATGAAAAACTAAATATAAATCATTTGAAAACTTGTTTTTGTCTCTCTGATTCTCTCCTTCTGTCTCTCACTCTCCTTTTTTACAATCTCTTTATACAGAAATATCTATAGATAATTTAACAGAAAAAAAAAGGTTTACATGTGCTGTGCATATATTGCATGTTGTTTGCTCTGTTTCATAAATAAGTCAAAAAGATATATATTGATACAAATATGGTTGTTAGACTACCATTCAGGATAAATGATTAGCATAGGGGCCCAAAGTTTTCAAGTTCAAAAATTTTGCTGTATTTTCTTGCTGTATATAATTCTAAGTTATAAAAGTTTTTCAGTCTATTTTTTAATTCAATTGCATTAGGAAGCTTTTCTTCTAGCTTGCATTTGTATTTGTATATTTTGGCAAAAATTACAAGAAAATTTAAAAATAAGCTTTCTTCTACAAAACCTAGAAAAAAGTTCTTTTTGTTGAATTCAATGTTTACATAGAAATTTTTCAGACAAGCACAGAACAAATATAAAAATTTGATGTCACTTGACAATCATAAAATAAATGTCCAATTGTTTCATCTTCACATCTACAAAAAGAACATAACTTTGTGTCTTTGATTTTAATCTTAAATAAAAATGTATTTGTAGGAATAATCCTATGTAAAAACTTATATTGGAAATTATACAAATATGTATCTCTACAACCTTTCTGAAGTATACAAAAGTATTTCTGCCAGTCTTCAATGTTAGTATGCAGCTCATCCTCCCATTTTGAAAATTTTACAACTGGAGGATGTGCACGTTTTACAATAAGATTATTATATATGAATTTAATATTTTTGCTGCTGGTAATTTGCTCCAAAAAACTATCATGTGGAGCAAAATTTTCTAAATCAATATCAGTGTTTTCTCTAATACACTGTTTTACCTCCATAGGGATATTTGATATCAAACTGTAGTAGAGCCTAAATTATTTGTCTGAACTTTTTGTTTAGTCTGATCAAATGTGAGAAAGTCTCTCCTTTCATAGTCAACAATGTGACAGAGGTTTTGCACACCAGCAACTCCCCATCTATTATATGATGGGAAATCTTCTGTTTGTAAAAAAAATCAAGATATCAAGAGAGAGGCATTCCTTGATATCAGTTTTAACATGTGGTTTAGATGATTGTAAAGCTTGAAAGACATCCTTCCAAAAAGGATTGCTGAGTTGGTTTCCAATCTACAACAGTTTGAAGTTTTGTAAAGAAAAAGATCTTGCATCTCCAATGTATTCAATATCAACTTGAGAATATTTTGCCAGTCTCCATTCAAATTTGCAAAAAATCTCCTCACCTAACCAATTTTAAGATAAAAGTTGAAAGATTGTAAATGAACCATTTTCAATCCTCCTTCCTTTTTATCTGCAATCAGTGTATCGCGTTTGATTTTTTCTGTTTTTCATTCCCATATAAAGTTAAAGAATAATATGTTGATTTCATTCAACATGGATTGACATATATTAGGTAAAGATGTAAGCAAATGAATCAGTTTTGGAAGTGCAAGAGTCTTAATAACTGTAATCTTCCCAAGTAGTGTTAGCTTCCTATGCTGCCAACTTTTTAACAATTTTGAAATATCAATGATTTTTTCTCTGAAATTCAAACTGGACATACAGTCTAGATCTAAAGAGAAATTTAATCCTAAAACCTAAAAGTTTGAACAGGACCAGCTTAGATTTTTTTCAGGATATAAAACCAGGTCAGAATATCTTTTACTTCCAATCCAAACAACTTTTGTTTTAGTTGTATTTATCTTGTATCCTGAGACTTTATGAAATTTTTGCAAAACAAGAAAGGGTCTCTTTTAAAGAATCTTCACTTCCATCAAGTGTAAGAAACGTATCATCTGCATACTGACTAATCAGTGGCAGATTCCCATTTATATTCACCCCTTTTATTACTTGCAATAAGTATCTTGAAAGAAAAATATACATTGGAAAAGATTTTATAACAATTTTTATTAACAATAGAATATTTTACTTCCCAATTTGGAAACTTGGCTTCAACAACTTACAATAACGTTTACAACACTTCAGTATTTGGGCAGAAGTTGATGTCAACAATGGGAAAGTTAAAAGCACAGGAAAATGCATAACGTTTTTTTGCTGAATATGTACTTTCACAACACTTCCTATTGATTTTAGGTTCAATATGTTAACAATCAAGGTCATAAATCCTAAAATCAGATTTAAATCAGTGCAGAACAGTCTGAACTGCAGAACTCTGGAAGTTATTTGGAATTGGAACAAGACTGATGAATTATGATTTTATTAATATTTTACAGGTATACTTGTTTAGATGATAACTTTGTTACACGTATACCTTGTTAAATGATGATTATTTTGTTAGATGATATATTTTGTAACTGGTACACCTAGTTTAATGATGATTATTTTGTTACAGGTATACCTAGTTTAGTGATGATAGATGATAAAGGGGAGATAATTAACTTAAATGGGAGGGCAGCTGTTGTAGAAGATATTGAAGCAAAGGTATTTAATGTGTGATATTTTTTCATATATTATTGATTGATAGGTAATACAATTTTATAAATAGGTGTGTCCATAAACCCAACCCAGCAAAACTTGCTACTACTTTCACCCTTGTCTGTAGGTAAACCATAACTGTTGTCTGTATATTATTTCTATTAAGACAAATTGTTGTAGTGTATAAGAAGGGTTGTAAAGGGGGGATACATGCACTGGAATAATGTTAAATAAGAATGAATTTCTACAATAAACATTACACAGAAAATAACAGTATTTAAAATGTTTTTCTTCCTGCGTATGTTAATTCTTGTGTTTCAGTTCTCAACTGTCAACCTTTATCATATTCAAAAAATAGCAAGCATTTAACCAGCTCCTTGAATTTTACTTGAAATAAAAGAACAGAGTTCTAATGTCCCCTGTGTTGCACATAATTTATCTATCTAAGGGCAATAACTTTTTTTTTGTTCTTTTTAAACTTTTTAATAATTAATATTTCCAAGGGGCATAACTCTTAAAAATATTTGATCCACACTGATTTTCGAACTTGTCCAAGACATTGCTTATTTAGTCTTAAATCTAAACCCTTCAGAGTGAAAATTTCGTACTTTATTTGGCCTTTTTAACTTTTTTTTATTCGAGCATCACTGATGAGTCTTTTGTAGACGATACGCGCGTCTGGCGCAAATACAAAATTTCATATCTTTTCTCAATTATAATACAGTCTTACATCTAAACCCTTCAGAGTGAAAATTTCATATCTTTTCTCAGTTATAATACAGTCTTACATCTAAACCCTTCAGAGTGAAAATTTCATATCTTTTCTCAGTTATAATACAGTCTTACATCTAAACCCTTCAGAGTGAAAATTTCATATCTTTTCTCAATTATTAAATGGTTAATTAGAGCTGTAAATCTGTCATCTAATGCTGATAAAGGGACATAATATTACTAAACAAACAGATGTTTAAAACAAAATAACTGAGTTTGTTAACAGTATAGATGATAATACACAATATGTCTGAGTTTCAGATATTACCACTCCAGGACAGGAACAATGAAATTAATTAAAATTTTGTTTATTTTAACATTTTATAGCTAGTTATGGAAATTAAATATTAAAAAGGAAAGTTTGTGATGTCATATTTCCTACACATTTAAAAAATTGAAATTTGTATTTGTCTTCCTATAATTTTTAATTTGTATTACATGTTTACATTTGTAATTAACTAAATATTCACATTTGTATTTACTATTAATTCATTCATTCAACAACTACTACCTATTATCAAGAAAACAAAACATGAGGGTATTCATCTACATGTACTAACAAACTTGTAATTGAAGTGACAAATTTATTTGAATATTTCGTGTTTTCTAAGTGGTATGGCTGATAAGCTGATTTTCAATCCTACATCATTTTGATGTGATTTCTTGGGCATAGATGTAGGACTGTATATAAACCTTTGATATAGATTTGATAAAAATCTGGCAAAAATTGTACACATGAGAGCGCTTACAATGCAATTTTCCATATAATTAATACTTTCAAATGACATAACTCTTTAAAAATATTTGAGCGGCACTGATTTTCAAACTTGTCTGAGACATTGCTGATAAAAATCTCTGATATCAATTTGATAAAAATCTGGCAAGAATTGTACACATGAGAGTGCTTACAATGCAATTTTCCATATAATTAATATAACCAAGGGACATAACTCTTTTAAAAATAATTGATCAGCACTAATTTTCGAACTTGTCTGAGGCATTGTTGATATAAACCTATAATGTAATTTTTATAAAAATTTGGCAAGAATTGTACACATGAGAGTGCTAACAATGCAATTTTCCATATAATTAATATTACCAAGGGACATAACTCTTTTAAAAATAATTGATCAGCACTGATTTTCGAACTTGTCTGAGGCATTGCTGATATAAACCTATAATGTAATTTTTATAAAAATCTGGCAAAAATTGTTCACGTGAGAGTGCTTCGCGCAGGGGACAATAAACACTGAAAATTGTTAAAGACATAAAATTAAATTTACTGAACAGGTTGAACAGTGCCCTGTCTAGCTCGAATGAATGTCAAATACACAAATGCAAATTTATTGATCGTTAAAAAAATGCAGCGAAAATCTTGCATGAAAATACTCATTTTCTAACCCCTATTAGTTTACCATTTAAATTTTATACACATCTATACGATTTATTGTTTTATAATGCTCTTACTATTGATTAAGTTATCTCACACATTGCATTCCTTGCAAACAGTTTTTACAACTATTCAACATAAGTACTTTTTAATGCTTTTTATTTATTTAAAAGATGATTGCCAACAAACAATCAAGCTTGTAATGGTTTTTCTCAACAAAGATGTAATAGTTATAAATTAAGTTAATTTCTGTTGAAATTTTTTTTTTTTTATTAACTTACATTGAAGAAAAAAGGAGGAAGTAGAGAAAACATGAACTGTGGAATTATATTTATAGACATAACATGTGATATTAGATAGTGGAGAGTTTTAGGTTATTTAATGGATTCTATAAGTGATGTATCATATTGGATGATTGAGAGCTATAAGTCCTTAAATAGGTTCTGTAAATAGCAGACAGAATTAATTGATCAATTTCAGAAAAACTCATAACCACTTAAAAAATAAATTAATAAAAATGCATATGGCATATTCTCTATTGTGAAACATAGTTAACTTGTTTTACTTCAATAAGAAATAAATTGAAGCAATAAATTTATTTTCATATTTATTTTTGTCTGGTTAAAATCTAAAAAATAGACATTAAATAGAAATCCTATTTGTAGCACAAAGAAATAATATGGAAATGATTGTGAGGTTATCAGTACACAAATGTGATAAACAAAATAGGGTAAAAAAAAGAACAAACAAAAAACAAACAAACAAATTTCCTCCAGTTTTCAATAAAACTTGATGTTCAAGTGGTCTATTTGATACTTATACAGTGTATTGACTCTGTCAGTGAAATTATACTTAAAAGGGATCTACCACACTACTGGGATATGTAACTTCACATGCAAAGGATTTCCATTAAATTCATACAAATTAAGTTGAGTTAGTTGACACAAATAATAGCAAAACATAAAGAGAAGTAGAAAGAGGTACCAGTAATAATCAGTTTCCTGAGGACAGACATTAAGCTCTATAGATTGTGATGAATTTAATGCAGATGGAGTCTTGCATATATGGTGTAATACCCAGGAGCAAAAAAAATATTAACAACAAAAGTCGATCATAAGTTATACTGAAATGTTCCTGACATACAGGTTTTTATTTTTGTCGTTAGATTTTATGTGAAATAAGTTTCTTGACATTACCACCACAATATTCTTTAACATTTTGTTTAGACTACATTTTTTTTATCAATTTAAGTGACTTGAAGTACTCAATTCAATTCAAATGGATATTTTCAATTCTGTTGTTCAAGAGAAGAATGGATTTAGTTTAAAATTTTTGGCATCCATTTGTTTGAGAATTTTTGCATGATGTAAGGATTGATGGAATAGTAAATTTCCCTTATTGAAAATAGTTTATTTTGAAATTGATAGGGAACAGTTATATCATGACCCTTAGTCACTGTTTTTTAGTTGAATATTTTCCCATTGAAAATTCTTTTTATACACATGGAGTAATGGAGGCCACCAAATTTGGTTAAATTATTGCATATTAGAATGAAAGCTACAATAGGACAAAAAGCTATCACTTAGTCTCGACAAGATCTATCAGTGAGCTAAAGAAGAAAATTAATTTTGTTCTGTTTCTTAGCATTGTAGGATTATATTATCAATCAATCAATCTTTTATACAAATAAAAGAATTCATTCTATTCTAATTTTCAAAAGCAAAAATAACAAAACAAAACCAAGAAAATCAGGAATGTTGTATGTATTGTTATCAAATAAGATCTGGTTTGACAAAAAATGTATGAAAATAACATCAATGTAAGAATTGTTTGATTATCACATTGTAAAAATAGAAAAACTCTGACAAAGTATTTAGATTTCATGTTTCCAGGCTTTGTCAGATAACCTGAAAGTGTGTTTGCTTTGAACTTTCAGTTTTTGCTAAGTTTTCTTACTAAAATCATATCAATCTCTTAACAAGATTTGTTTTTGCAATGGTGAGTTTTTTTAGACATGTAATAATATGAAGTAAATACTGGCAGAATTTCAAATCAAATAGGGAGTGGAAACAGGGAATATGTCAAAGAGACAACAACCCAACCAAAGAGCAGAAACCAGCCTGAGGCCACCAATGGGTCTTCAATGCAGCAAGAAAATCCTGCACCCTGAGGAGGGCTTCAGCTGGGGCCCTGAACAATAATGTATACTAGTTCAGCGAAATGGATGCCACACTAAATTCTGAAACATGCAAATGAACCAAAATTATAAAAACATACAAGACTAACAAAGGCTAGAGGTTCCTGACTTGGGACAGGTCAAAAATGTGGCGGGGTTAAACATGTTTTGTGAGATCTCAACCATCCTATAACTCTAGCCAATGTGGGATAAACATACACACAGCAATAGTAGGAGTAAATTTAGATGTGTGGTATATGTCAATTATGAGATATCGTCAACACAAAAAAAAAAAAAAAAAAAAAAATATTTAACTGTAATTCAATTTCATGGGGGTCTCATAATGGGATTTTGGGTACAGACGTGCAGCTAGTATTTAGAATACTCTCACCATTCATATATTGAAATCTTGTGGACATCACAACCCATAGATATATTTCATGACAAAGTCATAACCCATTCATAAATATATATTTCTCAGTTGTCACATATACAATTTATGACATCTTAATTTAATATCAAAGGATGAAACAGCATATATACAGATATTTAATTGAAAGATGAAAATTAATGACCCATTGACATTCCAGTGGTGTAATTGCAACCAATTGATATATTTGACACAGCAAAAAAGGGGCCCATTTCAGCAGTGCATATGTATACCTTCATATAGGAAGCAACCCCCTATGTCCAATTTACTTTCATGGATACTTTTTTTTTTAGCATTTATTTCTTTCTTGCAGTCTTTTCTGTGATATTTCATTTCACAATTTTTTGTTGATATTTCATAGAATAGGAGATATAAGTTTTTCTTTTTCACAGCAATTTATAGTCGGGTTTATGTTGAAGTTAGGAAAGTCACTTAACTAAATCACTCATGAGTATTTATATGTTTACAAAGAACACCATTATAAAGAAAACATATAAACTGTAAAATCCGTGGGGCAATTCCATGACTCAGATCCTCCATCTTGAAATCAAAAACCAAAACTGACTCCTTTTTTTCCAGAAATAAATTGAAAATTGAGACTAAGACCAAAAGGTACTTTCTCAGTTGTTATTTGTAGTACTGTAATACTATCTGATTGCAGGAGTTTCCATGGTACCCAAAACCTCTGAATGAATTAACTGGTTCAGCCTCAGTCATGTTGAACGAGTCCGCTTGTTTAGTGCTGTTTACAGGTAGGTAACTGGTTCAGCTTCAGTCATGTTGAATGAGTCCGCTTGTTTAGTGCTGTTTACAGGTAGGTAACTGGTTCAGCTTCAGTCATGTTGAATGAGTCAGCTTGTTTAGTGTTATTTACAGGTAGGTAACTGGTTCAGCCTCAGTCATGTTGAATGAGTCCGCTTGTTTAGTGCTGTTTACAGGTAGGTAACTGGTTCAGCCTCAGTCATGTTGAATGAGTCGGCTTGTTTAGTGTTATTTACAGGTCGGTAACTGGTTCAGCTTCAGTCATGTTGAATGAGTCCGCTTGTTTAGTGTTATTTACAGGTAGGTAACTGGTTCAGCTTCAGTCATGTTGAATGAGTCAGCTTGTTTAGTGTTATTTACAGGTAGGTAGCTGGTTCAGCTTCAGTCATGTTGAATGAGTCCGCTTGTTTAGTGTTATTTACAGGTAGGTAACTGGTTCAGCTTCAGTCATGTTGAATGAGTCAGCTTGTTTAGTGTTATTTACAGGTAGGTAACTGGTTCAGCCTCAGTCATGTTGAATGAGTCAGCTTGTTTAGTGCTGTTTACAGGTAGGTAATCAATCAGGGTTTGTGTACATGGAAAAAAAATGAAATGAATGATTTACCAATGAATGGAATATAATGTTTAGGGACAACATCAAAAGTTCAATGTAGGATAAAAACCTAATTCACATAGTTTTTCACTGACCCCCACCCTTCATCTTAACTTAATTTGGGAAAATTGATTGACCAATATGGATATATGTAAAATCGATTTTGGATAAAAAAACTTGCAGCAATTTTAACTCCCCACCCCCAAACTATTTGATTTAAGTTTTTATCCTACATTGATCTTTTGATGTCGTCCCTTAGGCATAAATGTTGCATTTTAATCTATTTGCACAAAAGACAGCGAATGACAACCCTCCAGTGCAAAACATCTAAAATAGTTCTACCACTCTATTAAATTATTGTAAAAAAACAGGCAGCTGTTGGAAATGTGAAAATAGCTTCTGAAATTTCTATCAAACGCTTTAGTGCAGAAATTAAATTTTCAATCATTAATATGAAAAAAAGGAGTTCTGATATGATTTCCATTGAGCAAAATTTCCACCAAAGAGCAAAGGATTACGATGTTTAGGTATGTCCTTCAACAATGAGCAAAACCTATGCCATATGGTAAGATATTGATTAAGGCTCTGTATGACAATATGTGAAACATTTCAGAAGAGAAAAAACAACAACCTGATTTAAGCCTATAACGTTAAATGAAAAACAAATATAGCATTTTATATATTTGAGAATATTGTTTTTAAAGAAATTAGGAAAAGTAGAAACTGTTAATTCATTATTAATCGTGATATACCAACTTTTGTGGATTTTGTGGGTATAGGTAACCACGAATTTAAATGTACAAAGAAGTACACCTTTGGTTATAGGCTTGAATAGATACTTTGGTAAAACAACCAAATACTTTTCTAAAGAAAGGACCGAAATACCGTCCTCCATCTATAATAGATTGGAAACAGTGTCGTCAGGTCATTAAAGACGCTCTGTCTGCCTACTGTAAAATTGGTGCAAACGTGAAAATCGGATAAAAATCTTTAGACAGTTATTTGAATAAAATTATGAATACTGTTAATATTCGAATATCTCATTTAGAAAACAATTCTGAAATTAATAATAGGATCCATGATATTCCCATTTCAAGAATAAAAATAAACTCAAGGTACTCTGAGAGCGGTTTGTGTTCGTACCGGCAGACAAGGCAGCCAATAATGTAGTGGTGGTGTGACGATATACTACACGGAAGTTCTTCAAAGCGAAATTATCAATTCCTCTACATTCAGGTCCGTTCGCACTACAGAGAGTCAAATCGTTAACAAGCATACCACTGCCACTACCCAACTTAAAGCATCTTCCGAACATTTGAAAGTCCCTACCATGTACTGGTTACGAAATTACACAAAAACCATTTAAATTCGTTTCATCTCCGCATCGAGTAAGTGTTCTACTACTAATCTATCAGTTCTTCTAACTACCTCCTTACTACTATCAAAGAACTGGTTATTAACTTTTGTAATAAAGCTTATGAAAATAATGGTATTAATTATTTTGGAGTGTTAAAAATTCTTTAGAGGTTTTAGATAAAATACATGCTTTTGATGGTCCTTATAATTCTGTTGACAGTTATGATTTTTCTACTCTGTACACTACACTTCCACACAATCTTATAAAGAAAAGTCTTTCGAAAAATCTCATTGTAATTTTATTTGCTGTAACTGTTTAAAGCCTTTTTCTGTAACGAAAAAGGAAAGTATGCTAGATACACTTACTGGAAATGTGAGGATATGATTGAAGCTTTAAATTTTCTGCTAGATAACATTTATGTACGTTTCGCGATAAAGTGTATCGTCAGGTAGTAGGTATTCCTATGGGCACTAACTGTGCCCTTTAATAGCAGATTTATTTCTATATTGCTATGAATCTCAGTTTATGACCAAACTCAGTAAAGACCCATCATTGTTATATTTAGTTGATACATTCAACAATACCTACCGTTATCTGGATGATATTTTTCGTTAAATAATCCAGAGTTCTCTAAATATACTTCGAAATTTACCCAAAAGAACTTACTTTAACTAAATCTAACATAAACAGCAGCAGTTGCCCTTTTCTAGATTTAGACATTTCAATTTCTAACGGAAACTACATACTAAAATTTACGACAAAAGAGACGATTTTTCATTTCCTATTGTTAATTTTCCATTTTAGACGCGATGTGCCTTTGGCTCCATCATACGGTGTTTATATATCCCAACTCGTTCGGTATGCCCGTGTGTGTTCTGATGTCATAGATTTTAACGAACGTAATCAATGCATCACTGGGAAATTATTGTGTCAGGGATTTCGATACCATAAATTACTTAAAACTTTTACTAAATTCTTTCATAGATACAAAGATTTGATTAGTAAATTTGGCTGTACCTGTAGAAAACTTATTAAAATGGTATTTCACATCCTAAATTTTACGGTAATATTGTACTTAAAGCGAGGAAATCACTATGTGATCCGTGTAAACTCATCGAACCTTTAAACAAACTTATAAGTAAGGGTTATCGTACCAATATTGTAATTAGATCTCTGAATATAGTTTACATTGGCACTAATATCGATTTTGTCATTAGCAAATTAAAACATAACTAAGTTGTATCTTCTTTTGAGGCGGATGTTTAGAGACACACACACGTTAATTTTATCTCTTAAGAAGTAGCTCCTCACTATCCTACTACCTGTCGATACATTTATTTTGGCATTGCACAAGTCATGTCTTCTCTGACTGTTCATGACGTTAAAATACTAAATCCCTGGGATGTGTTTTAGTTGATTTTAGTCTCTGATGCATGATTTTTATCATTAATTGTTTTGGCTTTTAACTAGCTGTCAGTAACTGCAGTACTCTCAAATCGTACTTTCTTTTAATTCGACCTGTTGATACTATTTTTAATACTTTTTGTTATTTTATATTAATATGGATCTTGTCTGTATACCAGCTTTGATTATTTGGAATATCTACTAATTTTCACTTCTTCGTACTACATTTGTATTAACATCAAGATTATTCTCCTTTAATCTGTACAGGAAGTTTTATTGTTTATATTTACCCTTATGTATCTAGTGTTAAATTAGGTATTTATCGACATACCTTTCTTGGTATTCCTAATTATTGGAAGATTTTATATAGACAGAAAAGTATACCTAAAACGACAAAGTTATTTTTCATTTACCTGTATATATTATGAAAACCGGTTTTTCAAAAGTGATTATTTTCTAAGGGTTTAATATTTCGTGGTAGTGTTTTGCCATGGTTTTATTTGGACTTGTTTGTTTGCTTTTTGGCCTTGAATGTTTGTCCCTAATATTTTATTAACTATGTATTTACTTTCAGGTATCACAGATCGAATTTATTCGTTCATAGTGTGTTAATTTACGTTTTGATTGAGTTAAGCCTTGCAATTGATGTTTTATCGTGTGTTTTTCTATGTTGTGATGTTATACTATTGTTTCAGAAAAAGGAGAAGGTTTGGTACCATTAAAACATTTAATCCCGCTGCAAATGTTTGCACCTGTCCTAAGTCAGGAATCTGATGTACAGTAGTTGTCGTTTGTTTATGTAATTTATACGTGTTTCTCGTTTCGTTTTTATATATACTAGACCGTTGGTTTTACCGTTTGAATGGTTTTACACTAGTACTTTTGGGGCCCTTTATAGCTTGTTGTTCGTGTGAGCCAAGGCTCCGTGTTGAAGGCCGTACATTGACCTATAATGGTTTACTTTTATAAATTGTTATTTGGATGGAGAGTTGTCTCATTGGCACTCACACCACATCTTCCTATATCTAAATAGAATATAATTGAAAATACAATATTTCCTGACTCCACGAAAATTGGTATCCATGAAAATAAATGAATCCACAGTATATGATTGTATTACAGAAGGAGAAGATAGTGATATAGATATGGCTATAGATGTACTGAGTGAGTTAGCTCAGGAAGAGAGTGAGAAAGGAGAAGATCAAGAATTATTTTTCTTTTTTGGCGCTGATGTATGTATTATACTAAAATAAATGGATTAAAAATAGAAATAAGAAGATGTGGTATGATTGCCAATGAGACAACTTTCAACCAGAGACCAAATGATGTAGAAGTTAGAACTATAGGTCACTGATGGCCAGCATGAACTTCAGGATATGATTTCACCAAATTTTGTGGTAATAACAAACTTTTATGAATAGTGACTTGTGAACAGTTTAAATCTCATTCATAATTTCAATCCTCTTCTTAACTTGGCACAGAACTTGACATAACAAATCATAAATGGACAAGAAATGCTAACTGTAAATAGATATCTATTTCTGTAAAAAAAAAAATACCCCTTATTGTCAAATTTTAAATTCAACACCTTATTATATCCCACACACTATAAAGAAGGGAGTTTATATAGATTTGGACCCTTCATTCTGTAACTTCATCAGTCTGACAGTTATCTAGTTTTCAGGATGGTATATCTAATACTTTATATATTGGATTGCAACCTTACTTGGATATATTGTCACATTATACTCACATATAATGAGAGGAAGATCCCTATTGATTTTGCATTCACTATGTCAAAGTTGAAGTTATTTTTAAAAAGTTGAACAAAATGTGTGCAGCAAGTGTTTTCGAATACTAAATTAAAGATTTTTATCAGATTACAACCTTACTCGGGTATATAGTCACATGTGATTAGATGAAGATCCCTATTCAGTATGAACTTTAAAGTCACTAGGTATAAGGTCAAGGTCATAGCTTTTTAAAATAGACTAAAATTTGTGGAGGTAAGGCCAAGGGTTCTAAGATTATGTACTTAGATAAGGTTAGTAAATGTGTGCTTTATTTTTAATACATATATGAGACTAGATACGTATTGTATTTTTTAGGATGATATATGTTATAGTGTACGAGATTTTGCCAGCTTAGATGACCAGTGCCCTTTACTTGTGATATTTGACTTTCCAGAACAGAAAATATATGTATGTAAAGAGACAGACATTACTAAGGACATTGCACGAGCATTTGTCAAAAGTTATTTTAATGAAACTTTGGAATCCCGACCATTGAAGCCAACAGTATAAATTGTTATCTTTAAAGTGGCAATTTTTTTAATGCAGATGTCATCATAAATACTGCTAGGAAGTTGTATCTTGTATTCAGCCTAGTGGAACTGTTGGATAATTTGTCCAATGAGAAATATCTCAATTTGTGATTTAACTCTATGGAACTTTGAGAATTTATCATCCGATCTGGATATACCTGCTGTTATTTGGACTCAGCAAAGTAAATTGAAATATCAAGATTTAACTTTTATGATGAAAAATGCAGAGTAGATTTACAATGAAAACTGAAATATCAAGAGTTAATTATCAATTGATAATCAAAATATTCAGAGATGGTTTGTACAATGTACTGAAATATTCAAAGTTGATTTATAATGAAAATTGAAATATCCAAAGTTGATTTATAATGAACATTGATATATCTGGAATTGATTTATTTTGTTAATCAAAATATCCAGAGTTGATTTATAATGTACATTAAAATATCCAGAGTTGATTTATAATGTACATTAAAATATCCAGAGTTGATTTATAATGTACATTGAAATATTCAGAGTTGCTTTATAATGTAAATTGAAATATCCAGAGTTGATTTATAATGTTAATAAAATACCCAGAATTGATTTGTATAAATTACATTGAAATATTCAGAGTTGATTTATAATCAAGGGTCGGGAAACGGTCATATTTGCCAGTCATGACCTAAAATGAAAGCTATTTGTCGTAAACGGCAGACTGGGATTTTGGACAATTTTTGTTTTTTACAGAAATAATTCCAGTCATTTTATTTGAGATCGGATTTCTTAATCGCCATGTTGCACTTATTTTTTGTTTTATAATCCCTTTCCTGTAATAAGACTGCCACTCCATATATAATAAGAAGATGTGGTATGATTGCCAATGAGACAACTCTCCATCCAAGTCTCTAAAAAGTAAACAATTATAGGTCAAAGAACGGCCTTTAACACAGAGCCTTGGCTCACACCAAACAGCAAGCTATAAAGGGCCCCAAAATGTCTAGTATGATAATCCTGAGGGCCCTCCTAATAACAATATTAATGCCTCAAGGAAATATTGGCTAACGATCTCTAATAACTTTTTACCTGTGTTTTTACTTCATACCTGACAGTGATCACAAGCTCAGAACTAATATTAGAAAGAAATTAAAATTCCGTGACAACTTTCTTCACTATTTAATTACTTTTCAGCAAAGACGTCAATTCTGATTTAAAATTTAAACTTTATTAAAATTTTTATGGAAAAAGTAATTTTCCATGAGTCAAATGTATGCTTTATATACAATGTAATATGCATGCGTGAAATTGTCTTCATCAGGTGAGACACTTAATCGTAAAATGCAAATTGATTTCATGCTAAATAAAACAAGTGTAACTTTTATATTTTTTAAACGGTAAGAAAATGCATGAAGTAAATGTGATGAAACAGTCAATACAAGTTCGTTGGTGCTTGGAAAATAAAGTGCAAATAATTTGGATAGTTTGAAAAAAGGGCCCCAACTTTTTAAGTTCTCTCAAAATAACTGAAATTGTGTGAAAAATTCCTGATCCTTGTTTATAATGTATATTGAAATATCCAGAGTTGATTTATAATAGACATTGAAATATCAAGTTAAATTTTATAATGTTAATTTAAATATCCAGGAGTTATAATGAAAATGTTATTTCCTGCTGTATTTTAAGTTCAATTCTGCTTTTGTATCACTGCTGATATATATTTTTCTTGTTTTTAAATAATTCAGAAGAACATTTTGGAGATTGGAAACCCTAAAAACAGTATGTTCAATTACAAAACAGTATATTCAATTACAAAAAATAGGTTTTGAAGCATTGATATGCATAGAATACATTTTTGAACTTTTAAAGTTGATGAGATTTTACATTTTCAGTACTGTGAAAGGAATTTTATGAAGAGATTGAATTTTTGTTATTAAGAAACAAGTCTTGATCATTATATTTCATTCATGGTTTAAAAAATGGTTTAGTAAATTAGAATGTTTTCATATACTGTGAAGATATATGTTGGTAGATTCCTCTAAAATTGATTGTGTAGAAATCATTGGTTTGAGGGTATTATGTTTGTGAGTTTACACTTTGTACTTACAAAATCAATGAAAATGTGCATATCAATGTTTTTATATTAAAATTTATGATTTGATAAACCCCAAATCCACTTTATATGGAACCTTACAATAAGGTACCATTACTTAAAGAGAGAGCTGTATATCAAAAGGCATTTAATGGTTTTTTAATTGCAGTTAATTATAAAGATTAATTTAAGGTTTGCAACATCATAATAGGTTTTTGTGAATTTTATAGTATTGATATTATTGTATAATTCCAGGATGACAACCCCTGCTTATTAAAGCTGGGATGTATGATAATAGGTTAAAATGTGTC
The DNA here is from genome assembly GCA_017311375.1 of Mytilus coruscus. NCBI lineage: Eukaryota > Metazoa > Mollusca > Bivalvia > Mytilida > Mytilidae > Mytilus > Mytilus coruscus. The sequence goes on from CM029598.1 coordinate 9,299,211, forward strand.
CTTCCTACCTCGTCTCCCACCTATAATTCCTACTAAAGGGAAAACTAACCCTTAAGGGAGGTAACATCCTACACAGCTACTGTAGTACAAGCAATCTTGATGTACATATAAACTGTACATCTAGTGAGATGCATATAGACTACATCTGTTGAGATGCATTTGAGCTGTACACATGTTGAGATGCATATGAGCTGAATGTGAATCTGTTAAGATGTATATAATATGTACATGTTTAAAGAAGCATATAAACTGTATATTTTTAAAGATGAATATGAATTGTGTATGTACATCTTTACATCTTTACATATATATATTTAATATACATTTTCAGGGATGTACATTTTATATACAGCTTAACAGATGTACAGCTTTACTGGGATACAGTCTTGATACATCTTACTAAATGTACATCAAGATCGCTTGTACTAAAGTAACTGTATACAAAACAACAAAAGTTTAAAGCAGTGCAAAATAAAAACATTTCATTAACACAGACTAGATATGTCAAAGCGTACATCATCTGTAGTTTTGTAATTGAATATTTTTTGGGAACATATTGGGATTTGGAAACTTGTTCAGCTGAGAATTTTTTACGTAGTACTATGTACCAAATTAAAAATTATAGAACATTAAATGGTATAAGTATTTAACAAAAAGTTTAGGTACCCTTTAAACAGTGAATTTCAATTCCTTTCTTCATCTATTCATTTGTCCGTCACACTTTTAGTATTGAGAACATGCTCCACATGATTAGAGTAGCTTGGTATAAAGTCTACAGGACGGGTTGTATAAAAGTAATTTGGTGATATTCAGTCATGATCAACTTATTAGTTGCCATAAAACACTGCTAAAATTATAAATAATTATTAACAGATGTTATCATAGTTCATTACTTTATTCCTACACATACTTACTGGCTGAGAGCTGTAGGTCGTTGACCACATTTACTTGAAAAGGTCACTTCAGCCTATCATTTTAGGTGCTACTAACAGCCATGATTTTTGGTTGATTTACATGTCCACCCACTTCATCCTGTCACTATTATGGTTGGGAGCTTTAAATAGCTGTCAGAGCAGTCTAGGAACTGATATTTGGCTGCATTATCATATACAGATCACTTCAACCTAACACTACTGATGTAGGAGCTATAAATAGCCATACATTTTGGTGGCTGAGTAGTCGAGTATTTGATCCCATTTATATGATCAGACTCTCCAGCCTGAACTATTACAGTAGAAGTTACAACCATGAGTTAGGAGACTAAGTAGTTGGGTCACATTTTAATGTACAGACACTTCAGCCTATCTCTATTAATATAAACTTGACTGTTAAAATCAAGTCAACAGATCAGCACTATTGTAGAAGTTCAAGTCATGCTCTAATCATTTAAAAATATGGCAAACAGCATCCAATATTAATGTTTTGTCATTGACTCTTCATAGATCTGTGGTTTACCTCACACATACTGACTTGCTCCACCAATGATCACCATGGAGTAGTAGGTTGTTAAATCTTATCATACAAAGAAACATTATATAATTGGACCTTGTTAAGAATCATTTATTGTGACTTGATTTTATCTATGATTTATTTAAATGATAATAATTGGATTGCTGAAGTAAATGATTGCACTCATTTTGTATGGACTGATAATTTTTTTTATCATATTGATAACTGATGTGATAACTTAAATATAGTTAATTTTGTGTCATTTATGGTGCAGCAATTATAGTATCACCAGGTTAAAAGTTGTATAATTGCTGAATTGGAATCTAGGCTAAAGTAGAACTTTATTTCCTGTCACATCAAGATGCCATAACAACAAAAAGATTCCCGGCTGTTATGTGTATGAAAAAGATCTATTTTTAAACCCGATACATATTAAATGATAGTTAGAAATATTTTCATGAAAAAAAGTTTTGAGTATTCTGAGTTAATTCAACCCAACAGAATACTGTTAACAGTTCCCTTAGTGTTTTGATAAATTGTAAATGGACATCAAAATATATTATTTGATTAAGACAATGATTTACAACATGACAATATATGTGATTTATTTGTGATTAAGAATATTATAGATATTTGTTGTTGTCTATGCAATTATTTTTGTATGATGAATTGCAACAATTCATTCTTTTATTTATAGGTTTAAACTGATTGTGCTTTTAATTCATATCATTAAATGAATGGATTTGTTAATTTGTCTTTTTATCATTCTCATGTGTGAAATTTTTATTATATATAGATAGAATAACACGGACAAACATGTTGAGTTAGTTGATATATTTTTTGTAGAACTTTAACTTGAGAATGGTCCAATGAAGCACCAAAAGCCAACAGATTTATCTCATTTTTGTGCCAAAAATATACTGTGATATAAAAATAAGGAGATATGGTATGATTGTCAATGAGACAACTATCCACCCAAGTTCAAATGAAGTGGATGTAAGCAATTATAGGCAACTGTAAGGCCTTCAACAATGAGAAAACCAATACCATATAGTCAGCTATAAAAGGCCCCGACATGAAAAATATGAAACAATTTAATTAAGAAAACTAACGGCCGAATTTATAACAAATTCTAATATGACGTCCTTCTTTCGCTTTGGAAACAAAGCCATGTTCTAATTACAATAAAACATGGGCTGCACATGATTGACGTCACAATTGGAATTGCAACGTCAGTTGTATTTTGAACAATGCGGGAGGTCGAAATGGACAGTTTTGTTGATGTTGCTCGCTAGAAATTAAATAAAATCATTCTAAAAGTAAGTTTACGTATACATGTTATTATTTTTATCGTTCAACTGTTGATCTTCTGTAACGAATTGGTTCATCAAATCAAAATGGCTGCCTTTTGAATGTGTATTATAGGTCCGCTTCGAAGTACAAAAGTTCTTAATATTCCTATCAGAATTGAAATAATTCTATCATGCCATGCTTTATTCTAATTTTAACATGGGTAGGCATTATATTTGTCAATATTTTACAACTCGCTAACGCTCGGTATAAAGATATTGACAAATATAATACCTACCCATGTTAAAATGAGCATAAAACATGGCATGAAAGAATTATTTCTTAAACAATTTACAAAAAACAAATATGACAGACATGAACCACCGACAACCATGTGATGTTGATTTTTATTGGATATAGTCTAGCAGGAATTTAGCATTAAAAATACCACTGAGCAAAACCAGGATGACACATTTGATCTTTTCATCACTTCTGTACCAAAGAGATCTACAGTGCAAAAAAAATACAGATCAAAACACTACTGATGCTGAGAGTCAGCAAATCTTACTTGATAGTGACGACAAAAAGCAGCATATCCATACATTTTGCATTTTTCTATGTGTTTGTTTATTCCACATTGGCTAGAGGTATAGGGAAAGGGTTGAGATCTCACAAAACATGTTTAACCCCGCCACATTTTGCACCTGTCCCAAGTTAGGAACCTCTCGCCTTAGTTAGTCTTGTTTGTTTTTTTAATTTAGGTTCATTTGGATGTTTTGGAGTTAAGGATGGTGTTCATTTCGCTGAATTAGTATACATTGTTTATGGACCAGCTGAAGCCCACCTCTGGGTGCGGATTTTTCATGGCACTGAAGACCCATTGTTGGACTTGGGCTAATTTCTGCTTTTGGGGTTGGGTTGTTGTCTCTTTGACACATTCCAGGGGCCATAATTCAACAGAAAAACAGTCCAATCAGATCCAAACACAAACTTGATGAGCAAGTCATCATTATACACTTATGTACAGAACCAAAAATCAAATCAAATTATTAAGATATAATGAAAACAGACAACTGATGCTAGAACTGACATGGATAACACTATATGCCCCACATACTCAGTCAATCAATGGCCATGGTAGCCATTTTTGTTATGTCAGTGTGAGCATATCTGCTTTCCATAAAGCTCCAAACTATACTTCACAAAGTACCGGCATTCTTTTGAAAATTATTACAAGCAAAGGAAATTTCAACTCAAATGAACCTTTTGCCATGTTTATTGATTTTTATAAAATCACAAATTTGTTGATATGTGTATATAAAAAAAAGCTGTACAAAAAAATCAAAAAAATTAAAGTTACATGTAATAAATGCATTTGAAATATCCTATCACCATCAGTACAATAAAATTAGATCAATAACATATATAATAGTATCGACTAAATATGAGTTCCATTTTGTTTTCCAAACATTACGCAGTTTCAGAATATTATGAATTCTGGGTAATATTTTCAAAAGTGTACACCAAAACGTTGTGATTGGCTATCACTGCCCTTAACAATGGGAATTCAACCAATGATGTGACGTTATTTTCATTTTGAGGTACAAACAATAAAATTACCAACAACCCTTTAGATTCTAAAATGGCAAATTAAAGACAGTTTGACTCCATAAAAATCTTGTACGGTTAATAATTTTATAAAATATAAAACTTTTGTTAAACTTCAAAAACTATCACCTTTTCAACGTGTAATATTTGTTGTTAAACAAATGTATATTTATATATAGAATTACAGAGAATATATCCATTTTAAAATGTGACTTGAAAGAAAAACCTTACAGTTCAGTGGGAAAAATAACGAGCACAACAAGGGGAAGCACTCTTATCAAACATATAACAATAGCATATCAAAATAAATCTCTAATGAACAAACAAATGTGTAAATGGTTTTGTAATGGACGGCCAATTGATTAAATATCAGGATATTGAGTGAATATGCACTGGTCATTTAAAACCCTGTGTTTTCAGATATTTTTTTTTAATCAGGTAAAATTCGATAAAAACTAGACTTAAAACAGATATTTTTCATTCTTATAAAAACAATGCAGTTATTTCTAAATTGATATGTATTCCTTGCTTATACATAATTCAAACAATTCTTTCTTGGATGGATAGAAACATTCTACTCATATTACAATTTTCATAAAAAAAAAATCATCATAAAATATTAGAAATACAGTTCTGTTTTATTCAGTTTTGCAGTGTATAAATGCATTATTTCATATTTGAGTATGAACTATCAAGAAACGAATATTTGTCCATAGGACACTATGCCCAACTCACACTTTTACATTTCAATTTAAAAGGACCATGCAATTTGGATTAAAACTCTAGTTTGGCATATAGTTCACTCCATAATGAACATGTGAAATAAGTTTCAAATTGATGTGATCATAAACTACCTTGAATAAAAACTTTAACCTGAAATAGCCACAAACAAACAGACAACCACACAAACTAATAAACATAATGCCCTCTTCTATTGTAGGTGGCAATAAAAATTTAAATCCTAGAAAATGTACTTTTTCATGTTAATGATAAATAAATCATGTATGATATTTGGAAGAAACACATCCCTGTTAAACTAGCTACATGTACTTGTATTCAGCTGTAATTAAATATTATTCGTAGATTGTTTCAATCTTGTTTAGTTTAGCTAATAACAAATATCAATAGTAACTTTACTGTTTCACCTGAAAAGACCTTTAATTTCAAATAAAAAATCAATGAAAATAAAATGCCCTTTTCAGTATTAAATTTGCTATCAAATTTGGCTTTATGTAAAATGGTAACTTGTGATTCTTGCTTTTAATATAAAATATCTTGATGTCATTACTGTCAATGAATTATTAAATTTTTGTTTTTGTTTTAGGTTGCTGAAATTTTAATATACATAGACATGTATTTGAGTTGTATTTAATTGTACAAGTAAATACATTCAAAACAAGTTCATGTAAATTCAGTTTCGAAATAAAATTCACACAACATTAACATAAGTTCTATGCAAATTAAAATTCTGCATTAAATTCACACATATATTGTACCAGTCGGAATTCACACTTATTTCAGATGAAATTTTTAGGGTAAATATTTTCTTAAGTGCCCTTGATAGATAAATATGAATTTTGGATATAAGTTCATTTCAAGAAAAAAATTCGTAAGGGTTCCTTGGAACCCAGTGTCTCGCCTACTTTTGCTGTTAATGGCAGGCTCAACAAAAATGAGGAAAAAAATCAATAAAAATATTCCTTTAGATACTATCTTTTGATTGTAAGAAGCTTCTGTCAAAATTTGGTATAAATCCAGGATAGTTTATGAATCTAATAAATGTTTTAAAAACTGTAACTGCAGACTGTATTTAATGTTACAAATGTAACTGGAAGAAAAACTTAAGTCCATTTATAAGTAAAATACGGATAAACAGGTACAAAATTTTAACAAAATTTCCTTCTAGATACTAGCTTTTGATCATAAACAAGCTTCTGTCCAAGTTTGGTACAAATCCAGGTTAGTTTAAGAAAGTTATTAAAATTTTAAAAACTTTAACCACAGAGTGAATGTATTGTTTCCTGGCAGAAAAACTAAGTCCATTTATAAGTAAAATACAGAAAAAATGAAATTTTTTTTTAACAAATTTACTTCTGGATACTCTCTTATGATCATAAACAAGCTTCTGTCCAAGTTTGGTACAAATCCAGGATAGTTTCAGAAAGTTTTTAAAATTTTAAAAACTTTAACCACAGAGTGAATGTAATGTTTCCTGGCAGAAAAACTAAGTCCATTTACAAGTAAAATATACGGAAAAACAGGAATTTTATTTTACAAAATTTACTTCTGGATACTATCTTATGATCATTAACAAGCTTCTGTCCAAGTTTGGTACAAATCCAGGATAGTTTAAGAAAGTTATTAAAATTTTAAAACTTTAACCACAGAGTGAATGTAATGTTTCCTGGCAGAAAAACTAAGTCCACTTACAAGTAAAATACGGAAAAACAGAAATTTTATTTTACAAAATTTACTTCTGGATACTATCTTATGATCATAAACAATCTTCTGTCCAAGTTTGGTACAAATCCAGGATAGTTTAAGAAAGTTATTAAAATTTCAAAACTTTAACCACAGAGTGAATATTTGTGGGCCTTGACGACGCCGACGGAATTTAGGATCGCTATGTCTCGCTTTTTCAACTAAAGTCGAAGGCTCGACAAAAAGAAACTAAAAATGTTCCAGTGGGTTGAACTATCTTTTGAGAAAATTTCATGTCATACTCGTATGAAAATCTGAGAACAAAATTGCTATAAATATTATACAATTATAGCCTCTATCTGCAGTTTTCAGTCTACCTTTGAAAATACAGTTGAACATGTGACTCTTTCAGAACAAATCAAATTAGTAAGATTATACAAAATAATAATAATAATATAATGACATAAAAAGTCTTTAACATTTGTATATATACAGAGGAATACATCAATATTCTTAAAATTGTTGTATACTGATGTTAAATTGAACACATGCACCTCGACTATTACTTTTTCTTTCTTTGGCAGATTAACAAAATAAATAATATGACATAAAATGCATAGAGGAAAATGCATGACGAAGACCCTGGAAAATGATCATCCTTTTGATACCTGCTAAATACCAATGTTATATATATATTTTTATTATTGGATCCTTAGACTTTTTAATACTGTAAATTCAGAATTTAATGTGTGCAATTATTATTGCAAACCACTGATTACTGGTAACAATGCGAGATCTAATTAATGTGATTGCAAACATTTTTTTAAAGGAAATTACTACCGAAATTATGAATGCAAGTTTTTATCATTGTGAACCTGATACTGTTGTATTTTTCACATGAATAAAAACATTGCAGTAATTTCTGAATTTACAGTAGATACCAGAACTAGCAATTGAAGTAAATCTAAATTAAAAAAAAATCTACATATTATTTAATACCATAATATGATTTCCATGTCAAAAATTATAAAATTGAGAAATATCAATAAAATTACTAAACAACTAACCAGTGTAAAAAATGCAAATTCAGAGATTCTATATCTCATAGTAATTATGACTAGTTAAAAATGGCAATTATAAACTAATCGCTCTACAGATACCATGGTACCATAACAAGTCAAAACTTTCCTTTTAAGTTAAAGACTGCTATACAAATTAGAGTCAATCCATTGAAAATACTCATTCATGAAGGAAATCCGTGACTTTAAGCAGGCATTTAAAACTAAAACCCATTTGAAATTTATGTCATATTTCTAAAATGAGTGAAAAACTACAAAATATTTAGAGCAGTAAGAATGAAAAATCTAAATGTCTGACTGGATTAGTACAGAATAGCTAGGACACTGGGTAATTGTAAACAGATCTAAAAAGTTTATACACAGTGTTGATGAAAATTCACTTAAAAAGTGCATTATAAATAAATAATCACATGGTGTTTAGTTATATATATCTTGTATTTACTGTACCACTATGCCATTGCTGTATTATAACAAAATAATATTAGTAATTCAAGATGAGGGCTTTTCCATAAAAACATACATAGGACCCAGGGAAGGCACTTCCAAATCTCAACTATGGGTGGATGTCATCTATGTTTTTGTATAGTGGAAATGTAAGTGAAATTTTAATTTGCCTCTATAGGCGGTTACCCCATTTTTAAAGTGCCTTCCCTGGGTACCATGTATGTTTTAATGGAACAGCCCTGACTAATGAAATATAATCCAATTCCCATCAGTTAAACTGAAGAGAATCAAACCTCTATAACAAAAACAAGACCAAATGTTTATAAGTGGACAAAAATAAACCAAATACTTATTTAATGTTGACCAATATATACAAGAAACCAAAAATTTATTCTTAACAAACAATTTAACCAAGACCAAATAAGGAATCTACCAAAAAAATATATGTACACTGTTTGGCATTTTTCAATTAATAAAGTTAACCCTTTACAGGACATTTAATTTAAATGAGCTTTAAATTCCAGACTAAAGACACTGTCTTGATAATTTTCAAAAATATGATATGGAATAATAAGTTAAACCATTAGTTTTAGTGCATTTAAAATCCTGATGTAAAACCAGTGCTTCCTTTTCATTCACCACAACCATTTATTTTATATAATATTTTAATACATTAATACAGAAACCATTTATCTATTAACCCTTTTTTCTAGAAGAAGTCAGTTATAATGGAAGAGCTTTTAAACTGATAGCTGTTGGAAAATGATCAGGTAAATCTATGGTAAATCTAAAGTTAAGTTTCCTTAGGTAGCTCTTTCACCAAAGCATTTATAATTTTAACCATCTAACAATTTTAATAAAGCTTCTGCAACAATGTAAACAAATTTGATAATTTGCAAGTAAAATGTTTAACAAATGATTGATCCTCGTCTAAACATGATATCTATAACAGACATTTATACACCAAAAATATAGAATGTAAGATTCTGGTGTTAACTACAGATGCTATCTGTCTAATGTTATTGATGGCACATGGAAGACTTAATGTTTACATATCACAGCATTTTCCTAAAGGATTCTTCTTGTTTCTTCTTTCAAATACATTTTCATTGTCAACTTCTGAAAAGAAAGAAGTTATAAATAAATGAAACAAAACATTGAATGGTCCATCAAGCAATTACATTTTCAAAAACAATGAATGTATAATAGCACATATTTAAAGTTAGCTTGTCATGTAATCCTGGCCTGACTCAACCCTCCCTATTGAATCTATGTTAGGGTGATCTCCCTTTGCTGGAAGATAATAAATATATGTGCATGACATTTTTAAGATATAAGTTTTCGGCAAAAAGGAAGTAAAACAATGAAGGAGCTGAAAACATGTCACACAATATGGCATTACCAGATGAAGCTTGGTGCAATGTATGAAGAAGCAAGGACTTGTAGTCCCTTAGAAAAATGAAATCAAAAATGTCTTACAGACAGAATAAACTGTGTAACAAATCATAAAGTATCAGTTTCTAAAATCTGGTTATGGACTGGACACTTACATGGACATTAACAGACATCAAGAGTAATCCAGTAGTTTCCTCAACATGGTTGTGGCAAAGCATAAATCAGTGAAGATAAATAAAATGTTAATGTAATTATCCATGATGCTTGATTTTGATCTCTTAAACCTCAGTGACTACCCATGTATATTATATGGTTTTTGTTATATTCAAAACCTTCCAATACTTACTGATTAAATCATTACCAATCTGTTTGGTAGGTCCAGCACCAGAAGTATCAATCTCTCGTAAAATAGCAGCTTCAAATGTTAATGCTACTGCTCGAAAGAAAAACTCTTTCACATTCTCACCTAAGTAAATAAAAACTTCAATTTATTTGATTGCATTTTTTGGTCATTTGATTTTGATAAATTCCCCAAAATAATTCCTAAAAAATCTTGAAAAGATAATAATTTCATTAAATGCTCTTGTTAATACTTTGTTTCTTGGTTAAGTATCAATTCTAAACTAGTACGTTAAATGCACATGTCTGTGAGTGAATGAATGATAAAGTTTATAACTCATGGCAAAACTAATTGTAAATCTATTGCATTTAAATACCTGTTTTGGATGAAACAGCCCAAAACTCAGCCCCTAATGAATTAGCTATTTCTACTGCATTCTGTTCAATTGATTCAAAAGCAGCTGGCGACTAGAAAAAAAGAAAAATTTATTTCAGTGAATGATTTTCATATTCAACAGCAATTTATTTTTATTATATCATGCTGTGTATTCTTAAATAATAGAACACACAGCAACATTTTGGGTCTGTGACTGAATTAATTTAGTATATTTATTTTTGGCCTGGATTTTTAGTTTTCTTATTGTCATCTGATGAAGTCACACAATGAATTGTGTGCACATTTTTCTCTGTTTCCAAAGCTTTCTGTCTGAACCTGTCCTTGTTTTCCTTCTTGGTTTCTTGGCACAATTTTACAGATGGATAGATGTCAGACTTGAGCAGAAATCACTTATCCTTCTGGAGAAGATCGAACCCAAATTTTGTCTTTAGTTTTATTGGGTTGCATGTTTGTCATTTGTTATCCCCTTTGTTTCGAATGAAAATGTTGAGATATTATAATGGGTATGTCTGTCCATATAATTAATAATTCCTTGTTCATTGTAGTGTACCTTCAGCAGTAGCAGGGTTATATAGTAATCACTGTCAATGTCTGTCTTCACCTATTATTTGCAACTCTCCTAAGCTTCAAATAATTCTTACCATGTAACACATGGTGGACCTATTTTGTTTCCAAATTATGTGTTTATCATTGTTAGAGTTTTCGGTCTTTTAGTGTGTCTTGGTAACTTCCTACTCTTCTTGGACATAAATAACTGTTCAATATTGTGGGCAAAGGTTATAAACTAAGTTCTTCGAGTTAAAAGACAGCAAATTGAAAATAATTCATTCAAAACTGATAAAAGAAATTGCTTGATTTAATTTGGAAGATGGAGAAGCTACAAAACAAAAAACAGGTCTCCTAATTTAGAATTATAGATATTGAGTCTTTAAGCTATATATGTTTCACAGGTTTGTAGGTATATGTATGGTAAAAATAACGAAAATTAGTTCCCTATCAATATATACACTTTTACAATATTATTTTGCCCATTTCATAAAGATATAAAAAGGAGTATAGATTATGTTTCCAATAGGACCAAACATCACATTGTTTCTTGTTTCTGTTAAGTGGAACAAGTACATATGGACAATATAGATGTCTTACTACTAAATCTTTCTTTGTACCAACGACAAATTTGATTGGATCAGAAGAGTTACCGGCAGCATCATCCATCCACCGTGCTACATTGGATAAGGAAGATTCATCAGACAAATCAAATACAACTATTGTCACTGAAAATATAAAACAAGTCAAAGATCAAAATAAAGAAAAGAAATATCATAACAAAGTGAGAATTATCTGTAGTGTGAACAATTTATCTTTGAACTTTGTTGGTCCTCGATTGTCAAATCTATAAGGAACTTGAATATTTTACTTCTGACTTTTAAAACACCTGATGGTTAAAATTATTGGTATGAGTTGTGAGTAATTTCAACATTTTTTTCTTTGAAAGTGTTTTTAATATCTCCTTTTACTTGTACTTTTAACTGGTTGTAAAATCACAAATTTCAGTATAACCATATCATCTTTAAAGCTAGTATTTAAATTAATGTTTTTGTGTAATAGTAACCGATTGGTAAAATTATTAGTAATTTCAACATTTTATCATCAGGTTTTTGTTCACCAAACATATTGAGTATTTTATTTTGTTGTTTGCTTCAAAAGTGGCATGAAAATAGGCATCTGACAACAACAACTGTAAATAATAAATTCACAGTATCAAAATGTTCCTGAGGATCCTCATTTAATGCTCAAAGCATGGTATCACACTATTATGATTATAAACAATGAATCCATGGTATAAGAAATCTTTTAAGATTCTTATAGAATGGCCTAAGGATCATAAGGGTTAACATTATGGTCTTAAAATGCAATTGATTTTGTTTGTTGGAGTTAAACATCACTTTCAGCTATCTTGGCTATATCATGGCAGCCAGATCTTATTGGTGGTGGAAGCTGGAATACCCAGAGAGAAAAACTGACCTTGAGCAGGAAAACTGGCAATCCTTACCAATGAAAAATTGGAGTGGAAGACACTTCGTCATGACAGGGCTTCTTAATCACAACCTTAGAGTAATCACTGCAGATGAACTACTTAGATCACTCGGCTATCAGCCCCCAATAAAAAGGGAATTGATGACAACATCCCTATCTTGTATCATCTTTTACAATACCTACCATTAGCACCTCTATAATAAGATGCTGCTATACATTTAAATCGTTCTTGTCCTGCTGTGTCCCATCTAAAATAAAAGAATTGTAAATATTTAAGTTATTAAATTATTAAATCAAATTTTTTGAAGTGTAAAATTCAAGCAAACAAATACAAAATCATCAGTACTAAAATCTATCCATTTCAATGTCTTTTCTCAATATGTAATTCTAGATTAAAGATTCGTACTTTTAAGCCTAAAAAATTATATGCAAGAACACATGGCTAGGTAAAATATTTATCATTAACTGTTTCAAAAAGTTTAGTGCCTTGATAATGCGAACAGGTTAGAAACATTTGGAAGCTGGGAAAGGTTACTTCTGGCTTGTTTTATATACCATACTATATGAAACAAATTATAGGCTAAATAGCAAACATGAATTTTTTTCATCTTACACACAGTTTACTGTAATTCAGAAATTACTATTTTGCTCTCTTGATTGAAAATTATCCTTGAAAGGTTCACACTTCTATTTATACATACTTACATTTGTAAAGTGAAAGGTACATTTAACAGACTAAATTTTTCTACTTCAAAATCTACACCTATAGTGGCTTTGTAATCTCTGTCAAATACATCATGGCAAAATCTGAAATATAGAAATTTTCCATTCTATAATGTTTTAAATTTAGTTATTTTGGTCACTTCGTCTTCAGTGTTCACTTATATATTTACAGCAAACATTTGAAATCATAAACTGTTGACACAGAGATATGTCTCGCCTGTCTGCATAAAATTCAGATAAAGACAATCTGATGGACAGCAACATTGCTAATTAATTCAAAGTCCCTGGACTAACTAGTGGGTAGGGTTCAAAATGGTTGACAAACTGAGATGTACATACAGCAATGTAACTTTATTGAAAATATTGTCTATTGTAAGTAGTTCCTATGAAACTAATATAATCAGAAAACTTAACATTGAAAATTGTAAATTGATTGAAAGTCGCTGGACCATGTCTTAGAAGCCACGGCCTCAAAATAGTTAACAAACTGATATGTACTGATAGTAATGCTACTTCATACAAAATATCAATGATCTATCACCAGTAGATCCTATCAAACTAACTTAAACAGAAAACTGAACATTGAAAATTGCTTATTAATTCAAAGTCACTGAACCATGACTTAGGGGCAGGGCCTCAATATAGTCCTCAAACTGATATGTACTGATAGTAATGCAACTTCATATTAAATATCAATGATCTATCACCAGTAGATCCTATCAAACTAACTTAAACAGAAAACTGAACATTGAAAATTGCTTATTAATTCAAAGTCACTGAACCATGACTTAGGGGCAGGGCCTCAATAGTCCTCAAACTGATATGTACTGATAGTAATGCAACTTCATATTAAATATCAATGATCTATCACCAGTAGATCCTATCAAACTAACTTAAACAGAAAACTGAACATTGAAAATTGCTTATTAATTCAAAGTCACAATACCATGACTTAGGGGCAGGGCCTCAATATAGTCCTCAAACTGATATGTACTGATAGTAATGCAACTTCATATTAAATATCAATGATCTATCACAAGTAGTTCCTATCAAACTAACTTAAGCAAAAAACTTAACATTGAAAATTACTTATTAATTCAAAGTCACTGGACCATGACTAAGGGGATCAGGGCATCGAAATAGTTGTCAAACTGATATGTACTGATAGTAATGCAACTTCATAGTAAATATCAATGATCTATCACAAGTAGTTCCTATCAAACTAACTTAAGCAGAAAACTTAACAATTGTTGACGCCAGAATCGGAGCCGTCGTCATCGCCAGAAAAGCAATCCCTATGTCTAGCTTTCCCCGACTTTCGTCGCAGGCGAGACAAAAACAGCTCAGGTGAATATTTTTTAAACCTTAGTCAATTTAGTGTTTATGGCAGGTCTTTGATAGCCTGTTAAATTTATTAATAACTTGTCTAGACTCTGAAGTGCTTTAAAGTTAGACATAGATATTAAATAGATAGACACTTGACTGTGGTTAAAGATCCTATGTTTACCTCTTGATTTCTTTTAGTTTTTGTTTCATTTGGTTACTAGGTCATTTATACTCCATCCTTTTATTTATTTTAAGAAATTTCTGACAGTACTTTTTTCAGGTCCATGTGATTTCTATTCTCCCAAAAATTTATATTATGAATCTTGCTATCCATACTTTTATCTTTGAGGATAACTTTTCAAATTTAAAATGCATTAAATCTGTCATTTGAAACAAACAAGGTGTTTAAACTCTTGAGTACTGATTTATACCTGTTGACTAGGCTAGTCTTTCCTACTGACACGTCCCCAACTAACACAGCTTTACAAATTTTTAACCTGCAAAAAAGTGAAAATAATTTACATAGCTATTCTTGCAAACTGAGACATCATTCACATGGTGACCTTTAGTCGTTAACTTTTACGTCATTTGGTCTCTGGTGGAGAGTTGTCTCATTAGCAATTATACCACATCTCTATCTTTATTTTCATATAAATAAATGTGTCGATGTTGTTAGCGGGAAATGAATCTGATTTTAAAATGTCTTGATAAACAGACAAATTATGAGATGATATTTGATATATTTCCCCCCATTGTTTTTAATCATGTAGATTAATCATACAGACAATATACAAGTTCAGAGTAATTCTTAGTCAATAATTTTAATAGAGTGAGTGACCTCTGTGATCGGACATAATTACCCAACTCTGCCTGTCTTGTTATCAGTACATGCAGCCTTGACCTTAGGGTGAAAGTTCATCTTCTGATAAGGTGTAGCATCTGGATGGAAAGCCTGAAAGGAAGCAATACAAAATATATATATATAAAATGGATTACTAGTAAATTGAATGTTAACAATCAAACATTGCATCTGAACAGTAAAAAGTCATTACTTTTCTAATTCAATTTTACAGCATAAAAACAGAAATACAAATGTACATAAAGTTTCTACCACTTAATTCAATGAGATATAATATTTTCAAATTTGAAGTGTGACAATTATAATATTTTAAAAATTCATAAAATTTATAATGAATGAAAATAATATATTCCAAGTTATTCAGTAATTCTGTTTGACATTTGTATGTTAAATATGACAAAATATTGATTTCCTTTCGCTCTTTTATAGGTGAATGTGCAAAAATATGTATTGTTATTGTTCAACCATCAAAACTTACCTATTGATAATAGATAGATATAAGAAGATGTGGTATGAGTGCCAATGAGACAACTCTCCATCCAAGTCAAAATTTATAAATGTAAACCATTATAGGTCACAGTACGGCCTTCAACACGGAGCCTAGGTTGTTTTAATTGTAAAGATAATACAACTGAAGATGAGAAACATGAAATTTTGAGTTGTCCATTATATGCAGATTTACATGCTGTTTTGTCTAGTTATGCTAATTCTTTTTGTCATGATTTGTATAGTATGTCAGGTGACAATAAATTACTATTTTTATTTAGGGATGAAAGTGTTTACGCTTACACTGCCAAGATCTGCTATGATATTTTGTTGAAAATAAAATGTTTATCATTCTTAAAATGTATATACATGTATTTATCATGTTTTATGTTTATTAGTCTCTCATAACTCTTTTTAGAGTGGCTCTTGTTTTATATGTAAATTTATAATTTGTAAATGTTTTGTAAGAGGTGAGACTTGAATAAAAGCTACTTACAAAATTTTGTGATGATAAAAGAAAAGACATACCTGAGGGAATTTTGTAATGATTCTATCCTTTGCCACATTTTGTGACATCATTGTCCTTGTTGCAGACATAGTTATTTTCAACTTTAATCAAAGCTTTTTATACTGATGTTCATCTGAAAAGCCAAATTAACATGTTAAAAGACAGCTGCTTACCCACCCTGGTGAGTAATAGAGAGAAAAAATACAGACATAGAGGTCTCTAAACACAACAGCCTCAATGGAGCTTTTGTAAGTTGAAGCCATATTGGTGTATAAGCGGAAATAAATTTATTGATTTCCTTTAATGGATAACTATCAAACACTATATAAACAGAGTGCCACTATCAATCAATCATTCTGCCTCTGAAGAAGGTCCATGAAGGAGTGAAACTGGTCAGACTATGAATCATCACCAGGCACTGTTAATTATATGTTTTCAGCATTACCTTTTTTTCAGAGCTGCTTATCCAGTTTTTATCAATTATAAAAACAGCTCGGTCATCCTGAGTTTAAATGCATGAAGTGGGCATTCAGACATATTGTATTACAGTAATACAGAACCCATAGCTAATATTTCTTAAATCTTATATTTTTTAAGGTTTTTAAAAGTCAAGGTGGAGGACTAGTAATCTCCACCTGTATCTACTTGTTGTATTTATAAAAAGCAAATGGTTGATGTACGACTTCTCTTTTTTTAAATTAATAAAAATACATTTAAGGGAAATTACAATAGTATTTCCTGCAGATTTTGAAAAGGGCAGGGTAATTTTTTTCTCAGAGGGCTCTCTTAGCACAATTGGCTACACTTTAAGGGCACCCTTTCTGCGGCAGACAAACACTTTTAGGGCACTCTTTACAAAGATATAAAGGCACTGTTATGGATAGGGATTTAATCTAATATACTGTTGCGTCATATTGATTGGTAAGAAATAAAGATATGTATATAAGGTAACAGGGAGTATATTTCCTGTAAAATTCAAGGTTTCAACTTACAGATTATGTATTAAAATTTTACTGTTTGCGACCAAAATTTTACTGTTCAGTGGTGTTGAAATTAGTGGGGGTAATTAAAAATAATACTACTTAAAGAAGTGATTTTTGGGATGAAAATAGAGGTATGATACTTAAACAAGTGATTTTTATGTCATTATCCCAGATTCAGTACAAGGTCATCACCTGACATGACCGGTCATCCTATAAACACAGATGTTGGTTCTGATAATTTTAGTAACATAATTAGTCCCTGGATCATTAGTACTATATATTTAAAGCTACAATAAAATTAAATCATTTAGTCTAGTGATTTATTTGTACTACTTGAATAGGTAATTATTATGGAAAGACAACTCTTACTTCCAGCATTTCTGGAAAAATGTTTGACTGATGGACACTGCCATGTTATAAGTCATATGACTTTCTGCAAATTTGTATAAATGATTACCAAAAAGAATAATGAGGCAGTCTGCACAAAAATCTTTTCCAGCTACTAGTCTGAAGACCAATATTCTGACATTTTTCTTATGTGTTTAAACAAATTTTGCAAATACTTACTAGTCCGAATACAATTGTTTATGTCAAAGTCTAGTTTAGTCTTTGGCATTGAACTAGTGGCTAAAGGTGCAGACTTATGAGGACAAACATTTATTTTTTTTCCTTTTGAGGGAGTCTAAAGCTTATTCAACATACTTTTTTATGGCAAACAAAATGAGTTCTCTGGGTAAACTCACCTCAGATCAATCAAGCAGATTTGTGTATCTGTACAAAGATCAGTAATAATCCCACTTTGTAAATTCATTGTTTTTAGGTATAAATTATTATGTTTAAATCACCAAAAATTATGTTGGGAACTTTTTTACAATAAATGTTTATATAGGGATGAAGTCCCGAATTACAGAAAGAAAATCAATAAATTGATAAAAAAAAAAAAATTAATGAACTCAAAATTGTTAACTTTTTTTTTCAAACTTTTTTTAGTTTCCCACATTTGCACATAAATCTCTTTCTTTCTTCCGGTCTCGTTTGTCATGAGACTTTAAATAAAATATATACTGTTTCCTGCAAATTTGTTGTTTCTGATCACCGAAAGAATACTGCCAGTTAAACAATTAAAATAAATTCCTTACATTTTAAAATGAGTCTAGGGCTGATTCAACATAAGATTTTATAGCAAACAAAATGTGTTCTCTTGACATGTGAGAAACTTACTTGATCTGACAGATCAATTTCAGATTTAAGTATCTGATAAGAATAACAAGCCGACTTGGTATCTACATTGTTTAAATATATAAATTATTACAATTTTATTTTAAAAATTCTTTGATATGAAACAAAAAACCTTTACCTGAATGATGATAGCGTTTCTTTGTTTACATTAAAAATGACGTCACAACTAAAATCCCTAACAACAGGACCAACAACAGAAATGTTTCCTTATTTCCATTTCTGTTTTAACAGATTCTGAAGTTAAAATATGGTTAAATTCCAAAAATAATTTATACAGACTTTGTCCTCTTTCACAGGTAACACCTGCCTCATATTATCTTTATATATGTAAATCTGCTGTTAATGGGATATCGTCATGTATTCTAAAGGTTTGCTGACTTTGACCCCTTTCACAGGTAACACATGCCTCATATTACGTTTTTGTAAAGCTGTAACCATGAGGGGAGTAATGGGGGTACCTTCATGACAAATAACGGTAAAAATTCTTGCCAAATGACGTTAACGGTAATTTTTGGTGCATGACGATAAAATGTACACTTTCTTTTAGACGATAAAAATTCAACAAATTTTGATGAATCATGGCTTCATGCTAAAGTTTTTTCCAAAAATAACAGTAACGATAATTATTTTAGACCTCTATGCTCAGGAAGATTCTATTATAATTTCCATCATAATGTCAATGAAAAATTAACATTTGATTTTCCAGATCATAAAACATCAAAAATTATTAGAAATTTAAGATCAGGATACTACCTAAAAAATTACCAAAACAAAATCAATTAAAATGTAGATCCAAAGTGTGAATGTGGTTAATTAGAAACCGTGGAACATTATTTACTTTTTTGTGAAAATTATGAAGAGGCTAGACAAAAACTAATACATGAGATATTTTTTAACACGGGATCAGTACATATTGATTTAGAACTTTTATTGTCAATAGAAAAAAACGACAACTACTCCGTCTCTAGAGAAACACTAATGTGATTGTTGGGTGATTTTATCAGAGAGTCACGCAGATATGATTAAAAAAAATTTTATTTTTTTGTTTTTTGTTTTTTTGTTTCTTAGGGAGCTACCATTTGATTTTTATGGGGGGGCTAGGATGAAAAATTTTGTCCTGCTTTTTTTTTTAGTTGTAATCTCTGTCTTGCCTTTTTATTTTTTACTCTATTCGGTCCTGCCTTATTTTTTACTAGTTTATCCTGAATTTTTTTACACAAATTGTCATCCTGCCTTTTTTTTTCACCAAGTTGCTCATCCTGCCTTTTTTTTCACTCAAAACTCCTGTCCTGCCTATTTTTTTCAAATTTCATCCTAGCCCCCCATAAAAATCAAATGGTAGCTCCTTACAACAAATGTTAAATAATTTTTTTCCATTTTTGTTTCTTAATATTTTAATACAGTTGCCACCTATATGTATAATTAAAGTACAAGTGAGTTGTTTACAAGAGTGAAAATCGTACTCACGAGACTTAAAAAATTACAAGAGAGACAATCCAGTGTCAACAGTGACACCTACAGAAGCTTTCGAGATGTTTCGGCCATGAACCCGTTCGGCCGTATGTCGTTTCGGCCATACACCTGTTTGGCCTTGGTTGTTTCGGCCTTGGTGGTTTCGGTCCATTATACTATTTTCTTTTCATAGAAAGAATTAAGTGGGAAGTAGCCATTTCTTTATCCTATTTGATAAGACTTTCGTTTTCGTAATAAAGTTAACTGAAGGTGAAAATGCAGTGTGAGGAAAATATCAATATTTTTTGTGTGTTTTTTTTTTCTTTTTTTATGTGTTTGTGTCCTGTAGTCGTGTGGTATTTCATTACTAGTAGTTTTTCGATGTCTTGTCCTACTCTTGATTGAAGTACTGATGAACATGATGAAAAGGATTGATAAAGAAATCAAATTTGATAAATAAAGACTATACAAATATTTCATATCTTTATTCGTCACTGGTAACTAACTTTTGGAATTAGTCCATTATATTATTTTTAGTAATATTTAACTTTTGAAAAAAGTCCATTAAAATAAAAATTTAAAAAAATAAATATATATTATATATTCCTTTGAAGGCGACTATCTTTGCTTTGAGGTAGTGCCTTATTGACCTATACTAGTTTAAACTTATTTTAATAAATTTAAATAGAAAACAAATTAAGAAAAAAATTAGTGTTATTTTGAAAATTAACTTCTATTAGGGATTCAGACTTTGGTTTTGACCTATACTTTTATATCTAATTTTAATTAAAAGAAAAATACTGTATGTTTGTTATGATTTTCTTTTTTTTTTTCTCTGTGGTTGTAAGTGTTATGCGTTAATAATAACGTATTGTGTCACTGGTTTATGTTTAATTTTATTATGATAATCAGTTGCACTGTTGTATTTCTCAAATACGAAAGTAGATTATTTTTGATCAGTTGCCCCAGCCAGTGGTCCCGTGGGAACGCACTATCCCACGGAGGATACAAACCATGATTGTGTAGGTAAATTGCAACCTGGAACAAGGCATCATCGTGTGCTCTAACTGGTGATCAGTCAGGCAGCAAACAAACCCATGTCTAACTCCCGAAATGCAATAATGGTTTCATGATATACCCCCCCTGAAAATCCAAATTGTATAACTGTTTGATCGAAATGCTTCAGCTTTTATAGGTGTCTGGCAGAATATCAAAGGAATGACTTAAATTGAGTATATGATTTTAGCATTTTTTGAAACAGCAAAAGTTTGCATAAGCTTAATTGTGCTCAGCTTGGTACCTATAACACTCTTTAAAAACATAATTTTATTTGAAATATTCCAAATTACAACTTCAAAGGCAAACAATGTAGACTAATTATCACAGCAATTATGAAAATAATAGTAAGTGTTATTTGCAATCAACTCTAATTAACTTTCAAATGGTTGCAAATAGTACTTACAATGATGACTATAATAGTACTAATTATTTAAAAAACATACATAATTTCTTAAAGTATTATACAAATACTTTTTAAAAGATATAAAATTAACAAAGAAATAAATATCACAAACTCTCTTTTAATATAATATTAATATAAGGCCGAAACCACTTTTATTATGTAGTCGTGTTTCCCTTGTATTTAAATAAAACACAAACACGTTGTATGGGTCTATGGTTCTTTTATTTCATCAGAATTGATGTAAATATTCTAAGTGAAAAATAACCCTCTCATGTAGTGCAAAGGTCTTTGCTTCACCAACTGATTGGTTTAAATCAGTTTACATTCTGTTTCAATAATGTAATACCTTATATAAGAATATGATAGTCCTAGACTATTTCAAAAGTAAAGATATAACAACTTCCAAATGAGCTGAAGAAAATGGCTACCACTTCATATAAAGACTTTAGCCAACTGTCCAAAACAAAGAAAAGTTAAACAAAAGATTCTCGCCTAAATCATACTGACCAATAGAAAAGAAATTAATCAATAGGTAATGTTCTACCTGAATAAACTAGCAGACTACAAATTATAATAAATGTAAATAGAATATATCCAGTATATATTCTAATAACATAAAATCTTAATTAACATAAAACATAAAAATATAGCTCTACCACAATTACATGGCCGAACACACCAAGGCCGAAACGACCAAGGCCAAATGGGCTACATGGCCGAAACGTCTTGCATATCTACAGAATACAGAATACTATGCTCTAACAATCACAATAAGGATATTTTGACGAATCACGGTAAAATTTAACCAATTTAACACTAACGGTAGCCGAAAATTACAGTTTGACGACTGACGGTAAAAGGCATTCCTACCTCAACCATTTGACATTTTGAAAGTGAAGACGGAAGGAAAAGGAATAGACGTTTTAACTTGTAGCTGTTTGAATGAGCGTTTACTTTGAGGTCAGCAATGTGAAAATAGAATTTCCGGGTTTTCTCACCACGAAATGAATTAGGCTTGTGTGTTCTTAAAGTGTCCTATTTGACCCTGTATAATTTGTACATGTAGATTGTCTTCTGATTCAGTCTTTAAATTTCCGGAAGTGCAACTATGTACGCGAAAATTTTGCAATGTTTCTAGACATTTCTTGCTCAATAATAAAAAGACCAAAGTATTCCGAACGAAAGGAAATATATTTTAATTGGCGCTTGCGCAAATGCGATACTGACCACGTGGGAACATCGTTACTTCCTTTTTAAGTTCAATATGGCACCCAAAGACAAGAAGAAGGGTGATAGTGAGCAAGAATTTAGTTTTAACGTTGAATAATAAAAGCTATAGCATTTACATATTTTCAGCTGACATATCATTTACATTTCTAATAGCTTACATGCATAATAAACGAAATCATCGACTCATAAATCGTGAAATACGAATCAAAATAGATGCAATAAAAGGGGGAATCTCATACACGTGCTTATGCCTTTTTCGACATCTGTAGGTTTGGACCAAAATCAATAATTTTCAATTTTCTCTATATTATGTCAAAGTGATTGCATGACAACTTTGTTTCAAGAGTACCAATAAGTATTGCAGCCATCCAAATGGGTTTCAGTCAATTCAGACTTGCATTAATAATTTGCTAATTTTTAGGTTAACAGTAACAACCATACTTGCCAACCTCTGACAATGAGAAATCATGTCATGACATGACATGTCAAAAAGCGTGATGTAGATGGGACTTTTTAATGTGAACAATGTTCATCATAATTTCACATTATACAAATGTTATTGAATATAAGAAACAATATTCAACTGTAAACTTTTATTGTATTCAACAGTGGTCTGTTTTGCTGCTTTTAAAGCAACACCACTAGGCACATATTCAAAACAACTGCCAGTTTATTTACATTTACTTGATAACAAGGCACACAATATATCATGGTCAAGTTCTGATCAGAATTCAATGTGAATTTCTTTATAATTGAAAATGCTCTCTCACAGTTAGAATTGATATTTGGCTGAACTAAAATAGCTTTATCATGCTTTGAAAGAGTGTCATAATGTTTTTTGCCATCTAAAATGTCATCTTTAATCTCTGCCATTGCTCCCAACAAACTATATAATATATGTTGCAATTGCCTGGTCAAACTCGATAGTTCATCAGAAGACAGCTGGTACTATGAGAACTGATCCAACAGTTCCGTGATATTTCTATGGCCTGTGGAAATCTGTTGGCTAAATTTGAAACTGAAAAAGAAAAATCTTTTATAATTTGATTACTATTTATTGATAAAAAATGTGAAATGTTTAATCAAATAGCTACATTGTAGTTCTCCTCTCACATGTATTGTTATGATTGCAACATAGGGTGCGCAATGCGTTACTCGTCCCTTGATCATTTAAACTCAAACTGTTTTATTTATAAATCTTGAATCTTGGTACATTTTGTACGTACACATTGTTTTCGCTTAGAAATCGGCTCTTTAGATGACAGTACAGGCCCTGAAAGCGACCTCTTTCTGTGGACATTTCCCCTAAGTGAATTTGAAAGAAAGATTGCCACAAAATCGTAAAAACTAATCACAAACTACTTACCTTTTAGAGCCTTTGCTGTTCGTCCATCATGATAGAAAAATAAAAACAATTACTTCAGAATTTTCGGTAATAAAGAAAAAACCTGAGAATCACCATATCACTAACGACCAAAAAGTCAAAACAACGAAAAAGCGTGTAATTGCGTATAAAGTGGTGAAAAGCATGTACACGCCATATGACAAAATCCTCACGTGTAAACCGTTGAAAAAGCGTGTATTACATGCGAATATCATGTCACTTGGCAACTATGGTAACAACTTTTGTCATTTCCAGTAAATTACTATGGGAATAAATGACCTTCAACTATGAGGGTGTGGGGTTATGATTATTTCCTTAAAATATTTTAATCCCTATAATTTTAAAGAAAACAATTTTTAAAATCGCTTATAATCTGAAGTGTATTTCTGATTGAGAGTTTTGTCTCTAATGAGTAATGTTCTTGTCTTGAGAAAATATGAGTGCATTGCAAGACAAAAAAAAAAGAAGATAATTTGATGCTTGCATCGTAAAAAATTTTTAAATAAAAGCTTGGTAAATATACAAAATGAGCTACAATGTAATGTACTTCAAATTAGGGTTTATGCATTGGTGAATTTTTGGGGCAAAATTTGTAATCCATCAAATTGAATAATTAATTGATACACATGCATTAAATTTGTATAAAGCGCTGTTACTGCTGATTATGCAATCATGCTTCATTGAAAATAACATCATTTTGTGCTACTTTGTTCGTATAAAATTAAGAAAAAGTTTGATCTGTGATGTAAATTGTGTTTTGTAACTTCTATATAAATGTACATGTAATGATAGTGTCATTGTGTATGTAGAAAAAATCATTCATGTTGCTTATCATATGACAAGATTACACTTCCTAGCATTAACTTGATCAAGTCCACCTTAAATGCAGGTTCGAGGTGTTTTGAAACAACATGGTTTATTTTGCAATATCCAGATTTTATTCTGCATGTTTGAGTGATTGAACATGTATTTTTCTTGGAAGACACTCACTTCATCATGTATAATAAAATATTTGAACTAACCTTTTATTTAATTGTAGAACCAAAAAAAGAGGGCAAAAAGGATGCCCCAGCTAAAGTGGCCCCAGCAGGCAAATCAAAGGCCAAGGATAAAGCCATGAAAACCAGAAAGAATGTGGTGAAGGGTATTCATTCAAAACGTAGTAGGAAAATTAGGACATCAGTACATTTCTACAGACCTAAGACACTGTCACTTCCTAGACAGCCAAAATACCCAAGGACGAGTATACCTAGGACTGATAGGTATTGTTCAATTTTACTATCTTAATATTTTTTAACGTTCTTAAAAATCAGGTTTATTGTTATGCCCTGCCTTCAAATGAAGACAAATGGAGGAGTTACGTGTACACTTAATACATCAACTTTTCCTGCCACATGATTATTAACCTGTAACCATTTCATTAATGGTTTTGTCTTTTGAAATTTAGTGCTGGTATTTAGCCAGTAGTGCCAGTGGTATGGTGAATAAAAATATTTAAAGTGCTGAAGATGTATGTGTTAGGAGTACTTTTGTTGTTCTCCCACTCATTGACCTCTCACTCTTCATCCTCCTTTGCTGAACAACTGTCGTTCTTGCATTGATGCCTACTTTTTATCCTCCTTTGCTGAACAATTATTTTTCAGACTAAAGTTAAAAATCCAACTTTAAATAAATAGTTTGTAGTGCTTAAAATTATTATGTATTAAACTGGCATGGTTCATGTCTCAGGGCTCACACTACTTCAGAATCATAGGAGAAGTGACTTCTCTTTTGAAACTGATAGGGAGAAGTGGTGAGATTTGAAAGAGAAGTGCTAATTCAGCCTGCGCTACAATGTTTTGATTTTAGTATAAAGGGTCATATGTAAATAATGTTCTTTTATATTGTTCAATTCATATCTGAGTATACAATTAAATTAACAGTTCAAATTCAAAGTTGTTTAAGTTTAGTTTCTTGTGAGAAACTACCAACTAAATATCTAGCACTAAAAGATTTTTTTTTTATGTCAAAAGGTAAAGAAATTATAATATGTGAATTACAATTCAATTAAAAACTATCTTGTTTATCATGTTATGAAATTCAGTGTTTCTCATCAAAAGATATACAAAGTTAAGCTGGGCTATAATATATTGATATTAGTAGTTAAGCAACTTTAATCAATATTTTGAAACAATCCATATAAATTATATGGAATTATATACATTAATCAATTAGATCTAACCAAAAGTCTGTTAATGCGTGTGGAATGCGTAATTTTTCCTTTTGGGATCAATATTCTTCTGTCAGCTTTTCCATTCATGCGTCCGTAGTTTTATTGTAAAATACGGATTTCGTTCATAGCTGGTCCGGTTCCGACCTGTAGTTAGTAAACGATTAATGGCGGACGAAGAAAATTTACAAAAATAAACGATGTTTGACAAGCTATTTGGAAAGGAATATGACGTTTTTAATGCAATAAATGGATTAAACATTTACTGGAGGCAACTTTATCACTTTCAAATGAAGTAACAAACTTATTTTGCCACGAAAGTTAGATTGATGTACGCTCTCTGAGTAACAAGTACCGGAAGTGCATACAGTGATAAAAAGTTGTCTTTTTAATTAAATAACCTGCTACACACTGTAAAGTCAATGCTTAAACCTCTTTTCTTAAGAAAATGAATCGTTTATGTCTGAATTTCTTTAATAATCGATAAAAAATTGATGTTTTATCAACTTTGTAAAAATTGAAAATGTCCGATGACGAAAGCGACTGAAAGCGAGTATCGTAAACAACAGGGCGACTTGTTTTCGCTTTTGAGGGTCGGGCAAAGCGAAGTGACGGACGGGAAAGCGACTTCTTCGCCCTAGTCGCCTGGTAGCGTGAGCCCTGAATTGTCTGTCATATTTGTTTTTCGTAAATTATTTTGTTTTAAATTAGGCCATTAGTTTTCTCACATGAATTGTTTCATATTTTTCATATCGTGCCCTTACATAGCAGACTATACGGTATGGGTTATTCTCATTGATGAACTCGGTGCAGTTGCCTTTATAATTAAATGCTTACATCCACTTTATTCGAACTTTAGTGGATAGTTGTCTCATCTATAATCATACCTAATCTCCTTATTTTTATATACATGTATGCACATTTAAAAAAATTCAACGCAAACATTTATTTATAGAATGTAAGCGTACCTTAGTTACCTGGTTGACAAAACCATACAAAATTGAAATAGGAATAAAACATGAGGTAGTTTATTGTTCCTATGCTTTGACTTTCAGAATACTATACGAGAGGTAATTTTGTAGAACATGTATTCAAAAGATTAACTCACTTTTGCTTGTCTATGAACAGTGATATTGTTGTCTTTTTTTCAGCCATTTTTTGGGGGGGAAAAATGTATAATGTTTTTTTTAAATTGGGAAGTTTTGAATAAGAATTAATTGTAGTTTTTTTACATAATATTTTGAATTGTGAGACATTTTCAGCTGGAAAGGAACTTTTTGGGGAGGGGAAAGAAACAGAACTTAATACTGTGGATTCATATATTTTCGTGGGTATCAATTTTCGTGGATTGAGTAAAACTTGCATTTTCGTGGATATTTGATTTTTGTGGTTTTGCCAAAGTCTGCATATAACCTTATAGAAAATTTATAATTCGTTGAGCACTTAATTTCATGGTTCACCTGTATCCACGAAAATTAGTATCCAACGAATAATGTATCTACAGTACATTGGAAACCACATGTGTTACAAACACTGCGATGATTCTATTCAGAAACCCGGTCTCAAAAGCGCTTTCATAATATCAAAATAATAACATGAATACGAAATTTACATACATTGCTACCGACACCATCACTGTTTGGGAAAAATTTACAACTTATTGGGAGGAATTTTAAGCCATGTTTTCTAGTAATTGGGAATTTTCTCTAGGGGAAAAAGCCTGATTTCAGAGGTAATTTGAGGCAAACAATATCACTGATGAAAGCTTGCTGTTAAGCATATATCTGAAGCCTTCAATGTTGAATTTAGTGACTTTTGAGGAGACATTAAAGACATTTCCCTATTATATGCTTCTCACTTAGATAAATTTTCAACTGCTTATTTGCTACCTTATCAAACATTTTCCTCCCATTTTTTTGGGGGAAGGGGGGAATAGTAACTTTTAAGAAAGAAAGAAAATGCAGTAACTGCACAAGAACCCAAGTCAAGTGTTTCATGCTTTGAAAAAACAAACCTTGTCCTTGCTTAGAATTCTTTCAGTATAATCATGTCTTAAAATTTAGGATTAATCAAAAGTGCTTGTCAGCACTGAAGGGTAAAGATTACTTTCATTTTGCAATTTATATTGAATTGCATTTGGCTAGACAAGTTTAATATTTGATTTGGAGTTATCTTCCAATGTTCATGATTGTACATTTGTGGTTGAACCTAATTTTGTGTCGCCTTGACGGAGTCGAAAAGCGAGACATAGGTATGCTGTTTCCGGCGGCGTTAACAATGTATCAGTTTGTGATTAGGTCTAGTTTATGGTGATCCACTAGTGGTAGGTCAATGATATTTGGTATGCAGCAGAGTTCGCGAAAACTTGTTTTGACCCGTCGGTCATGGGACCGACAAAGCAAGATTATTTGTCAGTCCTACAAAATTTTAGCCAGTCCTAAAAAATCTGTCAATTTTATTCTGAAATAAAAATGATAACATATTTTATCGAAAATAACTTTATTATTATTAGTTTTATTTTTCACAGCCACGGACAAATAAACAATGAATGACCAGTTCTTTTCTTCTGATTGTTCTTATTTAAAGTAATCTTCACTATCCATTTCATCATCTAAATCACTTTCTCAGTATTTGTTATCTCCATCGAAGGGTTCAATCGCCGATTGTTTGCCTGGGATGAACAAATTTAGCAGGCCACGTGTAGATCGGCGCTTTGGTTTCCGTAGGTTTCCGTTTGTTTATAATGGGAAACCAGTACCGGAAATTAGCAGCAGGTACATCTGATGACCGATGTAAACGCGTATTGGAATTAGTTGCGGTACAACTAATTACCGATAAAAAAGGCACTGCAACGGCCGTTTTTACATCGGTCATCAGGACCGGCACTAGCTTTCAAAATACTGGTCCAAGCCTCATTTTGACCGACAGGACCGACCATTTTCGTGAACTCTGTATGCAGTTGTATAAGCATTGGCATATCTCATTTCCATGAAGATTATTTGGCCCCGCCCCTTCAGTCATGGTCTATTGACTTTAAAACTTTTGCTTAGTTTTCATGTATTAGTTTTTGATTAGGTCAGTTTATGGGGAACCACTTGTGGTAGGTCAATGATATTTTGTATGCAGTTGTATAAGCATTGGCATATCTCATTTCCATTATTTGGCCCGCCCTTCAGTCATGGTCTATTGACTTTGAAACTTTTGCTTAGTTTACAAGTTAATGTTTGTGTTTAGGTTTCTTTAAAGGGAACAACTTCTGAAAAGTCAATGGTATTTGGTATGCAGTTGTATTAGCATTGGCACATCTTATTTCCATGGAGATAGTACCTTAAGTCATGGTTCATTGACTTTGAATATTTGCATAACTTACATGTTAAAGTATTATTTTAATTTCAACATTTGCATTATCAAAATAGCAAATAGGCGAGACATATCTGTGTAAACAGTTTATTATAACCGATTAATACACCATGCATTACTTGTGTAATTTTTAATAAAAAAATGTTTTCTTGACAAGTATGGGAATTTATCATATTGTAACTTAAATATCAAAGCAGTCTGCGATGTTAAGCGGTAGCCCAAAGCCCCTGTCTAGTAGAAATCTCATCGGACTTGTGCAGAAGCACTGGTGACTGCCTGACCGGTCTAGTGAAGATCTGTAATCGTTTGCGAAATTGTAGCCGGTATTTTATTGAATCTGTGAGAACAAGTTACTAATTGTCGCCGACATTGTTTTCATCCGTTTACTGGTATCCCTATTGAATTATATACGGTTGTTCCTCCTTCTAATCAAAGGGAACCAGTTGTCAACGCAATATACCTAATTACCAACGAAATCGAGAACGAGGCTCGACCATGTGCTAGCAATAAACACAATCTATAAATACCACTCAGTGTAAACAAACAATCAAGGATTCGATCTCATTGATTCTGAAATGGAAAC
This sequence comes from Mytilus coruscus, assembly GCA_017311375.1. Classification (NCBI taxonomy): domain Eukaryota; kingdom Metazoa; phylum Mollusca; class Bivalvia; order Mytilida; family Mytilidae; genus Mytilus; species Mytilus coruscus. The sequence goes on from CM029598.1 coordinate 9,329,474, forward strand.
AGGGGGCTATCCCAGGTAAAACATTGAAAAGTTGAAAATGCCTTCATGAATAACCGGAGAAGTTTCGAGTTTAAAAAACCTTTTCAGAAAACGTTCTAGGCATTTTATTATTTTAAACAAAAGTCAAAATTCACGAAAATAACAATATAAAGAGGGTGTTGATAGGGGTTTATAGAAGAGAGAATAATGGGCGAAAAAACATTAAGAATATTTGTTCAGAGCAAGGCTTCCAAAACGGTCAAATACTGTGAAAGTACTTTTATTCGTGGGGAACCAATTTTCGTGGTTTTCGTGGATGACTTTATCCACGAATTTAAGTGTCCAACGAAATATAACAACTGTTGTCCAAATAAAGACATGAAAAGATTCCCATGTAGGTTTGGCTACCGATATGATCTAGAGAATACATTGAATACTATAATAGTAGTCTCAGGGCAAATGCACCATGAACTACAACTGCAGGCAGTATTATAGGCATTTAATCTTTAAAAACCTAAACTGTAAACTTCTGATCGTTTAATTCTCATAAAAAATATTTTTGATCCATGAAAGTCAGATTTCCGGTGATGATATGCTATGATAAAGTGTTCATTTTATATCCTCATAATTCTTGTACGGCAGGCATGTACAGTAAATAACAATTTCATGCTAGGCTTGCTTTTGATAAGAATTAATTTTACAATTCAATGTACATTTATAGCATTTGTTTATGTAACTGATTTCTTTAAGTGACATGTTTATGACCTAATTAACCCCTTTGATGGTCTTTAATCTGTTGATCACTCGATCTCAGGTTAATTAGTGTCATCACTACACGGGTGCAACAATTTAAATGTTTACTTTGCAGTTTCCTTCAATCAAGACAATTTGTAAGCTTCAATTCTACACTCTATTTTTTTTTTTTTTTTTTTTTTTTTTTATAAAACTAAAATCCACGAAATTAAAAACCCACGAACATGTAACTTTTGCTCTAACCACGAAAGTTGATACCAACGAATTAAAGTACTTTCACAGTATTCGGACATTTGTATAATGTCCGGTAAAAAAAAGTCCGGCTGGGCAAAGCATGAAACGGTCATCTACTTTTTAGTTTTCAAGGCTTTCTTAAGAGACGGTCATTTTAACATAATTCGCGATCTTTTTGACCCAACCTTTTGCCTTTAACAGCCACACATTTCTGGTCATAAAAGTGACATGATCATTAAGTACTATCAAAACAACCCCTACTTTAATATCTTCTCATTTTAATCAAGGCGAATTAGTTGTTGAACAGCTGAGATTTACCTGTTCAGGTGACAGGTAAACTATTTTGAACCGGACATTGATCGGTCTATTCAAAGATATTTTCTTACATTTCAGCGGTTTACATCTAATTAATTTAGTCAAATAGATTTAAATTATCAGAAATACGTTTACAAATATTATTTGATGAAAAAATTAAAAAGGTGAAATTGAAAAATCGTCATAACCACGTTTTGAACCAGAGACATGTCTCTGTTTGAACTAGTACATGTGTGCGCATGTGCGCAGGTGTGAAATTTAATTATGCGTCCTAATTTCTTCAAAAAATGCTTAAATTGTCATTGATACCTTTATCTCACGTTTATTTCAAATATTTTCTTGAAGAAATAACATAGAAAGAGCTACTTTGCAGACGTACATGGAATTTACATATCTGTCTCTGGTCCATGTTTTACCATTGTCAAGTTAACATCTGGTATTAGATTTAAAAACGAAAGTAAAGTTTTTGACAACATTATTTTGCACAAATAAAGAGTCTAAGGCAGATATAAGTACGCTGATGTTGCACACTTCGAATGATGCACTGCCAATTTAACAGTTTACGTCAGAACTTCGAATTTGAATCAAAGAAAGTTTAATATCGGTTTTTTTTTATGTCAATCATTGGGATGGGCAACTCAGCAACTGATTACCATAATTGCCTTTTGTTTATTTAGTCTTAAGGGATTAAAATCGGGATAATATATAAAAATGTCTGGCTGGCTAAAAATAATTTTGGAAGCCCTGGTTCAGAGAAAAATTGACCAAAAAATAAAGACTTGAGAAAAATGAGGTGTAAAAATATAAAGAATGAAGAAAAATAGCATAAAAAAGTAAAGAATTCAGAAATGAAGGCCCCTTCCAGATCCAAAAGAAGTGCCAGAGAATTAACTTTAATATTTAAGACCAAGGATTTGTATACACATCCTTGTTAAGACTAACTAAAATATGAAAGAATATTAGGAATAAATTTTAAACCTGTTCAGTGTTGAGACATCCACCAATTAGGGAATTTTTCCCCAAAAAAGTGATACTGATCCTGAAAGTAACAATCCCTAAGTTGAGTAATAATTTACAAGTGCTTAAATGTATTTTTACTTGAAATGGTACAATTTTATGGAAAAAAGAATTTTTTTTTTGGCAAAGGAACTATCAGAGAACTATCGGAGAAAATGAGAATTTTTCATTTGACCTGGAGAAAAAGTTATATTCACTTCCAGATACAAAAATGTAACCTCAGAATATAGGATTTTACATTTAATTTTCCAAATTTTTCTTGGGGGGGGCATGCCCCAAACCCTCCTAGCAGGTTTGGATCACTACCTGATCCTCACCAGTGACACAAAATTTTTGACGTCTAGTCAACAATTTGGGCTAGTTATTTTTTTATTCAACTAGCCCTATAGGCTAATGCTTTGAAAAGTTTTTGGCACAGACAAAGTATAACATATCATCAATAAATTGTACGACATTTACTGGATAGGATCCAAAGAATGATCATTTCAGTGCACTATTTTGTTTGAACTATCAAAGGTAGTGATCGACCTGGGGAGATATAGATATCAAGCCATAGGATTTTTATTCGATTGATGTAATCTTTACCCCCCAAAAAATATATAAAACTTTTCTAGACAAGACAGGAATAAAAAAGTGTTGTTTAAAACTTTATATTTAAAACACACCTCAGAAGAAGATACAGTACGCACAGAGAGTTTGTAATCGCGAACTCTAATCACAGATTTCGGAGTGTAGCGGTGTGACACCGCGAATCACGGATTATACTCCCAATTTCCTCCAAAGATTCTCTCCCAACACCGCGTGGCTGTTAATTGGTTTATTGCCCATCGGATGTACTGAAGATTAATGACGCGTGACAACATAATCGGATTAGCCAGATTTATTACCTATGTACATTTAATCGATCTTGATTGCACCTGTGTGCTTTAAAACACGGTATGAAAATGTCCTTTCTTTGACAGATAAAAATGTGACATTATCATTCAAAATAAGATAATTATTCTTGTATGTTTTTATACGACCGCAAAAAAATTTTTGTGGTCGTATATTGGTATGACCTTGGCGTCGTCGTCCGGCGTCGTCGTCCGAAGACGTATTGGTTTTCGCACTCTAACTTTAGTTTAAGTGAATGGATCTCTATGAAATTTTACCATAAGGTTCAATATCATAAAAGGAAGGTTGGGATTGATTTTGGGGGTTATGGTACCAACAGTTAAGGAATTAGGGGCCAAAAAGAAGCATTTTTGTAACTTCCAGACATAACTTGTGTGTTAGTGTATGGATCTCTCTGACATTGTACCACAAGGTTCCATATCACAAAGGGAATGCTGGGATTGATTTTGGGGGTAATTGCCTCAAAATTTTAGGAATTAGGGGCCAAAAAAGGGGCAAAAACAAGCATTTTTCTAGTTTCATGACAATAACTTGTGTGTAAGTGTATGGATCTTTCTGAAATTGTACTACAAGGTTCCATATCACAAAGGGAAAGCTGGAATTGAGTTTGGGGGTAATTGCCCTAAACGTTTAGGAATTGGGGGCCAAAAAGGGGCCAAAAATAAGCATTTTTCTAGTTTCCAGACAATAACTTGTGTTCAAGTGTATGGATCTCTCTGAAATTGTACTGCAAGGTACCATTACTCAAAGGGAAGGCTGGGATTGAGTTTGGGGGTGATGAATCATAAGGGGGTTCAAAAATTTGGGGGGGGGGTTTTTTTTTTCCTTTTTTTTTCTTTAAAATTTTCCATTTTAAGTTGGTTATTTCTGATTTATATTTAAAAGCAAATAATAATGATATGGCAGGAGATACACACCTAACAGGATGTGTAAATTATTATATAATAAGTATTGTGCAATAGCAAGAAATTTTCAATTGCACAGTATTGTGCAATAGCAAGAAATCTTCAATTGCACAGTATTGCGCAATAGTAAGAAATATCCAATAGCACAATATTGCGCAATAGCAAGAAATTGTCAATTGTACAGTATTGCGCAATAGCAAGAAATATTCAATTGCACAGTATTGCGCAATTGCAAGAAATATTCAATTGCACAGTATTGTGCAAAAGAAGATACTTTGTATAAATTGCTTATTTCTTGACCAATTTCAATGGGGTTTTATTCTTGAACTCTTGGGGTTCTTTAATATGCTGAATCTAATCGTGTATTAAGTTTTTGGATTTTGGGCCCGTTTTAAATTGGTCCACATTGAGGTCCAAAGGGTCCAAAATTAAACTTTGTTTGATTTCATCAAAATTGAATTATTGGGGTTCTTTGATATGCGAATCTAACCGTGTATTTAGATTCTTAATTTTGGTCCCGTTTTCAAATTGGTCTACATTAAGGTCCAAAGGGTCCAAAATTAAACTTAGTTTGATTTTAACAAAATTGAATTCTTAGGGTTCTTTGATATGCTGAATCTAAACATGTATTTAGATTTTTGATTATGGGCCCAGTTTTCAAGTTGGTCCAAATCGGGTCCAAAATTAAACTTTGTTTGATTTCAACAAAATTGAATATATGGGGTTCTTTGATATGCTGAATCTAACCATGTGTTTAGATTTTTGATTTTTGGGCCCGTTATCAATTTTTTCCACATTGAGGTCAAAAGGGTCCAAAATTAAACTTTGTTTGATTTCATCAAAAATTGAATTATTGGGGTTCTTTGATATGCCGAATCTAACCGTGTATTTAGATTCTTAATTTTTGGTCCCGTTTTCAAATTGGTCTACATTGAGGTCAAAAGGGTCCAAAATTAAACTTTGTTTGATTTCATCAAAAATTGAACTCTTGGGGTTCTTTGATATGCTGAATCTAACCATGTATTTAGATTTTGGATATTGGACCATAATAGGTGAATGTCCAATTTAAAAAAATTTTAAGTTCTTAGACCACATTCATTCTGTGTCAGAAACCTATGCTGTGTCAAATATTTAATCACAATCCAAATTCAGAGCTGTATCAAGCTTGAATGTTGTGTCCATACTTGCCCCAACTATTCAGGGTTCGACCTCTGCGGTCGTATCAAGCTGCGCCCTGCGGAGCATTTTATTGTCCCATGTCATTGTCATTTGAAATAAAACGTACCAACGAATAAAAATACGAATAAAACACTTATTTTGTATTTTTATTATAGTCCGGTCAGGTCATAATTTGTGTTTTTTCAACAAAGACGATTTTACCACAATTAGTATCTTTTATGACCTACTCAGTGAGCAATATCCCGTTCATTAATTGTTCAATATATAAAAATCAACTGGCTTAAACCAAAATGTTGTTTTAACGGTAATTTGTCCAATCTTAACCCAAGAGTTAATTTATCAGATCAACAAGTGAACTCTGTTACTTTCAATTTATTTTGCAATGTAAAATATTGTTTCACTACCTCCGGTACATTACCGACTTGAATTATTTGAATTCAGAGAAAGAAACTGTAAAGTGACAACTCTGTTGAACGAAGGGAAAACGTTATGTATGCAATGTGCCCTATATTCATAAAAACACAACACTAAGAGACATTCCCCGCCCAGACACAACACAATAATCACAACCTAATTAATTATATGAAGAAGAAAAAATCATGTGTTGTTTATCTCTGTTATGATCTGTTATTGATCCTTTATTATTTAAAATAAAATTGGATGTTAAAAGTCCTTGTCGAAATAAAAAAAAAGCAGTATTTTAACAATTACTATAGAATATTAAAATGAAACTATATCGTGAAAGAAATATGTGAAAAAATATGTGGATCGGATTTTAACGATCTGCACATTTTCACAGAGGATCTCTACCAACGCCCAACAGGAACTGAACGACATGCATCGTGTTTTCATCTACCATTAATGTATATTGTTGACCATGGACGATAAATAATGTCCAGGTTTACGTTCTGTGCTGACTGAGAAACGTAAAATAAAAGGCTGGTGTTCGTTTATTCAGAAAAGGATTATATTTTAGATTCCGGTTAATCAATTGTAAAAGGACCTTCTAGAGCCTCAATCTTAACGCACACAAATGTCAATCATTACAAAGCAGATTTTAACCCTGAATGAATTTTCCCACGGTCATCCAGAAAGGTCACATGAGTTTACTGTTACGTGATAATATTTCCGCCAAATAAAAATCTCGTTGACAAAATTGATGTCACTATTTTTAGCATTCAATATTGTGAGCGAAGTCAAGTTCAAAGTTCAACCACGCACTGTTGATCACTGAGATGTGTATCGTCTTCCCACGGCAATTAATTCCTTTAAAAATATTTAAAGATCACTGTCCTAAATACAACACAAAGTTTACATTCATTGTGAGTAAATGAATATTATGCAACGACGAGTTGATGCAGCTATAGAAGTATTCCTGTTGTAGCCGAAATGTATTATTTATCCTAAAGTAATGCTAACATAGTATTTTCTTTTTTACTTGCATATACAAGTTTTGAGACACATAATTTTCTTTAAACTGCTCACATTTTATATTCAGAGTTAGTTTCCGTTTATTTTTATACCCCACACAACGAGTTGCGGAGGGTATAATGTTTTTGACCCGTCCGTCAGTCCGTCCGTCCGTCAGTCCTGTTTCTTGTCCTCTCAAACCACACAACAGAATTTCACGAAACCTTTTTAGATAATAAGGACATACTATATAGTTGTGCATATCGACAGGAAATTACGATTCAATTCTTTTTCTAGGAGTTATGCCCCTTTGAACTTATTTGCCCAATATACTACTGCAACCTTTTGTCATCGCAACTCCTCTCAAACCACACAACAGAATTTCATGAAACCTTTTCAGATAATAAGGACATACTACGTAGATGTGCATATCGACAGGAAATTACGATTAAATTTTTTTTTCCAGGAGTTACGCCCCTTTGAACTTATTTGCTTCAATGTACTTCTGCAACAGTTTGTCATCGCAACTCCTCTCAAACCACACAACAGAATTTCATGAAACCTTTTCAGATAATAAGGACATACTACGTAGATGTGCATATCGACAGGAAATTACGATTCAATTTTTTTTCCTGGAGTTACGCCCCTTTGAACTTATTTGCCCAATATACTACTGCAACCTTTTGTCATCGCAACTCCTCTCAAACCACACAACAGAATTTCATGAAACCTTTTCAGATAATAAGGACATACTACGTAGATGTGCATATCGACAGGAAATTACGATTAAATTTTTTTTCCAGGAGTTACGCCCCTTTGAACTTATTTGCTTCAATGTTCTTCTGCAACAGTTTGTCATCGCAACTCCTCTGAAACCACACAACAGAATTTCATGAAACTGTGTAGATAATAAGGACATACTATGTAGATGTGCATATTGACAGGAAATTATGATTCAATTTTTTTTTCTGATACAATTTTTTTTCTTACACTTATTTTATTTCTCCAATGACAATGTGGGGACGTGGGGTATGTGAGCGCGCTCACTAAGGTTCTTTCATTACGCAAGTATGTCTCTTTTCGTAAGTAATATAATTTACCGATAAAAAACGAGGTCAAAATCAGGTATACTTTTTTTATAAAACTTTAATGCAATTGAAAGAATTAACAAGAACATTTTGCTTTTAAATCTTTTATTTTTCAAGCAATTATGTAATCGTAAAATGAAAATGGCGTAGACTTATTAGCATAACGAATAGTGAATAATATTTTCTTTTTACTTGTATACAAAACTTTGAGACGTGTAATTTTCTTCAAACTGCCCACATTTATTCAGCGTTAGTCTCCGTTTATTTTACACAATTATATCTCTTTTGTAAATTAAACATTTATTTACTGACAAAAAAACGAGGTCAAAATCAAATATAGTTGTTTTAATTAAACTAATTTTAAATGTACAGTGTAATTGAAAGAATTAACAATAACGTTTTGCTTTTTAATCTTTTATTTGTTTCAAGCAATCAGATATATAACCTGATTATCAATAGACAGGAAATACAACTGTTTAATTACATTAGAAATCTCACATACCTTGACTGTCGTGTGCGGCATAGATCAGAAGGATTAGGGCAATTAATTACCTGGTGTGACACCGCGTCACACGGACTGGGAAAGATGTCGCTAATACAATAAACAAAAGGTAGCGAATTTACGCGGAAGTCGGAGGGAATACTCCCAAATTTCTCCCGAGAATTTAGGGAGGGATGTCGGAGTTTCCTGGTGTCACACCAGGAATAATTGCGGTGTATGGAGTTTGGGATTACAAACTCTCTGTGTGTACTGTAGTAGAACATAATATCACTTCTGTTTTGGGAAAATGTTATTGTTAAATAATAATGTTTTTGCAAATTTGCAACAAACAGGTACTGATTCTTGGGAAAGGTTTCATCCTTCGCAATATTTGAAGTAGACATGAAACCACAAAAATTTGAATTTCATAGACACAATTGAAAAGTAAATAGGATCTGACATACTGTATATATATAGGGGAATTAAATAGACTAAAAAAAGGAAAATGTATAGTCTATTAAATAATTTATTGTGTGTGATGTTTACAAAATTTGTTATATGAACCACATAATAAGTGTATTTTGTTTTTATAGATTAGACAAATACAGAATTGTGAAGTTTCCACTGACCACTGAGTCTGCTATGAAAAAGATTGAAGACAATAATACACTGGTCTTCATTGTTGACAAACGAGCAAACAAACCACAGATTAAACTAGCAGTGAAAAAATTATATGATATTGATGTAGCTAAAGTTAACACATTGATCAGGTGGGTAATGTATTAAAGGCTTGCGGTCACCTAAGTTGCTTTTACCTGTCAAACTTTGCTTTCACACAGTAGCCCTAGTTGTTCTGAAGTAAAAACAAAGCAGTCACTGATATTCCTTTAATGCTAGAAGAAGGGTACTGGATAGTATTCTCACTAAAAGCTTTTACAGACAAGTCGAGACTTGCAATTTTTGTCCAAGGCAAGTCCAAAGAGAGACCATTTTTGCAAAGGCGAGTCAAATAGTGAGAAAACAATGTTCTTGCTATAATTTATCATTTAAGTCTCCAATACATGAGTAGGGCTAAATGAAACAAACTGTAGTGAAATTTGATATGTTAAATATGGTTGAATATTGGCCATTATTAACAATGGGCATAGACTGCAGTATTAGGGATACAGCGACTCTTTTCACAAAAAATTTTCCGATTAAAACTGATTGTAAGTTATACTGAAATGTGTATGACTTACAAGTATTTTACTCTTAAGATTTTTTGTGAAAAGAGTCTCAGACTTATAGAGCATGAAGTTCCATTAGTTAGCTTTAGGTTATTAAGTTGGTGCACCATGTCTGAAATTGGATATATTATACATTGTACATGTATTACTGGAGAAAACCATATGTTCCTGTAAACAAAAAAAAAGGAAGAATACAGATGACAAATAGTTTTGTAGCAAAATGTTAATGATGTTTATGTAGGCAAAGAAACAAGATCCCAAATGAAGAAATACATGATTAATTTTTCATTCATCATTCAAATCTTTCCATTTCTCTGTTAGGCTTAGCAAGGTAAATTTTTAAGCCTCTGATTCAGAAGTTGTGTGCTACCAGATATATGTATGAAGTTAATAAAACCATTTGAATAACAAATGAACATGACTTACCTATTAAAGGAATAATTCACAGATCTTAACCTCAACATAATATGGCAATCATATATAGCAAATGTTTTCACAAACACATTTTTGTTAAGGGGTATCTCATTGGAACATAAATAGTATATAGGGAAGGCACTAACAAAATGGGGTAGCCACCTATAGAAGCAAATTTATAATTCACCTGCATTTTCACTGTATTTGACACCCATCCATAGTTTAGTGGAAGTGCCTTCTGTGTTTTCCATGTATGTTTTTATGGAATACTTCTAAACATGCATTGATTGTTTCCTTTTCCTATTGTGTTACAGTCTAATATAATGGTATTACCCGTGTTGGTGATGCTGTGACTACAGGTAATTGTCTTTTAATCTTATTCACGGAACAGCTTTCCATCTTGGTCCAAGGCAGTTAAAAGGTAGATAAAGATACTGGATCTACACCTAGAAAACACACTATAAAATGACGTTAAACCACTCAACACACAATCTCACAGAATTTAATGTAATAATAAATTAGATGATTTCTATTGTAGACCTGATGGAGAAAAGAAAGCTTACGTCAGACTGGCCCCAGATTATGATGCATTGGATGTTGCCAACAAGGTAAGAAGCTAATAAGTTCTGAATTATTGTAAAAATGTTTGTTGAATCTTTCCTAGTTCAAATAAAAGGCAACATACACTCAAATACATAAAAATGAAAGGATTTATACATTTTAAGTTGTTTGCATCTTGTCACTTGCTCAGTATTATTTCAACAATGATCTGCAAATCGAACATTTCACATAATTTATTATCTAAATAGCGCCATGATGTTTACAAGGGATAAAAATGTGTTTTCATCAATATTCACTGATAAAAGAATATGAATACAGATTCTCGTTATCCATTGATGTCTCTGTGCTGTACATCAGAAAAAGATATCATGTGGAGTAAGTGTCATTGAAATAATCTAACAAAGCAAGGTGTCAAAAATAAGGTTTCTAGAAACCATTATACGTTCTTCAATGTTGAACAAGACCCAGCATGATGTGGCAATCGGTATTGTGTAGCCCACATCTTAAAGTGAAGGAATTTCGTCATGCCCACTGAATAGAATATCAGTAAAGTTAAAACATTTAAAATTATGATATTTTTTTTTTTACATTTTACCTGAATATTATATAAAATGTGAACAATTTTTTACTAAATTCCAAGGGCTGTTCCAAAATTTATCAGGTAGGGGGAATAGAAGGCAGCTCAAATTGATTAAACAGGGGTTTTATTTTCCTCACAATTTTGTAAGAATTAATATAACTAAAATGAAAATGTTATCTGTTGTAGTGTCTTTAATACTGGAACAGCCCTAACCTGGTACACATGTTCTTGTGCTTTAATATATTTTCTTTCTTTTTCAGATTGGTATCATCTAAAAAGGACCTCATTTTATTTGGGACTGAAATAAAAAAAACAATCTGTATTTTTGTGTATGTTGTATAATGATACATTTCTCCTTTTTTTATACTCCTGCAAACATTTTAAGAGTGCATATAAATTGCCATGTCTGTCTGTCCTTCAATTTATAATGGTGTCATATCTTGTGAGTTACTGAGTACATGGATACATCATACCTTGCACAGTTGTAGCATGTCTTGACAGTGACTCCAGGGACATATCTTGAAGGCCAAGGTCACAAAATACACACATTAAAATGGTATAGAAATATTAAAGGAGATGTGGTATACTTGCCTTTGACACAACTATCCATCAGAGTGTGTCAATCCACTAATTTTTAGCTCACCTGGCCCAAAGGACCAGGTAAGCTTTTCTCATCACTTGGCGTCTGTCGTCGTCTGTTAACTTTTACAATAATCTTCTCTGAAACTACTGGGCCAAATTTAACCAAACTTGGCCACAATCATCATTGGGGTATCTAGTTACAAAAATACATCCACTGACCACCTGGCCTGCCAACAATAAGTCGACATGGCTAAAAATAGAACATAGGGGTAAAATGCAAGTTTTGTCTATTATTTTAAAAACCGTTATAAAAATAGAAAATCTGACAGTAGCAGAAATTTCAGAATGTTGAGCTCTACCAATTGTTCATATACGTCAAAATTGTCAGATGACTTCTTGTAGGAGTTATTGCCCTTAAATGACAAATTTGACCTTTTTTCATTTTTTGCCTATTTCCTATTATCTTGAAAACTATAATAAAAGAGAGAAACTTTTAATTGCAAAAATGATCAGCAAGACAAGCTCTACAAATAAGTCCACATGGTCGAAATCGTTATTCGAAACCTTATAAGAGTAAGAAGAAATTTTATTTTCCCATTGAATGGACTCTACAGAGGGCAAACATGATTGTACTAATCAATGAGACAGTTCACCTGCCTAGAATTTAAATATCCTGACCAACACCATCTGATTCTCAGGAAAGTTTTTATTTTCTTCTAAGACAGTGCTTGCTAACTTGTTGATGACAAATTCTGGAAAGGCGAATTGTTGCCAATTGTACACAATTCCATCTTGTGTTGGAATACTTTGTCACAATAAGAAATGGAAGGTTCCGACCATATGAATAATGGAAGCCACTTTCTGAAATTAACATCATGAAGAATGTTTAAGTCTTAATATCAAATGTAACTTAAAACGTCTAAAATTTCCTCAATCTGTGACACCTTCATTATCAACCAGATATGAACAATTTCCAACAAGAAGATAATGTGAAGTTGATTGAGTCTGTGGAATATTGAATTTTGGTAAAGCTGTTTGTTGGTCCTATTTAAAAATGATCCATTATATGTCAAAATTGGTAAAATGTGATGTGTTTTGACATTTCTGCACCAAAATGATATAACCCTGCTTCAAATATGATTAAATAATTTATAATTGCCAGTTCTTCATCTTCAATATAGTATATCCAGGTTTGTTGGCCAGGAATTTTGTAAGGGGTACATAATGGCAATAAATATATAATCTAGTACATCCAGGATTGCTGGTGATTTGTTATTGCTATAGGACATTCATGATTGATTGATTGTTGGTTGCTTAACATCCAGTGGCAAATATTTCATGCATGTTCAGGACGAGAACAAATAAACAATAAATTCAATAAGTAGGTCCTGTATTGAAGGCCATCCAGTATGAAGGTTAGGATAAACTAGATTGGATAGGGATAGTTATTTTGCCTTGCAAAAGGCCATCTACGTACCAGTAAAGAGTTGTTGGACATTCAGGTTTGCTAGCCATGGGTTTTGTAAAAGATATACAGGACAACCATCTTTACTAACATGAATGTTGTATGGGGTACATTTAGAAATTATTGCGATTATTATATGACCGGAATTTATTTCATTCGAATTATGTTATGGCGATGTCTGCGTTGTCCTCCCAAGACTTTTTGGATTTCTATGAAATTGTAGCACAAGGTTCCATACCACAATAAGACGATTGGGGTTGATTTTAGGGGTTATTGTCCGAGCTCAGCCTTTAGGAATTGGGGGGGCAGAAAAATTTGGCGTCCGAAGACATTTTGGTTTCCAGACAATAACTTGAGTATAAGTGTATGGATCTCTATTAAATTATAGCACAAGGCTCCATACCACTATAAGACTGTTGGGGGTTATTGTCCTAGCTGTTTAGGAATAAGGGGCCAAGAAAAGGGGCAGAAAAATTTGTTGTCCGAAGACCTTTTGGTTTCCAGACAATAACGAGTATAAATGTATGGATCTCTGTAAAATTGTAGCACAAGGTTCCATACCACAATAGGAAGGTTGGGATTGATTTGGGGGTTATTGTCCTAGCTGTTCAGGAATTAAGGGCCAAAACGGGGTCAAAAACAAGCATTTTTCTTGTTTCAAGACATAATTTGTGTAAAAGTGTATGGATCTCTGAAATTTTACCACAAGGTTCTATACATATATTGGGATAGAAATTGATTATTCTTGACCAATTTCAATGGGGTTTAATTCAAAGTTTTGAATTCTGGGGTTCTTTAATATGATGAATCTCCTTTTTGGTTTATAGCTCTTCATATGTTTAATAAGCTTTGGATTTTCAAATATTTTGGCCTCGAGCATCACTGAAAAGACCTTGATTGTCGAAATGCGCATCTGATGCAGAAAAATTGGTACCGTTTATGTTAACTGTTTTTTAGAATTTGGATTTTGGGCTGTGTTTTTGAATTGGTCCATATTAAGGTCTAAAGGGTCCAAATTTAAACTTTGTTTGATTTCATAAAAATTGAATTATTGGTGTTCTATGCTGTGTGTATTTAGATTTTTTCTCGACATGGGGATAGTGATCCGGTTGCGGCAGCGTTAGCTAACTTCTTAAAAGCTTAATAGTTCAAAAGGTAGAAGACCTGGATGCTTCATACATTGTATATAGATGCCTTATGTTATGAAGTTTCTGTCTGTCATATGTCCATTGTCCTTGACCTCATTTTCATGGTTCATTTACTACTTGAAAAAAAGTTAAAAAAAGATTTTTTGCAATGTTAATTTCTTATTATGAGTAATAGGATAACTATATTTGGTATGTGCGTACCTTGCAAGGTCCTCGTGGCTGTTTGACAGTTTTCACTTGACCTCAACCTCATTTCATGGATCGGTGAACAATGTTAAGTTTTCATGGTCCATATCTCAGATACTATAAGCAATAGGTCTACTATATTTGGTGTATGTAATGATTGTAAGGTGTACATATCCAACTGGCAGGTGACATCTGACCTTGACTTCATTTTCATGGTTCAGTGGCAAAAGTTAAGTTTTTGTGTTTTGGTCTGTTTTTTTAAAACTGTATGCAATAGGTCAACTATATTTGGTGTATGGAAATATATTACGTTGTACATGCTATTCTGGCAGGTTTTATTTGACCTTGACCTCATTTTCAGGGTTCATTGCTCAATGTTAAGTTTTTGTGTGTTGGTCTGTTTTTCTTAAATTTTAAGCAATAGGTCAACTATATTTGGTGTATTGAATGATTGTAAGGTGTATATGTCTGTGTGGCAGGTTTCATCTGACCTTCACCTCATTTTAATGGTTTTATTGGTCAATGTTCAGTTTTCTTGGCTAACTTTGTTTCTTAGATACTATAAGCAAAAGGTCAACTATATTTGATGCATGGAATGATTTTACGGTGTACATGTCTGTCTGGCAGGGTTCGTCTGACCTTGACCTCATTTTTATGGTTCATTGGTCAATATATAATTTCCATGAGTTGGTCTGTTTCTTTTATACTATAAGCAATAGGTCATTTGGGATTTTTGATATGCTGATTCTAACCATGTATTTAGATTTTGGATATTGGACCATAATAGGAAAATGTTCATTTTCAATTTTTTTAGTTCTTAGACCTCATTCATTCTGTGTCAGAAACTATGCTTTGTCAAATATATAATCACAATCCAAATTCAGAGCTGTATCAAATCACAAACTTTTATTTGTAAACTATTAAAAAATTCCAAAGTCAATGAACTATGACCAATGGGACAGGGCCATATAATCTCCATTGAAATGAGATGTGCTATTACTAATTACAACTAAATACCAAATATCATCGACTTACCATTAGAGGTTCCCCTAAAACTGACCTAATCACAAACTTTAATATGTAAACTATGCAAAAGTTTCGAAGTCAATAGACTATGCATGACTGTGGATGGCTGGGCCAAATAATCTGCATGGATATGAGATGTGCTAATGCAGGTAAAATTAATCATACTGTACTATACATTGACATTAGTGGTTCCCCTCAAACTGACCTATTCACACACACTAACATTTACAATAAGCAAAAAGTTCAAAGTCAATAGCCCATGACTGAGGGGATGGGCCAAGTTATCTCCATGGAAATGATATGTGCCAATGCTAATACAATGGTTACAAAATATCATTGACTTACCATGAGTTGTTTCCCTTAAACTGACCTAATCACAAAGTTTAACAAATTGATGAGGCAGCCAGAAACAGAACACCTCACTAAGTGTTCTATGAAAATGAAGTCACTGTAGGATGAACCATGCCAGACCAACATGTACACTTTACAATCATTCCCTTTACCAAATATAGTGATCCTATCACTAATAGTACCTGAGGAACAGAATAAACCACAAATCTTAATATTAAACCATGGAAATGAGGTCAAGGTTATATGAACCCTGCCAGACAGATATGTACACCTTACAATCATTCCATACACCAAATATAGTTGACCCAATGCTTATAGTATCTGAGATACGGACTTGACAATGTAACTTTGACCTTGATCACAGATCCATGAAATGAGGTGGAGGTCAGGTAAACCCTATCTGATGGACATGTAGACATTGCAAGGAACCCAAATACCAAATATAGTTAGTGTTCAAGCAGTCACCTAATCATATAAATTGTTAACACAGAGATATGTCTCGCCTATTTGTTATTTTGAAAATGCAAATGTTGAAATTAAAATAGCAATACTTTAACATGTAAGTTATGCAAATATTCAAAGTCAATGAACCATAACTGGAGGTACAGGGCTAGACAATCTCCATGGAATTGAGATGTGCCAATGCTAATACAACTGCAACCCAAATACCATTGACTTTTCATAAGTCGTTCCCTTTAAACAAACCTAAACACAAACATTAACTTGTAAACTATGTAAAAGTTTCAAAGTCAATGAACCATAATTAGGGGTTGGGGGTTATATAATCTCCATGGAAATGAAACTTGCAAATGCCAATACATTTGCATACCGAATATCATTGACTTAACATTAATGGTTCATCTTAAACAGACCTAATCACAAACTAATACATGTAAACTAAGCAAAAGTTTCAAAGTCAATAGACCATGACTGAGGGGTAAGGACCAAATATTCTCCATGGAAATGAGATGTGCTTATGCTTATACTACTGTATACCAATTATCATTGACCTACCACTAACAGTTCCCCTAAAACTGACCTAATCACAAACTAATACATGAAAACTAAGCAAAAGTTTCAAAGTCAATAGACCATGAATGAGGGGGCGGGGCCAAATAATCTCCATGGAAATGAGATATGCCAATGCTTATACAACTGCATACCAAATATTATTGACCTACCACTAGTGGTTCCCCATAAACTGACCTAATCACAAAGTAATACATGTAACTAAGCAAAGTTTCCAAGTCAATAGACCTTGACTGAGGAGCGGGCCAAATAATCTCCATGGTAATGAGATGTGTCAATGCTAATACAACTGCATACCAAATAACATTGACCTACCACTAATGTTTCCCATAAACTGACCTAATCACAAACTAATACATGTAAACTAAGCAAAGTTTCAAAGTCAATATACCTTGACTGAGGGGTGGGGCCAAATAATCTCCATGGTAATGAGATGTGCCAATGCTAATATAACTGCATACCAAATATCATTGACCTAAAACTAGTGGTTCACCATGAACTAGACCTAATCACAAACTAGTACATTGTTGAGCCGCCGCTGCCGGAAACAGCATACCTATGTCTCGCTTTTGACTCCGTCAAGGCGAGACAAAGAATGAGGTCAAGGACAATGGACATATATAACAGATGGAAACTTCGTAATATAAGGTATCTGTATACAAGGTACAAAGCATCCTGTCTTTTACCTTCTGAAATATAAAGCTTTATACAAATAGATTATGATGCAGCCAGATTGTAATCCCTATGTCTCGCATTCTGAGACTTTCTTTGCAGGCGAGACAAAAATTGTACAAAAAATATTCCTACACAACTAAGCTTGATGTCCTCTTACAAAAAACCAGGGGTTAATGTACTTGGATTAAACTCAGTCGAAAATACATCTTTTCCCAGTATGTCTTATTTTGACTTTGACGTTATAACCTTTCCTGTATCTGTATTGTATGCCCTTATTAAAAGGGATTGTCATAGAATTTTTTTTTTTTTGTCTCTTCTACTAATACTGATGATTCAGTTGAAGTTTGAACCCAATTGGAACAGCAGTTTCAGAGTTTAAGTTTTTTTTTTGAATATTTTCCTTTGGACAATAGATGCCAAGTCACAAGAAGGCAAACATGATCCTGTGATTCAGGCTGTCTTAAAATAAATCAAGTAAGCTGGTTTTTTTTCAAAAATTTTTATATTGTACATGATATTTTATCACAGATGAATTGCACTTGACATTTATAGCATAAATACACATAACTCATTCCTCAAGTATCTGTCATACCAGTCAGACTATCAAATAAAACAGTATGTAATGAAGGTCTGTTGTTGTTTGTTTAACATTTTCTTAAAGTGAAATGAAATGTATTCTGCTGTTTCATGTTATTAAAAGTGGTGGACTTATGAGGTTGAACAGGAAAGAACATTTTTCAGAGACAGATCCAGCCTTACAGTCAAAAAATTTCAAGCACAATTATTGTACTCAAACTCAGAAATCAACCAATCAAAAGACTGGATTTGGTGTTTCGAGCACAAGTTTTATACTGAGTAAAGTTTTATGACAGAGAGCCCCTGAATTTTTAAATATTGTGCCTGATGTGGCCCAAAAGAAAAATAATGGTGGGCACTGTGAGTCAAAAATAAAAAAGAACTATTAAAAGAACACAATTTTTGGCTATAAAGGAAGAGAAAATTCAGGTGGCACTGGCAGTCAAAAATAAAACTACAAACATTTTTTTTTTGCCAGATGGGTGAGCCCCCTCTCTGTTTTTCCTTTGATTTTAATGCATTTAGATTTTAAAACTTGACAGTGCTTAGGTTGAATAAGTCACATAAGTTATACATCATTTAAATTCTAATAATAATATGTAACAAACTTTGGTCTTGCATTAAATTAACCAAATTTAAAAAATTTTCTGATCATATTCGTAACTAGTTGTGTTTTATTCTGATAAGAAAGGTCAAATATTATAAATACCTAACAACAGATTAGAGCAACAAATATGTTTACCATAACTCCACAATAAACATGTTTGGAAATTAAACCTGTACAAATAATAACCTTTACAGATTTACTGTGGATTCATTTATTATTATGGGTCCCAATTCTCGTGGATTAAGGAAAAATTGTATTTTCATGGAAATTTGATTTCATGGTTTTACAAAAGTTTAAATACAAGCCTATAGAAAATGTATACTTCCGTCAACATTTAGTGGTTAACCTCTTTCCACTAAATCCACGAACATTGGTATCCCATGAAAATAATGAATCCACTGTATGCTGTATCACAGCAATAACCAAAACTTGTAAATGAACAATTTCTTTTAAAATTTTCTAATGTGTTATTAAAACCATATTGATGCTAAAATACAGCAAGGTAATGGAAATTGTAGACAATTCAGACTTGAAAAAATCCAATGTTTACATGTTGTATGATTAAAATGTCAGCTTCAATGAAAACTGCAGGCATGAATTAATATTAAATTAAATAGTAGACATTTTAACATAGCAATACAAAAACTTCTACCAATTAAAAATATGATGGCAACTAATGTTCTGTGTACAAAATTAATAATACTATTTACATTTTCAAAGCTCCAAAGACAGGAAAATAATAAAATTATACCATTAAAGTTTCTGATATTTCGATATCACAGTATAATAATTGGACTGTTTTGGCATATATTTAAACAAATTATCAAAAATCATATCATTAAGTTTCAAGATGTATGATAGTGAATAATGCATCAGCTTTATAATTTAAGCTTTAAAGCTTGAATTGCAATCAACAATTCAGAACACAAAAAACCGTCAATAGAAAATTCAATATAACTAATGCATTTTCTGAAACTGCGTTAATGATAGTCAACAATTAAATTAAATCAATTTCCTGCTTATTCATTTACTACACTGTGATATAAATGTGAACAATGACAGATATTGGAAAATATGAGGCCAGATACAAGTCTTTTCATCAAATCTTTGTACAATGGTTGATTATTGGATCAGTAAAATATTAATAAGCAAGAAAAAGACAAAGAGTCTGTAAAGAATTCCATTGTGATTTACTAATTAGATTTAGTCTGCAGAATGTGTCATTATGGTAATGTTAAAAATAAATGAATTGTTCTACTATTTTTAAAATCACAAATTTTTACTAAGTTAATATTAAGCTGTCAATTCAATATCATTCCCCTTCATGATAATAAGTTATATCTTTAAACCTTTGTTTTAAATATCTATAAGTTTTACCAGCCATCTTTGTTTTAAAATATGGAAATTTAACAATTTACAACATACAATTATTATTCCAATGCTTTTATTACAACAAATATAAATAAACAATAAAAAACAAAGTGAAAATAACAATTATCTATCTTTTTTCCTTCCTCGTCTAGATATGGGTGACGGTGTATTCCCAGAAGCACCAACTATTACCTTACCGTCTTGTATTTCTTCTTGTGATATTTCTGTAGCACTAGATAATTTTTGTTGAGCTTCTAAATAAAACATGACATCACGTAACTGTTCTCTTAACTCATTAATTTCCTGTAATACAAATCCAATTAAATCAGTCATAAACATATGTGCTTTAATCAATGATGTTTGTCAATAAAGAGGACACTATATAACAATATGAATAAAAGGAAATGTCTGGTATCTGTCACTAAGACAGAAACCTGAAGCTACAAAAAATCCTAGAGGTACAATACCCTTTCCTTTCACTTTAACTTAACCCTAATTGTCAAATGTATATGTACAAATATATGTATGTTCATAGATGATTTGTTCATTGTAATGCATAGTTGTTGAAACGTGGCTCGTATGGTTCTGGGATATTTTTTTGTATTTGCAGATCATACAGATATGTAATGCACAGGTATTTTGACATATATGTATTCTGTTTAAATGCTCCTTGCATGCTGTACTGTGGATATATTTATTATTTTTTTTCTTAATAGAGACGTCCAGAAAAGTGACAAGGTCATACTTAACTTACATATCAGACTTACTTATAATGCATTCATAATGGGTGATGGAACATATAAAAATACCTTTGATTAAATTCCATCCTGGTAAATGGGAGATAATCCATTAATATAAACATCCTGGCCGAGAACACAGTTATTTCGTAGTGCATTTCTTTTAGACAATAAATTCAAATAAAAAATCACACCTGCTCTATCTCAAAAGATTTTTACAATGTAGTGTACTACTATTGGGACAAATAATATCAAAATTATAGAAAAGTCTACCAGCTCTAACTCAAAATATTGACAATTCTATGTTAAGGGGTCTACAAATCAGTTTGACAGCTTCAGACATACTAGTTTTTGACCTTTTTGAACTGGACCAAATCAATACTTAACATAAAGATTCAGCACCCAAACTTTTTAACATGTAATTTCATCCCTTTACTTATATTTCATGCATAAAATATAAAGAAATAAATTTGGAAAGTGTATGAAAAAATTTACAAGTTATACACTGTCCACACTAGGGACTATATTTGTAGACAACGAAAATCTAAGGATGATAACTGAGTCCTCGGACCTCCTCAATAGCCACAACAAATGCACTATATTTCCAACACTAACATTATGTATAAACTAGGTCACTTCATAAAACATCTCCAATAAGTATTTTAACCAGTGATATACATTAAAGAAATAAAATTTTCTTTAAAACCTGTTATATTCATAAATATCATTTCTTTAAGCCAAGAATTTTTTTTGCATAAGGTATGTTGAAAGTAAAATTGAAGACAACATTTTGTTTTCTTTCACTCATTTTTCTTGAACATTTTTAAACATCTTTTAAATGTCTCAGTTCTAAAATTGACAGGTTATTGACATGGACATTAATGACACTTTTTGCCATCTTGCTTACGCTCGGTATAAACATATTGACAAATATAATGCCTACCCATGTTAAAATGAGCAAAGAACATGGCATGAAAGAATTATTTCTTAAACAGCTAGATACCTTTATAATACATTTATTTGATTTTAAACTGTGCAAATTTTTACCTTTTCCTTTGTACATGTTAGATCCCTGACTTGAGATTCTAAATTCTGAACTTTTTTCTGCCACACTTGTTGATTTTCCAGTAAACATTTATTCATCTGTTTTTCCTCTTGTAACTCTGATAAAACTTTTGTTAACCTTGTATGCAGCTAAAGAATAAAACAGAAGTATTTGACTACATCACTGAATTCTGTTGTTTACAATTTCCTGCTAATACTGCTATATGTGCTAATTGAATCAAGGACTACATACAAAATGGCTGTAAGCTCATGTTAGTGTATGTTTGTGTATTTTGTGTATTTTGTGTAGTAATCAGATGCTAATTTTTTGTTTTCAAGGAAAGTGATTAAACTTTTTAGTGTCAATGAGAAAGGAATTCTATTTTGAATAGTTGAAAATCTTGTGTACATGTTAGATTATCAATGGTTCTTCAAAGAAGAAGGAGTTTATCTGCCATAATCACATCGGAAGGCAATAGCCCTGAGATGAGATATAGCCTAGAGACATCCTTGAGTTTGAAAGGCCATTGATATATTGTTATTGTGATTGTTGACCTTTATATTTTCTTACTACAAGACAGAGAAAAATAGAGTAACATAGTATGGAAAATTATCATACAGAAAGATCAAAGAAAATTTGCAATAAGAGCAAAAATCTACAGTATTATCAAGAATTCTTATTAAATAGGCAACATTTGCTCGATCAATCACACTGATAACATGGGCAAGCTTATAGTAATGCAGCATTTTTGGCCCAGAGGCCTATATTGAAGAAAGCTGTTCAATAATAAGTAAAGTGCCACTGGTGATAATTGTTGTAAGTGCCACATATACCAAAGATTGCTTCTTACAGATCTCCTTTAAATAAAAGTAAATGGACAGTTTTGAAAATCCTGATTTGAACACTAAGTAAATTAGTTTTATTCTATACATTTATACAGTGTCATGGTAGCCCTTTTTATTGGTGGAAGAAATTGGAAGGGCATTGGATAACATAACGATCTAACAAAAACATCCTTAATATGCTGGAATAATCTGTAACAGATTAGAGAATGCCTAGTGGTTAACTGAATACATTATACATGATTAGTACATGCAAATTCTCCAACTAATATACATGACTTAACATGAAGTGAAAATCAATTTTTCAAGACCAAAAATGCTGAGATCAAGCATTTTACCCCACTCAGAGGGTGAGAAAAAATCTCATTCAAGTTATTCAAAGCTGATGAAATTCAACCATATCACATTGGTTTAGAAATCTTACAAAACCACTCTCTAGTTAGAAACAAGTAAAAAATAGTTTGACCTACATGATTACATTTCTTGTCCATGCTGTGTTTATCTTTTTCTGTTTCCAAGTTTTAATTGTATATCCTCATTTACTTCCCTTTCCTTCTGTAATCTGTGATCTAACTCTTGTGCCTGTATAATTTATATTAAATAAAATCTTCATTTAAAAATTTAAACAAGAAATGAGCTGTCAAATTGATAGCGAACCAGGTTTTCTGTATTATGAAGGTAACCATTGTTGATCAGTAGGAATAAAATTGATGTATTCTCATGTATGACAGTTTCAGGCTTGTTTGCCTTACAATGTTCTGTGACTATTTCCCATCCTATCAAGGACCATATGTCCTGAATGGTAAAAGTGAAAATTGTGAATATCAAACTTGACCTACATTTTGTCTACAGTAACAAGATATATAAATTTGAAAAGCAATGGATGAACAGTTCATAAGTTATCACACGGGAAGGACATGAAGTGCTATTTTTCAAATCTACCAAGGGCCATAACTCCTGAACAACAAAATATAGTCTTGACCTCCATTTTGTCATGAATAACAACATATCAAAATAGAAAAATTTGCTGCTGGTTAATAAGTTACAGCATAGAAATGACAGAAAGTGCCATTTTCCAATCTATCATGGACCATAACTACTGAACAGTAATAGTGAAAATCGTTGAAATCAAACTTAACCTCAGCAAAAATGTCCATTTATACGGTATTAAATTAATTTTTTTTATATTATAGTCAGCGAATTTGCTTACACTAAAATTTAGCTGACTGTATTATGTCAAAAATATGGCATTCAAAGATTTCTACCTTATTCAATTATTTCCCAATTACTAAAACTTTTTAATTATGAAACATCATGGAGTTATTCCTTCTCTGACATATAACCTCACCGTCAGTTTTCCATTTTCTTCTATCTGATTCATCTTTTCTTCAAAGTAAAGTCGTTGTGATTCTAGCTGACTTGTCAGCAGGTAGGTGTACTGAAATCATCATCAAAGTACCATTCAAGTAATTTATGACAAAGAAATACAGACATAAAAAGAGTAAATAGTAAATACAGACATAAGAAATTTTGATGACTTATAAAACATTAATATTATTGGGGATTTTAATATGAATTTTACAATCACATACAGGAATTTCAAAAATTTGATCAAAATGAATTTCTATTAGACCTACAAAGTACACCTTTTATAAAATTGAATTTGAAGACAATCCTTCTGTCTGTCTCCAATTATTTTATGATATGTTGAACAAAGTTTTAGATAAACATGCCCTGTTGTTGAAAAGAGAGTTAAAAGGATAGGCAACCTGATTGGTATAATAGTGAAATTATATATGCTAGGAACATCAGGGATAAATATAATGCACTTGGATTGTGGAGTGAATATAGATTTTGGAGAAATAAAACTAAACAAATAATAGAGAATTCAAAAAAGAACTATTATAAAAACATGGTAAAAGACTCTAATGACTCAAAATCTTTATGGAAATGCCTTCATAGCTTGAACCCTAAAGTTAAAAAATCCCCACATGAGTTAGCTACAGATGAGAATAATACAACAAATAATAAAAAATCTATAGCAGATACTTTTAATAACTTTTTTACTTCCTGTGCTGAAGAACTAAGAGAGCAAAGGGACATTACCTCTGTTGACAAGGCAGATTTCAATAATCTTAGCACATTCATTAAAAATCAATTAAAACAACAAAAACATGAGAAATTTACCATACCACCAATAAAGATAAATGAGCTATTTGATGAGTTAATTAAACTTGATGTAAATAAATCATCAGGAACTGATAATATTGGACCCCAAATCCTTAAAATAAGTGCCCCATATATTGCCTCTCCTCTCACATATATATTCAACAGAATGATAGATACTGGTATATATCCTTCATTACTGAAAAATGCTAAGGTAACACCAGTTTACAAAGATGGTGATAAGGTTTTAGCAACAAATTATAGACCAATTTCTGTACTTCCATCTCTATCAAAAGTATTAGAAAGGCATGTCTCAAATAACATGTACAAATACTTGTCTAAATTTAAACTTTACATCCTACACAGTCAGGTTTCAGGCCACATCATTCTTGTCAAACTGCACTTATTGATATCATTGACAAATGGCTGCAAGAAATGAATGATGGTAACTTAAACCTAGCAATACTGTTGGACTTTAAAAAAGCATTTGATCTTGTAGATCATGACATTCTTTGCTTAAAGCTTGCTATTTACGGATTCAGTGAGTCTGCAGTAGGTTTTTCAGGTCATACCTAAGTAATAGAACACAGCAAGTAAACATTTGCAATGTTAATTCTGATAAAAAGATGTGAAATTTGGTGTCCCCAAGGATCTAAACTAGGTCCTCTATTATTTGTCTTATTTATAAATGACCTTCCCTTTGCATTAAAAATTGTAAAACAGACTTGTATGCGGATGATACTACTCTTCATAAATCCGGAAAAGCATAGAAAATTTACATGATGAGGTTCAAGAAGATTTATGCAGAGTTGAAGAATGGTGCAAATTGAATAATATGTTCATCAATACCAAAAACAAAATGTTTGGTTACTGGAACAAGTAAGAAGTTATCAACTCAATCTTTTCAACCAAATTTAGTAATAAATTCAGAAACACTACAAAATTCATCATGTGAGAAATTATGAGGTGTTAAATTGACAGCACACTTAGCTGGACAACTCAAATCGATCAAATTTGTGCTAGCATTTAATCAAGAATATACCTTCTTTCTAAATTAAAGAAATTTTTAGATATTAATGCCAGGAAAGCATATTATAATGGGTATATTCTGCCTCTCATCGATTACTGCTGTATTGTTTGGGAGATTGTAAAATGAAGGGATAGTAAGAATATTAAAACTTCAAAAAGAGCAGCAAGATTAATTCTTGATGCAGACCCATTATCCCCATCAGCCCCTTATTTAAAAACTTGGATGGATGACAGTAGAAACAGAATCAAATACCACAAATATTTATTGCTATTTAAATGTATGCGAAAGAAGCACCACAGTACCTACTTCAAAAGTTTCAACTTATTTCTGTTAATAATCCTTATGCTTTAAGGGTGTTACTCATGGTAATTTGATAGTTCGAGCGAAAACTGAACTGTTTAAAAATCTTTTGCTTATTCTGGATCAGTTTTGTGGAACGGACTACCATATGAAATGCGTAAAGTGCAAAACACTTATTCTTTTAAACAAATTATAAAACAATACTTGAGACAGTCCCAATATTCATTCTTGAAATGATTGCAACTATAACTCTTTTTTAGAATGTATGATTTTGATTTGTATATTATATATATTTACTACATGCAATCTGTAACTGTTTTATATGTTTTAATTATGGTACATGTACATTGAACTATTATGTCTATACAAATTGTGTTAATATGTTGTATGTTTGCTTTTTCTCTTATATTATTTTTTGTACTTGTATTGTATATGAGGGCCTCAGGAAGATTAGTAATTGTAACTAACTGTGTTTACCCTCTTTAAATAAAGAATTTATTATTATTATTATTATTATTAAAATACTGCAGACAACTTGTAAACATTATGGTAATTAGGTTTTGGCTATATGTTATAAAAATAAGGAGATGTGGTATGATTGCCAGTGAGAACTATCCACCAAAGTTCAAATGAGAAGTGGATGTAAGCAATTATAGGCAAACGACGGCATTCAACAATGAGAAAAACCCATACCCTATAGTCAGCTTTAAAGGCCCCGACATGAATAATATGATACAATTCAATTGAGAAAACTAACGGCCTAATTTATTACAAAACAATTAACGAAAAACAAATATGACAGACATGAACCAATGAAAACCATTGAACTACAGGCTCCTGACTTGGGATAGGCACATAAAGAATGTGGCGGGGTTGAACATGTTTGTGAGTGCTCAACCCTCCCCCTAACCTGGGACCATTGGTGTTACAGCACAACATAAGAACAAACTATAATCAAAGTGAAGGAAATCACTCATGGAAAGATTGGAAGAGTAGTTAGAATAATTTCAAATCATATTTAGGTATGGTGTGTACAAAAAAGAACATTAAAATAGCACTATTGCTGACAATTACAGTAACTGCTGGTTTTAAAAGGATAAGCACTTTTTCAGTAGATAAAATTGATCTAAATGTGAATCACTGATAGCAGGTGCCTTAATCTGCACAACAATTTCGTTTAAATTGCAGTTTATATCTTAACCAAATAATGTTCCCTGTTACATGTTTCACCTTTTACGCTTTATCTTTTGAAACAGAAGAAATTACAATACAAAGATTCTTCTAATAAAGTTTATCAATGATCCTTGTAGGACATGGGACAAACAGATAGACTGGTAGCTCAGAACTTTATTTGTTAAAAAAAAAATAAATTAAAACAGTTGTTTTGGGGTATTTTGTAAGTTGATACATAGGTATACTATTTTTCTCCTCTAAGAATTGCTTATTGATTTTGAAAACAATTATCATGATTATATGACACTGAAGATTAAAAGTTGTAGAGTGAATTTCGATTCAATTTATAATTTAATATTTTCCAGAAAAGGGCATTGAAAATGTACTTTTTCAACATAAACAATTTAAAAAACTTATTTTATTGAACTGGGGATTCATTCTTAATTGCAAAAATACACTTCTTGTATTCAAATGAATAAAATTGCTAACAGACATTTGATGGGGAATAAACTAAAAAAAAAAATTGGTTTGCTCGGGTTAAGAGTTTTAAAATTTTACTTACTGTATCAAGCAAATCACTGATAAGTGTACTAACCTAAATTATTGATTAATTAAAGATGATTACTGTACATATTTATCAAGTAAAATATAGACCTTACTTGAATACCTTTTTATAAATTATCAAGACTTCATATTTTGTCTTTTCTTTTGACAAAAAAAAGATCTTGTTAATCCTTAATTAATCATTTATCTTTCAGACATAATTTACATATTCCCTTTATATAGTGTAGATCAAAAGTAATAGGCAATGAATAAATCTATCATTTCTATATATCAAACTTCTAATATATACATTTGTCCTTTCCAAGATTTAGATTTTTCAGTTTTACACGGGAAACTCTACAATAAAATTTATAACAAAAGGGATGATTTTTCGTTCCCTATTGTTAATTTTCCTTTTTTGGATGGTGATGTTCCTGTGGCACCATCTAACGGTGTTTATATATCACAACTCGTTCGCTATGCCCGTGTCTGTTGTGACGTTTTGGATTTCGATGAATGTAATCTATGTATTACCTATGTATTACAGGTAAATTATTAAGTCAAGGATTTCATTACCCCAAATTACAAAACCTTTACTAAATTCTTCCATAGATATAAAGATTTGGTTTGGAAGTTTGGTTGTACCTGTATAAAATTATTTCAAATGGGATAGCACATCCAATTTTTATGGAGATGTTGTTTACTGAGCCCAGCAATTTAGAAATGACCTGGGTAAACTTATCGATCCTTTAAATAAACTTATTCTAAAGAATAAAGGTTACCAATTCAACACTATAATTAGATCTTTGAATATTGTTTTATTGGTATAAATATTGATTTTGTTAATTAAAATTTGTCAGTAAATGAAAATCGAACTAAATTTTATTTTCATATACATATGCACATTCAAGGCTCTACAATCTGTCAATACCTGTATCTTGGCATTGCACAAGGTCATGTTTTCTCTGACTGTTAATGACGTCTTTACACTAAATCCATTGGATGTTGGATGTGTACTGATTGATATGTGAGGCTTAGATGCATGATTTTTATTAGTTGTTATTAGCTTTGAACTAGCTGTCAGTAACTGCGAGTACTCTCAGATCTGTACTTAAGTGTCTTTTATTGTTGGGATGTAGTTCATATACAAAATTGTCAGATGACTTCTTGTAGGAGTTATTGCCTTAAATGACAAATTTGACCTTTTTTCATTTTTGCCTATTTCCTATTATCTTGAAAACTATATAAAGAGAGAGAAACTTTTAATTGCAAAAATGATCAGCAAGACAAGCTCTACAAATAAGTCCACATGGTCGAAATCGTTATTCAAACCTTATAAGAGTAAGAAGAAATTTTATTTTCCCATTGAATGGACTCTACAGAGGGCAAACATGATTGTACTAATCAATGAGACAGTTCACCTGCCTAGAATTTAAATATCCTGACCAACACCATCTGATTCTCAGGAAAGTTTTTATTTTCTTCTAAGACAGTGCTTGCTAACTTGTTGATGACAAATTCTGGAAAGGCGAATTGTTGCTTGTACACAATTCCATCTTGTGTTGGAATACTTTGTCACAATAAGAAATGGAAGGTTCCGACCATATGAATAATGGAAGCCACTTTCTGAAATTAACATCATGAAGAATGTTTAAGTCTTAATATCAAATGTAACTTAAAACGTCTAATTTCCTCAATCTGTGACACCTTCATTATCAACCGGATATGAACAATTTCCAACAAGAAGATAATGTGAAGTTGATTGAGTCTGTGAATATTGAATTTGGTAAAGCTGTTTGTTGGTCCTATTTAAAAAATGATCCATTATATGTCAAAATTGGTAAAATGTGATGTGTTTTGGCATTTCTGCACCAAAATGATATAACCCTGCTTCAATATATGATTAAATAATTTATAATTGCCAGTTCTTCATCTTCAATATAGTATATCCAGGTTTGTTGGCCAGGAATTTTGTAAGGGTACATAATGGCAATAAATATATAATCTAGTACATCCAGGATTGCTGGTGATTTGTTATTGCTAGGACATTCATGATTGATTGATTGTTGGTTGCTTAACATCCAGTGGCAAATATTTCATGCATGTTCAGGACGAGAACAAATTCACCATAAATACAATAGGTAGGTCCTGTATTGAAGGCCATCCAGTATGAAGGTTAGGATAAACTAGATTGGATAGGGATAGTTATTTTGCCTTGCAAAAGGCCATCTACGTACCAGTAAAGAGTTGTTGGACATTCAGGTTTGCTAGCCATGGGTTTTGTAAAAGATATACAGGACAACCATCTTTACTAACATGAACATTTAGAAATTATTGCGATTATTATATGACTGGAATTTATTTCATTCGAATTATGTTATGGCGATGTCTGCGTTGTCCTCCCAAGACTTTTTGGATTTCTATGAAATTGTAGCACAAGGTTCCATACCACAATAAGACGATTGGGGTTGATTTTAGGGTTATTGTCCGAGCTCAGCCTTTAGGAATTGGGGGCAGAAAAATTTGGCGTCCAAGACATTTGGTTTCAGACAATAACTTGAGTATAAGTGTATGGATCTCTATTAAATTATAGCACAAGGCTCCATACCACTATAAGACTGTTAGGGGTTATTGTCCTAGCTGTTTAGGAATAAGGGCCAAGAAAA
Organism: Mytilus coruscus; assembly: GCA_017311375.1. Classification (NCBI taxonomy): domain Eukaryota; kingdom Metazoa; phylum Mollusca; class Bivalvia; order Mytilida; family Mytilidae; genus Mytilus; species Mytilus coruscus. The sequence continues at coordinate 9,360,028 of CM029598.1, forward strand.
GGGCAGAAAAATTTGTTGTCCGAAGACCTTTTGGTTTCCAGACAATAACTAGTATAAATGTATGGATCTCTGTAAAATTGTAGCACAAGGTTCCATACCACAATAGGAAGGTTGGGATTGATTTGGGGTTATTGTCCTAGCTGTTCAGGAATTAGGGCCAAAACGGGTCAAAACAAGCATTTTTCTTGTTTCAAGACATAATTTGTGTAAAAGTGTATGGATCTCTGAAATTTTACCACAAGGTTCTATACATATATTGGGATAGAAATTGATTATTCTTGACCAATTTCAATGGGGTTTAATTCAAAGTTTTGAATTCTGGGGTTCTTTAATATGATGAATCTCCTTTTGGTTTATAGCTCTTCATATGTTTAATAAGCTTTGGATTTTCAAATATTTTGGCCTCGAGCATCACTGAAAAGACCTTGATTGTCGAAATGCATCTGATGCAGAAAAATTGGTACCGTTTATGTTAACTGTTTTTAGAATTTGGATTTTGGGCTGTGTTTTTGAATTGGTCCATATTAAGGTCTAAAGGGTCCAAATTTAAACTTTGTTTGATTTCATAAAAATTGAATTATTGGTGTTCTATGCTGTGTGTATTTAGATTTTTTCTCGACATGGGGATAGTGATCCGGTTGCGGCAGCGTTAGCTAACTTCTTAAAAGCTTAATAGTTCAAAAGGTAGAAGACCTGGATGCTTCATACATTGTATATAGATGCCTTATGTTATGAAGTTTCTGTCTGTCATATGTCCATTGTCCTTGACCTCATTTTCATGGTTCATTTACTACTTGAAAAAAAGTTAAAGATTTTTTGCAATGTTAATTTCTTATTATGAGTAATAGGATAACTATATTTGGTATGTGCGTACCTTGCAAGGTCCTCATGGCTGTTTGACAGTTTTTCACTTGACCTCAACCTCATTTCATGGATCGGTGAACAATGTTAAGTTTTCATGGTCCATATCTCAGATACTATAAGCAATAGGTCTACTATATTTGGTGTATGTAATGATTGTAAGGTGTACATATCCAACTGGCAGGTGACATCTGACCTTGACTTCATTTTCATGGTTCAGTGGCAAAAGTTAAGTTTTTGTGTTTTGGTCTGTTTTTTTAAAACTGTATGCAATAGGTCAACTATATTTGGTGTATGGAAATATATTACGTTGTACATGCTATTCTGGCAGGTTTTATTTGACCTTGACCTCATTTTCAGGGTTCATTGCTCAATGTTAAGTTTTGTGTGTTGGTCTGTTTTCTTAAATTTTAAGCAATAGGTCAACTATATTTGGTGTATTGAATGATTGTAAGGTGTATATGTCTGTGTGGCAGGTTTCATCTGACCTTCACCTCATTTTAATGGTTTTATTGGTCAATGTTCAGTTTTCTTGGCTAACTTTGTTTCTTAGATACTATAAGCAAAGGTCAACTATATTTGATGCATGGAATGATTTTACGTACATGTCTGTCTGGCAGGGTTCGTCTGACCTTGACCTCATTTTTATGGTTCATTGGTCAATATATAATTTCCATGAGTTGGTCTGTTTCTTTTATACTATAAGCAATAGGTCATTTGGGATTTTGATATGCTGATTCTAACCATGTATTTAGATTTTGGATATTGGACCATAATAGGAAAATGTTCATTTTCAATTTTTAGTTCTTAGACCTCATTCATTCTGTGTCAGAAACTATGCTTTGTCAAATATATAATCACATTCCAAATTCAGAGCTGTATCAAATCACAAACTTTTATTGTAAACTATTAAAAATTCCAAAGTCAATGAACTATGACCAATGGGACAGGGCCATATAATCTCCATTGAAATGAGATGTGCTATTACTAATTACAACTAAATACCAAATATCATCGACTTACCATTAGAGGTTCCCCTAAAACTGACCTAATCACAAACTTTAATATGTAAACTATGCAAAAGTTTCGAAGTCAATAGACTATGCATGACTGTGGATGGCTGGGCCAAATAATCTGCATGGATATGAGATGTGCTAATGCAGGTAAAATTAATCATACTGTACTATACATTGACATTAGTGGTTCCCCTCAAACTGACCTATTCACACACACTAACATTTACAATAAGCAAAAAGTTCAAAGTCAATAGCCCATGACTGAGGGGATGGGCCAAGTTATCTCCATGGAAATGATATGTGCCAATGCTAATACAATGGTTACAAAATATCATTGACTTACCATGAGTTGTTTCCTGACCTAATCACAAAGTTTAACAAATTGATGAGGCAGCCAGAAACAGAACACCTCACTAAGTGTTCTATGAAAATGAAGTCACTGTAGGATGAACCATGCCAGACCAACATGTACACTTTACAATCATTCCCTTTACCAAATATAGTGATCCTATCACTAATAGTACCTGAGGAACAGAATAAACCACAAATCTTAATATTAAACCATGGAAATGAGGTCAAGGTTATATGAACCCTGCCAGACAGATATGCACACCTTACAATCATTCCATACACCAAATATAGTTGACCCAATGCTTATAGTATCTGAGATACGGACTTGACAATGTAACTTTGACCTTGATCACAGATCCATGAAATGAGGTGGAGGTCAGGTAAACCCTATCTGATGGACATGTAGACATTGCAAGGAACCCATATACCAAATATAGTTAGTGTTCAAGCAGTCACCTAATCATATAAATTGTTAACACAGAGATATGTCTCACTTATTTGTTATTTTGAAAATGCAAATGTTGAAATTAAAATAGCAATACTTTAACATGCAAGTTATGCAAATATTTAAAGTCAATGAACCATAACTGGAGGTACAGGGCTAGACAATCTCCATGGAATTGAGATGTGCCAATGCTAATACAACTGCAACCCAAATACCATTGACTTTTCATAAGTCGTTCCCTTTAAACAAACCTAAACACAAACATTAACTTGTAAACTATGTAAAAGTTTCAAAGTCAATGAACCATAATTAGGGGGTGGGGGTTATATAATCTCCATGGAAATGAAACTTGCAAATGCCAATACATTTGCATACCGAATATCATTGACTTAACATTAATGGTTCATCTTAAACAGACCTAATCACAAACTAATACATGTAAACTAAGCAAAAGTTTCAAAGTCAATAGACCATGACTGAGGGGTAAGGACCAAATATTCTCCATGGAAATGAGATGTGCTTATGCTTATACTACTGTATACCAATTATCATTGACCTACCACTAACAGTTCCCCTAAAACTGACCTAATCACAAACTAATACATGAAAACTAAGCAAAAGTTTCAAAGTCAATAGACCATGAATGAGGGGGCAGGGCCAAATAATCTCCATGGAAATGAGATATGCCAATGCTTATACAACTGCATACCAAATATTATTGACCTACCACTAGTGGTTCCCCATAAACTGACCTAATCACAAAGTAATACATGTAACTAAGCAAAGTTTCCAAGTCAATAGACCTTGACTGAGGGAGCGGGGCCAAATAATCTCCATGGTAATGAGATGTGTCAATGCTAATACAACTGCATACCAAATAACATTGACCTACCACTAATGTTTCCCCATAAACTGACCTAATCACAAACTAATACATGTAAACTAAGCAAAGTTTCAAAGTCAATATACCTTGACTGAGGGGGTGGGGCCAAATAATCTCCATGGTAATGAGATGTGCCAATGCTAATATAACTGCATACCAAATATCATTGACCTAAAACTAGTGGTTCACCATGAACTAGACCTAGTCACAAACTAGTACATTGTTGAGCCGCCGCTGCCGGAAACAGCATACCTATGTCTCGCTTTTTGACTCCGTCAAGGCGAGACAAAGAATGAGGTCAAGGACAATGGACATATATAACAGATGGAAACTTCGTAATATAAGGTATCTGTATACAAGGTACGAAGCATCCTGTCTTTTACCTTCTGAAATATAAAGCTTTATACAAATAGATTATGATGCAGCCAGATTGTAATCCCTATGTCTCGCATTCTGAGACTTTCTTTGCAGGCGAGACAAAAATTGTACAAAAAATATTCCTACACAACTAAGCTTGATGTCCTCTTACAAAAAACCAGGGGTTAATGTACTTGGATTAAACTCAGTCGAAAATACATCTTTTCCCAGTATGTCTTATTTTGACTTTGACGTTATAACCTTTCCTGTATCTGTATTGTATGCCCTTATTAAAAGGATTGTCATAGAATTTTTTTTTTTGTCTCTTCTACTAATACTGATGATTCAGTTGAAGTTTGAACCCAATTGGAACAGCAGTTTCAGAGTTTTAAGTTTTTTTTTTTAATATTTTCCTTTGGACAATAGATGCCAAGTCACAAGAAGGCAAACATGATCCTGTGATTCAGGTTGTCTTAAAATAAATCAAGTAAGCTGGTTTTTTTTCAAAAATTTTTATATTGTACATGATATTTTATCACAGATGAATTGCACTTGACATTTATAGCATAAATACACATAACTCATTCCTCAAGTATCTGTCATACCAGTCAGACTATCAAATAAAACAGTATGTAATGAAGGTCTGTTGTTGTTTGTTTAACATTTTCTTAAAGTGAAATGAAATGTATTCTGCTGTTTCATGTTATTAAAAGTGGTGGACTTATGAGGTTGAACAGGAAAGAACATTTTTCAGAGACAGATCCAGCCTTACAGTCAAAAAATTTCAAGCACAATTATTGTACTCAAACTCAGAAATCAACCAATCAAAAGACTGGATTTGGTGTTTCGAGCACAAGTTTTATACTGAGTAAAGTTTTATGACAGAGAGCCCTGAATTTTTAAATATTGTGCCTGATGTGGCCCAAAAGAAAAATAATGGTGCACTGTGAGTCAAAAATAAAAAGAACTATTAAAAGAACACAATTTTGGCTATAAAGGAAGAGAAAATTCAGTTGGCACTGGCAGTCAAAAATAAAACTACAAACATTTTTTTTTGCCAGATGGGTGAGCCCCTCTGTTTTTCCTTTGATTTTAATGCATTTAGATTTTAAAACTTGACAGTGCTTAGGTTGAATAAGTCACATAAGTTATACATCATTTAAATTCTAATAATAATATGTAACAAACTTTGGTCTTGCATTAAATTAACCAAATTTAAAGAATTTTCTGACCATGTTAGTAACTAGTTGAGTTTTATTATGATAAGAAAGGTCAAATATTATAAATACCTAACAAAGATTAGAGCAACTAATATGTTAACCATAACTCCACAATAAACATGTTTGGATATTAAACCTGTACAAATAATAACCTTTACAGATTTACTGTGGATTCATTTATTATTATGGGTCCCAATTCTCGTGGATTAAGGAAAATTGTATTTTCATGGAAATTTGATTTCATGGTTTTACAAAAGTTTAAATACAAGCCTATAGAAAATGTATACTTCGTCAACATTTAGTGGTTAACCTCTTTCCACTAAATCCACGAACATTGGTATCCCATGAAAATAATGAATCCACTGTATGCTGTATCACAGCAATAACCAAAACGTGTAAATGAACAATTTCTTTTAAAATTTTCTAATGTGTTATTAAAACCATATTGATGCTAAAATACAGCAAGGTAATGGAAATTGTAGACAATTCAGACTTGAAAAATCCAATGTTTACATGTTGTATGATTAAAATGTCAGCTTCAATGAAAACTGCAGGCATGAATTAATATTAAATTAAATAGTAGACATTTTAACATAGCAATACAAAACTTCTACCAATTAAAAATATGATGGCAACTAATGTTCTGTGTACAAAATTAATAATACTACCGGTATTTACATTTTCAAAGCTCCAAAGACAGGAAAATAATAAAATTATACCATTAAAGTTTCTGATATTTCGATATCACAGTATAATAATTGGACTGTTTTGGCATATATTTAAACAAATTATCAAAAATCATATCATTAAGTTTCAAGATGTATGATAGTGAATAATGCATCAGCTTTATAATTTAAGCTTTAAAGCTTGAATTGCAATCAACAATTCAGAACACAAAACCGTCAATAGAAAATTCAATATAACTAATGCATTTTCTGAAACTGTTAATGATAGTCAACAATTAAATTAAATCAATTTCCTGCTTATTCATTTACTACACTGTGATATAAATGTGAACAATGACAGATATTGGAAAATATGAGGCCAGATACAAGTCTTTTCATCAAATCTTTGTACAATGGTTGATTATTGGATCAGTAAAATATTAATAAGCAAGAAAAGACAAAGAGTCTGTAAAGAATTCCATTGTGATTTACTAATTAGATTTAGTCTGCAGAATGTGTCATTATGGTAATGTTAAAATAAATGAATTGTTCTACTATTTTAAAATCACAAATTTTACTAAGTTAATATTAAGCTGTCAATTCAATATCATTCCCTTCATGATAATAAGTTATATCTTTAAACCTTTGTTTTAAATATCTATAAGTTTTACCAGCCATCTTTGTTTTAAAATATGGAAATTTAACAATTTACAACATACAATTATTATTCCAATGCTTTTATTACAACAAATATAAATAAACAATAAAAAACAAAGTGAAAATAACAATTATCTATCTTTTTTCCTTCCTCGTCTAGATATGGGTGACGGTGTATTCCCAGAAGCACCAACTATTACCTTACCGTCTTGTATTTCTTCTTGTGATATTTCTGTAGCACTAGATAATTTTTGTTGAGCTTCTAAATAAAACATGACATCACGTAACTGTTCTCTTAACTCATTAATTTCCTGTAATACAAATCCAATTAAATCAGTCATAAACATATGTGCTTTAATCAATGATGTTTGTCAATAAAGAGGACACTATATATCGATATGAATAAAAGGAAATGTCTGGTATCTGTCACTAAGACGGAAACCTGAAGCTACAAAAAATCCTAGAGGTACAATACCCTTTCCTTTCACTTTAACTTAACCCTAATTGTCAAATGTATATGTACAAATATATGTATGTTCATAGATGATTTGTTCATTGTAATGCATAGTTGTTGAAACGTGGCTCGTATGGTTCTGGGATATTTTTTTGTATTTGCAGATCATACAGATATGTAATGCACAGGTATTTTGACATATATGTATTCTGTTTAAATGCACTTTGCATGCTGTACTGTGGATATATTTATTATTTTTTTTCTTAATAGAGACGTCCAGAAAAGTGACAAGGTCATACTTAACTTACATATCAGACACTTATAATGTATTCATAATGGGTGATGGAACATATAAAAATACCTTTGATTAAATTCCATCCTGGTAAATGGGAGATAATCCATTAATATAAACATCCTGGCCCGAGAACACAGTTATTTCGTAGTGCATTTCTTTTAGACAATAAATTCAAATAAAAAAAATCACACCTGCTCTATCTCAAAAAGATTTTTACAATGTAGTGTACTACTATTGGGACAAATAATATCAAAATTATAGAAAAGTCTACCAGCTCTAACTCAAAATATTGACAATTCTATGTTAAGGGGGTCTACAAATCAGTTTGACAGCTTCAGACATACTAGTTTTTGACCTTTTTGAACTGGACCAAATCAATACTTAACATAAAGATTCAGCACCCAAACTTTTTTAACATGTAATTTCATCCCTTTACTTATATTTCATGCATAAAATATAAAGAAATAAATTTGGAAAGTGTATGAAAAAAATTTACAAGTTATACACTGTCCACACTAGGGACTATATTTGTAGACAACGAAAATCTAAGGATGATAACTGAGTCCTCGGACCTCCTCAATAGCCACAACAAATGCACTATATTTCCAACACTAACATTATGTATAAACTAGGTCACTTCATAAAACATCTCCAATAAGTATTTTAACCAGTGATATACATTAAAGAAATAAAATTTTCTTTAAAACCTGTTATATTCATAAATATCATTTCTTCAAGCCAAGAATTTTTTTGCATAAGGTATGATGAAAGTAAAAATTGAAGACAACATTTTTGTTTTCTTTCACTCATTTTTTCTTGAACATTTTTTTAAACATCTTTTAAATGTCTCAGTTCTAAAATTGACAGGTTATTGACATGGACATTAATGACACTTTTTGCCATCTTGCTTACGCTTGGTATAAAAATATTGACAAATATAATGCCTACCCATGTTAAAATGAGCAAAGAACATGGCATGAAAGAATTATTTCTTAAACAGCTAGATACCTTTAGAATACATTTATTTGTTTTTAAACTGTGCAAATTTTTACCTTTTCCTTTGTACATGTTAGATCCCTGACTTGAGATTCTAAATTCTGAACTTTTTTCTGCCACACTTGTTGATTTTCCAGTAAACATTTATTCATCTGTTTTTCCTCTTGTAACTCTGATAAAACTTTTGTTAACCTTGTATGCAGCTAAAGAATAAAACAGAAGTATTTGACTACATCACTGAATTCTGCTGTTTATAATTTCCTGCTAATACTGCTATATGTGCTAATTGAATCAAGGACTACATACAAAATAGCTGTAAGCTCATGTTGGTGTATGTTTGTGTATTTTGTGTAGTAATCAGATGCTAATTTTTTGTTTTCAAGGAAAGTGATCAAACTTTTTTAGTGTCAATGAGAAAGGAATTCTATTTTGAATAGTTGAAAATCTTGTGTACATGTTAGATTATCAATGGTTCTTCAAAGAAGAGGGAGTTTATCTGCCATAATCTCATCGGAGGGCAATAGCCCTGAGATGAGATATAGCATAGAAACATCCTTGAGTTCGAAAGGCCATTGATATATTGTTATTGTGATTGTTGACCTTTATATTTTCTTACTACAAGACAGAGAAAAATAGAGTAACATAGTATGGAAAATTATCATACAGAAAGATCAAAGAAAATTTGCAATAAGAGCAAAAATCTACAGTATTATCAAGAATTCTTATTAAATAGGCAACATTTGCTTGATCAATCACACTGATAACACGGGCAAGCTTATAGTAATGCAGCATTTTTGGCCCAGAGGCCTATATTGAAGAAAGCTGTTAAATAATAAGTAACGTTCCACTGCCTTCAACAAGAGGTGATAATTGTTGTAAGTGCCACATATACCAAAGATTGCTTCTTACAGATCTCCTTTAAATAAAAGTACCGGTAAATGGACAGTTTTGAAAATCCTGATTTGAACACTAAGTAAATTAGTTTTATTCTATACATTTATACAATGTCATGGTAGCCCTTTTTATTGGTGGAAGAAATTGGAAGTGCCTTGGATAACATATTGATCTAACAAAAAACATCCTTAATATGCTGGAATAATCTGTTACAGATTAGAGAATGCCTAGTGGTTAACTGAATACATTATACATGATTAGTACATGCAAATTCTCCAACTAATATACATGACTTAACATGAAATGAAAACCAATTTTTCAAGACCAAAAATGCTGAAATCAAGCATTTTGCCTCACTCAGAGGGTGACAAAAAATCTCATTCAAGTTATTCAAAGCTGATGAAATACAACCATATCACAATGGTTTAGAAATCTTACAAAACCACTCTCTAGTTAGAAACAAGTAAAAAATAGTTTGACGTACATGATTACATTTCTTGTCCATGCTGTGTTTATCTTTTTCTGTTTCCCGAAGTTTTAATTGTATATCCTCATTTACTTCCCTTTCCTTCTGTAATCTGTGATCTAACTCTTGTGCCTGTATAATTTATATTAAATAAAATCTTCATTTAAAAATTTAAACAAGAAATGAGCTGTCAAATTGATAGCAAACCAGGTTTTCTGTATTTTGAAGGTAACCATTGTTGATCAGTAGGAATAAAATTGATGTATTCTCATGTATGACAGTTTCAGGCTTGTTTGCCCTACAATGTTCTGTGCCTATCTTCCATCCTATCAAGGACCATATGTCCTGAATGGTAAAATTGAAAATTGTGAATATCAAACTTGACCTACATTTTGTCTACAGTAACAAGATATATAAATTTGAAAAGCAATGGATGAATAGTTCATAAGTTATCACACGGGAAGGACATGAAGTGCTATTTTTCAAATCTACCAAGGGCCATAACTCCTGAACAACAAAATATAGTCTTGACCTCCATTTTGTCATGAATAACAACATATCAAAAATAGAAAAAATTTGCTGCTGGTTAATAAGTTACAGCATAGAAATGACAGAAAGTGCCATTTTCCAATCTATCATGGACCATAACTACTGAACAGTAATAGTGAAAATCGTTGAAATCAAACTTAACCTCAGCAAAAATGTCCATTTATACGGTATTAAATTAATTTTTTTTATATTATAGTCAGCGAATTTGCTTACACTAAAATTTAGCTGACTGTATTATGTCAAAAATATGGCATTCAAAGATTTCTACCTTATTCAATTATTTCCCAATTACTAAAACTTTTTAATTATGAAACATCATGGAGTTATTCCTTCTCTGACATATAACCTCACCGTCAGTTTTCCATTTTCTTCTATCTGATTCATCTTTTCTTCAAAGTAAAGTCGTTGTGATTCTAGCTGACTTGTCAGCAGGTAGGTGTACTGAAATCATCATCAAAGTACCATTCAAGTAATTTATGACAAAGAAATACAGACATAAAAAAGAGTAAATAGTAAATACAGACATAAGAAATTTTTACTTATAAAACATTAAAATACTGCAGACAACTTGTAAACATTATGGTAATTAGGTTTTTGGCTATATAATATAAAAATAAAGAGATGTGGTATGATTGCCAGTGAGACAACTATCCACCAAAGTTCAAATGAGAAGTGGATGTAAGCAATTATAGGCAAACTACGGCATTCAACAATGAGAAAAACCCATACCCTATAGTCAGCTATAAAAGGCCCCGACATGAATAATATGATACAATTCAATTGAGAAAACTAACGGCCTAATTTATTACAAAACAATTTACGAAAAACAAATACATGTATGACAGACATGAACCAATGACAACTGCTGAACAACAGGCTCCTGACTTGGGACAGGCACATAAAGAATGTGGCGGGGTTAAACATGTTTGTGAGTGCTCAACCCTCCCCTAACCTGGGATTAGATGCATGATTTTTTTATTAGCTGTTATTAGCTTTGAACTAGCTGTCAGTAACTGCGAGTACTCTCAGATCTGTACTTGAGTGTCTTTTTGTTGTTGGGATGTATAAGTACCCTGCCATGTCCACTCTGTTTTTGTTAGATGTATGTTTGCTTTGTATCGATCTGATGAGTTAAGCACTTTTCAACTGATTTTTATAGTTTGTTCTTATGTTGTACTGTTACACCACTGTCCCAGGTTAGGGGGAGGGTTGGGGCCTTCAAACTAGTTTATCCCAGCCACATTCTGTATGTGCCTGTCCCAAGTCAGGAGCCTGTAATTCAGTGGTTGTCATTTGTTGCTGTATATCATATTTGTTTTTCGTTCATTATTTTGTACATATATCAAGCTGTTAGATTTTCTTGTTTGAATTGTTTTAAATTTGTCATTTCAGGGCCTTTTATAGCTGACTATGCAGTATGGGTTTTACTCATTTTTGGGGTATTTTGTAAGTTGATACATAGGTATACTATTTTTCTCCTCTAAGAATTGCTTATTGATTTTGAAAACAATTATCATGATTATATGACACTGAAGATTAAAAGTTGAAGAGTGAATTTCGATTCAATTTATAATTTAATATTTTCCAGAAAAGGGCATTGAAAATGTACTTTTCAACATAAACAATTTAAAAAACTTATTTTATTGAAATGGGATTCATTCTTAATTGCAAAAATACACTTCTTGTATTCAAATGACTAAAATTTTAACAGACATTTGATGGGGAATAAACTAAAAAAATATGAGTTTGCTTGGGTTAGAGTTTTAAAATTTTACTCATTGTATCAAGCAAATCACTGATAAGTGTACTAACCTAAATTATTGATGAATTATAGATGATTATTGCAGAGATTTATCAAATAAAATATAGACCTTACTTGAATACCTTTTTATAAATTATCAAGACTTCATATTTTGTCTTTTCTTTTGACAAAAAGATCTTGTTAATCCTTAATTAATCATTTATCTTTCAGACATAATTTACATATTCCCTTTATATAGTGTAGATCAAAAGTAATAGGCAATGAATAAATCTATCATTTCTATATATCAAACTTCTAATATATACATTTGTCCTTTCCTAGATTTAGATATTTCAGTTTTACACGGAAACTCTACAATAAAATTTATAACAAAAGGGATGATTTTTCGTTCCTATTGTTAATTTTCCTTTTGGATGGTGATGTTCCTGTGGCACCATCTAACGGTGTTTATATATCACAACTCGTTCGCTATGCCCGTGTCTGTTGTGACGTTTTGGATTTCGATGAATGTAATCTATGTATTACCTATGTATTACAGGTAAATTATTAAGTCAAGGATTTCATTACCCCAAATTACAAAACCTTTACTAAATTCTTCCATAGATTTAAAGATTTGGTTTGGAAGTTTGGTTGTACCTGTAGAAAACTTATTTCAAATGGGATAGCACATCCAATTTTTATGGAGATGTTGTTTACCGAGCCCAGGAATTTAGAAATGACCTGGGTAAACTTATCGATCCTTTAAATAAACTTATTCTAAAGAATAAAAGGTTACCAATTCAACACTATAATTAGATCTTTGAATATTGTTTTTATTGGTATAAATATTGATTTTGTTAATTAAAATTTGTCAGTAAATGAAAATCAAACTAAATTTTATTTTCATATACATATGCACATTCAAGGCTCTACAATCTGTCAATACCTGTATCTTGGCATTGCACAAGGTCATGTTTTTCTCTGACTGTTAATGATGTCTTTACACTAAATCCATTGGATGTTGGATGTGTACTGATTGATATGTGAGGCTTAGATGCATGATTTTTTTATTAGTTGTTATTAGCTTTGAACTAGCTGTCAGTAGCTGCGAGTACTCTCAGATCTGTACTTAAGTGTCTTTTTATTGTTGGGATGTATAAGTACCCTGCCATGTCCACTCTGTTTTTGTTAGATGTATGTCTGCTTTGTATCGATCTGATGAGTTAAGCACTTTTCAACTGATTTTTATAGTTTGTTCTTATGTTGTACTGTTACATCCCTGTCCCAGGTTAGGGGGAGGGTTGGCGCCTTCAAACTAGTTTAACCCTGCCACATTCTGTATGTGCCTGTCCCAAGTCAGGAGCCTGTAATTCAGTGGTTGTCATTTGTTGCTGTATATCATATTTGTTTTTCGTTCATTATTTTGTACATATATCAGGCTGTTAGTTTTTCTTGTTTGAATTGTTTTAAATTTGTCATTTCGGGGCCTTTTATAGCTGACTATGCGGTATGGGTTTTACTCATTGTTGAAGGCCGTACGGTGACCTATAGTTGTTAATTTCTGTGTCATTTGGTCTCTTGTGGAGAGTTGTCTCATTGGCAATCATACCACATCTTCTTATTTTTATATTTGTGTATTCAATTATGAGGTCAAATACTTGTGTATTGAGATGTAAAATGAAGGGTCTGTTTAATTATGTAAGACTGTCAGAGGTTGATTAGTAATGTGGTCAATATGATTGGCATTTAAGGAGGTGGAGCCTTTTAATAAAGGCCCCACCTTATCTATGATTGTTTGGTGTTTTGTTATTCTTCAGATAAATTAATCAATGAGTAATGGATTTCTCTTAGAAGAAATTTAAATGTCCAAGTGAATAAACGACACAGGAACAAAAGCTACTGTATTTATTCAATGCGACAGTAGAACTGACAAAAGTTCAAATTCCTTGGCCAAGAAGAGATGACTCTGTGGAAACGTTTCATTTGGTTCGCAATATAAATATCTGAGCATTTTACTTGTATGTACATGTACTTTTATGAAATATTAAATGAGTCAGAATGGCATAATATTGAGAGGGAAGTGGCTAGACATACTTGTATATATTCTTACATTAAATTATTGACCATTTGTCACTTAGCGTTAAAGAACTGAACACTGGACATCACAGGAATATTGACCATGAAATATAGTTTATGTAGGCCTAATAATTTAAAACTCTCCAATATTTATATATGTATAGTTATAATTGTATCAAATCAAGATGTAGTTGTTGTTACACGAGCATATGTACATGCAGACATCAATGAAATTAAGCAGAAGTATTTGAATTTCTCATAGTGTTATAAATACATTTATATTTTTACTCTATTGAATCAATTTCAAAACAAAATGCCATTTGGCAAGTATGGAATCCAAGTTTGATAAACATTACAAAATACAGATTTCAATCTCTGATTGTGTACGTAAGCTCACTTAAATTTACCTCTAAAGCTAGAGAATCTATTTTCTCTTCATGTACTACCCGCCCTCCTTCATCTACCTCCACAAGTTTACCATCTCCTTTGTTTTGTACTAATCTATGGACATAGTTATCTCCAGCATAATCCCACACACGATTGTTACCAAGCTGCATGGAATAAGTATGCTGTGTTTCTACGAAATGACTGCAACAAGAATTTTGAGTGTGTGAAAATACAGTAATCCCTTCTCCCTTCCATATCAAGAAATGTGGCATTGTTATAGGGATAGCCTCTATTATAATGAAAATTCTGCTGTTTTGTTAAGATTACAAATAAGAGAAATGGCACCTGTTTTAACATTTAGGTTGATTTTATTTATAGAACTATTCATATGTTACAAGCCTCCATATAAAAAAGATTTTTACCTGTGTGCATGTTGTCCAGTATATCTACCACAGCCAATATTTCCACAAATCAAACATATCCATAAACTCTGAAAAAAAATAACCTTCAACTGTGAAAACAAACTCTAACAGTAATTCTCTTGTTAAACAGAAACACTACTTATGCTTTTCTGTTTAATATTATACTGTGGATTCATTTATTGTCCTCCATTGAGGAAAAATTGTATTTTGTGGAAATTTGATTTTACAGTTTTGCCAAAATATGCATACAAGTCTACTGAAAATTTATACTTCTTTTATCATTTAAATTTGAGGTTGACCTTTAATAGCTCTTCAACTGTTTCGGTACTTATACATCCCTCGGATTTCAAATATTTGGCATTGAGCGTTCCTGATGAAGGTAAATCCAGAAAAGCGCTTCGGACGCATGAAATTATTAAACGTGTTGTTTTCAATTTTTTAACCAAGAAATCCATAGAAATTGGTACACCATGCATATATTATAAGCAATCACCTGTATGTATTTTTTTTAGAAGAATGCCTGTTTTTCTGTCTACTTAAGTTCATTTGACATCTGTATACATCAATTAGTACTATTTTTAGCAAGGGAAAAATCTGGCCGTGTGATTTTATGTGGCATTCGTCCCAACAATGCAGAACCCTCTATACTTTTGCAGAGCATAAAATGCTTTCCCTTCTACAGCACCTGTGTCATTTAAGGGTTTATATTATAAATAAAATTTGTAATCAAATTTTCATGAGAATAGTACTAAATACTATATTTTTCTTTAACATTAACATGGATCTCACATAGATTGGTTAACAATAATAACATTTATCACATCAATATGTGGCAATTACAGATAAACAGAAAGCACAAGACAATTCACTTTGATTAAATTATTATATAAGCATGGTACTTCAGACATTTCTTAAAGTCATATGAAACTTCAATTTAAACATTTTTTTTAAAATGTTTTATATACTTGAATGGCTAAGTTTTACTATAAAACAAGTGTATGTGAACTTTCTTGTAAAAGAACATCCTTTATATTATCAAAATCTTCATAAATGTACTGCTATTGAATTATTTCTTCCCGTATTCAAATTTGCCGATATTTTCCCGTATGCAGTGACCTTAACTATGAGACCTCTCGTTAGAACTTGGGCCCCTGCACAGTTCAAGTGCAAGGGGAAACTGTGATGAAATAATGTAAATAAATATGTACTGGAAGGTAAATAGTAATAACTGATTCTTAAAGAACAAATTTAATACACCAAATCATTTAACAACTGTTGAGGAAATGATTAATTCACAGAAGGAAACACATGGAAAATATAAAAAAAATATCTTGGCTTAATTCACTTATTTTTCACGTGTTCCACATGCTCTGTGTTTATCAATGTCACATTCTGGTAAACTTTGGCAACAAACTCGAAAGTTATTTAGCTTGCGATCAATAATCACAAAATAAAAATTATTTGTTGATTATACGTTATAGATTCATAATAAATGTAAAACATGCATACAGATCTTAGTTTAGTATATATGCATGAATTAGTTCAATTATTTCGATAGCATTATAATTACTAGAAACTCGTTTTGATATGACTGTAATGACTTAAAAGATTAGTTTTTATTGCGAAAGAAATGAAACTTTTCCTCAGAATCATATGGTGTTTACCTGTCCACTTAAACTTTTGCAAGTTGAGCTGTCTGATTGAATAAATACAATAGCTCTGTTGAGTTTATTCAATGGGACCTTTAAATTTCTTTTAAAGGCCAATCATTCATTGATTAATTTACCTGAACATATAATTTTATTCTCAGTGATGATTCTGAGGAAAAGTTTCATTTCTTTCGCAATAAATGTTACAATTAGCCATACTGTTGCCTAAAGATTTTAAATCATACATTTCAACTACCAGTATTTTAATGAATATACCAGACCTCTTGTGATCCACAAGTCATACATCTGTTGTCTACTACTTCTTCAGGTGTTTGTAGATATCTACATACAGGACAACTAAAACAGAAAAAAAACCATACTAATATGATGCCTTCAGAGTTTCATAGATTCACAAGTCATTTATACACTGTATGGTACATCTGCTGCTGTCTATAGAAATCAACACAAAACGGCAACTAAAACAGAAACAGGACTATAATAGCAATATCAGACCTCCGGAGAACCACAGGGCATACATCTGTTAATATAACAATAATGCACATGCTGAAATGTCTCCCTGCAAGAGTTAAGAGAATTATTGTTAAATACAGCAACATAGTGTAATTATAGGTTTCATAACGAGTGAGAATTGGATATCGCTTGATATCAACTTGAGTTATTTAATTTCAATATAATAATAAACAAGCCTTCGCGAGTTTACTATTTAAATTAAATAACGAGAGTTGATATTAAGCTATATCAAATTCTCACACGTTGTTAAACCACACTTACTCAAACTTAAGATATTGGTGAGGTAATCTGAATGTTGCCAATACTATTTGAATTTGTAATTTTTACCTGTTTTGAAAATTGTATATTTCATAACAATTTTTTATTTCCTTTTTTCATATATGTGTGTTTGTTTCATATTTTGTAATTGTTTGTTATATTTCATTGTATTTCATGAGGGCCTCAGGGAAGATTAGTTTTATAGCTAACTGTGTAACCCTCTTTAAATAAAGAATTATTATTATTATATTATTATTAAACCTTTTTCTCTTATGGTCAACACTCTCATTGTGTTGAATTACAAATTACGTGAATCATTGATCTAGTGTTTTGCACATACCAGAATGACGTCATATGTCCTGTTCTGGTGTCAAACTTTAACATCAGACATTTTAAAACTGTTTGAACGCTTCAGAATGTTATAAAATTTGTCAAAAAGAAGATTTCCAGGTGAAAAGTGTGAGTGTTTTGTATATTATTAAAGAAATCAAATATGTCTGTTGCCATGGACGAAATGTACATCGTCTTAACCTTTGAAAGTTATCAATGACCTAACAAATAGCCAATGTAAAAGTGGTAATATCGTCTCATGATGCTGGATAAGCCAATCAAATTAACAGAGTTTTCGTATCACTTTTTCGTATCACAATCCGTGCAGTGTGATATGAGATATATCTATGCATGCAAGAAATAGATAACAGGCCACAGCCATAAGAGAAGAAATCTTTAAGTAAAAAGAAAATAATATAAATTCTAAAGATAATTCATTTTTAAGTAATATTCTCAAAGACATTACCATACTGGTCTTTGCATTGTTTTTCATGTCATCAGATCTAGAGCATTGTAAGACCAAAACAAAAGACAGGAAAATCCTGCCCTCTGAAAAACTGTGCACTGCAGTAAAATATAAAGGTAACCCTCATAAATATCATATTTTGAATCTTAAAAAGTCTAGTGTATAACCTCACTGTGCCAGACATTTCAAATCATTGCAATAAAATCTTACCTGGTATCACTCCATTTGGCCAAACATTTCATATGGAGTACATCACTATAATGAAATCTTACCTCGTATCACCCCACTGTGCCAAACATTTCATATGGAAAGCATGGTTACACAGGATTGTTAATATTCCATCCACAGATTCATCCTGTTTATAGATAAATAAAAGTGTTATTTTTTTTTGTGTGCCTCAGTAAGGAATCTGAAAAGTTTTTCTCACTTTTATGAATATATATAATTAGCATACATAAGTACAAAAAGCCAATACAGCAACATTTATTTATACCTTACCTATATCTTTTTGTTAGATTGCAAAAGTGAGAATTGAGCTTTGGATTTATAAAACTCTTAAATTCTTGCTCATTCATAAGGGCAAACATTTGGAAAAGAAAAAGATCATATTTGTGTATTAATAAACTATAAAAGAATTCAAGTTTACATTTTTGCAAAATACTGAAGAAACCTTTAATTTTTTGTGGGGTTAAAATTTGTTGTTTTGTTGTTAAAATTGATTAGAGGACTAATTTTCTAGGTTTCCAATTGATTAGAGGACTAATTTTCTAGGTTTCCAATTGATTAGAGGACTAATTTTCTAGGTTTCCAATTGATTAGAGGACTAATTTTCTAGGTTTCCAATTGATTAGAGGACTAATTTTCTAGGTTTCCAATTGATTAGAGGACTAATTTCTAGGTTTCCAATTGATTAGAGGACTAATTTTCTAGGTTTCCAATTGATTAGAGGACTAATTTTCTAGGTTTCCAATTGATTAGAGGACTAATTTCTAGGTTTCCAATTGATTAGAGGACTAATTTTCTAGGTTTCCAATTGATTAGAGGACTAATTTTCTAGGTTTCCAATTGATTAGAGGACTAATTTTCTAGGTTTCCAATTGATTAGAGATAGAGGACTAATTTTCTAGGTTTCCAATCGATTAGAGGACTAATTTTCTAGGTTTCCAATTGATTAGAGGACTAATTTTCTAGGTTTCCAATCGATTAGAGGACTAATTTTCTAGGTTTCCAATCGATTAGAGGACTAATTTTCTAGGTTTCCAATCGATTAGAGGACTAATTTTCTAGGTTTCCAATCGATTAGAGGACTAATTTTCTAGGTTTCCAATCGATTAGAGGACTAATTTTCTAGGTTTCCAATCGATTAGAGGACTAATTTTCTAGGTTTCCAATTGATTAGAGGACTAATTTTCTAGGTTTCCAATTGATTAGAGGACTAATTTTCTAGGTTTCCAATTGATTAGAGGACTAATTTTCTAGGTTTCCAATTGATTAGAGGACTAATTTTCTAGGTTTCCAATTGAAAAAATATTCTGTATGGTTAAATTTGTCATTGGGGTTTTGATTTGTAGATATGCATCTATGAAATAAACCAAATAAAAAATGTCTGCTATTACAGTATATCCTAATTAATCAACTGTTATATTTACCATTCTTTCTAAGCATACAGGACAGTTGGGTAATTCTGTTAGCCCTGGCACAGGTAAACTAACATCCTAAAACAGTCAACTCATTAATTTAATTATCTTGCTAACTTTTCCTGTAAAAATTGCCTTGCAACATTTTCAAACACTTTGACTCTGAAGCATAACACAATAAATGGAGAATGTGTCCATGAGACACAGATTATTACCCCGCTTGCATATAACTGTATAAGGGGACATAACTCAAGAACGGTAAAAGTGACGCCACCCAAATTCTTACTTGATCTGAGTTTTGTGGTAATAAGCATTGTGTATAAGTTTCATAACATTTGGTTGAGGCAAACTTATGTTAAAGAACAGAAACGAAAAATTCAGCAATTTTTCCATTTGTAAAGGGGAATAACTCTAGAACGGTAAAAGTGACGCCACCCAAATTTAAAGTTGATCTGTGTTTTGTGGTAAAAAGCATTGTGTATAAGTTTCATAACATTTGGTTGAGGCAAACTTAAGTTAGAGAACGGAAAAAAATTTCGGGACGTTCGAACGTACAGATGAACAAGGGTAACACTTAATGCCCCCTCCGCTATGGAGTATAAGCCATAAGATAGAGTAGAATAAACCAATCAAAATCTGGCATTTTAACTTGAAGTATAATAAATTCTATTATCTCAGGGCTTTTGCATATGGCATATTATTACCTAGATTTTTTTTATAGCTGACTTACAATAGGGCATGGGTTTTATGATGACCATAAAGTGACCTGTAGTAATTAAGGTCTCTCTGCTTTGGTCTTTGGTGGACAGGGTTTCCGCTGGCGGTCGCCATTTTCGCATTTTCTGAAAAAATAAAAATTGTGGCGATTAAAATTGTTATTGGCGAAAGAATTTGGCGAAAAGAAATATAACTGTTCGACTCGTCCATCTTGTTTACTTTTTTCGTGTTTCTCGGACTTTTCCTGATCAGACAATGCTGGAAATTCACCTTGAACTCGTTACAACAATAATCATCTGATTGCGTTTTATATCCATCGGCAACAAAGGATTATAATTAATAAATGTGTTGATTGTATTGTTTCGTGAAATGGTGTGGTTAAATGGCTTCACATGTCACTTAAAGGCTATTTTACATCTTTGTTTGAAATAATTGTTTTGAAGTGGGTACTTTACAATCATTTTAGCGACGCACATTTTACGTCTCCTCTTTTCTTTTAACGATCGTCCGGAAAAAATCTGTTGTTATGACAAAATGTTCAAAAGTAAAGAAAATCTCTGACTTTAAATTTTATCTTATAACTTTTGAGAGTGACAAACTTAAAGATGAATTGTTTATTGAGAATTTAAAGGTGACATAAACATACTTTTAGAAACCTGGAAGGAGAATCTAAAGAATTTAAATTGGAAGGTCATTGTATTATCTCTAAGTCCCGTAAAAAAAGAAAAAAAGCAAGAAGGTATAGTGGGGGCATTATTGTTACTATTAAAAAGTCATACTTTAAAGGCATTACATATTTAAAAGAAGCAACAACCTCGCCAAATAGACTATGGCTTAAGTTAAATAAGAACTTTTTGGATTTGTACATGATTTTTATCTGTGCGCTCTTTATATACCCCCTTTTATCATCTCACTATGATAATGACTTAGATTTTTTAGAAAATGGGATATCTTCTTTCTCCATTAATGGACAGATTGTATTGATTGGGGATCTAAATGCTCGAACTGGCCAAAGAGCTGACTATATTGTAAATGATTCTGATCACATCAATAATTTTGATGGTTTTGATTTACTTCCTGAAAATTATATTACTGATTCAGAAATTAGAAGAAACAATCAAGATACTTCTGTCAATACAGTTGGTACAAAGTTATTAGACTTGTGTTTGTCTTCAAGGCTGCGTTTACTCAATGGTCGATTTTAGGCGACTCATTGGGATATTATACATATCTGTCAAGCAGTGGATTTAGTACTGTTGATTATGCTGTTGTTAGCGAGTCTCCTGTCCTCAGTCAAATATTTTAAAACAAACGATTTTACTTACCTATCAGATCATGTTCAAATAACTTTATATATGAAGTGCTCTATAAATATAGATAAAGAAATTGGCCTTGAGGAAAAGGATGGCACTGGATTAAATCATATAAATGGACAGAAAATTCTAAACTTAAACTTATTGATGCTTTATTGACCGAAAATGTAAAGAATGAGATAATAGAGTTTGAAATGGTTAATTATGAGGAAAATCAGGTTGGTGTTGATGAGGCTACAGAAAAATTGACAAAATTTTAGATAATATTTCAAGCCTTTCTTGTAAAGCAACTCCAAAACTAAGAGGAGGAAGAAGAAAAGAAATTTAAACAAGTTTGGTCAGACAATGTTATATATGAAACCAAGCGTCAAATAAATAAAATAGGAAACAAAATAAGGAATAATCCAAATAATAATAGTTTAAAGCAAAAGTTTTTGAGTTAAAAAACATGAAGAAAATGGTTAAACAGAAAAGTATGAATAAAAACAAAAACTTTATAATTGTTTAAGCGAATATATCAATCAAAATCCAAAGGAATATTGGAACATTTTAAAATCACTTAAGAATAAAACAGAAAAGATGAAATACCAGAGGTATTAAAAGATGAAGAAGTTTTAATAAAACATTTTCAAGATCAAGGTAAACCTTCATCTATAAATAATACTTTTATGATAGACATTGAATCACAATTAAAGCTATTAGAAAATAATATAGAATTCAAAGCTGAAACAGATGCTCCAATATCTTGTTCAGAAGTAAAAAAGGTAATCAGTGGACTTAAACTTCAAAAGTCTGCTGGACCAGATAGAATTATAAATGAAATAATTAAAACCTCAAATCAAGTGATAATTAAGTCAATTGTTAAAATATTTAATTTAATTCTAAAAAAGGGTATATACCCAAAATCATGGAAGGACTCGTATATAATCGCACTTCATAAGAAGGGAGACAAATCTGATCCCAATAATTACAGAGGTATATCTTTAATCAGTAATCTACCTAAAATATTCAATGCTGTACTCAATAATAGACTAATCACAGTTGTGGATAAACAGCTGAATAACTGTCAATTTGGCTTCAGAGAAAACCACAGAACTGCTGACAGTATTTTCATATTAAAATCTTTAATTAATAAATATATACACAAAAATAACAAAAAAATTTATGCATGCTTCATTGACCTAAGAAAGGCATTTGACTCTGTATGGAGGACAGCCCTTCTATATAAATTATGCAAAATGGGAGTAGGAAAGTCTTTTTACAGAGTAATAAAACAACAATATTTAAATACAAAATCCTCTTTAAAGTATAAAGATCACATTTCTGATTATTTTGACATTACTAGAGGTGTGAAACAAGGGGACTCATTAAGTCCTACTTTGTTCAATATTTTTATAAATGATATCACTAAAGGCTTGGAAGATGACAACTCAAGTCCATTGGAGCTTATAAATAGTAAACTAGGCTCCCTCCTGTTTGCTGATGATCTGCTTTACTCTCAGAATCTAAGGAGGGTCTCCAAAATAGTCTAAATAAAGTTTCCATGTTTTGTGAAAACTGGCAGCTTTCTCTAAACATAAATAAAACAAAAAGTATGGTCTTTTCAACAACAAAGCAAAAGCCTGAAACATCTATACTTGTATATAAAAACAAAAAAATAGAGAATGTTTTAGAATATCCTTACTTAGGTCTGCTGATTAAATCAAATGGTAATCTCAGTCATAGTACAGCTGAATTAACAAAAAAGGCAAAAAAGGTTTTGTTTTCTATTAAAACATATACTAATTCTCTTGGCAGCCTTCCTATCAGAGTGTCAAATAACTTATTTGACACCTTAGTGAGACCTATATTGACTTATAATTCTGAAATAACATATTTAGACTCATATATAACATATTTCAAAGCTAAAAAGAGCTTTGGTTTCTGGAAAAATGTGGACCCATTTAATTTTATTGACAAGACTCAATAGAAAACTTGCATCTTGGTTATTGCAAGTTTACCCTTGGCACTAACAAGAGCGCCTCAAATTTTGGTACAAGGAATGAATTGGGAAGACTGCCTATTGAATGTCATATAAAAACCCAAACTATTATGTATTTAGCAAGGCTTTTCACCTCAAATTTGAATCCCTTATTACATGAATCTTTTCAATTTCCTAAAACTTTGGATTCTAGTGGGTCCTATTCATGGTTCACTTTTGCAAAAGATATTCTTTCTGAATCTAACATTGATATAGATAGACTAAAAACCTGTGATGATTTAAAACAATTAAAAAATATTAAAAACTATATTAAACCCCAAATAAACTCATACTACAACAACCTGTTGATGGATAAGTTGAGATCTATTGATGATAAAAGTAAATTAAATTTTTATAAAGGACTTGATCCAAATCTATTGATAAAACCTTACCTCTCTAACTCAAACTTTGAATATAGAAAATTAATTACAAAACTTAGAATCAGTGATCATTCATTATTAATTGAAAAGGAAGGCATTTTAAAATTCCTCATGAGAGACTTTGCAAAAATGCAAAGTACTAGATGATGAGAAACATTTCTTAATAAATTGTTCTCACAATTCAAATATTAGATTAGCATATTTTAATTGCATTAACATAGAACATAATTCATTTGCTAATCTCACTGACAATGACAAAGTTATATATATACTTAACCCATCAACACCAACACAAGTGAATAAACTAGGATCCTTTATAAAAAGTCAATTGAACTGAGGACAGGGACCCTTTAATATTTACCTGAATTTGTATATATATATATTGAGTTACTTAGTTATTGTCTTTATTTGTTTTTGTTGTTGTTATATGTCACAAACTGTAAAGTTTATATGGCAATAAAACTTTGAATTTGAATTTGAATTTGAATTTGAATAATTCTTTTGAAATTGGTAATTTACAATCGTTTTAGCAACGCACGTGTTTGAGGCATAATTTTACGTCCAAACTTTTTATGATGGTCCGAAAAGAAATCTATTGTTAAGAACAATATTCAAAAGTAAGAAAATCTCTGATTTTATCCTTCAACTAGACTGGAAGTATCTTATAAACTATTATAGATGAATCCGTGCTCCTTGCAGAAGTCAACATGATGATTTCATGATCTTATTCTATATTGCAATTTTACAGTATCTTTTAAAACTAAATGTTTGTTATTATTGAGTGTTTATTGATGACAATGAGATTATATATTCAGAATTATAAAAGACATAGTTAGTTTTCTCGTTTGAATTGTTTCACACTTGTCATTTCAGGGCCTTTTATAGCTGACTGTGTGGTATGGGTTTTGCTCATTGTTGAAGGCTGTACGGTGACCTATAGATTGGTAACTTCTATGTCATTTGGTCTCTTGTGAAGAGTTGTCCCATTGGCAATCATACAACATCTTCTTATCTTCATATACTAGTAGAAATGTGGCAAACTAATTTTTTTTTGTTAGAGAAGGAAATTTTAAACGAAAAATATGTTTTTGTTTGTTGGCGAAAAAAATTGAAAGTGGCGAAAAATATATTGTTTTGGCGAAAGAGGTGGCGAAAAGAAAATTGACCCAGGGAAACCCTGGTGGTGGATATTTGTCTCAAAGGCAATCATACCACATATCCTCATTTCTATAATAACCACCAGCAAAACTAGAATGAGGATACATTTGTTAAGTCTTATAGCTTAAATGTTAATTTTATATTTACCTCTTCTTCTTTTAAAGTTTCCATTTTAGCAACATAAGTCAATAAACAAATATCTGGTTCTATCGAGTTGTATGTTACATTGTTATAGGTGTTGAAGAATTCATCTGCTAGTTTCTGGAAGATGCAAAGACAAAAATAACTCACAAAGAAATAACATTAAATCACAAAGAAATAATACAAACATAGGTAGTGATTGAATGAATCAAAAGCTATATAGCACGATTCTGGCTATTCCTTTCAACTCCTTATAGGTTATACATCTCCCAATGTACTTTCCTTTTTGGGTGTCTCAAAGTTTGGGGAGCTGCCCTGATATAGTGTAATCCAGACTTTTGGATGCGGAAAAATACTGTTTTATTTTGATATATCAGATTTATCTTCTGTGACATAAATGCATATCCCAGCATTAAATTTGATTGTAATCTGCTGCTAAGAAAAACAAAATGAAGCATAAAAAGGTGCATTTCAATGTGAGTTATAAACATTCTCAATGCTACATTACCAAAGATATAACCCCAGTGTTAAGTTTAACAAAAGTAAGTAAAAAATTCATAAGGGGTTCCAGGGAACCCTGTGTCTCGCCTCCGATTGCTGCTGTCAGTGGTAAAGTGTAATGTTGACTTAAAAAGTGAGTCCATTTATCAGTAAAATACAGAATTTAAAAAAATATTCAACTTTTTCTTTAGATGCTATTTTTTGGTCTTGAAGATACAAGTTTCATTACAATCCATGAAGGTTTACAAATTTATCATGTAAAATCTTTTTTATCTCAGACTGTCTTATGTTAACTGTAAAAAATGAAGTCCATCTATCAGAAAAATACTAATAAGAGGCTGTCAGAGTGACACTGTGACAGCAAACCGGATTTTCCTGCAGAGGTCGAACACTGAACAGTTGAGCAAGTATAGACACAAAATTTAAGCTTAAAACAGCTCTGAATTTGGATTGTGATTGAATATTTGACACAGCAAAGGTTTGTGACACATAATAAATGTGGTCAAAGAACTGAAAAATTTGAAATTGGACATTTACCTATTATGGTCCAATATCCAAAATCTAAGTACATTGTTAGAATCAGCATATCAAAGAACCCCAAGAATTCAATTTTTGATGAAATCAAACAAAAGTTTAATTTAGGACCCTTTGAACCTCAATGTGGACCAATTTGATAAAGGAGCCCAAAATCCAAAATCTCTAAATACATGGTTAGATTCAGCATTTCAAAGAACCCCATTCAATTTTTGTTGAAATCAAACAAAGTTGAATTTTGGACCCTGATTTGGACCAACTTGAAAACTGGGCCCAAAAATATTTTTGACAAGTAATGACTAAAATCAATTGAACAGATACAATCATTGATAGACTATCTATCCATATTCTTATTAATGACACCATTTCTGTTCAAAGGGAAATAACTCAAAATAAATAAATCATATAATAAGAATCACTTTTGCTACTGAAAGGTCTACAACTCAACAATGAGAAAAGCTAAAATCGTGAAAACTGAACTTGACCTTCATTTAGTCACAGGAAACAACATATCTAAATTTGTAAAGATTTCGTTTTCATGTTAATGAACGGACACTGTTTGGCAGCCGCCCATCCACCAACCCACCCGCCGTACATCCCCAAATCAATAACCGATTTTTCTTTCGAAAATCCGGTTAAAAATGAAAATCAAAGTGCTGGAAAGCACCTGTGGAAAGTTTGCAACGGTAGATTGTAATATTTCAAATAGGTTGTAAATGTGTAGATTGCGTGGTTAACTTTTTTTCCAACTTTAAAAAAAATTTACTTAATACAAGAAATAATTGGATGCTGTTACGAAGTCTCCCAAACAAAGCTCCCATAATTAGTCATTCCCACAGTCGCCTGACATTGGACAAAGTCCAGTACAAATTGGTTTGGTCTAGTAAAGTGATATGCATAAGTGACGCCTAGGACTACCCTGTATGTCATTCAAATCTTTTGAAATCATGAACAGGAATATTTATGATTTAGGGGTGGGAGTGACCCTAGGGACTCACCTTTATTTCATCTGATTTGTTTATTGTTCCGCATAAGAACATATATGGTTTCGGGTGGGGATCTCTACCGTTTACAAGTTTTCAAAAGAAGGAGGTGGGTGACCCTGTGGACTTCCTCTATATTTCATTTGATTTGTTTTATTGTCCCATACAAGAATATATATGGTTTATGGGTGGGGATCTCGACCGTTTACAAGTTCTCAAACAGGAAGGGGGTGGGAGTGACACCAGGGACTCCCACTATATTTCATTTGATTTGTTTTGTTGCCCCATACAAGAATATATATGGTTTAGGGTGGGATCTTGACCGCTTACAAGTTCTCAAACAGAATGGGTGGGTGGGTGACCCCAGGACTCAACCTATATTTTATTTGATTTGTTTTATGGTCCTGTGATCATTACTGAAAACCGGTGTGTCTATCACTTACTGTTTTCAAGCTATAGTCATTTGAAAATTAAAAAAATAAATCCCATAGGGTTCTATAGTAAATCCTCCCTTCTGTTGGCTCCTCAAAATACCCTAAATAGACCCCAAGAAGAAAATAATAAGAACTGAGCAAAATAATAAGTCTCCAAACTTTGTTTGGGAGACTTAATAGCAAGTAGTATAATTACAATTTTGTTATAGTCCGATTTTCTGATGCCGATTATGTAATAGGCAGAGTTTATTATAGTCCAAGTTTGTTGTGGGCGAGATGAGATACCAGGATACTTTCGATACACTTGGGCTTTTACGCCTTTAATAAACATTTGTAAAAATCGTAGTAAGCGTCGAAAATGTTCATTCATGAAATATTTTAAACACGGTATTAATTTTCTCTTTAACTGGAGGACGGAGGAAACCCTGAAACCGGGATTATAGTACTCCCGTTTGAGGCACACATATGGATCTCATGCATGTCTGGAGAATACCGATAAAAGCATAACTGACGAGAAACTGCTGTCTCGTGTGTATTGATTTTACTTTCCGCAGCACAGATCCAGCAGTAGTGTTTGTGATAGCCATTTTCAAAATGAAGTTGAATTATTTGAATTATCGATGAACATTCAGTACATTTTAATTCAAGCTGTAAGCTTATCAAAATACAAGTAACTCAAAATTTCAAAAGCATCTTCCTAGAATTAGTTTTCAAACACCAGTACTACATTATCTAGGAGTAGAACACACATCCTAAAGTAAGATAGTCTGTCACTTCCGGTTTGAGGCCGATGCCTTAGGAAAGTTTATTGCTATAGCATGCTATAGCAAACTTTCCAAAAATATAATTTCAAAGGTTTGCTTCCGACATCTCTTAATCCTTAAAAAGCTACTGCCAGTTTCATAAAACTCTATGAAGGTTTGACAAAGTAATTGATGTGTAACAAACTTTAACCCCAGACTGTATCTACTTGTTAACTGTAAAAAAACTAAGTCCATTTATTAGTAAAATATGGAAAAATGAAAATAAATAATTTCAAAATTTTGCCCTGGATACTGTATTTTGATCATAAAGAAGTTTCTGTCCCAATTTCATAAAATTCCATGTATGTTTGACAAAGTTATTGATGTCCCAAAAATTTTTAACCACAGACTGAACCTAAATGTTGAAGCCGCCGCCGACGGAATCTAGGATCGCTATGTCTCGCTTTCGCGAAATAAATTTCGCAAGCTCGACAAAAATGAAAAAAAAAAAGATGAAATTGACCAAGTTAGTGATTCACTCCATTACTCTTTCATATAGTTTTCTAGATATCAAGTTTTTACAAAATATGAAATACATATAATTCCACTTGACAAATCACTTATGATTAGTTTGCAAATTTATTCCAGTCCATTTACAAATAATTAGTTTGATATATAAAATAGGTCAATATTAAGTTACCTGTGTCCTGAATTTCACTAACACCATATACTGATTTGGAGTACTGTCTCTGACTATTCTTAGGTATTCTATTCCTTCACTGAAAAGGTGTTTTATAAAACTATAACTAAATAGCTCACTTAAATTGTAAAACAATAGTAAACAGTGCACATACTGAAATATCTTGCCTGCTTTACTGATCATGATTAAATTTATGTTGAAATATAAAAATAAGAAGATGTGGTATAATTGTCAATGAGACAACTCTCCACAAGAGACCAAATGACATAGCTGAAGTCTTTAAGATAATTCAGGTTTTACTAGAAGTATCACATAAATTTAACATTATAAATGATCCATGTAAATGAGGTCAAAGTCATGACCAGAAAACCCTACTAGACAGACAGGTACACATTACAATCATTCCATGCACTAATACTATCTGAGAAACAGATCTAACCACAAAAACTAATGTTGATCAATCAAAAATTAAAATATGAGAAAGAGATCTAACCACAAAAACTTATATAGATCAATTAAAAATGAAAATGAGGTCAAGGTAAGATGAACACTTCCAATCTGACATGTACACCCAACAAACATTCCATTCACCAATTATAGTTTACCTATTGCTTCAAGTATCTGAGAAACAGATCAATGAAACATGCACCATGCAAATGAAGCCAAGGTCAGATGAACCCTGCCAGATCGACATGCACCCTTGCAATCATTCCATACATAAAATAAAGTTGACCTTTTGCAATACAATATCTGAGAAACAGACCTAACCACAGAATTTTAACATTAACCATTGAACCATGAAGAGGAAGTCAAGGGCAGATGAAATCTGTCAGAAGGACATGTAGACCTTGCAAGGATTTCAAAGTAATTATGCTATTATTCATAGTAAGTGAGAAATTTATGTATCAATACAAATTATAGTTTTTTTTTAAGCAGTAGCTGAACCATGAAAATGAGGTCAAGGGCAAAGTACATATTACAGACAGAAACTTCCTAACATGAGGTATCTGTAAACAAGGTATGAAGCATCCAATTCTAATACCTTCTTTTTACAAATAGTCTACTATGAGTATGATGCCACCTGATGTCCTTTTGCCTCGCATTCTCCCACTTTTGTAGCAGGCAAGATAATAAAAATGTGTCCATCGACACAATGCTCTGCTATCACTATCGCAACCTATGTTCAGTGAACAACGAAATCTGGGTCAAAACATTAATTTGGCATATATCTAAAAAGATTTACATAATAATGAACGTCTATAATAAATTTCAAGTTGATGTGACCACAGCTTTGGTAGAGGAATACCTTAAAGGCAGTTAAAGTAAATTAGTTCTTTATTTTTGCTGAGCTTAATTTCAGGATTTCTATGACCAAATTAGCTTACAATGTTGTACATTTGCTGTAAACATCTCTTGTCCTTGATTCTGATCTTCAATCAAGACAAAATTTATGTGAGCGGATATATTTCCTAAATCTCAAAATTAACAGAAATTAAAACACTCGTGAAAATTTGTCACCTTACAGTGTACAAAAATATTGTACACCATGACCTCTAGAGTATTGCATGGTAAAACATAGTCCACTACCAGTTAAAAATTCATTGTACTGGAACAAAATGCTGACTTGATCTATAACTTGTCATGGTTAAATTATATAAAAAAAATCAAATCAATATCTTCAAGCATGACAAAAAAAAGTGTGGAAAACTGATTATTTGCATGAATTTTTTTAAGTCAGAGGACCATAACTCTGCAAAAATCTTCCAAACCGAAAAAAATTCGAATTTGATCGGTATCTTGTCACGATAAAACTATATACCAAATATCAAATCAATACTTTCAAACACGAAGAAAAAAGTGTGGAAAACTGATTTGCCTGACAGACCAATGGACAGACGGACAGAGTGCAAACCTAAAGTCCCCTTCCACTTTGCCGGTTTAGGACTTAAAATACTTACTGAACTGCTGCTGTAAAGTTGAGTAAATCATGAATGGTATAAGCAGCTGGGACAGCTACCATGCAGATCAACTCACTTCTAGGTACTCCAGACTTCAGGGATGTAATCTGACTATAAAATAAATAAAACATTTATCTCTTAATGTGTCAGTACAGCTACCATGTAGATCAACCCATTCTCAGTACTCCAGACTTCAGGGATGCAATCTGACTATAAAATAAATAAAACATTTATCTCTTAATGTGTCAGTACAGCTACCATGTAGATCAACCCATTCT
The DNA here is from genome assembly GCA_017311375.1 of Mytilus coruscus. NCBI lineage: Eukaryota > Metazoa > Mollusca > Bivalvia > Mytilida > Mytilidae > Mytilus > Mytilus coruscus. The sequence continues at coordinate 9,391,494 of CM029598.1, forward strand.
CAGTACTCCAGACTTCAGGGATGTAATCTGACTATAAAATAAATAAAACATTTATCTCTTAATGTGTCAGTACAGCTACCATGTAGATCAACTCACTTCTCCATACTTCAGACTTCAGGGATGTAATCTGACTGTAAAACAAATAAAACATTTATCTCTTAATGTGTCAGTACAGCTACCATGTAGATCAACTCACTTCTCCGTACTCCAGACATCAGGGATGTAATCTGACTATAAAACAAATAAAACATTTATCTCTTAATGTGTCAGTACAGCTATCATGCAGATCAACTCACTTCTCCGTACTCCAGACTTCAGGGATGTAATCTGACTATAAAACAAATAAAACATTTATCTCTTAATGTGTCAGTACAGCTTTCATGCAGATCAACTCACTTCTCCGTACTCCAGCTTTCAGGGATGTAATCTGACTATAAAATAAATAAAACATTTATCTCTTAATGTGTCAGTACAGCTACCATGCAGATCAACTCACTTCTCGGTACTCCAGACTTCAGGGATGTAATCAGACTATAAAATAAATAAAACATTTATCTCTTAATGTGTCAGTACAGCTACCATGTAGATCAACTCACTTCTCGGTACTCCAGACTTCAGGGATGTAATCTGACTATAAAATAAATAAAACATTTATCTCTTAATGTGTCAGTACAGCTACCATGTAGATCAGCTCACTTCTCAGTAGTCCAGACTTCAGGGATGTAATCTGACTATAAAATAAATAAAACATTTATCTCTTAATGTGTCAGTACAGCTATCATGTAGATCAACTCACTTCTAGGTACTCCAGACTTCAGGGATGTAATCTGACTATAAAATAAATAAAACATTTATCTCTTAATGTGTCAGTACAGCTACCATGTAGATCAACTCACTTCTCGGTACTCCAGACTTCAGGGATGTAATCTGACTATAAAATAAATAAAACATTTATCTCTTAATGTGTCAGTACAGCTACCATGTAGATCAACTCACTTCTAGGTACTCCAGACTTCAGGGATGTAATCTGACTATAAAATAAATAAAACATTTATCTCTTAATGTGTCAGTACAGCTACCATGCAGATCAACTCACTTCTCTGTACTCCAGACTTCAGGGATGTTATTTGACTATAAAATAAATAAAACATTAATCCCTTTATGTGCTAGTTCAGAAAACATATATAAGCTAAGTCTGTTAACCCGTTTCTTTTTAATGATGCTTTTTGACGCCTTCAACTTTCCTTCATAGCAACCCTGTAGATGTCTACCCCTTTCATCCATAATGACACCTTTTGACTCCTCCCCTCAACTCCATAATATCACCTTTTAATTGCAAAAAGCGTGATGGGTTGGTTTTGCAAAAGTAAAAACTCAGATTTTAAATGTTGATAGTATTATTTGTCAATTGTTCAACATTTGCAATAATAAATGCAAAGAAGTTTATTTTATTTTACAGAGTAATTATTCACATAGACATCAATCAATAGAAGTGATACACATCTAACTTATACAGCACTGAAATAGGAGGAATTAGACATAAACGTTAACCAAAGCCAGTCAAGTATGCAACATTACATATGTCAAACTGGTCTATTTCTTCGCTATGAAATCTTCTCATGCAGTTTAGATAATCCTTAATCTTAGAATAGAGGATTAATGAACTTTGATGTAAATTTTGACCTAAATGAATTAAGCAAGAAACAGGTCATCCTCTTGAGAACTGTTGAAAATATCAATTGATGTTGTTTTGTTATATGGGCATTGTTTCTTTTCTATAAAATATACCACACTAAAACTCTGAACTGGACTTTTAAGATGCTAGTTCAAAAGGTAACACATGAAGACATGACACCCAACCTAAACACATTATTCTGAATTTGAGCCAACCCGTCTTTGCTCTTACTCCTAAATGCCCTTACCAGCAAATGCCACTTTCAAAGTTTTTGGTTTGACCTGGCTAAGGTTCAAATCAATGACCCCCTGCACCCAAGGAGAGCATGATACCACGAAACTACAAAGGTGATTATTATGGTTAACGACTTTAATAAATAACCTGAACCTTATTTAAACAAGAAACTTGCACTAGTGGATCTTCTGACTGCCTCTGTACAGCTTCTAATTCTATACTATAACTTTTTAGGGATCACACGTCAAATGCACCCCACCTTGAATCCTCCTCAGCAAAAAATCTATAGGCAAACTGTAAAGGTACCTGTTATACACTAAAATCATGTGAATGTTATGCTAGTGAAAATTAAAATAAAATATTTACTTGTCTTTATAAAGATGAAGTATTCCCCTGGTCTTTTCCACCATTGGATTTCCAGAATAAAAGTGTATCATATGTGGGGATTTCAGTGGTGGTGTATGACTCTTAGGCCTTGTACTCTGACTGCTGCCAGGTCTGTGGTCATCTGATGATGGACCAGGAGACTGGCCATCTTTAATTGGTCTAAAGTCTTCAGTATGCCTGTCGGTCTTGTCTTCGGCTGCTTTCATTTCAGATTTGGTTTCAAAATTCACTGCAATGTAGAAATAATTGGTAAGTGATACTTGCAGCTTTAAAAAAAAGGTACCAAAGGGATAGTCAAACTCATAAGTTGAAAACAAACTGACAATGTCATGGCAAAAAAGAAAAATGATGAAAAGACAAACAACAGTACACATAACACAACCTAGAAAACTAAAGACTGAGCAACATGAACCCTACCAAAAACTGGAGGCGAATTCAGGTGATCCTTACGGGTAGGCAAATCTTGCTTTTCATGTGGCACCTGTTGTGTTGCTCATGTCAGTACAAACCCAGTAATAAGTCTAATTCAGTAGGTCACATTCAAGGAAAAGAGGACAGGACTATGGTTATGACAATTGGAGCATATCCGTCATCATCTATGAAACAGATATTCCATAATGGTCAACTAACACATGATGTTGTCTGTTAAGATCTTCTTCACATATTGTAGTAAATCTATAGGTCTGTGAAACATTAGTTAGTCAGATATATGATACAAGAATCTAGAATGGCATGAGTAAACCACATATGTATTTTAGATAAACATTGTCAGACAAATCATGATAGTACGCGGTACGTACTTGTTAGATTTCAGCAACCTAACAACATTTGTTGAAAACAAAAAATACATATAAAGGTTATAGATAATACTCATGGAGTTAAACTAGACTATACCAATGTGATATAAGTATTCCCTTAAAATTGTCCAAGTACAAAAATGAGCAGCTTATTAGGAACTATATGAATAAATTCCATCCAGATAAGATTTAAAAATATATGTACATTGTACCTGTTTGTAATAATCTCATTTTCAACCACTCTTACCATTTATAGCTCGGAAACAAAGAGCTACCACTAACCAGATTAAAACTTAAAGACAAGTTTTTATAAGGAATTCAAAGAAAATAGTGAATCATAATCTTAACTGAAAATAATCAATTTTGGGACGTGACTAATATAGTGTTCCTTAGCTTATTACTGGGGAGCTGAATCTGTTAATTTACAAAAAAAGCGACTTTTTGAGAGCTGATTAAACACTATTAATGGTAAATATAAACTAGTAATAAAATGCTTCGCTGAGCGCAGCCTGGTACGACCGCAGTGGTCGAACCCTGAACAGTTGGTGCAAATTTGGACACAATATTCAAGCTTGATACACTCTGAATTTGGATTGTGATCAAATTTTTGACATAAAATAGGTTTCTGACACAAAATAAATGTGGTCAAAGATCTAATGCGCAATACTGTGCAATTGAAGATTTCATTTGCTTTTATATATAAATCAGAAATAACTAACTTAAAATGGAAAATTTTAAACAAAAAAAAGGAAAAAAGGAAAAAATCCCCCAAATTTTTTAACCTCCGTATGATTCATCACCCCAAACTCAATCCCAGCCTTCCCTTTGTGGTATGGTACCTTGCAGTACAATTTCAGAGATCCATACACTTGAACACAAGTTATTGTCTGGAAACTAGAAAATGCTTGTTTTTGGCCCTTTTGGTCAAGAAATTCCTAAACGTTTAGGGCAATTACCCCAAACTCAAACCCAGCTTTCCTTTGTGATATGGAACCTTGTAGTACAATTTCATAAAGATCCATACACTTACACACAAGTTATTGTCCTGAAACTAGAAAATGCTTGTTTTTGCCCCTTTTGGCCCCTAATTCCTAAAATTTTGAGGCAATTACCCCAAAATCAATCCCAGCCTTCCTTTGTGGTATGGTACCTTGCAGTACAATTTCAGAGAGATCCATACACTTGAACACAAGTTATTGTCTGGAAACTAGAAAATGCTTATTTTGGCCCCTTATTCCTAAACGTTTTGGGCAATTACCCCAAACTCAATTCCAGCTTTCCTTTGTGATATGGAACCTTGTAGTACAATTTCAGAAAGATCCATATACTTACACACAAGTTATTGTCATGAAACTAGAAAATGCTTGTTTTTGCCCCTTTTGGCCCCTAATTCCTAAAATGTTGAGGCAATTACCTCCAAAACCAATCCCAGCATATCCTTTGAGATATGGAACCTTGTGGTTCAATGTCAGAGAGATCCATACACTAACACACAAGTTATTGTCTGGAAGTTACAAAATGCTTATTTTTGGCCCCTTTTGGCCCCTAATTCCTTAACTGTTGGTACCATAACCCCAAAATCAATCCCAACCTTCCTTTGGTGGTATTGAACCTTATGGTAAAATTTCTTAGAGATCCATTTACTTAAAGTTATTGTGCGAAAACCAATGTGTCTTGGACGACGACGACGCCAACGCCATACCAATATACGATTTTTATGGTCGATAAAAACTCTTTAAACCTCTTTGCCCTTTTTCCAAGAAACAGGTAGATCCACAATCCTAAACCAGGGCTTCCAAAATTATTTTTAGCCAGCCGGACATTTTATAAATTATCCCGATTTTAATCCCATAAGACAAAATAAACAAAAGGCAATTATGGTAATCAGTTGCCGAGTTGGTCATCCCAATGATTGACATTAAAAAAAAAACGATATTAAACTTTCTTTGATTCAAATTCAAGTTCTGACGTAAACTGTTAAATTGGCAGTGCAACATCAGCGTACTTATATCTGCCTTAGACTCTTTATTTGTGCAAAATAACGTTGTCAAAAACTTTACTTTCGTTTTAAATCTAATACCGGATGTTATCTTGACAATGGTAAAACATGGACCAGAGACGGATACGTAAATTCCGTGTACGTTTGCAAAGCATGAATGAGTGTAACTAGCTCTTTCTACGTTATTTCTTCAAGAAAATATACGTGAGATAAAGGTATCAATGACAATTTAAGCATTTTTTGAAGAAATTAGGATGCATAATTAGATTTCACACCTGCGCACATGCGCACACGTGTACTAGTTCGAACAGAGACATGTCTCTGGGTCAAACAACGTGGTTATGACGAATTATTATTTTCACCTTTTTAATTTTTTCATCAAATTATATTTGTAAACGCATTTCTGATAATTTAAATCTTTTTGACTAAATTAATTAGATGCAAACCGCTGAAATGTTAGAAAATAACTTTGAATAAACCGATCAATGTCCGGTTTAAAATTGTTTACCTGTCACCTGAACAGGTAAATTTTAGCTGTTCAACAACTAATTAGCCTTGATTAAAATGAGAAGGTATTAAAGTAGGGTTGTTTTGATAGTACTTAATGATCAATTCACTTTATGACTGGAAATGTGTGGCTGTTAAAGGCAAAGGTTGGGTCAAAAGATCGCTAATTATGTTAAAATGACCGTCTCTTAAGAAAGCCTTGAAAACTAAAAAGTAGATGACCGTTTCATGCTTTGCCCAGTCGACTTTTACCGGACATTATACAAATGTCCGGAATATATGACCGCTTTGGAAGCCTTGTCCTAAACATCAATATCAATTGTCATAAATGTTAGACATAGCAGATAACTTTACAATGAAGATGACAACAAACAATAAACCATTTCCATAATATGCCCTTACAAATTTGTGGTTGTGTAAAAATGTGTTACATTCATTTTGGTCTTATTTGAGAAACAAAATACTACTAAATAAATAGTATATCATGAAATTTCATGAGAAATCTATTTCAAATCACATCATTAATGGCAACTAACACTATTCCCTGCAATAAAATACATTTAAAATTTGTAATTTACAAATATCAGTTAAAAAGAAATTTAATGTGACTTCTCAGAACAGTCAATTTCCCAAACAACTATGCAAGTAAAATTCATTATATACTTACCCGAGAAATAAGATTCTATTGTGAAGTCAGCAAACCCACGCTGTCCTCTGCAAGTGAGGTTCAACTCTATAGGAGACTTTTCTATACTAGAATTTGGTCCGGATGTATTAACAACTGAAGCATATGATGCTCTATCCCTAGATTCTATGTTAGCAGTATGGAGGTCTGATGCTGAAATACAAATATCAGATTGAATTCTATCTCTAGATACTATGTTAGCAGCATGGAGGTCTGATGCTGAAATACAAATATCAGATTGAATTCTATCTCTAGATTCTATATTAGCTGTATGGAGGTCTGATGCTGAAATACAAATATCTGATTGAATTCTATCTCTAGATTCTATATTAGCAGTATGGAGGTCTGATGCTGAAGTACAAATATCAGATTGAATTCTATCTCTAGATTCTATGTTAGCAGTATGGAGGTCTGATGCTGAAATACAAATATCAGATTGAATTCTATCCCTAGATTCTATGTTAGCAGTATGGTGGTCTGATGCTGAAATACAAATATCAGATTGAATTATATCCCTAGATTCTATGTTAGCAGTACGGAGGTCTGATGCTGAAATACAAATATCAGATTGGATTCTATCTCTAGACTTTATGTTAGCAGTATGGAGGTCTGATGCTGAAATACAAATATCAGATTGAATTCTATCCCTAGATTCTATGTTAGCAGTAAGGAGGTCTGATGCTGAAATACAAATATCAGATTGAATTCTATCTCTAGATTCTATGTTTAACAGAAGTATGGAGGTCTGATGCTGAAATACAAATATCTGATTGAATTCTATCTCTTGATTCTATGTTAGCAGTATGGAGGTCTGATGTTGAAATACAAATATCTGATTGAATTCTATCTCTAGATTCTATGTTAGCAGTATGAAGGTCTGATGCTGAAATACAAATATCTGATTGAATTCTATCCCTAGATTCTATATTAGCAGTATTGAGGTCTGATGCTGAAGTACAAATATCAGACTAAACTTCCTAAAGGAGTAAATGTTAATGAGACAGTAACCAGTCACCACAGGTCCATCAAAACTAGACATCTGTATATACAGTGTTTGTAAATCCTGGTTTAAATTGGTAATATTAGGTTTAACTTTTCACAAAGTGATGATCTGAGATCTTCTGAAGGGCTAAGCAGAATGATATGGATGTAAAGAAATAGATGATGTACATTGTAACTATCATAAAATCAAATTTCAGAATGAAAAGGAAATTTCTAACTGAAAACAAAATAGTATTATTAAATGCCTTTAAAAAATTCTGAACCTCTTTTACATTATTTTCCTTCTATGATATGGCTGAATTTTATTTAAATTTTAAAAATCAAATATCAGCATGTTCATTAAAAAATGAACACATCAGTGACATCACACATTTCAATATTGTTAACTAACAATTTGAGACAAAGAGTGTGAGATACAAAGCATATAAGTGTGCTAGATGTACATGTACATTCAATTTATTACATTAAGTACAGTGTGATTACCTTTCTCGATTTAAAATACAAAACAGTAATTTCTAAAAAAAAACATTTTATAAATATTTATCTCCAACAAGCATGACAATGGAATTAGAGGTGATATATAAAACATTGACAACTAAGACATGTAAGAAACAAATAAAATTTTTCACTAAAAACCAAAATTTATATTAGTGGTAAAGAATCAACTCATTAGGCAGATCTTATTGAAACAAGGAATTAATTGAATCTGGAGTAATTTTGAATTTTGGGAAAATGTTTAAGAAATGTATGATAAAAACTAACCCAATTAAGGAGGGTTAGCCATGCATGCATGCCTAAAGTTCATGTTACTTTCACTGATATTTCAGTATGAACTAACTAACCACCCTTCTATCAGGTAATTTGTTTAATGAAACTAGAAATAAAGTTGTTACATGAATACAATTCTTCAACAGGAAATTTTGATGGGGTACGACCCAACCCCCTTAAAAAAATAGCAATAACAAATCAAGGGTCTTCTTATAGCGACTGACATCAAAGATGATTCAGGTAAAGGTACATATTTCACCATATGTATGAGTTAATATTACTTCCTCTGGAAGTCTTTGAGTGTTGCTGGAAGTTAAACATAACTGAACTATCTGTCTTCCAGGAATCTATGTCCACTTTAATGAAAATTTTGAAGACCTTCTGGAAATCATGCATTTTCCCACAATTACAAAAAGATATGTCTTACAACATGTACAACCAATAAACATAAGTTACAGTATTTCATCAGAAAATGAATTTTTTGATAATGATCGACAAATAGGTAAAGTTCTCCTACTACATATACATGTACATATTATTTAATTGTCAAAAACGCTTTCATTAAAATGTTCACTGCCCCCCCAAAAAAAACAAAGAACACTTTATACAATATACCTACATTATTATTAAATGTGATATTAAAGGGGCAAACTCACATGGGGGTGGAGGTGTAAGCGTAATTTCATTCTGGTCTTAAGAACTTCCCACTACTTACATAAAGAGCACTCAATTTCTTCTTTTCACTAGTGTGTTTATGCCATCGGAAATGAAATCCATAAGAATATATGCCAGAGAATTTTTAAACAGGTGTATTTCTTCCAAAACGAATGAGAGCAATTGCCGGAAAAGATTCACCGTTACAAATGAAGATTGGATCAGATATTCCTTTGTATTCCAAGGACATAAATACATTGGACAGAAAGACATGGAAACCTTCAGTCAATTTCATATCAAATGTGGAACTGATTTTTGGACTTCTTTAAATATTCAGCATAACATACCACAGTAATTGAAAGATTTGGGGATTTCGTGATCATTCTCTATTTCTAGCCTCAGAATACACAAAGATATTGATTCAGACATGTGAAATTCATCAGAGTCTAAATGTTAGAAACATGGATTTTTATAGTAGGACTATCAAAATCCTTGTCAGAACGAATCCAATTTTTTTCCTTCTTATTTTTTCCAAGAATATTACATTTTTATCTTTAAAAAAGAGCTCCTTAAAGAAAATCAATGACGGAAAATATATTTCCGGATATTTAATTCATATTTTTGTAAAGTTTATTGGTCATACTTGATCATATATGGGACTAGAAATTTTAATTTATTCACCTATAAATGTTTGTATCTTAATGATAACAATTACCAAGACGTAGAAATTGTGTGTACGATAAATCAACTTGATTTTGACCAAAACAAGGATTTGAAAACGTCACTTCCTGTTGGCGGAACTTTCAAAACGAAAATAATATCAGAAATGTAAAGTTCAGTCTGGGCGCAAAGACTTTTGCTAAAACTTGTTTTTATTAACCAGACATATTAATCCTTACAATTAACGCAACATCTGTAGAGTAAGCACCTTTATGACTGTTGTCATTCACCCATTTGTCTAAAAAATTTAAGATAAAATGAGTTGAGACATTTTACTAAATGTGGAATTACATCTTTTGGCATACTTCCTTATAAAATTACCAAGAGCATTAGTTCATATATTCACTATTTTAGCATATGAGAGAACGAATCACAAAAATCATTCTGCCCCAATAGACGACTTTTTCGAATTGTGCATGTCCTGTAAATTTCCTGTGTCATTATGCTTGTGTTATTATGTCACAGTAAGAACTGATGTTCAATGATGTTGTTTACGCCAATTGACCTCGGGGTGAACCTGTGTAACTCATTCATAACAAAAACACAGACCAGACGTGGCAGGGTATTTATCCATCCCTCATCCCTAACAACAAAAAAGACACTTAACCCTCTTGCTGCCGGAGGGACACATATGTCCATGTTTGAATTTATGCAAGCTTCTCATCATTGCTGTATCTCTTTCAGATAAAAGACCGAAGATTAAACAGGGTAATATTTTTCTTCAGTGGCTCCAAAATGTAATGGTCATTAGAGCGTGATGTCATATATCGAATGACAATATTGTTGGGCATGTGACGTCACAGTTTGTTTCTGGCACACAAAATGCAACCTTTAAAAACTACTGGCAGCAAGAGGGTTAAGTACATATCTGAGAGTACTCACAGTTTCTGACAGCTTGTTCAAAGCCAATAACAACTTATAAAAAAAAAAATCATGTATCTAAGACTATGTCCAGTAATGGTGGACAAATAGTGATAAGGTTTATTATCTAGATATGCCAGAAAAAAGAAAAAAATTGCACTACAAATTAATGTGAAATTATATTAAAAAGGAGTGTATTAAATGTGTTCAAGTTATCCACTTCACAGTTAAAGCCTTGCCAGAGTTAAATAAAATTGAGAATGGAAATGGGGAATGTGTCAAAGAGACAACAACCCGACCATAGAACAGACAACAGCAGAAGGTCACCAACAGGTCTTCAATGCAGCGAGAAATTCCGCACCGAGGCGCCCTTCAGCTGGCCCCTAAACAAATATATATACTAGTTCAGTGATAATGAACGCCATACTAAACTCCAAATTGTACACAAGAAACTAAAATTAAAAATAATACAAGACTAACAAAGGCGCAAAATGTGGCGGGTTAAACATGTTTAAAGGGACGATTTTTCGCTCCCTATTGTTAATTTTCCATTTTAGATGGTGATGTTCCTTTGGCACCATCTTACGGTGTTTATATTTCACAGCTCGCTCGCTATGCCCGTGTCTGTTGTGACGTTTTGATTTTAACGAACGTAATCTATGTATTACTGGTAAATTATTAAACCAGGGATATCGTTACCATAAATTACTTAAAACCTTTACTAAATTTTTCCATAGATATAAAGATTTGGTTTTGAAGTTTGGTTGTACCTGTAGAAAACTTATTTCAAACGGGATAGCACATCCTCATTTTACGGAAATGTTGTTAACTGTGCCCGGAAATTTAGAAATGATCCTTGTAAACTTATCGCTCCTTTAAATAAACTTATTCTAAAAGGTTACCAATTCAACACTGTAATAAGATCATTGAATATTGTTTTATTGGTATAAATATTGATTTTGTTATCAGTAAATTAAAAGCAAACTAAATGTTACTAGTATGTTATATACATAAACACATTCATGGATCTACAATCTGTCGATACCTGTATCTTGGCATTGCACAAGGTCATGTTTTCTCTGACTGTTTATGACGTCTTTACACTAAATCCATTGGATGTTGGATGTGTAAGGATTGATAATTTAGTCTTAGATGCATGATTTTTTATTAGTTGTTAGTAACTTTGAACTAGCTGTCAGATAACTGCAGTACTCTCAGATCTGTTCCTAGTGTCTTTTGTTGTTGGGATGTACAAGTACCCGGCCACGTCCACTTGTATTTTTGTCCATCTGATGAGTTAAGCCTTTTTCAACTGATTTTTATAGTTCGTTCTTATGTTGTACTGTTATACCACTGTTCCAGTTTAGGGGGAGGGTTGGGATCCCGCTAACATGTTTAACCCTCCACATTATGTATGTATGTGCCTGTCCCAAGTCAGGAGCCTGTAATTCAGTGGTTGTCGTTTGTTTATGTGTTACATATTTGTTTTCGCTCATTTTGTACATAAATAAGGCCGTTAGTTTTCTCGTTTGAATTGTTTTACATTGTCATTTCGGGGCCTTTTATAGCTGACTATGCGGTATGGGCTTTGCTCATTGTTGAAGGTCAGACGGTGACCTATAGTTGTTAATTTCTGTGTCATTTTGGTCTCTTGTGGACAGTTGTCTCATTGGCAATCATACCACATCTTCTTTTTATATTATGAGATCTCAACCTCCCCTATACCTCTAGCCAATGTAGAAAAGTAAACGATAACGATACGCACATTAAAATTCAGTTCAAGAGAAGTCCGAGTCTGATGTCAGAAGATGTAACCAAAGAAAATAAACAAAATGACAATAATACATAAATAACAACAGACTACTAGCAGTTAACTGACATGCCAGCTCCAGACTTCAATTAAACTGATTGAAAGATTATGTCTTCATCATATGAATATCAGGCACAATCCTTCACGTTAGGGTTTAGTATCATACCATCATAACATATATGAGAAGAACATAACCCGTGTCATGCCAACAACTGGTTTTAAATAAATGTGTTTAGTTCCGATGCAAAGACCCTATAAGTGAATCAATATTAACACCAAAATATGCAATCTTTAATGACCTGACAACAGTATCGTAACTATATCCCTTCTTAATAAGTCTATTTAAAGGTTTTGTTAGCTTCTGAGGTGAATACTGACATTTTGTGCTTTATAAAGAATATTTCCATAAAAATTGGATGTGAAATACCTGAACGTATAAGAAGTCTGCATGTTGAGCTATATTTATGAATGATGTCCTTATACCGATGATAAAATTTAGTAAAGGTTTTGACTAGTTTGTGATATTGAAAACCCTGGTGTAATAATTTTTCAGTAATACATAAATTTCTCTTGTTAAAATCTAAAACATTGTTACATACACGAGCGAATAGTACAAATTGAGATATATAACACCGTAAGATGGTGACAAGGGAACGTCACCATCTAAAATGGATAATTAACGATAGGAAATGAAAATCATCTCTTTTATCATATATTTTAGTATTAGGCTTTCCGTTAATGATATAGATATCAAGATCTAGGAAAGGGCAGTGGTCATTGTTAGTATTAGCTTTATTTAAAGTAAGTTCAACAGGATAAATTTCTTTAGTATACAGTACACGAGAGAGTTTATAATCGCGAACTCTTACCACCGATTTGGGTGTAGCGGTGTCACACCGCAAATCACGGATTATACTCCCAATTTCCTCCAAAGATTCTCTCCCAACACCGCGTGGCTGTTAATTGGTTTATTACCCATCGAATGTACTAAAAATTAACGACGCGTGACAACATAATCGGATTAGCCAGATTATTTACCTATGTACATTTAATCGATCTTGATTGCACCTGTGTGCTTTAAAACACGGTATTAAAATTTTAACAAATGGTTTCATTTCTTTGACAGATAAAGATGTGACAATAATTATCATTCACAATAAGATAATTATTATTATATGTTTTGCCCCATGTGACATTGTCATTTGAAATGAAACGTCTTTAACGAATAAAAATATGAAGAAAAACTTGTTATTTTGTATTTCTATTATAGTCCGGTTAGGTCACACTTTGTGTTCTTTCAACAAAGACGATTTTACCACAATAAGAATCTTTTGTGACTTACTCAGTAAGCAATATCCGTGCATAAATTGTTCATTATATAAAATTATCTGGCTTAAAACAAAATGTTGTTTTACGGTAACTCGTCCAATCTAAACCACAGAGTTAATTTATCGGATCAACAAGTAAACTCTGTCATTTTCAATTTATTTTGCATTGTAAAATATTATGTTTCACTACCTAGGTAAATTACTGACTTGAATTATTTGAATTCGAAAAGAAACTGTAAAGTGACAACTTTGTTGAACAAAGAGAATAAGTTTTGTATGCACGCCTTTATTCATAAAAACAAAATACTGAGAGAAATTCCCGCCCGCACAACACAACATTAACAACTTAATTAATCATATGAAAAAAAATCATGCTTATCTCTGTTATTGATCTGTAAGGCAGCAACCATTTGATTTTCTGGGGGGGGCTATGGATTTTTTTTCCGGACAAACTTTTTTTTTCGCCTTCGGCGAAAAACAATCTATTTTTTGGCGACAAGTCGAAAACAATTTTTTTCTTTCAATTTTAGCATTACATATAGTGGCAGCTGAGGGTGAAACAAACAAATTTTTTTTCTCAGGGTCAAAAACAAATTATTTTTTTCTCCAAAAACTGGAAACAAACTTTTTTTCCCAAAAAAATCCATAGCCCCCAGAAAATCAAATGGTTGCTGCCTAATTATTTAAAATAAAATTGGATGAGCGCAATCCGTATTTTACTGCTAGTTAAATATCCTTGGCGAAATGAAAAAATGAATTATTTCAACAATTACTATAGAAAAATCAAATAAATATACGAAAAATATTAAAATGAAATTATATCGTACCTAGATGCTGCAAGAAAAAAATATGTGAAAAAGAAGTGGACAGAATTTTAATGATCTACACATTTTCACAGAATATCTCTACCAACGTCCAACTGAACGACATGCATCGATTTTTCATCAATCATAAATTTATATTGTTGACCATGGACGACTAATGTTCAGGTCTACGTCCTGTTTTGACTGATAAAATATAAAAAGACGTGTGTTCGTTTTTTCGAAAAGGATTATATTTTAGATTCCGTTAATCAATTGTAAAGGACCTTCTAGAGCCTCAATACTAACGCACAAACATGTCAATCATCAATTCAAAGCAACTTTAAAACCGGAATGAATTTTCCGACGGTCGCTCAGATAGGTCACCTGAGTTTACTGGTACGTGATATTATTTCCGCCAAAGAAAAATCCCGCCGTGGATAAAATTGATGTCACCTATTTTTAGCATTTAATATTGTTAGCGAAGTCAAGTTCAACTGAGCTCACACTGTTGATCACTGAGATGTGTATCGAGGAATTGTCTTCCCACGGCAAATTAATTTCTTTTAAAATCTTTTAAGATCACTGTCCAAATACAACACACAAGTTTACAGTCATTGTGCGTAAATAAATATTATGCAAAGACGAGTTTATGCAGCTGTGGAAGTATTCCTGTTGTAGCCGAAATGTATTGAATATCCTAAAGTAATGACAACAAATCGTAAAATTAAATGTCGAGACTTATCAAGCATAACGAATGGTGAATAATATTTTCTTTTTTTACTAGCATATACAAAACTTTGAGACTAGTAATTTTCTTTAAACTGCTCACATTTATTCAGCAGTAGTTTCCGTTTATTTTACACAAGTATGTCCCTTTTCGTAAATAAAATATTAATTTACCGTGAAAAAACGAGGTCAAAATCAAGTATAGTTTTTATAAAACTTCAATGCAATTGAAAGAATTAACAATTTAACATTTTGCTTTTAAATCTTTTATTTGTTTCAAGCAATTAGATAATCGTAAAGATAAAATGCAGAGACTTATTAAGCATAACGAATGGTGAATAATATTTTCTTTTTACTTGCATATACAAAACTTTGAGACACATAATTTTCTTTAAAGTGCTCACATTTATTCAGCGGTAGTTTCCGTTTATTTTACACAAGTATATCCCTTTGCAAAATAAAATATTAATTTACCGGTGAAAACAAACGAGGTCAAAATCAAGAGAATTTTTTTTTATAAAACTATTTAATGCAATTGAAAGAATTAATAACAACATTTTGCTTTTAAATCTTTTATTTGTTTCAAGCAATTAGATATATAACCTGATTATAAATAGACAGGAAATACAATTGTTTAATTACATAAGAAATTTCACATACCTTGACTGTCGCGTGCGGCATAGATCAGAAGGATTAGGGCAATTAATTACCTGGTGTGACACGGTGTGACACTGTGCTGGGAGAGATGTCGCTAATACAATAAACAAAAGGTAGCGGATTTACGCGAAGTCGGAGGGAATACTCCCAAATTTCTCCGAGAATTTAGGGAGGGATATCGAGTTTCCTGGTGTCACACCGAGAATTATCGCAGTGTATGGAGTTTGGGAACAGAGAAACAGGTGAAGATAAAGATACTGGTAACTATAGTAATAACCTTCTACCTATGTGCACCTTGACCTTTAAAATAAATTATTGGTTTCAGAAAATCTACTACTTGCCAACATTTTTTATAAGCAATATCTGTATTTGAATTGCTTCCGCTCATTATGAATTTAAAACAACAATCATGGGTAATTAAAGAGGAAACAATATTATTATTTTGTCAGATTATTTATAAATATAACCAAATAATGAAGTTATGAATGCATTGCTTTGTCTATTTATTTGTCAATTAATTTAGACCATGATGTTTTGATGAGTCTAATACAGTGTTCTCCCCAGGCCGATTTGACGCTGCGGTGCCGCAGCGCCTTCATAATATTTTTGTAGATCCCGCAGCGTCTTAATTGGCCGCTGTCCCTTAATACTTGATCCCGCAGCGTCTTAATTTTCACATTTTCATTATAAATGTTGGTTAAAATTGTCAAGTTACTGATCACCACTGATGGGTCAGTCAGTGTTACGCAATAACTGATAATTAGTTTTACCTGAGCCACGCTTATCTCAGCCTTATCGGACTATGTTATCAGGTAATAGCGTAAATGATCATCAAGAAGATAGATATTTTTTGAAGAAAATCAAAAATTTAAAAACTTCAGGGCAGAAATTGAAGAAATAGATCGCAAATACATTGTATTTACGCATCGTGTGTGTGATCACTTAACCATTTATATAACAAATTTTTTTCATTGGTCAAGAAGAAGAATCTATTTAAACACTACCAATGAACGTGTTGAATACACATGATAAACTTGAATACACATTGCTAAAGATATTTACGATGAAAACTATGAATGAAAGTATTAGTAGTTGAAAAAATTAAAATAAAGTTTGATTAAAGATAAAGAGGAGTGATTTACTTTAATAGAAAGTGAAAAAATGTTGCTTGCAAGGTAAATTCGTCTGAAACTGTCATATTTTTAGAAATAAAATGATCATTGAACATCGATCGTGAATCCATAACGAATGGTGAATAATATTTTCTTTTTACTTGCATATACAAAACTTTGAGACACATAATTTTCTTTAAAGTGCTCACATTTATTCAGCGGTAGTTTCGTTTATTTTTACACAAGTATATCCCTTTGCAAAATAAAATATTAATTTACCGGTGAAAACAAACGAGGTCAAAATCAAGAGAATTTTTTTTATAAAACTATTTAATGCAATTGAAAGAATTAATAACAACATTTTGCTTTTAAATCTTTTATTTGTTTCAAGCAATTAGATATATAACCTGATTATAAATAGACAGGAAATACAATTGTTTAATTACATAAGAAATTTCACATACCTTGACTGTCGCGTGCCGGCATAGATCAGAAGGATTAGGGCAATTAATTACCTGGTGTGACACGGTGTGACACTGTGCTGGGAGAGATGTCGCTAATACAATAAACAAAAGGTAGCGGATTTACGCGGAAGTCGGAGGGAATACTCCCAAATTTCTCCGAGAATTTAGGGAGGGATATCGGAGTTTCCTGGTGTCACACCGAGAATTATCGCGGTGTATGGAGTTTGGGAACATGTTCGCGTTACTTGTACTGTACATACTGAAGTCGTCATTATTGAGAGCCAAAATATCATCCAAATATCTAAAAGTATTATTAAATTTGTGTATCAGATGTTGTTTCGATGGGTCTTTGCTGATTTTTGTCATAAATTGTAACTCATAGCAATACAAAAAAGGTCCGCAATAAGTGGTGCACAGTTAGTCCCCATTGGAATTCGATAACCTGACGATATACGGAATCTCCAAAGCGAACAAAATGTTATCAAAGTAAAAATTCAAGGGCATATATAGTATCAAAGCATGTCCAATTGACATAGTTTTTTGTTTATTGCTACTAAAAAATGACCTAAAAGAGTTTGAACATATATATTCACATTCTGACTTTTTAAATGCCCATTTAATTAGGTGTGTGAATTTTTCTTAATGAGAATGTGAGGCAATGTGGTATATAGGGTAGTAAAATCAAAACTTTGAACAGATTCAAAATCACCAATATATGCATGCAATTTATCAAGTACTTCCAACGAGTTCTTGACACTCCAAAAGTAATTAATTCCACTATTTTCGAAGGCCTTATTTGAACAATTTATTATCAGGTTTTTGATTGTACCAAGTGAACTGGTAAGAAGAATAGACAATTTAGTAGTGGAACAATGGCTTGAAGACTAAATGAATCTATATTTGTAAGGTGTTTTGTGTGGCTTCCGAGCCAATACATAGTTGGGACTTTCATTGTATTTGGTTCTGCTTGTAAAGCGGTAGCTAAAAGTTTATGTTTGTTACAGATGTCGTTTTCTGAAAATGGAGTCAGTTGGAATGTTGGTGAATTGGTGATTTCTTTTTCAGAACCTCAATGTAAAATTTACGTCAAACAATAATAATATTATTAGCAGCTTTATCGGCCGGGACAAAACAAATTCCTTGGCTAGTTCTTTTAGTTTATGTTTGATACGAGAAATAGGTTTATTGTGGTTATTGTTAAGAGTAAAATGTTCTTTAAAATGTTGAATACGATATCAACTATGTTCATTACTGAATTAAAAAGAGTCCAAAGATTTTTGTCAGCTTTTTCCCGCTTTATCCATTTCAAACAGTAAGTATGGAGTGAGTCGTGGATGATATTACGACACTCATTCCAATTAATAATTGACGGGGACGATATTTAGGTCCTTTACTGAGGAATGATTTTAACTCTCGGTCTTGAACGATGTTAAGATCTCCTGTTATAACATGGGAAATGGGTCCATAAATGTATTCGAATTACTGCAATTACATGAAGTAGGTGTATTTTCACTGATATTAACATCTTTACACAATTGGCTATAATTAAACACAAATTTCCGGTAGATTTCTTGTAAATATAACAAATAAGAGGGAGCTCAGTATTATCAAAATATCCAGGAATTTGTTCTTTAACAGAATGGTCGTTAAAATACCGCAATATTTACAAAATCAAAACCTTTATTGACATACTTTATTTTAATAAACTGTTTTTATGATCTTCAGGGCGATCAATTTTGGGAAACAGTTTAGAATAACAATATGCCATTATAATTTGAACGATTTCATACTTAGGACTGCTATATGAAATTGTGTTGCAATCCTCTAAAATTTTATTTAACTTATTAACCGGTAATGAACAGAGCTTTGTTAACAGATAATGTCTGCCGTTGTTTTTAGAAATAGAAATTAGGTCCGAAATATTGGTATGATTGGTCCGAAATTTTCTTTGATTGCGATTTTTTCTACGACCATGAGAACGATTTTTACGAACAGTTTTAGAAACTATATCCAAAATGTTAACAGAATCGGTTCTTGATATATTACCAATTCCCATGATATTATCATTAAGACCGAGAGGGTAGACTGTCTGTAATTTTTTAATCCAATTTAATTCAATTATTTTCCGTGATCGTACAAACTTTGAATGAGATTCACCAGGCTGCTTATTTACTACTTCTAAAGGTTGAACTGCTAAATATTTAATAGGATGATTGTGCTTCTTAAGGTGTTGATAAATGATACTTTTGAATTTATTGGGTCTTTTAAACGATACAGATGTTCTTGAGTGTGTTTAGATAAATATCGTCCAGTTTCACCTACATACTGAATACCGCATTCGGTTTGTTTCATGTGAGTAAATAAATAATACTGTTTGTTTTTCAAGTTATAGTTAAAGTTTGCTTTACATGATCAACCTATATTAAAATTTCTAGTGTTCAATACCTGTCATAGGGGCCTCGGTGGCCGAGTGGTCTAAGTAGTTACTACTGTAATCACTAGCCAGTCAACACTGAGGTTGTGAGTTCGAACCCGCCGTGCGGGTGCACTCGACTCAGTCTTAATTGACTAGGATTGTCAGTTTTCCTATCGAAGGTCGGTGGTTTTCTCCGGCACTCCGGCTTCCTCCACCAATAAAAACTGGCCACCACGAAATAGCCCAAAAGCGGTGCTTAAAAGTGGTGTAAAAAAACAAATAATCAAATCAATCAATCAATCAATACCTGTCATTTGCCTGTATTTTCCTGAAAAGTTTAAGACTATTATAACCATATTACATAGCCTTCATTCATCATACCATAAACAAATACCTCAACATTAAATGTGAATCTTTGATATTTTAGAATAATGGACAAGGATGTACAAGAAACAGGGGATGGCTTATCAAGAGTATCAATATCACATGAAACTAAAGGTAGTTTAACATATATGTATTCTCTAGATCTGTCTATGATTAGCCAGGTCAGGATTTAAAATTGTTTCATCTTTGTTTTCCACATAAATGTAACCCTAACCTCTAGGCTTTTGAAAGGTAAATAGGTAAATGCTTTTCTGACAATCATCAAGTATTTTCAAAATTAGCATTCAATACTTCCAAACTGCTCTCTCAGAAATTAGAAAACAAATAAAAAGATTTTTAATGGAAAGCAATACATTCATGACATTCTATAATTTTACCCAATAACACTAGCATGTCTGTGTTCAGATAATAAGCATGAATAAAGCCACATTTACTATTTTATGTACTTTTTCTCAAATATTCCCCAACAGATTATATATATTTATAATCAGTGTGTGAAGAACAGATGGAGGGTTTATAACAATAAGACAATACCCACAAACACAAAAAAACAAAAGATATCTAGAGGTCAACTAGGATTATCAGCAATACACAGTTGTCTGTACCAAAGGTCAAGCTCTAAATCACTTCAGTCTTGTCAGGTTGTGAATACATTTAACAAAGACTACCAAAGGTTTACTCTAAACATTAAATTTCTTGAAGGACAGAAAAACCAAAAAGAATCATGACAAGGTTCCTGACTAAGGAAAGGCACATTAATATGTGACATGGTTAAACTTGCTTTTCATCAACTCAACTCTCCCCTTTAATAAATTCACTTGAATAACAAGAGGTTCATAAAAGAACATACATTTACAAAAATAAGTCCAAAAAAAGCACAACTCTATACTTGTCAAAATCACTGGAACAAGTGAAAACCAGGTTTTTCATTTTCCAGAAATGACTGAAGAAGAACAGGACATATTTACTGAGTTGATCACAAATGCTAAACAATTAACAACAGAAGGAAAAATAAAGGATGCCTTAGATTTGTACAGACAGGCACTTCAGATGCATTACCATGAAAAACTAGCCAAAAAGATCGGAAAGATGGAGGTATGTGTTGAACAGATTTGTGTTTCTGAGAAGTTTTATGAAGCTGTTAGTAATTCTGATTTACATTCCTTGAAAATGGTAAATATTTATCAGCTAAAAACTTTAATATGTTATTTTTCCTTGAGTTATTTATGTTTCTGGGAATAGAATCAATTATATCTGAAAGTGCAAATTGATATATTTTGAGCATTCCTAAAGTAGATAACATTAACACTTGTGTTACATATAACCCTGATAGGTTATTAGGAGCCAATAATAGTTGTATGTTTAGCTATGTCTAAGCTGTATGATATATCCTTCAATAAAATTAAATAACACCATGCTAATAGTAATGTTTGATATGTATAATCTAGAGACAAGACAAAATAGTTTTCAGATTTATAGAAAATTTTTACTTGCTCAAGCCAAGGTATTACTAAATGTATTATGAAACTAAAATAAATATGCAGAATGATTTAATCTTACCAGTTTGGTGTGTTCTTTCATCATATTCATTCTAGTTCATATGGAAAAGGGAATATTTTCCATGCATGGTTGCCTTTCTTTTATTGTATTTAATGAATTGGAATAGATGGAAAATTAATAAGAAAAAATCACTTACTTTGCAGATATCCTGATCCTTAGTTTTGGATGAATGTCAGAAACATTTTTTCCATTAAAGCTAACATGTATACTTCAAATGCATAAAAATTACCAGAAAACCATGATTTTTGAAGGTACATAAATATGATATTGCATATTTATTATGATTACAACTTTATTGTCTGAGAAATTTTATATGTACTGTAAACCGGAAATTTTCGTCCGTTTTTTCGCGATTTACCAACAAAATTTAGATTCGCGCCGCTTTGAATTCGCGATGTCCCGGTCGGTGTCCTATATACGTTTTTTCATAAATGAGTTGGAAACTGTACAGTGTTAATAAATGTATCTAAATCAAGTGATAAAACCAATCAAAATTCTTTTTTCGGTTCACATTTGTTTTCTTGTAAAAACACAATCACAATAATCAAAGAGGAATGACCTAATTAAGAGTGAATTAAATGCTGACAGAATTACTGCTTATTAGTTGATATTTTAATCTGATTGATCTGTGCAGCAGATACAATGGGTAATCATTTTAAAACTGATTGACAGGTGGCATTTACATAACTGTAACGATAGTTGTTTATTTAGCAATATCCGTAATGTCCACTTGGATTAAATAGAACTATCATGAGATGAGGTTTAAAAATTTGATATCTAACACTTGACTTTCCTTTAGAAATAAAGTTATGTTTTGTGGTATAGATCTGCATTTCCTATTGACATACGTTCATGTATGGTCTTCATATTCGTGTTCTGATTTCCTTGAAATATTCGCGGTCGATTTATTTTCGCATTTCAACTCTTACCGCGAAAATAGCGAAAATAAAACTGCCGCGAAAATTTCCCTGTTTACAGTAACTGAATGTTAACCAATCAGACATCACATTTGCCTGACCTTAGATTCTGGTAGTTATCTCCCTCTATGAAAGTAACCTTTGCCCTCAAACTTGGCTACCAGATCAATTTTCTGTATGTCAGAAATCATCTTACAAATGTATTAAAAGTGTAAAAGATAATTGAATAATACGTTTTTTTTCAGGCATACCTTAAAGAAACAGGTGAAGATAGAGATACTGGTAACTATAGTAATAACCTTCTACCTATGTGCATCTTGACCTTTAAAATAAATTATTGGTTTCAGAAAAATTTACCACTTGCCAACATTTTTTATAAGCAATATCTGTATTTGAATTTCTTCCTGTTCATTATGAATTTAAAACAACAATTATGGGTAATTAAAGAGGAAACAATATTATTATTTTGTCAGATTATTAATAAATACAACCAAATAATGAAGTTATGAATGCATTGCTGTTGTCTATTTATTTGTCCATCAATTTAGACTATGATGTTTTGATGAGTCTAATAATATTAAAATAAGAAGATGTGGTATGATTGCCAATGAGACAACTCTCCACCAGAGACCAAATGACACAGAAGTAAAACAACTATAGGTCACTGTATACAGATGTAATACCACCATTGTTTTTCCCCTATTAGTCTTTGTTAAATTTGCACTTTTCATAAAATTGTGCAGAATTTATCTTTGTTTCAAATAAAGAAATACTTGGCATGAGTAAAGTTTTATCCTGTCCAGTACTACAGACAAAATTTCACATAACATTTCATTGCATATAAGATAATAACCATCACTGGAAGTTAACCAATCAAATTTTCACCCTTTTTTTTCCTGTTTACAAGCTTTAGTAACCATGTAACCTCAAGTTTCAAAAATATTTTAAAGAAACACCAAATAAAAAGAATGGTGCTTTCAAACACCCAAGATATATGTTTATGACTCAGAAATTTTTTACCGCAATGAAATGTAAGATTAATTTCCTACACCTGTCAAATTCAAGGGAATATTTTTTTCTACCCTTTTTCGTATGCAACCGGATGTGACGTACTATGATTTGGTGGTATTACACCTGTATGGCCTTCAACAATGAGCAAAACCCATACCTCATAGTCAGCTATAAGTTTGCATTTACAAAGTTGAGGCAAAAAAACTATATCATGGCTGCCTCTGTGAATTAAGCAAGATTAAGACCAAAAAAATCACAGCACTTAATAATTTTTATTAAACAATGGTGTATTTAAATAAAGTTTAAAGAATGCAAATGTGTGCAACAGTTTCATGCAATAAACATAGTACACAAATACAGCTAGTTTTGCTCTGACACTGATTGACTTGTTAATTGTAATTGAAGGAGACAGATCTAGGTCAAGTTCTACGGACCCACTAGATGAGAACCTGTCTGAAGAGGACCAGGAGATCTACAATCAGATGATATCTGGTGCTAGAAATCTGGTGGAGCAGGGCAACATTAAAGAGGCTTTGGACTTAAACAAGGAAGCTTTGAAGATACATCACAGTGAAAAACTTGCCAGGAAAATTACTAAAATGGAGGTATTTTAATAAAGTCCTATCAGATGTTATTAGATGGATCACTTTTAGCCCTCAAAAAATTGAAATTAGAACAGAAGTCCTTGTGAGTCATTCAAATTGCATTGAGTAAATAATAAGTTACACAGAAATGGTAACACATATTTTGAGCTTAATAAAGGATCCTGAAAATTATTTTCTGGGAATGACCCATTGTAGTTGTTTGAAGTATGGAAATACGTTTCTTTTGGTCAGGTAAATTTAGTTTTTCAACCAAGAAAAATATGTGTTTTTTAACATGTTTAATGATGTCTTATGTTGTAACTGTAGTATAAGGTTATTCAAATGTACCACAAATTCAGAGTTCTCGATAAGTGGTGGTCCTAGGGATTTGACCACCACATTTTTGGGAAGGACCAACACAATTTTGGTAATTTGCAATAGAAATGATAGTGAGGACCTGCATATTTTCTTCAAGGACCACCAGGCAAAAAGCTTTCGAGAACTCTGCAAATGGAAACAATATTGTCCCAAATGACAGCACTCAAGATCACATGCAGTTACTCACTATATTGTATGACAAAATTTTGACAAGACAAGACAAAGTTGTTTTACTTTATGACAGGATTCATGATTTTAAGGGATACATGCAATACTACTGAATATCATTAATCTTTTTTTCTCGATATTGTCTGATACACTTATACTAAATCATATGCTAGTTTGTTATTTGCTTTATGACATTGCATGTCCCTGAAAATAGATTTTGAATAGCCTATTGTTTGATCATAAAGTCTTTACATACTGACTTTCAGTGAAGTTTACAGAAAATGCAGATTATCTATTAATGATAAAGTTTCTTCCATACAATACAAAGTGAGAATGATATTTTTAATGAATCATTATATCTGGAGATTTTTGTTTGTTTTTAGATGTTTTTAAAGACCAGTGGTAATCAAGGTACAGGGAATATTAAGAGTCAAGGTCAGTCTGAATATACAGTTCAGGGTATAAAGAGTTGTTGTTATAAATCTTATATGTAGAATGGAAATATAGATAAATATTCATTAGTTTCATGTTTGATCTTCAGAAGTACCGTACATAAAGCATGTTCAGAAAGTTTTCATTAATGTCCAATCAAAGTCAGCTCATCTGAAAATAGGATTCCTATGACTTTTCAAGTTTATCTTATGGAACAACAGTTATTTTTGTGCCCCACCTAGGGGCATTATGTTTTTCGGTCTGTGCGTCCGTTCGTCCGTTCGTTCGTTCGTCCGTCCGTCTGTCCCGCTTCAGGTTAAAGTTTTTGGTTAAAGTTTTTGGTCAAGGTAGTTTTTGATGAAGTTGAAGTCCAATCAACTTGAAACTTAGTACACATGTTCCCTATGATATGATCTTTCTAATTTAAATGCCAAATTAGAGTTTTGACCCCAATTTCACGGTCCACTGAACATAGAAAATGATAGTGCGAGTGGGGCATCCGTGTACTATGGACACATTCTTGTTTAATACAAATATCATTTGGAATTTGAAAGTAAGGTATGGATTGAATATACATGTATAAGTGATCAATGATTAACTTTAGTTTATTAAATTTGAGTCTTGAAAAGTCGTTTAAGTAGAATTTTTGCTTTTTTAATTTTTGTAATAATCATGTATTGTGTAATTGATTTTAGTACATCTTGATTACTTGTTTTAAACACAGGTACACCAAAGGCAGAAACTGCTCAGAAAGAGAGCATTTCAGATGAAAATAATGAAATATTCAGCCAGCTTATTCAAACAGCCAAGCAGTTCACTGAAGAGGGCAAAATAAAAGATGCATTAGAACTTTATAGAGAAGCTTTAAAGATTAATCCCGGTCATGACAAACTTGCTAAGAGAATAGCCAAGATAGAGGTTATTTATATTTTAAGTTTAATTTGATTTTTTTATGTGAATTTAGGATTTTGTTTTAAACTCAATCAATAATTTATTGGAGATTGGAATTTTCTGAAGGTTCTGAAATGAATAAACAACATTAATGAGAACTATGTTAAAAATAATAATCTATAAACGTAAATAGAAAAATCAGGAAACAATGTTTTTCATTATAAGATAAAAAAAAAAAAAAAACTTTATGGCTGACTTTAAAAAATTTAGAAAATAAAATTAACTGTGTTAAAATCTAAAGAAAACTTATTGCCAAACAGATGATGACCAGAGATTTTTTTCATTAAATTAAAATGTTGAAGCCCTTTCAATTGACAAGCATTTTGATTTTACAATCGGTTTACAAATGAAAAGCTATCAAAATATACTAAAATAAATGTGGGAACTTTCCCAAATTTTTTTTCACATTTAAAAAAATTAGAAACTCTTCATGGAAGTGACAGTTTGCTCGTAAAGCCAGCTTATCTGGGGATGTTGCAGATAATTCCATGGTAATTTCCACTGTTTTTAAGATCATGCTACTAAACAATAATTTAAGTCATCTGTTCACAAATAGCTAGCAGCATGTGTGTTAAAATGTTTGTCAAGATTTCTAGTGAAGGACCCTATTGGTTAACTTTTAATGATTTTCTTTTAATATTCCAGGTATATTTAAAAGAAAATGAGGAGCAAACAAATCAGAGAATTGATGATGATGTTGATGCAACAAAAGAAGGTAAGAATAATAGATTTAAGTGGTGCATTACATTGACGTGCATTACAATTACATTTTCACATATCTTTTAGTTACATTGCCCACAATCTTTCAGTCAAAAAGCACCAAGTCCTGGAAATATAAAAACTAGTCATATGAAACCTTAAATCTTACAGGGTTCCTTATCACTTTGTAATATTAAATGACTGGGATTATGTCCTCAATATGTAAAATATTGAACACAATTCATTCAATATTCAAACTTTAATAATTGACTGATTTGTTATGAATAATCTATATACCTGTATTTACCTGTGTTACCTGTAAATTGGATATGCACAATTGTGGTAAAATACTAGGCACAATCTTAATTTTTTATCACCAAATGTGCACAAATATAATGTGCGCTGTTTAAGAATCTGACATAACAAAATGTAATTGAGTAATTAAATATTGTTATAAATCAAGTTCAGTTTTTATGGCTGCTGTGTTAACTATTTTTAGCAATACTTTTTTAAAAGTTAATATGCATTAAAAATGTGTAAATAGATTGGTTTACCAAAAAGATTATTTTGTTATATTTTCAGAAACAAAACCAGAGTCAATAGGAGGAACTCCATTTAAAGAAAACATTTCAGAAGAGAATAAAGAAATATTTGACCAGCTTGTTCAGACTGCCAAGCTGTACACAGATGAGGGCAAAATAAAAGATGCTTTAGAACTGTATAGAGAAGCTTTGAAAATAAACCCAAACCATGACAAACTGGCTAAGAAAATAGCCAAGATTGAAGTAATTTAGTTCACAAGCTGTTTAAAAACACCTTTACTATCATTCTTTAACTAAGATAGGATGAAGATAGAAACTTGGTCTTTAGTTTCTTGAAAACTCATTTATATAATTTTTAAATGTGGATTTTCAAGCTAGTTTTAAGTTTAAAACAATGTTTGAAAGAGTTAAAACCACCTTTATCCTTTTGCAAGACATACTGCACCTGGATAAAGCTGAAAATAATGAATTAAAACTTTCTATGCATATATACTGTATCATTTGCCTTACATATATTATACTCTAAAGCTTCATCTGAGTTTTAAACTTTCATATGCAGAAGACTTTCAGATTTATGTTTGTCTTAATCATAGCTCTTAATGTCTTAAGTACATTGACATATATTCTCTATTACAGATTTATTTAAGAGAAACAGAAGGAAAACAATTGTTGAGTGAACAAAAGGTACCCAAGGTATTTTACACAGTTATACTTATATCATGCACTTCATGTCATAAGAAATGAAGCTATAACTTCTCATGATGTTTGTCCAAATTTTAAGTGTTGCAGTAAGCCTATATTTTTGTCCATTTTCCACCAAAAGTTATTGTGTACAGCATATATGTTAGTTCATGAAAGGACTGCTTTTATGCAATTTTTCTAATTTACAAAAAAAAACCACCCAAAAAAACTGGACCATGACGCAGCAGTCAATAGTAAACAATGCTCTTAAAAAGTTACTTTTATCTAATTTTATATGCACTGAATTACAAAATGTTTATTTTGTTTCAGAACACAAACCATCAATTGAACAAAAATCCAAAGCTCCATCCGAGACACCAAAGAAAAAATCTGTTTCACAGGAAGATCAAGAGAGCTTCAATCAACTTGTTCAAACAGCAAAACTATACACTGACGAAGGCAACTTAAAAGATGCTCTAGAATTATATAGAGAGGCCGTGAAAATCTATAGCAGTGAGAAGTTGACAAAGAAAATAACAAAGATTGAGGTACTGATTTAAAAGTGGTTGGAAATGATATCACTGCATTATTTTTAAATAAGTTTATTTGTTATCCTATGTATTTGTGTGTTGCAGATAAATACTAATAGCCAAATATCCTTATACTTTACAGGCACACTGCCTAAATGAAATAAAGAAAGATTGTGATTTGTGGCTCCAGAAGTCGGTCTCATTAGGCCTTTCTGTCATATATTTTACTCAGAACTCTGAGAAAAAATTTTGCTCAATAAAGCAAATCTTTTGATTGGTTGATTTCTAAGTCTGAGCACGATAATCAAAATTTTTATGACCCCAAGGCCAGATATCTGGATCTGAAATATTTACAGATGGTTACACTGTTAAACCTTTGACGAAGTATTAACATATCATTACAAATAAACAGCTGTCATATCCCTGACTTGAAACAGTATTAGCTAAGGGAAAGTAGTTTGTTGCAGTAGCAGTAACTTTATGAAAAATATTTTTGTCTTTTTTTAAAGCAAAAGAATATTTTGTAAACATTTATTTTTGATACTATTCATCTCTTAGTTTTTAAGATCACTGCATAGGATCTACCTTGGACAGGAAAAATGCACATTTTAATCAATTTCATTTTATATATAGCAGAACTGAAGCTACAGATATGTAATACATAAATAAAAGTTTTTTGTTGGTGAGGGGTGTGAAAATTGCAAGTTTTCCCTAATAAATGTAAATGAAACATCAGTATTTAAAGTCGTCAGTATGTAGAGTAGATAGACTATTAGATGTAAAAGTAATTTATTTGAATATAATTTCACTTTCTCATGAACCAGTATTTACATATTCTTAAATCATTTACATGTTTTAATTTCCAGGCTTATATCAAAGAAAATTATGAAAATGAATCAGATGTAAATAAAAGAGGTAAGTCATAGAGTTATAAGTAGAATGAATGAAAGATCACATGATCTTGTTTGAGATATTGATTTGGTACTATGAAGATTGATTGCCTATATGAATATGGCATATAAGACATAACTGACAGATGAAACTTCTGAAGAATAGATTTTAAATATGAAATTCAAAAGATAATCAAGCATGCTCGTAGGTGTTATGGATGGCAAAATGTTGCCTTTTTAATGAAGAATTGATATAAATTTTCATATATTTTCTTGAAAAATGCATATTATTTTATGAGCATGCTTGAATTTTATCATGAAATGATTTATTGCATTTTAAATGTTTGGGGAAATGAGAATATGTAATTGATGTACATGAGATGACATTTGCAAATGTTAATCCATTCTGTATCTCATAATGTTAATCCATTCTGTATCTCATAATGTTAATCCATTCTGTATCTCATAATGTTAATCCATTCTGTATCTCATAATTGATTGTAGAACATAGCTCAAACGAAGACATTAAACCAAATACCAAAAAGACACCAGGAAAATCACAGAATGTTGAGAATGAACAGGAGAAATTTAATAAGCTAGTTCTGGAGGCCAAACAGCTGATTGGTGATGGAAAAGTCAAAGCTGCTCTGGATTTAAATAGACAAGCGTTAACCATTTGTCACAGTGAAAAATTAGCAAAGAAAGTTGCTAAAATGGAGGTAAAATTTTTCTAAGAGTAGAAGTGGATAGACTACTGTTAAATCAGAAATTATTACGAGGTTTTTATTAATGCGAATTATGAGACTGGGTGAGTATCGCAATAATAATAAATCTCATTCTGATATCTGATACATATACTTGTATGCAGATTTTCATGAAATCGCAATAATTATTTTCGATTATTTGTCCATTCTTCAAAAATCGCAATTATAAATGTATGCAATAATTTCTGAATTTACAGTATGTTAATATGTGTGCTAAAAATATACCACATTATATGATTGATAATGCCAAAGTTTTCAGTGTGGCGAATCCAGGATTTTAAGAAAATAAACATCTGAAAACATGATTTCTACAAAGTACATCTTCTAATCATAAATTTCCCTCAAAACTACAATATATAGATAAAATTATGTGGCATGATTGCTATTGAGACAACTATTCTCCAGAGACTAAATGATACAGATGAAAGCAACTATAGCAAACCTGGGGTAATTAAAATGTAATTGTAATTAGCTGTAATTAATTACAAATTTGAAAGTAATTCAATGTAATGTGTAATTGAGCAAAATTTCAATTACATGTAATTGAAAGTAATTAATTGCATTGCCTTTTTGCCATGTAATTATGAATTACATTTCAATAATTCAATTACATTTAGATATTTGCTGGGAAATTTAAAAACATTTTGGGCTTTTCACACATTATACACATGGTACTTTGATTTTTTAAATACTTTATAAACATTTTGTTGTGTTGAAAAATATAACATAATAATACTTCATTAAACAAAGCAAGGAATATAATCCTTATTTGTATTTAATTCATCAATTTTTTCACATGATTGATTGATTGTTGGTTGCTTAACATCCAGTGGCAAATATTTCATGCATATTTAGGACGATTTTTTCACATGCATAATAAAATCTAAAATTATAAACAATAACAATTTATTGACATGATTGACATATAATTTGTAGATATGTTGTTTTAACAATTAACAATAATCTTAGCCTCAGGATATTTCCTTTCACTTAACTAATTTTATGTCCCTTGATTAAAATGCCAAAGGCAATTTATCTTTTAAACCATCATATTTATATGTTAAAATCTGTTCAGATGGTTATTATTTAAACACATTCTACAAAATTTTAAATATAGCAGTCAAAACATATGATAAAAGAATGGAGTCCAATATACTTCACAAAATACAAGTATGGAAATTTAAAAGCAAAATGCTATCATTGTTCTTCTGTAATAAATGGAAGCTTGAAAGTTACTTTAAATTGTTTGACTCACATGAGATAAATAAGAAAACCTTTTAAAAATCTAAATAAACATTTTTAGTAGAAACTTGAAATTTTAAGAAAAGTTATTTAAGAATAAAAATGTATTCACTTGTATCTTTATAAATATCTTTACAAAACGTTATTACATAAAAAAAATCCAATCAAATAGTCGGCATTAAAAATCGAATTATGACTAGATGTAACAATGACATTTGAAATTTGAACTTGATACAAATGCTTTCACTGTTAAAAGTTTCATTCTAGTGTGTTTCCATTTTTATGATTTTATCTTATATAATATAGCTCTTGCATTTCTTTGGACAAATGTAATTGTAATGTAATTAATTACATTTGAAAATCAATGTAATTGTGATGTAATTAATTACATTTAAAAATCAATGTAATTGAAATGTAATTAATTACTTTGGCATGTAATTGACCCCAGGTCTGAACTATAGGTCACCATGCATACAGCCTTCAACAAAATGCAAAACCCATACTATATAGTAAGTTTTAAAATCCTTTATCTTGTACAAGACAATAAACAAAAAATAATGTGATAGACAGTGACCAACGACAAACACTGAATTACAGGCTCCTGACTTTGGACAGGCACATTCAGAATGTGGCGGGGTTAAACATGTTTGTAAGTCCTGGATGTTCATATAAATGAGTAAAAATCATTGAAGAAGTTCACATTTTCTGAAACTATTTTAGCAAGCATGATGTTATCAGAAGTGATTTTAAATTTCCTTACAATAGACAAAGATCTTTTTCAAACTACTTGTAAAAGGTTATGCAAACACTAATCAGTTTACCCTGTCATCTGGTTAACTTGAATACCGTTACCTGTGATTTCAGGTTTTATTTTCAGTAGCCATATTTTTGTCAGAAGTCTGACATTGTGTATCATGTATGCACTCTTGATATGAATTTTCAAGAAATTTTCACACGAAATTGATGTCCTACAAGAAAAACCTATGAAGATGAAACATTTTACATATTTGACCTGTTTCCCATGGGGATCAAAAGGTGGAGAAAATGTTATTGATGAATACCTGATTATTACATATTGCAACAAGTCAGCTGATATGGATAAAGGTCAAGAATAGTTAAAAATATAACCCTTTTCACTGACCAAAACATTGAATTAGTTGAAACATTTTCTTTCTTTCAGCAATACCTGAAAGAACATGGCAATGAAGAAGAAGGAAATGATGAGGAGAATAATGGAATGGTGCATGTTGGGAATGGTTACTTCATGTACAAAGAGTTGTTTGAAAAGTTGTATGATCACCAGAAAGAGGCTGTTTTATGGATGTGGGGTTTACATAAGAAAAGAAAGGGAGGAATTCTTGGTGATGATATGGGGTATATTTGTTTTGAAATTATTTATATAGGAACTATTGTTTGATTGAATGGGATTATTAGTAAGGAGTAATAATAACAATTACTTATTAAACTATGTCTTGTTCCTTTCTAAGGAGATACATATTAATTATTATAATTATAATCCCGCTCTGGGAGCTTTATTGCATTCACCTTGTCTGACAGTTCATACATCCATTCTTCCAAAAAATATTTCCTTCACACTTTTCTCAGGTACTGCTGAACAGAACTTATTTAATTGTTGACTATATTGTTTTTTATCTTAGATTATTTTCTGAATAGCTACTTATTATCATGATTATGAAAAGCAACCATTTTTCACACTTTTGTGTGCAATGATAATATCATGAAATTGGAAGCAATACAGATTTTGTTTAAACAGTTGAAGAGATTTGGATAGACAACAAATTAACAGGTTAAGAATTTTAAATATTTGATGTGATTTAACTAAAAATAAGATTTGGCTGGATTTAGAAA
The DNA here is from genome assembly GCA_017311375.1 of Mytilus coruscus. Classification (NCBI taxonomy): domain Eukaryota; kingdom Metazoa; phylum Mollusca; class Bivalvia; order Mytilida; family Mytilidae; genus Mytilus; species Mytilus coruscus. The sequence goes on from CM029598.1 coordinate 9,424,701, forward strand.
AATGCCTTTAAAAGACAGCATTACCAGATGAATTTGAAATGTCAGGAGTGGTTTCAGCAATGTTTCCAATGCAGGGTCTTAATGCAATATTTGGTATTGTGAAAGTAATTTTATTTGCCTAATCCAATTACATATCTTTGGTTCAATGGCTTTATGAAAATAATATCATTTAGAAATTACCACACAACAGAAAATATACATGAGGTTACGTCACAAAATTCAAGTTAATTGATAGTCCACTGATATACATACTTTCACAGTGTTTGTTTGTTTTTCAGACTTGGTAAGACTATACAGGTTATATCGTTCCTGTCAGGATTATTTGTTTGTTTGTTTTTCAGACTTGGTAAGACTATACAGGTTATATCGTTCCTGTCAGGATTATTTGTTTGTTTGTTTTTCAGACTTGGTAAGACTATACAGGTTATATCGCTCCTGTCAGGATTATTTGTTTGTTTGTTTTTCAGACTTGGTAAGACTATACAGGTTATATCGCTTCCTGTCAGGATTATTTGTTTGTTTGTTTTTCAGACTTGGTAAGACTATACAGGTTATATCGCTCCTGTCAGGATTATTTGTTTGTTTGTTTTCAGACTTGGTAAGACTATACAGGTTATATCGCTCCTGTCAGGATTATTTGTTTGTTTGTTTTTCAGACTTGGTAAGACTATACAGGTTATATCGTTCCTGTCAGGATTATTTGATATGGACAAAGTAAAGTCAGTCCTCATCGTCATGCCAGTCTCTCTTATTGTTAACTGGGAAAAAGAATTCCAAAAATGGTAATAGTTTATTTATTGTATGCAAGAACAGTTCACTATTCACACTTACAATCAAACAATAGGGAAAACAAATATTTTTTTATATTCTATTTTCCATATAAAGTTCACTTATATACCGTGATGCAGGACATGGTAAATGTGTTCTTTTATGAGTAGACAAACAAGTAGAATTTATTGCTTTTTGGGGGGTTCTTAGGATAAAAATATACAAAAAGTTATCTAACAATCTTGTCTTTTTGGGGGTTCTTAGGATAAAATATACAAAAGTTATCTAACAATCTTGTCTTTTTGGGGGTTCTTAGGATAAAATATACAAAAGTTATCTAACAATCTTGTCTTTTTGGGGTTCTTAGGATAAAAATATACAAAAGTTATCTAACAATCTTGTCTTTTTGTTGGGGTTTCTTGGGATAAAATATACAAAAAGTTATCTAACAATCTTGTCTTTTTGGGGGTTCTTAGGATAAAAATATACAAAAGTTATCTAACAATCTTGTCTTTTTGGGGTTCTTAGGATAAAAATATACAAAAGTTATCTAACAATCTTGTCTTTTTGGGGGTTCTTAGGATAAAAATATACAAAAGTTATCTAACAATCTTGTCTTTTTGGGGGTTCTTAGGAAAATATACAAAAGTTATCTAACAATCTTGTCTTTTGGGGGTTCTTAGGATAAAATATACAAAAAGTTATCTAACAATCTTGTCTTTTGGGGGTTCTTAGGATAAAATATACAAAAGTTATCTAACAATCTTGTCTTTTTGGGGGTTCTTAGGATAAAAATATACAAAAGTTATCTAACAATCTTGTCTTTTTGGGGGTTCTTAGGATAAAAATATACAAAAGTTATCTAACAATCTTGTCTTTTTGGGGGTTCTTAGGATAAAAATATACAAAAGTTATCTAACAATCTTGTCTTTTTGGGGTTTCTTGGGATAAAAATATACAAAAGTTATCTAACAATCTTGTCTTTTGGGGGTTTCTTGGGATAAAAATATAAAAGTTATCTAACAATCTTGTCTTTTTGGGGGTTCTTAGGATAAAATATAAAAAGTTATCTAACAATCTTGTCTTTTTGGGGGTTCTTAGGATAAAAATATACAAAAGTTATCTAACAATCTTGTCTTTTTGGGGGTTCTTAGGATAAAATATACAAAAAGTTATCTAACAATCTTGTCTTTTTGGGGGTTCTTAGGATAAAAATATACAAAAAGTTATCTAACAATCTTGTCCTTTTTGGGGTTTCTTGGGATAAAATATACAAAAGTTATCTAACAATCTTGTCTTTTTGGGGTTCTTAGGATAAAATATACAAAAGTTATCTAACAATCTTGTCTTTTTTGGGGTTCTTAGGATAAAAATATACAAAAGTTATCTAACAATCTTGTCTTTTTGGGGGTTCTTAGGATAAAATATACAAAAAGTTATCTAACAATCTTGTCTTTTTTTGGGGTTTCTTGGGATAAAATATACAAAAGTTATCTAACAATCTTGTCTTTTGGGGGTTCTTAGGATAAAATATACAAAAGTTATCTAACAATCTTGTCTTTTTGGGGTTCTTAGGATAAAATATACAAAAGTTATCTAACAATCTTGTCTTTTTGGGGGTTCTTAGGATAAAATATACAAAAGTTATCTAACAATCTTGTCTTTTTGGGGGTTCTTAGGAAAATATACAAAAGTTATCTAACAATCTTGTCTTTTTGGGGTTCTTAGGATAAAAATATACAAAAGTTATCTAACAATCTTGTCTTTTTGGGGGTTCTTAGGATAAAATATACAAAAAGTTATCTAACAATCTTGTCTTTTTGGGGGTTCTTAGGATAAAATATACAAAAGTTATCTAACAATCTTGTCTTTTTGGGGGTTCTTAGGATAAAAATATACAAAAGTTATCTAACAATCTTGTCTTTTGGGGGTTCTTAGGATAAAATATACAAAAGTTATCTAACAATCTTGTCTTTTTGGGGTTTCTTGGGATAAAATATACAAAAGTTATCTAACAATCTTGTCTTTTTGGGGGTTCTTAGGATAAAATATACAAAAGTTATCTAACAATCTTGTCTTTTTGGGGGTTCTTAGGATAAAAATATACAAAAGTTATCTAACAATCTTGTCTTTTTGGGGGTTCTTAGGATAAAAATATACAAAAGTTATCTAACAATCTTGTCTTTTTGGGGGTTCTTAGGATAAAAATATACAAAAGCTATCTAACAATCTTGTCTTTTTGGGGTTTCTTGGGATAAAAATATACAAAAGTTATCTAACAATCTTGTCTTTTTGGGGTTTCTTGGGATAAAAATATACAAAAGTTATCTAACAATCTTGTCTTTTTGGGGGTTCTTAGGATAAAAATATACAAAAGTTATCTAACAATTATATATGTTTAAATTGGTTATTGCTGCAACCTTTACAGACATCAACCCAAATGTTATCATTATATTGAAGCCTACCCCAGGTCCCTTTACAATATATTTCCTCTTTAATAATAATATTCATGTTATAACTGTTTTAGGGCACCAGGTATAAGAGTAGAAGCTTACCATGGAAGCAGTAAGAAGGAAAAGGAACGAGCTCTTGGTAAAGTACAAAGAAGGGGAGGAGTTCTCCTGACATCTTATGGACTGGTAGTCACTAGCTCAGAAGTTATTGGAAAACAAGATGGAAGAGAATTTGTATGGGTAAATATTGTGTTGATATTCTTAGAAATTTTTATCTTATCATCTAAAGGTCATTAAATCAAAAATTAGATGACTGAACTCTTGTAAAGGTACATGTATACCCAGTTTTGTTTACTAGAGTATAATCAATAATGTTTACTCCTTATAACTAAAATTTTTGGTTGTCGGATAAATATTTAGAGATTTTTTTTACTAATTTGCATCCAAAGCATGAATAAACAAATTAGATCTGTGAAATAAGAGTTGATTGTAGTTGAAGAATAGGATCACGAAATAATGTAATGAAACCTCATGTAAGTATTAAAATGTCACTTGCAAAAAAGAAGCACTTAATTCCAACTCAGGGCTTCCAAAATTATTTTTAGCCAGCCGGACATTTTATATATTATCCCAATTTTAATCCCTTTAGACTAAATAAACAAAAGGCAATTATGGTAATCAGTTGCTGAGTTGCCCATCCCAATGATTGACATTAAAAAAACGATATTAAACTTTCTTGATTCAAATTCAGAGTTCTGACGTAAACTGTTAAAGTGGCAGTGCATCATTCAAAGTGTGCAGCATCAGCGTACTTATATCTGCCTTAGACTCTTTATTTGTGCGAAATAACGTTGTCAAAACCTTTACTTTCGTTTTAAATCTAATACGGATGTTATCTTGTCATTGGTAAAACATGGACCAGAGACGGATAAGTAAATTCCGTGTCGTTTGCAAAGCATGAATGAGTGTAAGTAGCTCTTTCGTTATTTCTTCAAGAAAATATTCGAAATAAACGTGAGATAAAGGTATCAATGACAATTTAAGCATTATTTGAAGAAATTAGGATGCATAATTTTATTTCACACCTGCACACATGTGCACACGTGTACTAGTTCAAACAGAGACATGTCTCTGGTTCAAACAACGTGGTTATGACGATTTGTCATTTTCACCTTTTAATTTTTTCATCAAATCATATTTGTAAACGTATTTCTGATAATTTAAATCTTTTTGACTAAATTAATTAGATGCAAACCGCTGAAATGTAAGAAAATAACTTTGAATAGACCGATCAATGTCCGATTCAAAATAGTTTACCTGTCACCTGAACAGGTAAATTTCAGCTGATCGACAACTAATTAGCCTTGATTTAAATAATAAGGTATTAAAGTAGGGATTGTTCTAATAGAACTTAATGATCATATCACTTTTATGACCGGAAGTGTGTGGCTGTTTAAGGCAAAGGTTGGGTCAAAAGATCGCGAATTATGTTAAAATGACCGTCTCTTAAGAAAGCCTTGAAAACTAAAAAGTAGATGACCGTTTCATGCTTTGCCCAGCCGGACTATTACCGGACATTATACAAATGTCCGGAATATATGACCGTTTTGGAAGCCTTGTTCCAACTAAACTGTACGTATGTTGACCTCTAAACGTCTTATTTTTTTGTACAATCGGGTCACTGTTTCCTTTTATTTATTGTCCTGATTATGCACAAAACATTTGCCACTGGACTTTAAGCAAGCAACAATCAGTCTTTTTATTTATTGTCCTGATTATGCACTTTTAGCAAGCAAAATGTAAAATTAGCCCTTTTATTTATAATCCAGCATATGGAGAATAACTGCCAAATTTCTGGATTTTTATCTTATTTTGTGTAATGTAAACCTGTTGATTTTAAAATTAGAAATATTTGCATCATAAGCCAGATGTTTTTATAAAAGTCATCAGTCCAGTTTTGATGTTAAAATAAGATTTGATCGGCAGTAGAAATTACAACAGCAGAGGGTTAATTTTTCAGGACTATGTGGCCCTTGACGAAGGACACAAAATAAAGAATCCAACAAAAACTACAAAAGGTGTCCATGCAATTCCTGCCAGGAATAGAATTATACTAACAGGGACACCTATACAAAATAATTTGAAGGTGAGTTACTACCTTATAAGTAGTGGTTCATTTGATATCAGTTCCTCATCAGTCAAAATTCAATTATGACGTATAATTTTCATGCTTTTCTCTGAATTTCTCATTGTGAAGTCACGAAAAAAGCAAACATGTCTGATGACATCACATATAAAGGGCACATCTTTTAGACAATAATTAAAAAGAAAAGAGAAATCTAATTTTGTAGAAATCTTTTTTTTTAAGTTATAACTTTCCAGTATCAAAGAAAGGTTTTTGTAAATAAATATATATATTTTACAACACCTGCATTTTGTTGGTTCCCTCACTTTAAATCAAATAAAAAATGATTTATACATAACCTACACAGGTTCCACAATGTAATAAACAGGAAGTTTATTTTCAGGAACTATGGGCATTGTTTGACTTTGTACACCAAGGGTCATTGTTAGGAACAGCCAGAACATTTAAAATGGAGTATGAAAACCCCATTACCAGGGTAAGATTTACATTTTATCAATTTAAACAGAAATAAAACTTATTGTTAGGAACTTCAGGTAAAAACACATGGCAAGGGCAAGAGTTACCTTTGAGAAGACTATTGGCCAGTGCGTCAAAAACGCCACTCAGTCATTTTGAAATTCAAATTACAGTAACACATAGCTTAGGCTGAGGATGACAAGCATGACACATTCAAAGCGAGTAAGGATCAAGCAAGAACATATTGACTTCTATTTCACAATTCCACCAAACAGAAAGTAATACTCTATTACACTCTCATGAAAAAAAGTTCCACAGCAATATTATTTACCTACGAAACATGTTTAACCCCACACGCCCAGCCCATTAATAACATTGCTGAATAATAATCCCCAGTCAGTAAGCTCTAGATAGATTTAAAATCTAAGGTACGGACCATTTGATTTGAGGGGCAGTCTGAGATATTTTAGAGAAAAATTCTGACCCTGATTTTGCCTTAAACAAAATTCTGGCCGTATCTGGATTGAAAACAATACCGGTAATCTTGTCCACTTTTTGCTATTAGAAACAAAGATTTTCAACAGAATTATTGAGCATTAAATGAACATGATGAATGAAAACGGGCGTAATTTTTGGGGCGGGGTTTGCATGTTGTAAATCCCATATCTGACCGGAATGTCTGTTTCACGAACTGTTATGCTGAATACTTTTTCAAGGCCCGACTTCAACCTGCCTGCTCGGTGTGGCCTTTATGTCACCATTTGTCGATCGTCATTCACAACTTCGTTGTCATTTCAGACTCATTCGTAGCCTTTGGTTGATTTGGAACCCTTACTTCCTTGTTGGGTGAAACATTTCAACCAATTTGTTTGTGTCTGTCGATTGTAAATTTCATTGAATGGTCAGATATCTTGTTTTCAACAAGAAATCTGTGAGGTTATGCTAACTAACCTATGAGAATTTTCCATGTCCATTTTTTACTGACAAATCCCACATTAAATATATTAGTATATAACTTTGGATCCATCCAATCATTTTATAATAGACAATTAATGGGGAGAATACGGCATCAAAAATGTCCAACCCTTACACTTTAACTATAAAATATACATGCCCCACGTCAGGAACCGTTAAAAAAGTGCATTTTACACTTATTTTATGTTTTTTAGCCAAAAATAGGTCCAAAAATTTTTACATACTCCGCCCCTCTTTCCAAAATCCTGGATCCGCCCTGTCTATATCCACATTTAATGAATAACAGAAGTAATCTTGCAAATTTTATCCATAAGCATGTTAAATCTATTTATATCTACTTCCTGTCATTTAGGCGGAAAAATAGGAGACTTTGTTGTTGACATTGAATATGGTTACTTATAGACCTAAGATAAATTTATAGATTCAGGAATTCTTTTAAATGGATCATGACAAATAAAGATTTAGATTTCAGTGCAGTATTAAGTCTGTATCAATGTTTGATTATCACCAAAGACAAGAAAGGTTAATATTTACATGAAATCTATGGCAAAATGTTTTTAAATTTATGAAAAATTTCTGTTTTTTAAATTTAAGATAGAAACTGGTTCAAACAATAAATCAATATTTTTCTTGTTATTTTATATCTCCTTATGACAAGAATCCTTTCACATGCAACAACTTTCTTTCTAGAAACTATAAAGTTTTTAAATTGAACATTTTGGTCTCCTTTGAATGATATTTTATTTTTATATTTAAATAGCGCATCCGAGCTCACCCATGAGCATGAATGCTAGGCCTGGTGTTTCTGCCGTGTTTGGGGAAAAATCCTGAGTCCGGCTTCATCAGTGGTTGACTCAATAAGTTGTATATTGGCGTGTTATTTATGTTTTGGTTTTATTTCGTATATTATATTGGACCATACACCGTTGTCTTTGGATAACATATTAGTGGATTATGATTTATTTTTTGTGAGCTCAGTATCATATTGTGTTGTGAAAGGTCGAGCAGACTATATCCGCTAATGCTTTGATAATAGTTCTTGTAAATTTGTATGTCTTTTATAAGCTATAATAGGCTGATGATTAAATATGTTCACACATTCAGGGTTTAATGAAATAAGGTTCCAGTGTTTTGTAATTATATTTTTAGTTTCTGTATAGATGGGTTGAAATTTGTTAACATAACTAGTGGTTGTTCCCGTTTCGTTGGGCGTTGTATAAGCAGGTTTTCCTTTCTATATTTTGTGTTTGATAAAAATTTCGTTAATTTCAGATATTTTATATCCTCGTTTGAGGAGACGTGTTTTAAAAGCTTCCAACTGTTTTTAAGTTCAGTTCTGCTACTGGTGTTTCTGATGTATCTCAATACTTCACCCTTGATAAATCCTTTGAAAACACTTTTCGGTGTGAGCTGTATCTGTGTAGATATTGAAATGTTTCAGTTGGTTTGATATGGGTTTTAATGTCTAGTATGCCTTCGTTTGTATATGACAGTGTCTAAGAATATTGTTTCATTACGGGAAAATTCGTAGGTGAACCAAGTGCGGTGTGCAGTATTAGCTATTGTAAATAGTTCGTGTATTTCCTCTATAGGTCCGAATATATAATCCAGCCGTCATCCCTAAATCTGAAGTCATTATCATTTTGTTTCTGTGCTGAAAGCGTTGTAAAACGTTTTCAAGAATGACAAACATTGTAAGGTCGGCCAATTCAGCAGATGCTGATCCGCCCATAGGCACGCCCAAGGTTTCACGGTAAAGTTTATTGTTAAAAATAAATTCATTGTTCTCTAGAATAAGCCTTAATAGGCGAAGTATACTGTCCTTTGGTGGAACTTTAATTTCATACTCGCTTGGATCAATATTGGTCAGTGCCACGTTAGTTGCTTCTAGTATTTCATTAAATGTAAAGCAAGTGTACATATTTTTGCATCGAAGGTTACTAGATAGCAGTCTCGTTGGGGTTTTATATTTTCAATCGAATTAATAAAACTTGACGTATCTTTTATATATGTATATTGTTTTTTAACAAGTGGAACAAGAAAATAATCGATATAGTGCCCAATATTGTGTAGGGGCGTTCCACACAGTGATACAATTGGTCTGCCCGAATTAAATTTTCTCGTCTAGCTGTTTCATTTCTCTCATTTCTGACAAGAAACATTACACACTGGTAGAATCTGCCAGAGCAATTTAAATAGAGTCATAATCTATTTGAATTGTCTCTCCTCTTTAAATCCTTACTAAGTATAATCAACAACATTGAACATTTTTTTATCCCATGATACTTGCTTTAATGCCAGGAAATATATTGAATTTAAGTTTTAATTTGAATTTGTTTTTTTTTTTTAACAGAAATTGTATTTTAATGAGCACAATTTTTAGAATTTTCTTCATATCTAGTGTTAGAATATGGGATGGGATTATTAGGATTTGATTTATATACTGTTTGTTGTCTTTCAGTAATACTGAATAGTGTAAATCTCAGTCCACTGATGTTTCAAATCAGGACAGAAATTAATTTTCAATCAACACAAATTTTGCATACATTAATATAAAATAAAATCACAAGTTTGATGGCTAGTAAATACCATGACAATTGTTTGCTGATTTTGATAAGATAAAACTTAGTGCCAGCATTTCCTAAAGTGTTCAAGTGAGCTGATTTGCGCTACCATAACTTTATCAACAGGAGCTAACCAAAATGAAAACGGGATGCTAAAAAGCACAATGCTAAAGCAATATTTTTCTCCAGTAAAGTTTACTCTAAAAAAAGGACATTTAATGACATTGACCAAGTTTATAATTTGTTTAGATGTAGATTTGTACTTACAATTTTGTTGTCTATTATTAGGCCAGAGAAAGGGATGCTACAGTTGGAGAAAGAAAATTGGGACAAGAAATGGCAACTAGTTTAAAGAAAATTATTGCTCCTTATTTCTTACGGAGAACTAAGGCTGAAGTGACGGAAACCAAAGATGGTGTAAAAGTAGAGAATTCTGAAGAAGGTGTTGGAAAGTAAGTATTATTCATAGTATCTATAGAGGACAATAGGCTGAGGTTAATAGATGTTACAGAGACCAAAGATGGTGTAAAAGTAGAGAATTCTGAAGAAGTTGCTGGAAAGTAAGTACATATACATGTATTATTCATATCTGTGGTGGACAATAGGCTGAGGTCAGATGTTACGGAGACCAAAAAAGGATGCCAAAATGGATTCTGTTTAAACAGTTGTGAAAGTAAGTTAGTAAGAGTGATTACACCTATGGAATATAAAAGGAAAGGGAAAACAAAACCAAAAAAGAATGCAAACTGATAAACGAGTAGTTAATGCAAGTAACATGGATAGTGTCTTTGGAGGACAAATGAAAAGGTTGAATTGACCAATGATGGTGTCAATTGAAGCTGTAACAAATAGAAGTTGAAAAAGGAATATTTATAGACTTTATTAGATACAAAGGTCAGAGGTCACAGAAGCCAATAATGGCGTAATTATCTACTGAAGAAAGCAATATAATGTAAATAATTATCTTTGGTTTTATCTGAGGACAAAGACAGAGGATACAATTAGCAGATGTCTGAATTTTTATTTTCCATAGAAAATTGTTGAAAGTAAGTGACTAACATTAACGTCCATGGAAGACAAGATCAAGGGTAACAGATCAGATTTGGGTTGAACTTCACTAACAGTCTGCACCAAAATCTTTTCGCACTACTAGTCAGAAGACCAATATTCAGACATTTTCCTTTTGTATCTTAACAAAGTTTTGCAAAAATTTACTAGTCTGAATAAAATTTTACTACTCTGGGGCATCGGACTACTGGCTAAAGGTGCAGGTTGAACTTCTATTTTCCTTTTGTAAATGTTTTACATTACAATTTTATCATTTTGCTCAGTAGAAAAGTATGGTAATAACATTTTGGTCTTGTTGAAAAGTTTTAATCAATCACCATCTCTGTTTGACCTAAATATGTTCTACAATTTTTCTATACCTGAAATCAAAAAATAAAAATTAATATATATACATTTTCACATTGCTCAGATACAATGGGGGAAAAAAAAAATTAAATCCAGGCATGCACTGTGTCATTTTCTTGGGTAAAAATTTCATGAACTAACATTGATTTAAAATTGGTCTTTAAATGTCATTTTAAGTATCATACTATTAATAGGTATATTGCTTCAATACAATTTTTAACTTGAAAGGGGCTTTTAATCCTAGCAAGAACAGTTTGTTACATAATTTCTGTCAGCAGGTTTATATTGAAATATTGCAGGGCTATATTGCAATAATGCTATTGACTATTGAATTATCTCTGTATGCTGGATTTATATTATATTTAGGTACAAGAACAGGTAATACAACATTTATTGTTTTGCTTTGGTATTTATTCAATGTTTTATTATAGCTTTTTTCTTTTTCTTTTTTTAAATGCTTGTGTGTCTATAGAATCTATATCAAAATAATTTCTCATGCATAATTTGAATAATTATACCCCAACTCTAAAAGTGGGACTATATTGCAATAACCTTGTATGTCCATTCATCTGTTGGTCCAACAAATATTGTCACCCTTTTTGAGGAACTACTGATCAGATCGACTTCCTGTTTGGTTATCAACTTGAGAGTGATAAGTTGTAATGTGTGACTGGGGAATAGAAATATGGTCACTACAGGTCTTCATCTGGCCGGCAGTAAAACCCTTGCCAAAGTGGGGCATCCCTTTGGCTGTGCGGGATGTACAAGTAGGCAGCCACGTCCGGTCAAAATGGGGACGTTAAATCTGATGCCTTGTGTAGAGAGAGTGCCACGCTCTGTGCACGTTAAGAACCCTTGCAACAACTCTTTGAGGGGTCCGTAGGTGGCCTGTTGCAAGGCAAAATTTTTGTCCCTATCCAATATACCCTCATTTTCCAGTGGCAGTCTAAATTTACCGCGACCTTAATCCTGGACGGCCTTTATTACAGGACCTACCTATTTTTTTATTGTTTATTTGTTCTCGTCTTGAACATGCATGCAATATATTTGCCACTGGATGTTAAGCAACTTACAATCAATCAATGTAATGTGTGAGGACTTTTTTGGATCTGTCAGACACCTGCTTTCTGTTGGCTGATACTATGAATTAATCAACATGTTGAATGAAAACAATTTTTCTTCACTTTTTGCTCAAAAACTACTTAAACAGAATGACTTCATATTTGGTCATCAGCTTGACAATGATAAGTTTAAACTTTGAGAGCTTTTTGGCTCTGTGGAAAACCTACTTCCTGTTTGCTGGTTCTTTGAATTTTTAACATGTTGAATGAAAACAAATATTTTTGTCACAACTTTCTTAACCCTTACTGTGCTGGGGCCTTCAGAGCTCCAGATAAGCTACGTATTTGCCTGATTACGCAATAAAAACAATTGAAAACCCAATTCAATTGACAATTGCAGCATTCAAAAACCAAATTCATGCAAAGGAAAACCCAATTATATGTCAAAGCTATGCGTTCTCAACCCTACTTGTCGCTATCGTGTGCGTTATTTACCCTAATCGATAAATTGTTGTCGCGTAAATCTATTTTTGTGATATTAGGAAATCGACTTTCGTTCTAAAAATAGAGCGTTACATCAAATATCTGATCTGGGACCCTGTTGGAAGGAATTATCCGTTACTCAAAGCTGTATCCCCGGTAAACATAAGGGACCAGTTTATAAAATTTTCTTTGGCAGACCATGAGTCGGAGAGGCAGAAAAAAGCACTGCTAGTAACAAAGTCATATATTCTGTTGAACTATTTGATAATGAAGCAGAGTTTGACTCACACTTCACCCTTATAAATCATGACAGTATTTTGTTCAAAACTATTTACCATACTTGGAAAAATACAATGCCGACAAGCAGTGTCAACATAACTCCAACAAAAACCAGGGGTGATCTTATGTGCTCTAGAAAGGTAATCAGTTACTGCACCACTAGTAACACCAGTTTATATAAATTGACAGAAAATACAAAACTGGCAGAACAGTTGAAACAAACCAGACACAAATTAAACAAAAAATTGCTCGTCAGTGTTTAAACCAAATAAAATGACTATCACATACATACTTGAAAGAAACATATTTAAGATAACAGTGGATGAACATCTTTGTTTGATATGATTACATTATGACATGCCTCAATTCAATATTTAGATGATGAAAAAAACCAATATATTCAGGAGCTTGGTGGTGAAAAACCCAATTTGATATTTGCATGAGGGTGAATTGGAATTAATAATGCAATTGAAAAAACTATTTCACTCAATTACATCAAAATTGGTGGGTAAAAACCCCAATTTGTGAATTCTTATCTGGAGCCTCTGGGCCTTGATATAACAGTCGCTTCTTAAAATACTGTGTTTTGGCTCCAATGGCTCTACATACTTTTAGAGGTCAACTGTATGATACGTGATTCAAAATTGATGCATGTTCCCTCGACTTAATATAGTCAGCTATAAAAGGCCCCGAAATGACAAATATAAAACAATTCAAACAAGAAAACTGACGGCCTGATTTATGTACAAAATAATGAACAAAAAACAAATATGATATACAGCAACAAACGACAACCACTGATTGCACTGAATTAGAGGCTCCTGACTTAGGACAGGCTATTTATTGTCATGTTTCAACTGGTTTTTTTTTAGGGGTGGGCTTCCCTTTCGGTGTCTGTGACACACAGTGCAGAGTCCTAAAACTTATTGAAATACGCTTAGGGAAGGACTACTTCCGGTTGTAGGTCCAAGTGAAGCCAAAAATCAGGAAAAATCGGAAAATTACGGATTTTTGGTGGAAATGACCTTCTTTAGACTACCATCGTAGATCAGGTTCACTCCGAAGTCAGCACTTTTGTGGTCAGTGTTTTCACTGGGGTCCACTCTACATGCAGACTACAGTGAGATACATCTATTAGCATCCATTGGTCTTCCTGGTCAAGAGTAGGTTGAAAAATTGTCATAATTGATGCTTTTTGCACCTGAAGACCAACTATGGGGCCTTTTCCCCCTCACCTTTTCCTACTATAGTTATTTTTCAAACAGGGCAAAGTTGATAGTATATAAGTTAGTTAGTAAGTAAGTTAATACATGTTTTTCATTATAAGAGGGTAATGCAGAAAGCAACAATATATAACTAACCTTCTTTGAGACCCTCAAACAATAACAAATCTAAAATTTATAAATATAGTTTTGAACTGTTAGGGAGCTTTGTAACAATGAAAAATAAAAAAAACATGCATGTTAGGGCATTTTATAGCTTGCTCTGTGCTATGGATTATACTCATTGTTGAAGGCCATGCAGTGACCTATAGTTGCTAATATCTGCATCATTTGGTCTCTGGTGCAGAGCTGTCTCATTAGCTATCATACAACATATTCTTATTTTTATATTGTACAAATATATACATATGTTATAGGTGGGAATGTTATGTGTTATTTTACAGCTCGTAGTCTATAGTTTAGTGATACCAAAAGATATAAATCATAGGAAATCTCAGGTATTCATCAATAAGACAGCAACCCCAATAAGACTAAAACCATAAAGACATTTTAAATGAATTGGCTTTAAATATTTTGATGCAATAATACATAAAGTTGCAGACAACCTGGTATATCTTTTCCGTGTGCATAATAACTTGATGTATAGAGAATACATTGCATTAGTTTGAAAATGCAAGAAACATGTTTTAATCATCAATGCACTGAATAGTTTGTATAATGCACGTTCTGGTCAATAGACCATATTGATACCAGATAAAACATTTCAGTTTTAATTAGATTAAATATACTTATGAAAGTGATGTTGAAAACTTCGTATAGACTGTTATATTTTATTACTTGGACAATTGTTTTTCGATTCAGAATATTCAATGGTGGATTAAATTTAAAAAGTTAAATACCATCACCTACAACAGAATTACAAAAGATTTCTAATGATTTGTTATTTGTCAAGATTGAAACAATACATCTGATATTAATGACTTTTCCCCAACATTACAAAACCTGACATCTTTAACTTGTACTTCATTTGTTTTATTCCTCAATTCATGCTACAATGTTAGGTTTTTATTTGTATTTATATGTTTGACAAAAAGGAATGATTTGAGGTGATGAGTATCTGCATTGTTTTTACATTATGTCATCATTATCCAGTCTGATATGCTCTATTTTTACAGAATGCCATCTTTATCCGGTCTGATATGCTCTATTTTTACAGAATGCCATCTTTATCCGGTCTGATATGCTCTATTTTTACAGAATGCCATCTTTATCCAGTCTGATATGCTCTATTTTTTACAGAATGCCATCTTTATCCAGTCTGATATGCTCTATTTTTTACAGAATGCCATCTTTAACAAGAAAGAATGATTTGATATTATGGGTATTCCTTACTCAGACACAACAGAAAATTTACCATGATTTCTTGTCTTTGGACACTGTAAAAGAGGTAAAACTATTAAGCCTATTAATCAAACGAATAGTTGAATGTCATGAATATAAAAATAAGGAGATGAGGTATGATTGCCAATGAGACAACTATCCATCAAAGTTCAAATAAAGTGGATGTAAGCAATTAAAGGCAACGGTACAGCCTTCAACAATGAGAAAAACCCATACCATATAGTCGGCTATAAAAGGCCCGGACATGAAAAATATGAAACAATTCAATTGAGAAAACTAATGGCCTAATTTATAACAAAACAATTAACGAAAAACAAATATGACAGACATGAACCAACGACAACCACTGAACTACAGGCTCCTGACTTGGACTCAAATCATAAGGTTACCTGTGATTGTCACAGACTTTTTTTATACATGTGTATTTCAAAAAGGACAGATTTAGAAACAGTAATGTCTCTACTAATAATATGTCATACTTTTAAAAATCCTTCTTTTATAAAGTCTCTTTTCTCTTTCAAATTCTATGTAAGTTTTGATCAGAATGATTCTTTGGTTGATCATGAAAAAATTGCTCAAGTAGATCTATCAATTCATGCTCTGTCATGTCTGTGAGAATGTTACAATGATTTATATTTTTTCAGTTACTGATGACAAAGAAATCACCATTGGTTGCATTAACTGTTCTGAAGAAAATAACAGACCATCCCAGATTACTATCTACAAGGGCTGTAGCTCAGCTAGGTCTAGAGGATCATGGGTAAGATTTTTGCAACTTTTGCAAGTAGATAAATAACGCGAATATAAATATTTGCAATTATTTAAAACTTGGATCTTTTCTTATTATATGTCAAGTAAATATGAAAATAGTAAAATTTAATGGCAGCAAAGTGGGCTAGAAAGGGCAAAATGCGAAATAAAGTATCCCTGAAAATTAGTTGATTAAGAGTAATAGTAATCACTGTATAAATTCTTTTCTTTACAGTCTTGATGAGGACCAGTTAGAATCTGAGGAGGCGTACCTTAGTGCTGTCAATCAAATTAAAAATGTTGATGATCAGATACTCATTAACGAGTCAGGGAAACTCATAGTTCTGGTGGAGTTACTTGACAAATTAAAAGAAGAGGGACATAGGACATTAGTGTTCTCCCAGTCCAGGAAACTATTAGATATCATATATAAAGTCATTTCCAATAGAGTATGTATAATGGGAAAGAACTTTTAATATTCTGTAGATTAAGATGTATTTCATTTCATGCCATTAGAATTAATCTTCATAGATTTTGCTGCATAAAGATATCTCTATGTATTCTGAATTTAATTTTTCCTTCTGAATTTGAAGTGCAAAATATGGGTAACAAGAACTATGATTGATTGATTGATTGATTGTTGATTGCTTAAGGTCCAGTGAAAATTAAATAATGTATATTCAGGATTATAGGTTCTGCAAGATGGGACAGGCCACCTATTGACCTCTCAGAGAGTTGTTGGCAAAAATTACATGCATATTCAGGATGCCCTCCAAGGATTCCCAAGGGTATACAAATTGGTTTCAGTTTCTTTTTTTTTTTAGAGGTATGACTCCCCCATAAATGATGTTTATTTAGCTATTTGGGATGTATAAGTACTCTGGCAATTAAGTTTGAATGGGTATGGTAAATCAGATGCCTTGTGTAGGGAAAGTGTGACACCCTGCACATTAAAGAACCATTGCAACAACATTTTGAGGAGTTTGTGAGATGAGTTTCTGTCCCATCCAACATACCCTCATTTTGCATGAAATGTTTGCAGCTGGATATTAACCAAACAACAATCAATCAATCCTATTCAGGATAAGATCATGTTAATGTGATATGAAATGATAAATATATAAACCCTTCTACAAACTTGACTGCCACACTGGCCCTGATTGTTAACATGCTAGTTCATAAGGTAACAGTCCACCAGAAGACATAATACCTACCTTAACATATCATTCTGAGTCTGATCCACCCTGTCTTTTCTCTTATTCCTAAATACTGTGTGCTTAGGAGAGAAGCAGCAAATACCAATATCAAAATCTTTGAAATGACTTCAACAGCAATCCCACACTCTTTCTCATTGTTTGCAGCATCAACATTTATGTCAAGTCAGTCTGTGGTTAAAGTTTTAAAAAATCAATAACTTTATCTTAACTTTATGGAATTGTATAAAACTGTGAAAGAAACTTTCTTAATGCTACTTCCTGTTTCTTGGTAGTTTGCAGTTTTACAACAATCATTGTACACAGAAAAATTTTGTCAAAATTATCTTGGCTTCTATGGATAGAAATATTGTTATATTTGGTTTGGAACTTTATTATTTTTTTTACTGAGTTGTAGCATGTATGCAATTTTTACATCTGCCATGCAGCCACTTTCTGTTTCACAGTAGTTTGAAATTTCAAAACACTCATTGTACAAGGAAAATTTTCATGAAAGTACTTTAATTATTAAAGTCCAATTGAAAATAGTTTTGTAAATCTTGTAGGGACACATGGTGTTGAGATAACATGGACAGAGTAACACATGTGTAATCTTTGTTCATGGTAGAAACACATGGTGTCGAGATAAGATTGGACAGTAACACATGTGTAATCTTTGTTCATTGTAGGGACACATGGTGTTCAGATTGGATGGGACAGTAACACATGTGTAATTTTTGTTCATTGTAGGGACACATGGTGTTAAGATTGGATGGGACAGTAACAAATGTGTAATCTTTGTTCATTGTAGGGACACATTGTGTTGAGATAAGATTGGACAGTAACACATGTGTAATCTTTGTTCATTGTAGGGACACATGGTGTTGAGATAACATGGGACACAGTAACACATGTGTAATATTTGTTCATTTTAGGGACACATGGTGTTGAGATAACATGGGACACACTAACACATGTGTAATCTTTGTTCATTGTAGGGACACATTGTGTTGAGATTGGATGGGACAGTATCACATGTGTAATCTTTGTTTATTGTAGGGACACATGGTTTTCAGATTGGATTGGACAGTAACACATGTGTAATCTTTGTTCATTGTAGGGACACATGGTGTTGAGATAACATGGGACACAGTAACACATGTGTAATCTTTGTTCATGGTAGAGACACATGGTGTCGAAATAAGATTGGACAGTAACACATGTGTAATCTTTGTTTATTGTAGGGTCACATGGTGTTGAGATTGGATGGGACACTAACACCTGTGTAATCTTTGTTCATTGTAGAGGCACATGGTGTTGAGATTGATTGGGGCAGTAACACATGTGTAATCTTTGTTTATTGTAGGGACACATGGTTTTCAGATTGGATGGGACAGTAACACATGTGTAATCTTTGTTCTTGGTAGAGACACATGGTGTCGAGATAAGATTGGAAAGTAACACATGTGTAATCTTTGTTCATTGTAGGAACACATGGTGTTGAGATTGGAAGGGACAGTAACACATGTGTAATCTTTGTTTATTGTAGGGACACATGGTTTTCAGATTGGATGGGACAGTAACACATGTGTAATCTTTGATCATTGTAAGGACACATGGTGTTGAGATAGCATGGGACACAGTAACACATGTGTAATCTTTGTTCATTTTAGGGATACATGGTGTTGAGATTGGAAGGACAGTAACACATGTGTAATCTTTATTCATTGTAGGGACACATGGTGTTGAGATTAGATGGGACAGTAACACATTTGTCTGAGAGAGATCAAAGAATGCAGAAGTTTCAGACAGATGAAAGATACTCTGTATTTCTGTTGACAACACAAGTAAGATTTAGTGAACTCTGTATTTCTGTTGACAACACAAGTAAGATTTAGTGGACTCTGTATTTCTATTGACAACACAAGTAAGATGTAGTGAAGTTAAGTGAACTCTGTATTTCTGTTGACAACACAAGTAAGATTAAGTGGACTCTGTATTTCTATTGACAACACAAGTAAGATTTAGTGAACTCTGTATTTCTGTTGACAACACAAGTAAGATTAAGTGGACTCTGTATTTCTGTTGACAACACAAGTAAGATTAAGTGGACTCTGTATTTCTATTGACAACACAAGTAAGATTTAGTGAACTCTGTATTTCTGTTGACAACACAAGTAAGATTAAGTGGACTCTGTATTTCTATTGACAACACAAGTAAGATTAAGTGAGCTCTGTATTTCTGTTGACAACACAAGTAAGATTTAGTGAACTCTGTATTTCTGTTAACAACACAAGTAAGATTAAGTGGACTCTGTATTTCTGTTGGCAACACAAGTAAGATTAAGTGGACTCTGTATTTCTGTTGACAACACAAATAAGATTTAGTGGACTCTGTATTTCTGTTGACAACACAAGTAAGATTTAGTGGACTCTGTATTTCTGTTGACAAAACAAGTAAGATTTAGTGGACTCTGTATTTCTGTTGACAGCACAATTAAGATTTAGTGGACTCTGTATTTCTGTTGGCAACACAAGTAAGATTAAGTGAGCTCTGTATTTCTGTTGACAACACAAGTAAGATTTAGTGGACTCTGTATTTCAGTTGACAACACAAGTAAGATTAAGTGAGCTCTGTATTTCTGTTGACAACACAAGTAAGATTAAGTGAGCTCTGTATTTCTGTTGACAACACAAGTAAGATTTAGTGGACTCTGTATTTCTGTTGACAGCACAAGTAAGATTAAGTGGACTCTGTATTTTGTTGACAACACAAGTAAGATTAAGTGGACTCTGTATTTCTGTTGACAACACAAATAAGATTTAGTGGACTCTGTATTTCTGTTGACAACACAAGTAAGATTTAGTGGACTCTGTATTTCTGTTGACAAAACAAGTAAGATTTAGTGGACTCTGTATTTCTGTTGACAGCACAATTAAGATTTAGTGGACTCTGTATTTCTGTTGGCAACACAAGTAAGATTAAGTGAGCTCTGTATTTCTGTTGACAACACAAGTAAGATTTAGTGGACTCTGTATTTCAGTTGACAACACAAGTAAGATTAAGTGAGCTCTGTATTTCTGTTGACAACACAAGTAAGATTAAGTGAGCTCTGTATTTCTGTTGACAACACAAGTAAGATTTAGTGGACTCTGTATTTCTGTTGACAGCACAAGTAAGATTTAGTGGACTCTGTATTTCTATTGACAACACAAGTAAGATTTAGTGAACTCTGTATTTCTGTTGACAACACAAGTAAGATTAAGTGGACTCTGTATTTCTATTGACAACACAAGTAAGATTAAGTGAGCTCTGTATTTCTGTTGACAACACAAGTAAGATTTAGTGAACTCTGTATTTCTGTTAACAACACAAGTAAGATTAAGTGGACTCTGTATTTCTGTTGGCAACACAAGTAAGATTAAGTGGACTCTGTATTTCTGTTGACAACACAAATAAGATTTAGTGGACTCTGTATTTCTGTTGACAACACAAGTAAGATTTAGTGGACTCTGTATTTCTGTTGACAACACAAGTAAGATTTAGTGGACTCTGTAATTCTGTTGACAGCACAATTAAGATTTAGTGGACTCTGTATTTCTGTTGGCAACACAAGTAAGATTAAGTGAGCTCTGTATTTCTGTTGACAACACAAGTAAGATTTAGTGGACTCTGTATTTCTATTGACAACACAAGTAAGATTAAGTGAGCTGTGTATTTCTGTTGACAATACAAGTAAGATTAAGTGAGCTCTGTATTTCTGTTGACAACACAAGTAAGATTTAGTGGACTCTGTATTTCTGTTGACAGCACAAGTAAGATTTAGTGGACTCTGTATTTCTATTGACAACACAAGTAAGATTTAGTGGATACGGTTGCTTCAAACTTAGAAAACAAAGTTGTCAGATCTTTTACCAGTAAGTGTTATATTCATCAAATTCCATTGTAACCACCTTTATAGAGTAAAATATATATAAAAAAAATGTTAAAAATGTAATTGGGTTCTGATTCAATCATTTGGTTTGCAAGAATTACCATATGAATTTAAAAACTTTTTTCTAGGTTGGAGGTGTTGGATTGACTCTAACGGCAGCAGACAGGGTGGTTATTTGTGAGTAAATAGTACAGTTTTGGTGTTTTAATGTTTTTGAAGTTCATAAATGGTCTCCCTTTTATTCAAAATAGATACACATTCTGTTGAGAAAATAAATACAAGACAGCACTATGACTAAATAAATAATTAGAAATGGGGGGAAAAATAGATGGTTACTTTGTGTTCTATCAATACTGTAACCACCAATTTATAATTTTTTTTTTATATAAATCTTAAATATAAAATAAGGAAGTGTGTTAGGATTGCCAATGAGACAATATGATGCAAATGGTAGTCAACAATGAACAAAACCGCATGGCAAGACTTGACAAAATGTTAAACAATTCAAAGGAGAAAACGGAAGGCCTGATTCATGTACAAAACAATTCAAAGGAGAAAACGGAAGGCCTGATTCATGTACAAAACAATTCAAAGGAGAAAACGGAAGGCCTGATTCATGTACAAAACAATTCAAAGGAGAAAACGGAAGGCCTGATTCATGTACAAAATAATTAACTAATATGACCAACACCAACCAATGACATTCATTATATTACAGTGTCCTGATTTGGGACAGGTATATACAGAATGTGGCAAGGTTTAACATGTTTGCGGGCGCCCAACCCTCCCCTAACCTGGGACAGTGGTGTAACAGCACAACATCAGGACAAACTATAAAAATATTTTGAAAAGGTGTTGACTCATCACATTGATACAAAAGACATAAACAAATTACAAAATCACTAAATCCACAAAGTACTAATCTGAAGTCATCAAAGTTACTGAAAACTAGTGTAAAGTCAATAAAAACTAATAAAAAATTTAAAAGTCCATTATTTTTAGATGATCCGAGTTGGAACCCTGCGACAGATAACCAAGCTGTAGACCGAGCCTTTAGGATAGGACAGGAGAAGAATGTTGTCATCTACAGGTTGATTACTTGTGGAACTGTTGAGGAAAAGATCTATAGAAGGCAGATATTCAAAGATTCTATCACAAGACAGACAACAGGAAACAGTACAAACCCCTACAGGTATTAAAAACCACTAGAGCCCTACAGGTATATTAAATACCCATACTGGTATTAAATTCATTTTGGTACAGCTTTTCGTAAAGAAAGCTGTTATAAGGGGCCTTTATAGCTTGTTTTAAAGTAAGGGTTGTTTGCTTCTTGTTGAGGGCCATACAAAAGGTTGGCAAAAAAGCGGTCAATACTAGTATTGACCATGCCAGCGATAAATACCAGCAATTACCAGGAAATATTGGTAAATATTGGTTGATAGAAATTTAGAGTGGACATTTCTATAAAAACCACTCTCTACCTGGTCAATTACTGTTAGTAATGAAATAATGCAAGTGTTAAAAGTCATTTTAAAGGTACTCATTCTTGTTTTTATTGTAAATTCTTAATAAACAGTGGTTTACATTAATGTATTAGTACAAAATATTAAAGAAAAAGATAAAAATGAAGTCTTGGTGCTTTTGCACTGACCATTGCATTGCAATCATTACATTTGCACTGGTGTTGCTGTTGTCTTCTAACATAGTATAGAAGTTCCAGGGTCTTTAGGTTTCTTTTTCATAAAAATTTCAGAAGCCATAAGAGTAAAGGTCTTTCAAACTTTCCATTTCCTGCATGAAGAAGATTTTTATCTCACAACCCAACCTTGGCCATACAGTAACCTATAGTTGTTAACGTCCTTCTCCTTTGGTCTGTGGTGGATAGTTGTCTTATAGGAAATTATACCCCATCAGTTTGTTTTAAAGTAAGGGTGTTTTGCTCATTGTTGAGGGCCATACATTAACCTATAGTTGTTAACGTCCTTATCCTTTGGTCTCTGGTGGATAGTTGTCTTATAGGAAATTATACCCCATCAGTTTGTTTTAAAGTAAGGGTTGTTTGCTCATTGTTGAGGGCCATACATTAACCTATAGTTGTTAACATCCTTATTCTTTGGTCTGTGGTGGATAGTTGTCTTATAGGAAATTATACCCCATCAGCTTGTTTTAAAGTAAGGGTTGTTTGCTCATTGTTGAGGGCCATACAGTAACCTATAATTGTTAACGTCCTTATTCTTTGGTCTGTGGTGGATAGTTGTCTTATAGGAAATTATACCCCATCAGCTTGTTTTAGAGTAAGGGTTGTTTGCTCATTGTTGAGGGCCATACAGTAACCTATAATTGTTAACGTCCTTATTCTTTGGTCTGTGGTGGATAGTTGTCTTATAGGAAATTATACCCCATCAGTTTGTTTTTAAAGTAAGGGTTGTTTGCTCATTGTTGAGGGCCATACAGTAACCTATAATTGTTAACGTCCTTATTCTTTGGTCTGTGGTGGATAGTTGCTTATAGGAAATTATACCCCATCAGTTTTTTTTTAATGTAAGGGTTGTTTGCTCATTGTTGAGGGCCATACAGTAACCTATAATTGTTAACGTCCTTATTCTTTGGTCTGTGGTGGATAGTTGCTTATAGGAAATTATACCCTATCAGTTTGTTTTAAAGTAAGGGTTGTTTGCTCATTGTTGAGGGCCATACAGTAACCTATAGTTGTTAACGTCCTTATCCTTTGGTCTGTGGTGGATAGTTGTCTTATAGGAAATTATACCCCATCAGTTTTTTTTAAAGTAAGGGTTGTTTGCTCATTGTTGAGGGCCATACATTAACCTATAATTGTTAACGTCCTTATTCATTGGTCTGTGGTGGATAGTTGTCTTATAGGAAATTATACCCCATCAGTTTTTTTTAAAGTAAGGGTTGTTTGCTCATTGTTGAGGGCCATACAGTAACCTATAGTTGTTAACGTCCTTATCCTTTGGTCTCTGGTGGATAGTTGTCTTATTGGAAATTATACCCCATCAGTTTTTTACTGATAGAAGACAGTCTTGGATTAAAATATTTTGACATGATAAATTTGTAAGCCTTCTTAGATTGTAACTAAACTTGGACAGAAGCTATTCTTCAAATTAGAAATAACATCTGAAGAAAAAAGTTTGATCTTTATTTTTTTTTTCTTCTGATAAATGGACTTACTTAAATTTTGTAGAAGCTCTTGAAAGCATGAAAGGTACCCTGTAAATTTTACCTTATAAAAGTGGCTTTGACATGGTCAAAAGATTGAGACTTTTCAGAACATTTTTGTTTTTATTTAAAAAAATGAAGTCTTTGCTCTGACAGTAATTTCATTTAGCAAATCTAAATATATGTAAATTGTATCAAGTAACATCAAACCTAGAAACTATAATGTGTCAAATATTTAACAGCAATTTCAAACATTGTAACACAACAGACCATATTTCTTCCACATTTAATGGTTGTAAGGATGTTATGTTGTTTTCACAGAATCTTCAGTGCCTAACAATATTGTGTACATACCTTTTTTGTTGAGCCTGGCGAGACATAGCCATCCTAGCATGCCTAGATTCCGTCATTGGCGTCAATATTTAGGTTCAGTCTGTGGTTAAAGTTTTTTAAGACATCAATAACTTTGTCAAACCTACATAGAATTTTATAAAATTCGGACAGAAGCTTGTTTATGAACAAAATACAGTATCCAGGGCAAAATTTTGAAATATTTATTTTCATTTTTCCATATTTTACTGATAAATGGATTTAGGTTTTATGTCGCGCCTGCAACTTTTGTTGCAGAAAGCTCAACATAGGGATAGTGATCCAGCGGCTGCAGTGGCGTTAACTAACTACTTAAAAGCTTTATTTTTTAGAAGGTAGAAGACCTGGATGCTTCATACTTTGTATATAGATGCCTTATGTTATGAAGTTTCCGTCTGTCACATGTCCATTCTCCTTGACCTCATTTTCATTGTTCAGTGACTACTTGAAAAAAAGTTAAGATTTTTTGTTATGTTAATTTCTCTCTTATTATGAGTAATAGGATAACTATATTTAGTATGTGCGTGCGTACCATGCAAGGTCCTCATGCCTGTCAGACAGTTTTCATCTGATCTCGACCTCCTTTCATGGATCAGTGAACAAGGTAAAGTTTTCGTGGTCAAGTCCATATGGGCAATAATTTGGTATTGGGACCGTTTCCGATAACGATAGAAAAGTGATAAAATATTGTATTTTGTTGAGAGAAGTTGTTGCTCCACCATCAAATGCTATCATTTCTATTAAAATATAGGTGCTTTCTAATCTGCCCTAGAGAGAATTTGAAATAAACAAATATTTAAGATTATTCGGCCACTTTTGTATGTCGTTTCTTATCGTTATTTTCGCTTCCTAAGTGCGTAACGCTGCCCAATTTAAAGATAATTGTCGCCTGCAAAATCGTAACTTTTGCTTTCAAATTTTAAAGAACATCGATCAAAAAAAATAGTCAGAAGAAATTGCCGAGAACTATAACTATTTTTGTAGCAGGTGTAAGAAAAGTAGCGTTACTTTGGTTTCCGATTTCATAACACAAATTTTAGATGGTGTAGTCTGCTTTATTGAACTTGAATTCTTCATAACAATATGCAAATATGAACTCTCGCGAGATGTTCATACAGGTAAATCGGTGATTATTTAAATTCTAGTTTTGTCCTTCGTAATAATTAAGTTAGAAAATGACGTTATCGTTATGCGTTACATTTCACACGAAACAGAAGTCCAGTTATTTCTTTATTTTTTATTAAAATTGTTTTTGTCGTTCAGTCCAAATCATTTCCGGTCATATGTGAAACATGTGGCTATCATGTGATTAAGCGCTTACGGCCGGGTATATGAAATATTAGGTCTAAACATCGTTTTTGTTTCCAACGGGATAGTAGCAAGCATATTCTGTAGACTGTTTTCATATTGTTTAAAAAAGGAAAATACAATTTTGAAAGAGATCGCGACGGGGGTCTATTATTTTTCCTACGTGCATAATGTTACATACTATCTTGAGTGAAAATAAATGCCCAATGACTTGACAAAATCGATTTCTTATTGATTTTAGCCCACTAAAGAAGGTTAACATGTGGAAACCATGTAAATGGTGTGCAGGTCACAAATATCACATGATGCCTATTATAAGATTTTAATTCCAAGTTTAAAGTTTTTTACTTTACTGGATTAATAGAAATTTGACATTGGAATTAATGGTATAAAACTGGAATTTCAAAACCAATAAATACATTTTTTTGGCTAAAACATCAAGATACAACGATTATGGTATCCTGTATCAATTAACAAAACGTGAAATAAATAGCACTAATTTTTTCAAAACAAACACATATTTAGGAGTTTTATAGTAATACTATTACATTTAAGACAGATTTTAACCAGAGATGCAAATCTAAATGCATAAGTATGCCAGTAGTAAATCAATACATGGAAACCGCCAATATTGTATCCAGTTCAGTTGTATGCGTCACAATTTCATAGCTTTTCAAAAGTTTTATTTCCCTTCAGGTAAGTAGTGCCGGTTCACTGCCTGCATGGCCAATATATCAAAACACTTTTCTTTTCAACTTAAAAGTAACATTTTGCTTTGAAAATATGTTCACTTATATCAAATTTGCCATAAAACATTGCATGAAATAACATGTCACTTTAATGTTGACATGTAAAATAAGCTTTTTACAGTTGCCCTTGCTGAAAGGAACTAGGGTTCTGTTTAATCTAGTAAGGACTTGTGACTTTGAAGATCGGTCATTATTTGTATTGAATGATAAGAAGTTACGATCAAACTTGTGACCTTTAGAGAAACGAGCCCAATAACAACTTACCAGAATTTCTTTTTTTAATCAGATTTATAGATTTGTGGTCACAAATTTTGGAAAGAAATTT
Source organism: Mytilus coruscus (assembly GCA_017311375.1). Classification (NCBI taxonomy): domain Eukaryota; kingdom Metazoa; phylum Mollusca; class Bivalvia; order Mytilida; family Mytilidae; genus Mytilus; species Mytilus coruscus. Next base: position 9,451,732 of record CM029598.1, read on the forward strand.
AGTGAAATAAACCAGGCTTTTTGGTATATGAGGTGTTTGGTTATATTTCTGTAATCCATGGTACTTAATTGTAATTTTCCAGCAGTTGTAATGAATGGGTGTAAACAATTAATGTAGGATTTCATTGAATTTCTATACACCCGCAAAATAATGTTTTGTATATGGAATCTTGTCTTTATAAAAAAGAAGATGTGGTATGATTGCCAATTAGACAACTCTCCACAAGAGACCAAACGACACAGAAATTTACAGCTGAGCTATAGGTCACCCTACGGCCTTCAACAATGAGCAAAGCCCATACCACATAGTTGAAGCTATAAAGGTCCCAAATCACAAATGTAAAACAATTCAAACTTTTATTGGATATAAGAAGATGTGGTGTGAGTGCCAATGAGACAACTCTCCATCCAAGTCAAAATTTATAAATGTAAACCAATATAGGTCAAAGTACGGTCTTCAACACGGAGCCTTGGCTCACACCGAACAGCAAGCTATAAAGGGCCCCAAAAATTACTAGTGTAAAACCATTCAAACGGAAAAACCAACAGTCTAATCTATATAAAAACAATCAACTGAACTAGTATACATATTTGTTTAGGGGCCAGCTGAAGGACGCCTCCGGGTGTGGGAGTTTCTCGCTGCATTGAAGACCTATTGGTGGCCTTCAGCTGTTGTCTGCTCTATGGTCGGGTTGTTGTCTCTTTGACACATTCCCCATTTCCATTCTCAATTTTAAATTTTACAAAAAGCAAGGGACAGGGTGGACGTTACAGGATACTACTTATACTGTGGATAAAATGGACATCACTCTCATATTGGATGTTCAAAACATTAATATGTTTGTTAGATCACGCTTTTTGTTTTGTGTTCAATAAAATTTAGAAATTTAAAATGTCCTGCATCTTTCCAATTGAATCAAAAGTGAGAGCTGAGAAAGTGCCTCCCAACACCCCCATACATTCACTTCTGGAACAGCCCTTTATAGAAAAGTACATTATATAAGATAAGTAGCACTAGCTAGATCTCCCAGTTTTTACAGTGCTTGAATTTTCTGGTTACTGACGCATAAGCACAAAGTGTAAACCATGCAATTGTGTTACAGAGCTAGCTAGCACACTGCATTGGGTTTCTAAGGGTTAGTAGGCACATGTGCTACATATAAAAGTGTATGAGAATTATAACAAAAAGCAAGAGAAAATACATTGGTAGTCAAAATCAGTAGATGCAAGTCGGCGCCAAAATAATTTATTATAGTGACATCCCGTAAAGTGCCCTTGTTTCTATATTCTCATAGTTTTATTGTCTATTGGAAAAAATTATCAAAACAGTCCTAAATTTAAAACCAAAGTTATAAGTAACATTATCAAGAAAAAGTTTACTGTTCAGATTATTTTAAGCTGATTTTCCAATTAAAATAAAACTAAAGAAATGCTTTCGGTTTCTTATGGTTTCCTGTCGCGTTTAAAAAAAAACCTTAATTTAACATTGAAAATAGATTTTAAATATTAACATGAAGCAAGTAACACTAGTAATGGTGTTCATTTATGTCGTTTGAAATAAGTTGTACAAAATAAAGAAAATAAAGTTTTGTTTCCTGTTTGGTTAAAACGGTGAATCAAAATTGATAAATTTTTCCTCGAAAACCCCACTTGTTCCATTAATACTATTCTCACACCAACACAACCCACAGAAAAAAAGTTAAAGTTTTAGAACTTAAAAAAAAAGATACAAAAAGAAACCAAAGTCCGAATACCAAATTATTGCCCATATATCAGATACTATAAGCAATAGGTCTACTATATTTTGTGTATGGAATGATTGTAAGGTGTACATGTCCAACTGGCAGGTGTTATACTTGTCTGTTTTTCTTAAACTATAAGCAATATGTCATCTATAATTGGTGTATGGATTGATTGTAAGGTGTATAGGTCTGTCTGACAGGTATCATCTGACCTTGACCTCATTCATGGTTCATTGGTCAATGTAAAGTTTTCATGGTTAAGTTTGTTTCTTAGATACTATAAGCAATAGGTCAACTATATTTAATGCATAGATTGATTGTAACGTGTACATGTCTGTCTGGCATGGTTCATCTGACCTTGAACTCATTTTCATGGTTCATTCGTCAATGTTAAGTTTTCGTGGTTAAGTTTGATTCTTAGAAACTATAAGCAATAGGTCAACTATATTTGTTGTATGGAATGATTGTAAGGTGTACATGTATTTCCAGTTTGGTTTATTTAACCTTGACCTCATTTTCTTGGATCATGTTAAGTTTATGTGATACACGTAGTAAAGCAGGTGAGACATTTTAGCGTGTGCACTCTTGTTTACAGTTAAAATTCAGATTCAGTCTGAGGTTAAAGTTTTTCAGTCATCAACAACTTTGTCAAACCTTCATGGAATTTTATGAAACTTTGGCAGAAGCTTTTTTATGATTAAGAGATAATGTCTGAAGCAAACTTTTGAAAATACATTTTTTATTTTCAGTATTTTTCTGATAGATGGACTTATTTTTTTAAGGTAAACATTTACAGACAGTCTGGGATTCAATTATTTTGGCATTACAAGTTTGTAAACCTTCTTAGATTGTTGTGATACTTGGACAGAAGCTTATCTTCAAGACCAAGAAAGAGCATCTAAAAAAAGTTTGAATTTTAAAAAATTCTGTATTTTACTGTTAATGAACTCACTTTTTAAGTCAACATCACACTTTTACACTGACAGCAGCAATCGTAGGCGATACACAGGCTTCCGTGGAACCCCTTACAAATTTTTAAAGTAAAAATTTAGAAAATTACACAAAGTAAGGAATATTAATGTAGCATGAGGGTACATGTTATTGACAGAAAAAGCCAAAATGTAGTTTATATCGTACTATTTTCAAAAATAAAATAAATTAATAGGTCACTAATTTTTAAGGATCATACAAGGAAAAGGCATTATCATGCAACAAGAAAGAAAAGTAATTGAAATGATTTTTAAATGAAATATGAGAAGACCGCTCTTATTATATGCTTTTAGAAAATTAAAAAAGAAAAAATGGTGTCGACCATACTTTTTTATTGCTTTTAAAAAAAGGAAAACATTTACTGTACATTCCTTTTAATATGTAAAATGTCTGTGTAATCTCAACTTATGAGGCTTTTTGAAATCAATAAAAATATATGCTGTGTTGTTGCATCATATTCTCCTTTCACATGAAAAGTTTTACAAATGAATTGCATTCCTGCCTCAAAATGTTATGTCCTAAAAATCTAGCAGTGTTTTCCCTAAAGGATTTTTGCATAAATTCCATTGTTATAGGCCCCTTCCTCAAAAATAAAAGTAATCCCTATATAAATCAAAGTGCTTATAAGCACTGAAGGGTAAAGATTGCTTTAATTTATCAGTGGGAAGTAAAATTAATCATTGCATTGTATAAAGCATTGGTTGTAGTTGATTTAACTACAATTATGGACAAAGGAAGATAACTCCAATTTTAAAGATTACTTTAACAATGACATCATTTACATTTTTAGAACAGATATTAGATTCCTGCACCATGCACAAATTATATATATATATAGTTGACATATTGCTTATAGTTTAAGAAAAACAGACCAAAACGCAAAATCTTAACACTGAGCAATGAACCGTGATAATGAGGCCAATGTCAAATAAAACCTGCCAGACTGACATGTACATTGTAAAATATTTACACACATCAAATATAGTTGACCTATTGCATGTAGTATGAGAATCAAAGTGCTTTTAAGCAATGAAGGGTAAAGATTGCTTTAATTTATCAGTGGGAAGTAAAATTAATCATTGCATTGTATAAAACATTGATTGTAGTTGATTCAACTACAATTCTGGACAAAGGAAGATAACTCCAATTTTTAAAGATTACTTTAACAATGACATCATTGATATTTTTAGAACAGATATTAGATTCCTGCACCATGCACAAGTTATAGATATATAGTTGACATATTGCTTATAGTTTAAGAAAAACAGACCAAAACGCAAAAACTTAACACTGAGCAATGAACCGTGATAATGAGGCCAAGGTCAAATGAAACCTGCCAGACTGACACGTACTTGCAAAAGTTATGTAATTTTCTTGACAAGTATAACATCATTTTGTAACTTAAACATCTGAGCATATATTTCATTGAAAAATTTCTGGAAATGTTCATGGATAGTATGTATAGAATGTTATGATCAATGCACTATATTTTGTGTATCTCAAAAGTAGTGATCAACCTTGGAAGATTTAGATATCAAGTCAGTACCATAGGGTTTTGATTGCATTTCATGCAATCTTTACCCAAAAAACCCCATCCTTCAAATTCATGACCACCAGCCTTTTAGCCTTTTGACAATACTTTCCATAAGAAGAAACTAAGGATCACAGTGATATTCGTTTTTAGAAGCAATCTGTGCATAAATACTTGATTGATGTAAAGTCCAGTCTGTCCCCAGCATTTGTAAGTGCTAGTTGATATTAAACACTTGCACATTATAAATACTAGGAAAATAAGGACAACTCTTCTGAACACCATCCTATTACAAAAAGTGAGTTGTGTAGCTCTGCATAAATCCACCATAGGCTCATTGAAACAGAACAGAATACTAGCACATTGAATACCCAAAGATTTAGGAAATTTCCACAGAACACAAGCATGTCATAAATACTAGGAAAGAAATCAACATTTGAGAATTAAATGTGTTAACTATACCTCAGCATAGGCATCATCTTCCAGAAGTTCCTAATTGTACGATGTAAATGTTATAAATCTCTCTTCCCCAGCATCAACAAGTGCTAATTACTATATTACACACCAGCACTGTATTGATACAGGTAAGAAAGATAACTCTTATTCAGGAAAGACAACTCACACAGGCAAGGTAGACATTTCACACCAGAACTGTAAACTCCTCAATACTCATATATTAAAGACAATTTTATTATGATAAGTTACAAAAATTATTAAACAAAGTGTTCAAAAACAATGAAGATAATGGAATTTATTCAAGTACAAAATCAAAATCATGGAATAAACCAAATGTTCTTACCCTTGTTATATCTACCTGTTTGTAAATGCTTAACTATGTTTTTTTTAATCTTTTTTTTGTTTTGATGAAATGTTCTTTGAAAGATGTCTACTCTTTTCTTTAACTTTCCATAAAATATAAAATAAATGCAAGGATTTTTCTATCATGTTGGCATTCAAAAAAATTAAACACAGGTATTGATTTTTCTCTTTCCAAGAAACCACTATCTAATTAAACTATTATTTTGCAGGTGTCAAAGTTAATCCTCGCTTACAATGTGATAATCTCTTAGCAAAAGAAATGCCACTGTAATTTTATCTTAATTAGCTCCCTTTATATCTATATCCTGCTGTTGTATAAGTCTTATCTAAAGCTAATTGTTTTTCACAATCTTTTGTTAATAATTCCTAAAAAACCCTAATGGAATTTCTCAAGTTTTGTATTCTTTTCAAGGTTTTAGAAGATCAATGGTGAGATAAAAGGGATCAAATAAAGTGGTTTTTTGGTATCAATGGGAGTTTGCCTCCAGGTGTTAATTCATACCTTTGTTACAAACCTAAGATCAAGGGAGACAACTTAACACATTTGTTTGAATTGATTACAAAGCAAACATGTCAGATATATTGTACAAAGGACAATGTTTTTATCAAGAAAAATAATTCCCCAGGGCATTACAAGAAAGTAATTATTACATAAAAATAATCAATATTTTTATTCACATGTTCTCTTTGAAGTGTTTTGATTAAATAAAAGATTAAATTCTTCAAATTTTAAAGTTTAAAATTTACTTTTATTGCATTATATTTTTTTGTATATCTTCTTTTACCATCTTTTGCTTTAATTTAAAATAAAAATCAGCAATTTTAGCTGTAAATATTAATGCTATCGTGAAATTTTACTCAAAGACATGAATTTGAATTTTAGCATTTTTTCTTTTTTGTTTAAATCCCATAATTATTCCTGGGATGTGCAGTTTGAATTAAACAATTTGAGCTTCGCTGAGAATTATTGTCAATTTAAAAGAATTTTTTTTTTTAAATGTTTATTGTAATGGAAAGTTACAAAAATACTAAAAATGGCAATCAAATTGAGGCAATATAAGTTTTTCTCATTATTAAACAATTTGAAACTTTTAAAATTACAAACTCTATTGGAATTTCTTAAAAACCCAGGTAAAAATCTATCTTACATTAAATGAAAAATCTGTAGATGTTAGTGATACCCCTTGGTACCTGGCATCAAATTGGTGCAGAATTTTATATATCTCAGCACCAAACTTAATGTCAGGACCAATAGATATCTGTAGAATCTTACAGGTCACAGAGGAGAAATATATAGAGAGAAAAGTCAATAGAAAAATGGAGAGAAAGGTGAAAAAAGAATAAAATTGTTCAACAGACTTCCTCAATAAGTCAGAGTAAAACAACTTCAAAAGAACAAAATTTAATTTAAGCTCTTTCATGTATAGCAATTTTAGATGTTTGTTCATAATAAACATAAAAACAAATCCAAGATAGCAAAACATAAGAAAAATCCATGATAGCATAGTATGAAACAAATCCAAGATCGCAAAACATTGGAAAAATCCATGATAGCATAGTATTAGAAAAATCCTTGATAGCATAGAATAAGAAAAATCCTTGATAGCATAGAATAAGAAAAATCCTTGATAGCATAGAATAAGAATAGTAAAGATAGCATAACATAAGAAAATCCATGATAGCATTTAAACTTTGGATTTATGTAAATATTACATGTTTTATCTGAAACAAATTCAACTTTTTTGCATTGTCAAAACATGTATTTTTAACCCTTAAAAAAAGACCTCTTTTGAATGAACTCCAGAAACAAATGTGTCCTGCTGTGTGATGATTATCTCAAACTGTCCATCCCTCTGGCATCATATTGGTGCAGGCAGTAATTAGACCCTTCACACAACATGATACCAGGGAGGGAACCAGCTGGATTCACTCTGCCATCCAGTCCAAAACAAAATGCTGACAAATGTTTAGGTTAAAAAATAATATCAAATCATGCTTTAGATGTATATACATGTTTTCCCCAGCATCAGTAAGTGCTTGTTGTCATGGGTACACATGCACACAACTGTTACTAGGAAATTAATGTACTTCTAGCTTTTTCATGTAAGTTGTTTCTTTTCAACCATTGATAAAATGACAATAAAAAGGAATTTAAAAATTATGCTTTATAAGATTTTGATAGTAAAAAAACTTTGTTATAAAAATTCATGCACAGTTTAGAACTTTTATAGTGATAAAATGTTAGTACAAACAAATTAGAATTCTGACATTTGAATGAGATTCAGAATAATAAAATATTAAGTAATTGATATTTAAAACAGAAACATTTACTAACTCACCAAACCTTGTAGCTGTTATCAACACAAGTGTCCATGTATAAATGAGTGTGTAATACAGTGACCAATAACTGGCCATTTAGTGGACACTTGTTAATTGTAATAACAACTGTGACAGATGTCAGTCTGGTTACATGTTAATTACTAAATAAACATTGTCATGCCAAACATTTTAATTGTCAAAAATTCAATGCATTTTAAAAAATTTAAAAATGTTTTTTTTTTAATAAAAATTTACACAATTTTAACAAAATACTCCTTTTAGTAATTTTTTTCCAATTTACATATTTTAGTAATAGTTTTAAGATATTAGGTCAGTGGTTAGTCAGAGAAAATTTTCTGCATTTTTATGAAATAATACATAATGGAATTGTATAAATTTTGTATTTCCATTTAAGATTTGTAATACCTTTGAATATATAACATTTTTCTGTTACACAATTAGATGTTAGATTTAAAAAATAAACTAAGGCATACAGAATAATGCTTAGATTATTTTAGAATAATTTTGTAAATTTATAAATACTGTTTTAAGTAATATTGTAAAGTAAAAGAAATTTAGAAGAGTATACATGTAGCTTAAGAAAATGACTAAAGTCCACTTACCTTTCGAGCTTCTATTCTGTTTGACTGTTTACCTTTCAACTGACCATTACATGTTTACCAACAAGAATGACCACTGGAACACCCTAGGGTGGGCTTTTTGTTATTACATAAATTTGCATGTCCAAACAACTGAGCCTCTTATCTTCTTATCTGAACAATACATCTAAATTGTTGTGGTCACCTCAGAACAAAAGAAAACAAATTAGTCACATAGCCCTACAAGCCACATTCCTGCACACACATGCTAACATTGAAAAATATAAATTGATTGAATTAACTTACTTGTTGTGGCCAAATTAAGAAGAAAAACCTAATTAACTTACTATGTGGATAGAGAAGAAATTTATTACCCTAGAGCATGTGGATTTTTGTTGTTTACAAACAAACTAACTGGGTCACCATAAGGAGAAATTAAAATAATTCATGCTGGTTTTCAATAGATATAAGAATTCATTGCAAATAATTAATTCAAAAATAAGTTTATATAACTGAAAATTGTCATTTGAGCCACTTAGAGCAGAAACCAGATGCTAAATTTGCATAATTTATTAGCATTTATTCTTTGTTATCCTTGTTGGATGTAAGCTCCACCCACATCCCTGGCCAGTTTGTCACATGTCTGCTATAATATCTTGTCATGTGACAATAAAGATGTCAGTATCAGTACATTGTCCAACTACACTGAAAATTCAATTTCATCTCCTGTAGTGACAATACATATGTCAATTTCCTGATAATTTACTTGTTTACTGACTACTGTCATGAATAATTCTTAATTTGTTATTTAAAAGTGCATTTAAATATAAAATTAAATTTTTCAGGAAGAGAGACATGATAAACTTTTTCAAACAAGATATACTAGTGGTGTTAAGATCAAGCATTTCTAGGACTACACTTGCAGTTCAAAATAACTTTTGGGATAATAATCGTTTATTTAAATTTGCAACAAAAATTCACTAGAAACTAAACAAACTGTCTGTTTAACAATCTTTATTTCTTTTAACACACTCAAATAGGCTCATAAAACAAGAGTATTAAATGAAATTAGTTTCTTCGAATTGACATTTTGATTTCTATGGTAATGACAGGAGATTTTTCTCACTTGTTTTTTAAGCCTTAATTTAGATACTTCATGTTTCTGGTGCCCAAATCATGTGTGAGTCCTTGAAACTGTAAACAAATTGTTGTTTATAAAAGGCTATTGTCTCTATCAAAAACATTCACATAGAATTATTAGTATCAGATGCAAAAGATTAGTTATGTAAAGAATATTTTAGCCATAATATTGCAAGGTCTGTTCCTAAGTTAACACTTTACTCCAATGAACCTATCAGATTTGTTTTAGAAGGAAAATGGACAGAAAGTCATAAGACAAAAATTTACAAAATTAAACAAACAAAATTAAAATTTGGTTTATTTTTTTTTTAAAATGATAATGAACAATTGGTCATCATTATTTTTTACATTAAGTTTCATCAAAATTTTATTGATTGGAAAGCTACATTTCTTGGCAACCCTGTAAACCTAATACTTGGACATCTTCTTACTGAACCTTAAAAAATTGATCACTATTAAATTCTTGCTTCGAAATTAAATTATTAAAATTGTTGACGACAAATTTAGTCTGAAAGTTGATTAATATATAAAAGTTTACACAAAAAACCAAAAATGATTTATAAAAATATAAAAATAAGGAGATGTGGTATGATTGCCAATCAGACAAATATCCACCCCAGTTGGAATGAAGTAAATGTAATCAATTATGGGCAATTGCATGGCCTTCAACAATGAGAAAAACCCATATTGTATATTGCTCTATAAAAGGCCCCAACATAAGTGGATGTAATCAATTATAGGCAATTGTACGGCCTTCAACAATGAGAAAACCCATACCGTATATTGCGCTATAAACGGCTCTGACATAAAAATATGATACAATTCAATCCAGAAAATTTAACGGGCTATTTGATAACAAAACAATTTACAAAAAACCAAATATGGCAGACATGAACCAACGACAACCATTGAACTATAGGCTCCTGACTCGGGACAGACACATATAGAATGTGGTGGGGTAAAACATGTTTGAAGGGGCCAACCCTCCCCTAATCTTGGACAGTGGTGTAACAGTACAACATAAGAAAAGTACTTAACTCATCAGATCGATACAAAGCAGAAAAACATCAAACAAAAACACAGACCAGACGTGGCAGGGTATTTATACATCCCATAAAACAAAAAAGACACAAAGTACTGATCTGAGAGTACTCACAGTTACTGACAGCTATTTCAAAGCCAATAACAACTAATGAAAAAATCATGTATTTAAGACTAAAAATTTTTTTTAATTTTTTGTTGTGACTTTCTGTGCTTCATCTGTTTTAGGGTTTGTCAGATATTGCCCAAAGTTTCAGAAATCAAGAGCTCTATTATTGTACTGTTGTCCAAAGCAAATTTCTGTCAAATTTGAATTTGTTTGCATGAATGTTATTTTGTATACCTCTTTGATTTTAATTAGAGGATTGTATCAATTAAATTCTTAAAAGAAGAGTTTAAACAAATTTGATTCATAACATATCTTAAATTATTTCCAACAATGATAAACCAAAGACATATATATAAATTCTTTGGAAAAATCGCAGGCCACATGAAATCATAAAAAAGGCAATATCTGTATAAATTAAAACTGTTTCAAGTAAAGCTGAAATTCACACCTTCTCTTTTTCAAAAGACAACAATTATAATTATAAGTATAAGGTCGTGCAGTAACACACATTCCTTTTGATATAATATTTATGGTTTTTGATGAGTTCATAAACATTCAATTAAATTGAAAGGCAAGAGTTAACTACATTAAAAATGCTTTGCATGAAAGTAAGGCAAAATATTTGAAGATTTGATTTAAAAAACATATCCTCACAATCTCTAATCATTCTGAAAAATATTCACCAAAGTTTTTAGACTTTATAAGCTGCCTGATCATATTCGAAACAGATTATTTTAAACTTTAATTCATTTATTGGTATACTTAATGAAATATATATATGATTATTATTTTATAACTGGAATGTTAAAGAATAATTTCAGACAGACAATGTAATTGATTGTAGAATTTTGTCATAAAAAGCTAGTCAGGGGTGGTATTTGTCTGTAGAAACATATTTATATTTAATCTTATTAAAATATAAGTATTTTATCTTAATTAGCATCATTGTATACAGGTAATTATCTAGGAATGTGGGGGATTTTTACAGAGATTATACCTGTATTGATGACATAACAGATTAGCACCTAGTAATCTTATTAATGGGGGTCTGGGATAAACTAAAAAATATATATGTTTTTTGTTGAGTAGAACATTCCCTTCTATTCGTATTTGCTTGGTTCGGCCTTGTTCATATGGATATTATGTTTGTGAAGAAACAGGATGTGGGGTAAACATCGGAATAACAGCTACCCAACAAAACAATTACACCTGATTTAGACATCTAGAGGTTATTAACCACGCGTACATACAATATAACTAGCCTTGTATGTCCTTATAATACAGCAAACATATAAATGAGATCAATCTATACATCTGAAGATCCAACATAACTTTAAACTGAAGTGAAAATTGCTGCTATAAAATTTCACTTTTACCCTACAGGTTTCTGTGTTCACAATTTATATAATTTCTCTGAAAAGAAATATCCGTCTTTTAGATAGCAGATATGTCTGCAGTTATTGATACTTAAACTTATACAATATATAAAATGTTTCAGTATATTAACTTTCATAAGAGTTGACCAATTTTTATAAAAGTTTGCCTAAATGATTCTAGATATGCTGCATAGAATTCATATTTTGCGTTCTGCATATTTGTTTTGAAAACAAGAAAACTACTTTTATATTTGAATAAGTTTCAAGATACTTTTTTTAACTAATCTGATGTTTCCATAACTATGAAGAAAATAAAGGGAATAGTAAATAGTAATATTGATAAATCTACTTTTTCCAAACCAATTTTCTAGTGTTTTACTTGTTTTATTTCAAAGCAATAATCTTATCTATTATCTTATCTAACAGATATTGCAAACTTTTTTTTCAAAATCAGCTGTCCATCTTTGAACTTATCTGTTACAACCTTTTAATAATTAATTTTAAAAAGACCTATAATTAATTATCTGGTAGTAGTATCAGGTATAAGTGTCTGTAAAAATAATCAACTTGGCCGGAGTAGCATATTTTTTGAGATTAATTATTTGTGTCACCCAAATGCTATGACAACAGAAAATACTTGCTAGTTTTCAAGATTTTGACTTTCCTCATAAGAGGGTTACATAATTTTTATTTATTTCTCCCTTGTGTATGTATAATTCAGCCTTTCATTGACTAGGCAATGTCAAATTTTTCTCAGTATAAGGGTTGAATGCAGAAAAACTTATTATTCCCTTTAGCCCATACAGAGTTCTATGGAACAGACTTAACCTCAACTTTTCCCCAAAGTAAGCTGTTGAATGAGTCTGTGGCAATGGACTCACATTAAGTTAAAAATCAGCTATTATAATTTTGAGCTCACCTGACCCAAAGGGTGAAGTGAGCCATTCTCCTCACTTGCGTCTGTCTTCAATAACATATTTACAAAAAATAGGGTAACATGCAAGTTTTGTCTATTTTCTTGAACACTGCTAACACTGCTATAGTTAGAGAAAATCTGATAACGTCAGAAATGTTCAGAATGTTGTGATCTAACTACTGTTTATTTACCAAAAAACTGTCAGACGACTCCTTATAGGAGTTATTGACCTAAGATGATGATTTTTATCATTTTTATTTTTGCCTATTATCTTGAATAACATTAACGGTACCAAGTTTTTTTATAATAGATAGAGACTTTGAAGTTCAAAAATAATCTGAAATACTTGAAAGATTGAGTCAACTTGGTGGAAATCATGGGTTAAGGGCATACAATACAGTTTTGATCCCATTGTGATTTTATTACGAAAATTTGCATACAAGCTATTTTTCACTTAATCAATTCAAATATGTAACAAAAAATATACCTTCATGTGCTAAATTCAGAAATAAATGGGGTCGAAATTTTAGAAATTTACTTAAAATTTCGGTTTCGTGGACATTTCTATCATTTGGACAAACATACTTAACTATTTTGTCTCAAAAGATAAACGCATGCAGATTTTTTTAAAAAGATTGTAGGAATGTCTTCTTTACCAAAGTATGCTCTTAATTTGTGTACCAATTCTTTGTGAATAATTCATTATTATTAAATTTGCATGATTTTAGAAAAAAAGGCATTTTTTGCTGCATATTTATCTAATTTAAAAAAAAATTCATCAGTGATTTTTCATAAAAATTAGAACAAATAATCTTCATACAGTATCAAGTCAAATGTAATTTTAAAACAGAGGGGTCCATATAGTAGGGTGCCCAGTGTCCAAAAAGTCCCCTAGTTAACGAGTTTCAGGTAACGGAATAAAGCACAGCTAAATTTTTTTGCAAATTAAAGGAAAATCATTATATTTTACAATCATGATTGTTGTCATATAAAGGTCCTGTGGTCACGATTTTCTAAATTTTATGTTTTTACAGGGTACCCCATATAACGTATTGTATGGGGAATCGTTAACATGAAAAATAAAATTATTGCGCTCTTTGTTGATGGTTAAAATAGTACTTATAATGTAGTTTATATATTATATATATAATAAACCGAAAGCGGAAAGTATTTCAGCATTTTAGTAAGACTAAAATTTTACCTGAAATTTACCATATTTTCATCGAAAGCAAAATTATTACGTGTATCATATCAATATTTTTTACTCTGATTAAAGCAATAAGACACAATGCATGTGTGTACCAAATTTCATGTGTGAAATAAAAGTCATTTTGAAGAAATTAGGAATTAAAAACACAAATTAAGTCAACATTTTGGCATTGATTAAATTGGAGGAATATGTTTTGTGTCTGGAAAGGGGGCGAGAGGGAAAAGGGGGCCTGGAGGCAGGAAATTTTTTCCGGATAGACCATCATCTGTTGATATGCATGCTTTTTTTTTCCGCGGCTTTGCTGCACGAAAATTTATTTTCACTTTTGTACACATTTGTATCCTCAACTATGGTCGTCCCCTTACTGAAAGCTAATGAAAGAGCGTCATCAATTGTCTGAGAAAATTTGATCATAATAACCATTACCATAAAAACTAGGATTCTACTGGTACAGCATGCTTTACTAACTGACTGAATCATGTGGAAAGTCATAGAGAAAAGGATTATACGTTCTTTATATACCTGCCACAAGTCAGGATCGAGCTGATATTTAAGTGGTTGTAGTTGGTTCATGTTTATCATATTTTTTGGGGTAAATTGTTTTGTTGTAAATTGTTTTGATATAAATTAGGCCGTTAGTTTTCTCAAATGAATTGTTTCAAATTTTTCATCTCGGGGCCTTTTATAGCCGATCATACGGTATGGGTTTTTCTCATTGTTGAAGGCCGTACGGTTGCCTATAATTTCCTTCTTCCACATCATTTGAACTTTGATAGACAGTTGTCACATTGGCATTCATACCACATCTCCTTATTTTTTATATTATACAAGTATTACCTGAAACTAACATTATCAATGTTCCATGTAAATGAGGTAAGGTCAGATGAACTCTGCCATAAAGACATGTACACCTTGCTATCATTCCATACACCAAATATATTTGACCCACTTCTTATAGTATCTGAGATACAGACTTGACCACTGAAACTTAACCTTGTTCACTGATCCATGAAATGAGGTCGAGGTCAGGTGAACCATGTCTGACGGACATGTTAGACCTTGCAAGGATACCATATATTAGTAACCAAATAAAGTTATCATAGAACTCACGATAAGTGAGACATTCGCATGACAAAAAAAAGCTATACAGTGTTTTAGCAGTCACTGAACCATGAAAATGAGGTCAAGGACAATGATTATATGATAGACGGGAACTTCGTAACACAATGGGGATCTACATACAAAGAATGAATCATCCAGTTCCTTTACCCTCTGATGCTGTACATAACCCTCTTTTGTTTTCATCTTTAACTGCATGTCGATTGTAGGCCAATATATGCTCAATAAGTCATATAAGTATGTAAGATGGAGTGATTAACCTGTTACTAATTGTCATTTTGTTTTCATCTTTAACAGACAACCCTCCCCCTTTTTCACCGTTTGCAGTATTTCTTATTTCTATAGAGCAAAGATATACTCAGACCTACTAATTCAATCCATTTTGCGTTAATATTACACAAGTTTTGAAACTAAATACATTTTAATGTGCTTCTTCATTCGCAAAAAGAAAATTGGATATTAACCTAGAAATTCATTACGAACACCTTCTATCAAAAGATGGATAAAATAACATTTTGGTAGGGCAACTTATAAATGTTAATATCTAAAAAACATCTCTAGAGATCACTTGTATTGAATCTTATGTAAAAATTTCGAATTTGGAAATTTTAATAGGTCAAGGTCACTGTTATTTAACAGCTGAATGAAAATTGTAAATGTGCACCCTATATAAGTGCAAATGTCAATTTCGAACCATATTTGGCAATAGAAATATCCAATTAGTCCTAAATATAGAAACTATAGTTATAATCCTTTGAATTATTTGAATTTATTCTGCTATAAACGCATATATGTAGGGGATGCCAGCTGTCTAAAAGTGACTTCGTTTTCCTTGAAATTTTAGCTTTGACCTTTGACCCAAATTAAGGAAAATCTTGACCACTGAAGACAACGACGACATCAGTATTTCAATGAGGATTGTTCTCCTCTTTCTAATGATATAAAATACAGCCGTGTGTTATTCCGTTAACCCAAATCTATCAAATTCATTGACTGGGCACCCTACTAATGTACTTGTATTCAAGCTAATGATTAAAATCACTTGATAATGCATCTTTTCCTGATAAGTCACAGTTTGACGTTGGGAAAAATAACAATTAACATTAGCAACGTCAATACCTCCCCTGTAACTGTATTCTATGCCCTTAACTCCTGTTATAGGAGTTATTGTTCTTTAATGATGAGTTTTACCCATTTTTTGCATATTTTGACAAATCTAAAGTAGATAAAGAAAAATTGACAACAGCAAACATTATCAGCAAGGCAAGATCGGTACTGATTATCAGGTTGTCTGCATATTGATATTGTAAAATATCAGCTGAGAGTCACAATATGAAGCTTTTTGTCGAGTGAGCTCAGCTTATATTGTGTCAAGCAGCTGATATTTCACAATATAAATATGCAGAAAACCAGATAATTTATTTATCGGGTTGTATTTGCGCATTTTGCATGATAGAAACAAGTTTTTTCTTTGTTTAACCAGCAAACCAGAAGATGACTTGATAAGTTCGGGTCAAACTTATCAACGTCGGTGATATGTCTGGGTCAAAGTTATTAAGGCGGGGTCAACTTATTTGACGTCACAAAGTAGTGATACACAGTTTTACTAAGAGCTGAGCAGTGATACAGAAAGTGGGACAACCAATAAACAAATTTATCAACATGGTTGAAATTGTCAGTTGACTCCTCATAGGAGTTGTTGCCCTTTAATGATGATTTTTACCAAATTTGTGCATATTATGCAAAAGTTATTTTAAATAAAGACAAATTGTAGCAAAAAATATGAGCAGGACAAGATCTACAAATGATTTTACATTGCAGATTATCTGAGATATTGTGAGTTGACTCCTTATAAAAGGTATTGCCCTTGAATGATAATTTTTACCCACTATTTGTATTTTGGATAAACACTCTAGTAAAAACTGAAAACAGAGAAATATGATCAGCAATATAAGATCAACAATAAAGAGATCATTGTCATGACTTATATTCTAGTCTTTAATGTTGGAGAGTGGCCATTGTTGAAAATGAATATAGATTCAGGTGAAAGACACAGGCTTTTGAGAGTTTAATTGTTTAAGGTTGCACTTTGTAAATACAGCTGTTTCTCAAACCATGCCTCTTTTGGGGAGATATAGAATATTCATAGATAATTAATTTTGTTTACATACTGGTGCCCAGTTATGATCTCTAGGTTTCATCTCATAGAGACATAACTTGGGAATGTTACCAGTAAATATACATATGCATATTGTCTATATAGAAATCTGTGGTAATCCTACAGTCAAGGTAGGGATAGTTAAGAAATTTAGTGTTAGTTTAAACTCTTAGAAGTTCGGGGCATATAAACGTTGAAAATATGCTGCACAGCCCTATATTTTGACCTTTGAAAAAAATTGTAGTGCATATGAACTTTCCATTCTAGGATATGATTTTTTTCAAAACTTCATAGTGAAGTTTTAGCCATAAAAGGAGTTCCTATGGGAAGTTGCATTGTCAATATTTACAGAAATGCAACCTATATTGGGTGAAAAAGAAACCATACAGAATTTAACCAAATTTGGTTTATCTCACAGATTTTAAAGAAATTAACTCAAATATGAAGTTTTATAAATATTTCATGAAGATTGAGAAAATCCTGGGCTTTAACTATGATGACTCAGCATAAATTCACAGTTTACAGTATGCATAGTTTACTTAAAGCCCTGAATGCAAAATAAATTCATAATATATGCATATTTGTAAGTTAAATTGTTTAGAAGTGCTTATATTTACTCTTCGCAGTCACTGAAACTCATAGATCCTTCCTGAATATTATTGGTGGGGTGTTTTGTCCTGTCGATAACCCAAAAGTAAGCCGTAACGCCTAAATCTGTTTTTTGTCACCACGGCATAAAAATAGTAACTAGAAATACAAAATATCTCAACAAAACTTACAATAGTGTGTTCTATCCTGAATATGTACTAAATATTCCATATTGCTAGAAACAGCAGAATAATTTAGAAATTTGAGGCCCCAGGGCAAAAACAGAGAAAATTGCCTACCCCTGGGTCATAAAACAAATAATTTAACTTGTTAATGCTATGATTTTATGATTTTAAAGGTATTTATATAGAAAACAATAACTGTGCTTGGAAATTATGCAAAATTAGATGTTAGCAGTCATTTCTATAAAATTTCAAGTGAATTTATACATCAGACTGGTATCTGCATACATACAACTATTGCAAATATGGATTTGTTTAAACACTTCTAGCTCATATATTAGCTAAATTATGTCAGATATATGGTTAGAGATGATACTGTTGTGACAAGAATTCTAAACTGACCATTTGAGGCAGAAATTGTGAACTTTCATTGACAAATAGGCATACAGTAAAATGTGGACTGGAGACACAGGCAGGATTTGATACTTTATATAATCTTGAATGTTGGAATGATTGACTGCTAAACATAACATTTATAGTATTCTGAAATGCTTTCAAAATGTTATCATAACAGTTTTAAACAGGTTCTAGGCATTTCATGTCAGAAAACATGCAAATAGGGTAAGCTGGCAATAATTAAAGTCTTGTTTTCAAATTCTTTAAAAAATTGAAACAGGGGAGGGGTATCAAATGAACAGTAAAAGAAAACTTAGAGTTTATGCAGTGATTTCTTTAAGGCTATAATTCTGATAAATAAGTATTAATGTGAGAAAAAGTGTTTTTAGAGAGTTTTCTATTGGAATAAATGTTTGTATAGGTTGCACTTTGTAAATACAGCTGTTTCTCAAACCATGCCTCTTTTGGGGAGATATAGAATATTCATAGATAATTAATTTTGTTTACATACTGGTGCCCAGTTATGATCTCTAGGTTTCATCTCATAGAGACATAACTTGGGAATGTTACCAGTAAATATACATATGCATATTGTCTATTTAGAAATCTGTGGTAATCCTACAGTCAAGGTAGGGATAGTTAAGAAATTTAGTGTTAGTTTAAACTCTTAGAAGTTCGGGGCATATAAACGTTGAAAATAAAAATTGTAGTGCATATGAACTTTCCATTCTAGGATATGATTTTTTTCAAAACTTCATAGTAAAAGTGGTACAGTTTTAGCCATAAAAGGAGTTCCTATGGGAAGTTGCATTGTCAATATTTACAGAAATGCAACCTTAAGAGTATTGAAGTTGTAGAACTTGTTGCTGAGTGGCATTTATTTACATTTTTAGAAAAAGTTAAAGATGCATACAGAATTGTTTTGTATTACAGTAAATTATCCATGGGACATTTTAAAGCCAACTATTTAGTATGTTTTTTATATTCATAGATATTTCACCAAACAAGAATTAAAGGAGCTGTTCGAGCTTAATGATTCACGGGTATCATCAACCCAACAACAGTTAGAAGAAATGCATAGTGGCTTCAGGAAGACAGACCAGTCGTTAGATGCTCATATAGCCTATCTATACTCCCTAGGTAAATATTTTGGTACATTGTGGGTAAAAATAGACACACCAGTTGTTGAATGCTCATATAGCATATCTATACTCTCTAGGTAAATATTATGGTACATTGTGGGTTAAGATAGACACACCAGTTGTTGGATGCTCCCTTGGTAAAAATTACATTCTGGGTTTAGGTAGTCACACCAGATGTTGGATGGTCTATTGGTAATTCTGATATGATGTTCTTCAAACACTATGAGTACACACCCATGGTAAAATACAAATATATTTTATGTCAGCTGATCTGCAACATCATGATTTGTTTGGGGGTGTTCCAAATGTACTCCCACGCTGTGTGGTTTTTATGAATGAGTTATCCAGGATCAATGGGTGTAAATGAAGTTATTGAATGATGACGTAAGAATACAAGCATTCTACGGAACAATGCACAAATGTGAAACTGAAAGTCATTAAAACACAAAAACTTACAAAAATGATGATAAGAATTTGTTGAAAGCCAACTCGTGGTAAAATCATTATAAGTTCAAGCCCCCATGAATTATTTCTTAAACATTAAATTTACATTTTGGGTTTAGGCAGACACACCAGTCATCAGATGCTCAATTTTTAAACATGACATGAGGTAAAGAAGACACACAGGTTGTTGGATGCTTCTTTGTAATCATTATATTGTGGAATATGTTTGACACCTCAGTTATTTAATAGAAAATGAAAGGATATGGAGTTAATGTACATGGGACAAAATCGCATACAATACATAGAAAACATAGAAAATTATCAATGAACAGGGCTTTTATTCCTGTTCTTCATCTTGACAGTTGATGTAGGGTCTTCAACAATGAACAAATCATTTTATCCCTTTCTTAATGTAAGATTGTAGGTTAAATAAGACACATCAGTTCCTGGATGCTTCCTTGGTAAACATTACATTGTGGGTTTAGATATACACTCCAGTCATTGCATTTTTCCTCAGTAAACATTATATAGTGGGTTTAGTTAGATCATCAGTAAACTTTATAAAGTGGGAATAGTAACACACCAGATTATAGAATCTCCCTTAGCAACACTTAAAGGTCAGATTAGGTAAACGCACATTTTATGGGATTCTGGTAGTTAAATAAAGTTGGTTGTGATGGGTAATAGTAATTTAAGGTAACTTAGTACAATTGTAGATTTTGAAATATATACCAAAAATGATGACTAATAATCAAAACTTCAAATTTTAAAAGCCAAAATGTTACTTTTTGGATATCTTCAAATGCTAACATATACTATGTAATTTATACCAATATATATATATAATTTTATAGATGTATATACTTTAACTTCATTTATTATTATTCCCCAGATATATTTGGTATATCTGACCATGACCTTATGTTTGGTAAGGTCAAGGACAATGTGGATGATATTGATGAGGACAATCAAGAAGAATGTCAAGGCAATGACTATATTCAAGCCAGGGTAAGATCAGTGTCATTTTTTTGTATAGGGTAAAAAAATCTTTAATTAGAAAAAAAGCCCATGGCCCTAGAACATCTAAGCACATTTAGTGTTTATGTAAGCAGGACAACAAATTTAACTTTTTCTTGTTATACAAAAATTTAAAACATAGATTTTAGTGTTTGAATCAATTCTTTGTGGATTAGTTTTGTCAAACCTGCTTGATATATTGCAATACATATTCCTTTTGAATTTTAAATATGTAAGTTTTGTTTTACATAAGCACTTTCAGAAGGAAGTATTACTTATAATGGCCAAGAGGCCTCAGTAAGATGTAGTCTTGAATCTACTTTTGCTTTCATGAATCAATGTTCAAATTGAACTTTCTGTCAAATAAACAACCTGTAACTTCTTATATTTATTTACATGCTAAAACTCGACACAGGGAAAGTAAAACTTGATTTTATTGGTAAGTGGAACAGCAACCAGACAATAGTCAGGAGGTTACCTTTTTATGCTCTTTCCAAACAATAAATAGTCGAGTTGGTCCACTTTCTATGCCCTTTTGAAATTTGTTGAGTTAACTTGAAATTGAAAATCATATCTCTCTTAAAACAAGATGTATATAATCTTAATTTGCATAAGAGTGGTATTTATTATATACCCCGCAAACAAAGTTTGGGGGTATATAGGAATCACCATGTCCGTTTGTCTGTTTGTTTGTCTACCGTCTGTCCCGCTTCTTGTCCGGCTCATTACCTTTGAACTGTAAAACTTGGTTAAATCAAACTTGGTATGCAGTTGCATCACGGACTGGGAGTGTGTCATATACCAAAGCCAGGTTACTCTGACCTTGACTTTGACCTTTGACCCTATGAAAGTAAAACCTTGTTCAATTAATCTCGAGCGCATATCTTTTGAACCCTAAAACTTGGGTTAACCAAACTTGGTATGCAGTTGCATCATGGGCTGGTGGTATGTCATATATAAAAGTCAGGTCACTCTGACCTTTGACCCCCTATGGTAATAAAACCTTGTCTGATTTGTGTTCTGTGCATAGAACTAAGGTTGACTAAACTTTATGTGCTGATGCATCATGGGATGGATGTGTGTAATGTATTAAAGTCAGGTTACTCTGATTTTGAATTTGACCTTTGAACCCTATGATAGTAAAACATTGCTTGAACTGATATTGGTGCATAACTTTTATACTGTAGCACTTAGAGTGACAACACTTTGTATGCAGAAGCATCATATGGACCTTAAATGACCTTTAATTTTTGAATTTACAGTATACAAACCTCCGACTTTGTTCCTGGGTCAGTATAGTTCTTTCAGATTGACCAATCAGTAACCAATGCTAACCATGTGTCAGTCTAACACAGAGTCAATGATTATATAAAATGAATGGCTGAAAACCAGAAATCTTAATACTGAATTTCACAGCAGCTACCAAAATGCATATAGGGGGATATTAGTCCCGCTATGGGGACAGCTCTAGTTTAGTAGGATAACATCCAAGCAAAACAGCTCTTTTTGAGATAATGATTTCACAAATCCTTTATTTCTTTATTCGTTCTAGTTAACCCTTTATTTCTTTATTCATTCTAGTTTTCATTAAGAATTACCAAACATGAATATCCACTGTCCAGATTTGTAAAAAAATTCATTGTTTATTGAAATCTTGTTCTTCTCTTGTTACATTTGTTTCCTTTTAATTCTGGTATCAGATTCTTAAAAACTAATTCAAGGACTACTAAGCACTTAGTTTTTCAAAAATATTCTTTTTTTATGGAGAAAACTATCGCTTATTGTAATTGCAGGTACAAAAAGCTCAGGAGCTTTTGCAGATGGAATCTAATCTGTCTCAGCCAATGTCACAATATCCATCAGAGGGCCAATCAAACAGACCTAGAGGACCATCTGAGTGGAATATGCCTACAGGTTTGTACATAAGAGGGTCAATCTAATGGACACAGCACCAAAGAAGTTGACAATACATGCAGGTTTTTTAATGAATGGGCAAATCCAATAGACCAAAAGTAGAATATATCTACTTGTTTGAAGGCCTAAGTGTCAATCAAAGATACTTTTAGGATGGTAAATGAGAAACATTCCTTCTTGTTAATAAATCAAAGAGGAATCAAAATGAACACTAACGACACAAGAGAGGAATATGTCCACATAGTTCTAAAACATTCCTTTATGTGTACATGAAAGGACTATGTAGACAGAGAGGGCAAGGTGAATATGTCTAACAGGTTTGTACATAAGAGGGCAAATTGAGCAAACTCAGAGGACAATGGAAGGTCAATCAGTAAGCTTAAGCTTTCAGGTTTGTACATATATTTATAATTAAGGGAAACATTAAGTTGAGTAATATAATTGTAGGGCTAGGATTTGTCTTTAGGATTTCAATTATCATTTTCCCAAGTATATCAATCAAACAGTCCCTTAGATTCATAAGAGTAGAGGTAGACTGCTTTCTTTAATCTCTCAGGTTTTGCATGTTTGCATATCACACATACAAAAAAGTTATATCAAAACTAAACATATGATTTAATATTTTGATTTATCAAAATAACATATTACTTTTTTTTATGTTTCTTCCAGTAACATCTGTTCCAGATGGAGGTCCAGACGACGTTATCGACCTAAATAAAGATGATGATGATGTTGATGAAGATTCTGATGATGATTCTGATACAGAAATGGTTGATCTGACAGAAACACCACAGAAAAAGGTGAAAAAATTCATTGTTTATTAAGAAAGCAGAAAACAATATATTTAGGGGAAGATGGTTCCCAAAATACTGTATTGCATTATTAAGTCGCTCAATCAAAATTGGGAGACTTAATATTTTCATTTATTTTTTTCTTCATTCTTTTTCATTAAGTCTCTGTAACAATTTTGGATTCTTCTTCTTCCTTCTTTCTTCTTCTTCATCACTGCAACTGAACTTGGCCACCTCAGTTCTCAGAATCTACAAGTCAGATGTAATCTTTCACCAAAGAAATCCATGAAATTTAGTGCCTCAATAATGAAGCCAAAGTATGTCAACCACTGAATAAACACAGTGCATTCTATGTCAGTTATCATCCTGGTAGATTTTAACAACCATACCCTATTGGTGTGGAAGGGTAAGTATATCTTGATCTTGATACTAATGGTATTGTCCCATTGCTGTGGTAACAACAAAAAATGTTTCAAAGACATTTCCATTTGACACACATCTAAACAAAAACAATCAATTTCATTGGTGACCAAACCATTTCTGTCCCCATAACGGTTATTTGGACTAGATAATGTAAAAGTTTAAAATTATGCAAGTTGTTACAAAAAGAAAATAACTCTTTACGAATCAGTTGCGTCATCAGGAACGCTTAAAGCTAAAATTTGAAAGCCAAGGATGGATAAGTACTTAAAAACACAAAGAGCTTTATGATAAAAAAGAACATAAAAAGAATAGGCAAAAATCAATCATCAACCTAAGGTCAACTTTGTCTGAGGCAGTTGGAACCTTAGTTTCTTAACAACTTCTACATTTAGGAACGGAGAATTTTTAAAAAGGTATGTTATAAATCATGTCAGTACCAAAGTACTGACTACTGAGCTGATGATACCCTCACAGACTAGCAGTCCACCAGCAGTGGTATCAAGCCAGTGTTAGTAAATGTTAATGTTCTGCATTGTAGACTTCTGAAGACGAAAGACAGAGAGCGCCACCTATTGGTCATATCAAACAAGAAATATTTCAGGAGACAGATGATGATTTACCAAGTTTAAGTTCTAGAAACATAAAACGAGAAGAATCAAACCCAAAGATTAAATTAGAACCATCTGGTCCTACAGTAAAACAGGAACCAGAAAGTCCGGGAATAAAATCAGAAAATTCTCACACAGAGTATATTGATGTAGAAATTAAGTCTGAACCCAAAAGTCACATACAGCAATCTGGACCTATTTGTTTGGACTCAGATGAAGAAATACAAGACAGTAATGAAACAAATGAAAGTCTTTCAAAGGGAAGTGACAAAACAGAAGAAATTCTAATTGAAAATAATCAAGAAAATAGTGTACAGGAAAACCATGATAATAAAAATATAAATATGGAAAATGTAGATGATATTCAGAAATTAGAAACCAGTTTGTCAAATATTCATTGTGATGATGATGTCATGATGACATCACCATCAAAAACACCAATGAAAAAGCAGCCTGTAGAAATGATGGTGGACTCACCCATGAAAGTGGATTCAAATGAGATTAAGAATTTGTCTATACACAAATCACCTTTGAGAAGTATTGAAAATTTGCAAGTGAATTCTGAAGAGGATATGAATACCTCTATACAAAAAACACCATTGAAAAGTAAGGGTAATTTAGACACTGAATCAGAGGATGCTGTAATGGCATCTCCTGCATTGAAAACTCCTGTGAAAACAATTGAAACTATGGCTAAAGGGTTAGGGTCAGCTGTAAAATTGTTTGGAAATCAAATTTCAAATACTGTTTCAAGCATTGTTAATATGGTGACTCCAGAGAAACAGAGAACTCCTGCAAAGAATAAAAGGAGGAGTGTATGTGCAAGTCCATGGTTGGCCAAAACACCCAAAGCTGGAAAATCAAACGTTGTTAATGAAGAATTGCTTATCTCCCCTGATGCCAATCGACCATTGATGTCAGTTGGTCGAAAATTTAATATCCCTTTGACATCACAAGCATTAACTGAAGCTAGAATGAACTCCACGATAATGTCAGCATTTGCTGATAGTCCTGCTCTGGACAGTAGATCTGCGGACAGCTCGCATAGTAGTGGGGGATCTCTTGGGGATAACTTTGTAGAGGAGTCACCATCACCAAAAAAACGATTACATGGAGCCTTGGTTCAAGATTCTCCTTTGAACAGCTGTGATACTTCAAGGGCAGACGAATCTGCTCGTGTTGTCATAGATTCTCAACAAAATACACCTGCTGTGATCAGTAACAAGTCTGTGATAAGTGACCTTGACATTGACAGTACCCCAAAACGTCTTTCAAACTCTAAACAAAGTACAAACTGTATTGATGATTCCATGAATTACGAATCAGATGAAAGTGGTAAGTCACCTGAAATTAAATCAATGGTTGAAGAATCTGTAAATAATAATTCAGATGAAAATGAGAACTCCCTTCAATCTAATCAAACTGTTGACAGTCCTCTCAATGATAGGTCTAATGATAACATTTATGAAAGTCCTATAGCTACTGTCAACAGGAAAAAGAGGAAAGCTGTCATTGACAGTTCTGATGAAGATGATAGTGAGGAGGAAATTGTAGATGAAGAAGAGGAAGTTTTAGAAAAAGGCGGTGAAGTTCAAAAACCTTCAAGGTCACGACACAATGTAGTAAGTGATGACAGTGACAATGATTCCATAAATGGTGCTAAACAAACTTCTAAAGCAAACAAAAAGAATTTGATTGAAGATGAAAGTGAATCTGAAGATGAGTATGATGAAGATGACAGCTTTATTGATGATGATGAGGATGATGAAATGTCAGATGAAGAAGTTTCTGAAAGTGAAGAAGATGAATCTGAGGAAGAAGGTAGGTTATTATTATCTATGGGATAACTGTAAATTCAGAAATTTTTGTGATGTTTTAATTACTGTGAAAAATTGCAACAGGATAAGTTTTGAAGAAAATAAAAATTCTCAGTTTAAATTATGAATGCATGTATGTATGCTGCATTTGATGGAATTGTAATGATAAATGTATGTATGCTGCATTTGATGGAATTGTAATGATAAATCTTAAATTGTTGTCTATTACTCAAGATTTGAAATAATAAGTGCATGCACAATTTTCTGAATTTACCGTAATTCAAAAATCATGGTAGGTCATAACTGGTAAAGTATTATTATAGCTATTATTAGTACAATGGTCTGGACTTGATTGTACTTTATAATATAATTACAGGTGGTCAGTTGTATTCAGATTATCACCAGAATTAAGAATAAGGAGAAGTGGTGTGAACGTTAGTGAGACAGTAACCCAGTGACTCAAATGACCAAAAGTGTTCAACATTTATAACCTTTATAAATTTTTATACGTGTACTGTAAAATGAGAAAAAAACAAATAGAAGTTTATGTATAATTTTAAGATTTGATTACTAATATATATGAGTATTATCACCTTTCCAATTGATAATAAAGGCATTGAAATGAAATATAACATTGTGATCGCCAAATTCTAGAATGGTCATTTTCACACATCTGGTACAACATAAGATTAAAAAAATATGTTTCAAACATAAGAAATCAGTGGGTCTGTTTTAATTCTTTGATTACTATAACTGAAGCAGGAAATAGATGGAATCATTTAGAAGATCATCTTTCTGTTTTTGTAGATCTGCTATTTAAATTTTTGATCTGAGTGATATTTTAGTTTACCATACCAAAACATAAACATTGCCATTTCTGCTTATATAATTTAGAGACCATAGGCTACAAACATCTTCATGGGCAGACTCTATCATTTTATTGTTATAGAATGAGTGATGCAAACAGATGATCAGTTTTTTCTCGTCTGAGATCTTCGTTATCTTCTGTAGATTATGTTACTTTTATGACATTCTAATATTTATACAACTTCTGTTTTAGATTTTGACAGTCTTTCAGATGATCAAAAGAAAAAGTTTAGCAGATATGTAAAGACAGGAAGGTAATACTGTGTAAACAAGTATGAACATGTAAACGGGTAAAACACAATAAAGGGAACAGTAAGGTTGCACTTGAGGTCAAAAATAAAGGTCAACACAATAGTAAAAAAATTTGTGATCTTGAATAAGTAATGCTTGAAATTTGTAAAACTCATTTGCTTAGTGGAAAAAACAATGAGAAGTGTTTTATTTTCTATTTTGTATGGGGTAAGGTAAGTGCTGGTTACGGACACTACTTGTAAAATTAACCTCTAGAAATTTATATTTTTAATGAACTATCCCAAGTCTTTTTGCACAATTATAATTCCAATGCAATTTATTAACAAAATACCAACCAAAAAAAATCACAGGAATAAAGTTTAACTTTAGCATTCTGAAAATTATACCCCCTTTCTTAATAAGTGAAAAAGGATTATTGTAAGAACAGCACCTCTCTTAAAATGAAAGACTATATACATGTAGCCCATCAAAATCATTAAGAGTTGACCTTCTATTCATGGGAATATAAATTATAGCAGAAAATGTATTCCTTACAGAAATGGTATCTAAAATAAACTGAGTAAGTTATATGAGTTACGGACACTACATTGATCTAATGTTTATAATTTACTCAATATGAAAAACTTTTCATGGGTAACATATCAAGTTTGTGTATTTTCTTTTATTGTTTACATTTTTTAACAACAGAATGACCCATGATTGTTAATAAATATATGTAATTAAAGTTATTTACATGTTAACATACATGGCATGTTGACATGGGTGGGACCAAGTTTATCATTTCAAATCTGAAGTAAAACCTTAGACATATCTAAACAAAGTAGGTGCTATGCACTTAAAGGAATGATAAAATAATATACTTCTGAAAGAAAATCCTTAGAATTACATTTGTTAATCAGAAAAAAAGAAATGTTGATGGTTGCGGACACTACACACTGGCTACTTTTTCCAACAATTTTCTAAAAGTAACATACTTTTTGTGGATTAAAGGGTAGTCATATCTACAGAACATCATGAAATAAATGTTTTTCTATCATAAAACACTACCAGAATTGTAGATAAAACAAAAATAAAGCATACTTTACCTTCAAATATACTTCAGTTCATTAAATTAACTTTTTAGTGTATTTTTAGCTCACCTGGCCCAAAGGGCCAAGTGAGCTTTTCTCATCACTTGGCGTCCGGTGTCGTCCGTCGTCGTTAACTTTTACAAAAATCTTCTCCTCTGAACTTACTGGGCCAAATTTAACCAAACTTGGCCACAATCATTATTGGGGTATCTAGTTTAAAAATTGTGTCCGGTGACCAAGCCAACCAACCAAGATGGCCGCCATGGCTAAAAATAGAACATAGGTGTAAAATGTAGATTTTGGCTTATATCTCTAAAACCAAAGCATTTATAGCAAATCTGATGGGGTAGAATTGTTTATCAGGTCAAGATCTATCTACCCTGAAATTTTCAGATGAATCGGACAACCCGTTGCTGGGTTGCTGCCCCTGCATTGGTAATTTTAAGGAAATTTTGCCGTTTTTGGTTATTATCTTGAATATTATTATAGATAGAGATAAACTGTAAACAGCAATAATGTTCAGCAGAGTAAGATCTACAAAAAGTTGACATAACCAAAATGGTCAATTGACCCTTAAGGAGTTATTGCCCTTTAAAGTCAATTTTAACAATTTTTGTAAATTTTGTTATCTTTACAAAAATCTTCTCCTCTGAAACTAGTAAGACAAATTTAACCAAACTTGATCACAATCATCATTAGGGTATCTAGTTTAAAAAATGTGTCCGATGACCCCGCCTGCCAACCAACATGGCTAAAAATAGAACATAGGGGTAAAATGCAGTTTTGGCTTATATCTCTGAAACTAAATTATTAAGATCAAATTTGACATTTGTAAAATGTTCATCAGGTTAAGATCTATCTGTCCTGAAATTTTCAGACGAATCAGACAACCCGTTGTTGGGTTGCTGCCCCTGAATTGGCAATTTTAAGGAAATTTTGCAGTTTTTGGTTATTATCTTGAATATTATTATAGATAGAGATAATCTGTAAACAGCAATAATGTTCAGCAAGGTAAGATCTACAAATAAGTCAACATGACCAAAATGGTCAGTTGACCCCTTGAGTTATTGCCTTTTAAAGTCAATTTTTAACAATTTTTGGTAAATTTTTGTAATCTTTTACAAAAATCTTCTCCTCTGAAACAACTGAGACACTAAACCATTTAACCAAACTTGGTCACAATTGTCATTAGGGTATTTAGTTTAAAAAATGTGTCCGATGACCCTGCCTGCCAACCAACATGGCAGACATGGCTAAAAATAGAACATAGGGGTAAAATGCAGTTTTTGGCTTATATCTCTGAAACCAAAGCAAAAGTATAACGGTTGCATTGATTTATGCATCAATTGTAAATAAAAATATCAGGTGAGCGACACAGGTTCCTTGGAGCCTCTAGTTAAAATGTCATATACTAATGTCAAGTACAGATGTTTAACAAATCTACATGCTAGTATACATGGAATAAATCAATTGGAGGAAGAAAAACAAGAGATTTGGAAAAATGAAAAAGACATTTAATATTTTTTACTCAGAAATAAAAAAATCCCTGGGTTACGGACAATACAAAAATAATCTGAAGATATAAAAACCATAAAAATAATCATGAAGATGAATTTTCTTAACCTTACATTACAAAAAACTCTTCTTTTGAGTTTATGACAAACTGATACCAAAATAGGGGTTTTTACAATAAGATTTTCTGGTTTCAAATTAGTATGTCAAGGATTACTATCAGCTCAAATATTTTTAACAGTTATCTGTTTTCATAATTTTTTAAAATTTTTAATCAAAAGACAATGATGGCAGTCATCATCTTGCATCCAATATCATAAAAAAGAAAAAACGTAAAAAAAGAACACTCCACAAGAACTGCCATAAAAACTATAGATGATGAACCTATAAAATATCAAGGGCATAAAAAATGTCAATTTCTTAGTCCATATAATTCTACTTGTTCATTGATGGTTTACTTTCAAAAATCAAAGATTTAAGAATGAGATGTGGTCTTCCAATTAGAAAAGCAAGGTATCGTTTAATGATTCAGTTACAGGCAAGATATTCCTGTACTCTCCCTGTTGATAGTAGATTTAGCTAATCAGTTGTTTTTTTGTAAGCTGATTGAATATTTTGTAGGTAAAGGAGGTGAACTCTCAGTGTATTTTTTATTTCTCTTTTATTTTTAGGTCAATGTACAAGAATGGTAATTATAATGAGGCTCTAGTGAACATTCTTCAAGCTCTGGAAATCTTCCCACACAATGAAGTTCAAGCTCTGGCTATCAAGATTAACAAGAAAATTGAAGAATCTTAAATTCTAGTCCGTGTATTCCATGTTGTAAAGGCCTTCATTAGAATCAGGAAATACTTGCTTGTGCAAATAAAACCTAACTGAGACTAAATATTATCTTTTAAGTACAGATAATCTTGAAATTTCCTAATCTTTATAATGAAAGTAATTTCAAAAGTAAAAAAGATCTGACAGACATGATATCTGTATAACTTTTCATTGTTGTTGCCACAAATATTATGAATAGATAGTTATCTTGAGGAAATTCTGTAGATATTTTATACAGTATCAATTGTTTGGAAGGTTAGAATTTAAGTTTTCGTTATTTTTGTGATATCATGAGAATATTGTGGTCAATAATGGCCCCTTTTGGACTATGTTTCCACAGTGCTATATTTTTTTCAACATAGTGTTATTTATGAATTTTGTTACCTTGTTACTTTATGTTCTGTGTATGTTTGACATTAAAACAAGCAAGGGAAGAATCTGAAATATTTTATCCACAATGTATATTTCAAGTCTTTTCAATCACAAAAGACATATTGTGCTTCACATCTAGAGATACAATTTTTGATAATGTTGCTACAATGGTTTAAGAGAACACGAAGACTTGATTAAACTTTTAAATAGATAAATGTCATAAATGTTTTCTTGGCATTTTTTTGGGGGTGCTTTTCAAGAAATGTTGTGAATCACAAAATAATGTTTGGTTTATTTGGGGTGGACTGTTGTATGAATTTTTTTGGGACATATGTGAATAAAGAGACTGAAATCTGAACTGTATATGCTGTAAGTGAGTTTATTTTCTACTGAAATAATAATTCCTACTGTAAAGTCTGTGACATGCTAAATTCTGAGGGAATCCAGCATCATGCTAGTTCTCATAAAAGAGGATAATATCTAGATATCTTTTGATTATATGTGTCATTGAGGTGCTGTCCCATAGATAATATCTAGATATCTTTTGATTATATGTGTCATTAAGTTGCTTTCTCATGGATATATACTTTGCATATCCTTTTATTCAAATTATAACTGTAGTCAACAATTCAAAAACACTGAACAATCATTAGTTATACATAAAAAGAAACTTTCATATTGCTTTTTTTTCACATAAGAACATTGTTTGTTGTATATATTTTACAAATGTGATCTATTTCAATATTGAAAAAGCCCAAATTGAAACTGATTTCATCAATTTAGTGGTCCAGTCTTTTGATAACTACCTCTCATAGGCTCTGTGATACTGCTACAACAGATTAGGTTTGAAAACTGATATCTAAATATTGAGATGCATTAGTCATGCTATATGTGACGTGATTTGTGTAATTCAGGCAATTTTAATATAACATAACATGTTAGTGATATTATTGAGAGTTTATATCATTAAAACCTATTATAGTAATTTGAAATTTGACATTAGTATAGTGGCCAATAATGTTGTTATAATTACAAAATAATTTTGTCAGAAAGAACTTTTGTCACCTTATCAGTTAATGTTCTTGAATTATCTGTATAATAGAACACATCTTTTTTTTATGTGTAGATTTTTGATGGATGACATTCAAGATTAATTGTGATGATGAATGCTTGTGACCAGTTGTTGCCGTGTCAATGAAAACATATTTTTTTTCTATACCATTGCCATTTGTTTTTTGTACAAGAGTCAATCCAATAACTATTGGTTATTTGTAATAAAAGAGGCAGAAACATGAAGTTAGACTTATATTATGTTATGTAATAAGTGGAGGAAAACATTTCAAGTGGTGAAATAGCAACAAAAAACATATTGAAATAACAAATCGAAAACCATAATTAAAATTCTGCCAAACAGATGTTTTTGTCTCACCTGCAATGAATGCAGCAGAATGTAAGACTTAGGGATGCTAATTAAGCAATGACATTGTAAACTGTTTGTACATAGTGTACATATCAGACAGAAGAAGAGCTGGATTATCCATATCATGTATACAGATGCCTAATAGTTTTAAGTTTATGTATGGCATGTCTGTTGTCCTTGAACTCATTTTTATTGTCATGAGTGCAAGACATAGAGATTCTTATCCAGCCACTTCTGAATTATTTGTACATGTATAAAGCTTTATATTTCAGAAGGTAGGAGACCTGGATACTTCTTACTTTGTAAACAGATGCCTTATGTTACAAAGTTTCTGTCTGTCATATGTCCATTGTCTTTAACCTCTTTTTCATGGTTCAGGAACGGATTGAAAAACCTTTTTTTCTATCACATGAATTTCTCACTTACTGTGAAAGTACTTTAATTGTGGGTATCAATTTTGTGGTTTGAGTAACATTTACATGTTCGTGGGTTTTAAATTGTGGATTTTAGTTTTCTAAAAAATATTTTTAAATTAAAGCCATTAGAAACAATGGTTACAAATTGTCTGGATTGAAGGAAATTGCAAAGTAAACATTGACCCATGTAAATCGTAGTGACCACACTAATTAACCTGAGATAGAGTGATCATCAAAGGTGTAAATTAGGCCATAAACATGTCACCTAAAGAAAACAGGAACATAAACAAATGCTATAAACGTATCTTGAATTGTAAAATAATTCTTATCAAAAGCAAGCCCAGCATATAATTATTATTTCCCATACGTGCATACGAGAACTACATGAACTATGAGGATATAAAATGAACACTTTATCATAGCATATCAATACCTGTAATCTGACTTTCATCGATCAAAAATATTTTGTATGAGAATTAAAGATCAAAAGTTGTACAGTTTAGGTTATTAAAGATCAAATGGGTATAATCCTGCATGCAGTTGAAGTTCATAGTGCATTTGCACTGTGACTACTATAATAGTAGTCTCAGATTTGACGATATTCAATATATTCTCTAGATCATATCAGTAGTAAAACCTACATGGGGATCTTTCCATGTCTTGATTTGGTCAACGGTTGTTTTATTTCGTTGGACACTTAAATTCGTGGATAAAGTCATCCACGAAAACCACGAAAATTGGTACCCACGAATAAAAGCACTTTCACAGTATGTGTAATAGGATAACTATATTTGGTATACTAAATCCTCGGTAGTCTCATGGTAGAATGTTTGTCTCGAGTGCAAGAGGTTTGAATCCCTGCCAGGTCAAACCAAAGACTCTAAAATTGTTATTTACTGCTTCTCTGTTAAGCACGTGACAATAAGAAGTAAGAGCTAAGACTGGTCAGCTTCGGAGTCAGAATAATGTGTCCAGATTGGGTGACATGTCCTCCTACAGGCTGTTATCTTGTGAACTATCAAGTTAAAAATCTAGCTCAGCATATCAGTCTAGTACAAAGCAGGTTAGTATTCATTTGGAATTAACAAGTTCATGTCTTAAATATGCCTTTAATTTGCAACTGGACGTTTAAGAGCCATCCATCCATCATCATCATCAGACAGAGTTCACATGACCTTGACCATTTCATTTCATGGATCACTGATCAAGGTAAAGTCCATATCTCAGATACTTACAGCAAAAGATCAACTATATTTGTTGATTGGACTGATTGTAAGGTTTACATGTTGGTCATCTGGTGTGAGAAAAGCATCTATTTTCATCCTATTTCTTGACCTGGAAGACTGAGGGATGCTGAAATATGTATCCCAATGTAGTCTGCTTGCAGTGAAGAACCTAATGAACACATTGACTACAATAGTGCTAAGGTAGCAACACAAAGGAGTGTAGTTTCGCATTTTGGCCATTGTGGATTTTTCAAATATGAAAGTTATTGTGCAATAAAATTAATTTTTAGACAGCTGATGATTAATTTAGCCTTCAAAGTGGGTTTATAAGAACATCAAGATTATTTTTGACATGTTTTATGGGCTGTTTTCTGTTTGACTCTCCGTATTTTCATAGCCAGACCGGCCATAGGTCCAGAAATTATTGTAATGTTTACAAACACTTTTTTTTTCACACAAACTTTTTGACGCAATTTTACAAAAAAATGAGACAAAAGACATATATATGACTTTTATTTGATCTCTTGATAGATATATGTAAACAGTTTCAGAAAAGGTATCACTCCAAGGGATTGAAATTCTACTTTTGGCCAATTTTTGGGGAAATATGTGACATCTTTACCCCCTTTTTGCAATATTTTATAGCAATTAAAAATAGATTGTTGCCATGGATACACCAAAAAGAAATTTAATTTAACCATTTTATCTACTGGAAATCAAATCTTTGGAAGGTACTGATTACATACATATGCACATATATGACACAAACAGTAGGCTTAATTTGTAAGAAAGCAAGGAAAAGGGGATGGTAAAATTTATCAGGGTAAATTTAAATTTTTTTTCCTAACTGTATATTGCTACCTTAGGTCGAGGTAAAACTGATCTGGGTATGGCAGTCTAAAGTCTAGAATTTTCAGATTTTTCTTGATTTTTGGCTTTTCCTGGAGCTGCAACCAAAATTAGTCCTTCCAAAAGTATTTCCATAATAAACACGATCATTAGTTGTTTACCTGCGAGTTTACACTGTTTTGGGAAGTTTTAGGCTTTTTTACTGTGTGTGCCAGACACCGAACGGAAGCCCACCCCTCCAGAAAAACCAGATTTATCCATTTTCAATTTTTGACATTCTTAATTGGGCTCAAACTGCACCTTAAACCTGAGAAACATGTCAATAAATAGCCTTAGGTGGAGAGAACATGCATCAATTTGAAATACATATCAGTTGACCTCTTAAAAGTACAGACAGCCATTAGAGCAACATCAGAAATCTCAGTGTTGTCTTGCTAGTGATACAGTAGATGAACTACTGGGCCCCTCCTAGTGAGGGAAGGTTCAATTTTAATGCCTTAAGAGACTTTTATGGTAAATGTTCTTTAGAACTAATATCATACCAAGCAGACCAAGAAAATGAATGTTCTGTTGTAGTATTCCTATCAGATATTGTTAACATCCTGGTTATTTGGTCTCTGATGGATAATTATCTCTCATTTGCAATCTTACCATACTCCTTGTTTTTATATTAATATTTATTTTTTGTTGTCAGCATTCAATGGTAATATTATATAATGAGGAACTACAGATAATATTTGAACAGCTCAAAGTAAAATTCAAATTAAACTAAATATTTTGGTTTCATCTGATTGATATATTAGTGGTGTTTATTGCCACTTTAAGCACTCTTGGCTATATGGTGGCGGTCAGTTTTTAATTGGGGAGGAAACCAGAGTGCTCGGACAGAAACACCGATCTTCTGCAGGAAACCTAATTATGATTAGAGTTGAATACACTTGCCACATACTTGGTTCAAAACTTAAGAGTTATCATCTGAATAATTTGGACATAATGACAGATTAAATATTAATGGATGTCTTCTTAGTAAAAATCATATGGCCAATAATAGATTTTTTTAATATGAGCCTGCATGTTTAAAATAGATTTTATTGTTAGTTGTTTCAATGTTAACAGTAAAGTTTGATAAGTTCATCACTGACAGCTGATGGTGTTAACAGTAAAGTTTGATAAGTTCATCACTGACAGCTGATGGTGTTAACAGTAAAGTTTGATAAGTTCATCACTGACAGCTGATGGTGTTAACAGTAAAGTTTGATAAGTTCATCACTGACAGCTGATGGTGTTAACACTCCTAAGTCTGTAAATAACAAGGTGATGTATGCTGGGGGTGTGTAGTCTACTAATGGATGTTCTTTAAATAAATCTGTTGTAGTTTTCAGGGTACTGGCTTTGTACTGAAATAAATATGTATAGATATATATCAATTTTTTTATAAAGGTGAAATGGTTCAGTGTTAGCAATATGCTAACATGTCAAAGTCATGTAAATTGCCTTCTCAGACTATTAACAACGTCTTTAAACTAAATCAATAGGACGTTGGATGTGTACTGATGTGTACAGAGCACATGTGTAACCAAGCCACATTCTGTATGTTCCTGTCCCAAGTCAGCAGCCTATAATTCAGTGGTTGTCATTTGTTGGTGTACATCATATTTGTTTTTAGTGTATTTTGTACATAAATCAGGCCGTTAGTTTTCTCGTTTAAATTGTTTTACAATTGTCATTTCAGGGTCTTTTATAGCTTGCTGTGTGGTATGGGTTTTGTTTATTGTTGAAGGCCCTATGGTGACCTATAGTTGTTAACTCTATGTCATTTGGTCTCTGGTGGAGAGTTGTCCCATTTGCAATCATACCATATTTTTTTATTTTCATATTTATTTACATCTATTAAATAATCATGTTCTTTAAGAAATTGAATGAAATCTACTATCCAATCCTCTATTTTCTGTTTACAAATAATGCTCCCTTATTTGATGCCAATTTAATTTTATCATTAGTTGTTCCCTTAGAAGTTGATATGAATGATCTTGATAACAACAATATATATCTGCCTGTTTGATGATGTTCAAGGTCATTTCCTAGTGGTTGAGGGTACCAGGTACATGGTTAACCACAAAGCTTTGAAAAGTGACTGAAAAACACCATTAATTTCAGCTATGTACGCATTTATAATCTTTGGCTTTCCTACCATGTGGCTCTTAGTGATCATAAGGAAAATGTAGATAGGGAAAGATTTCCAAATTACTCAACAACCAATATACTTTCTAAAAGTATTTTTTCATACATTTAAAAACTTAAATTTGTATTATTACAAACCTTGAAATCATCAGGAAGGTCATGCTGGTTCAGGGGATATAATCTTGTAAACTTGAAGCTTTCTGCCACTACATAAAAAGGCTTATTCATTGCTTTAGCTGATAATCCTATAGAAAATGTACCAATCTGAAGAAAAAACACACAACTTGTAACAATCTATGTAATTTAATAGGCTATTTTTACATTACCAATTTTGACCCTGAAGTACATTATTTATTAACAGGTAACCTTATCAGTGGTAGAAAATTCTAATACTTGGTCAAGTAGGAGCACTCAAAAGAAGAGAAATAACAAGCTGACAATGGGTGTAATTTGTACAAAAATTAATTGTTTTTCAATGATTTTGATGTGTAAAGAAAACATAAAACAGTTAATTCCCCAACTGAAATATAAAGCTTTATGTGCTGATTTAACTAGTCACAGCCAGATCAGAATCCCTATGTCTCACAGTCTGCGACATTTATCACAACCAAGACAAAAATCAATTTTTCTGATATTTTTTTTTATCCAAACACAATTACATGAATTTAAAGTAACTTACCTTGTTAATGATGCCACTCTTGACCACATCTCAGTGTCTACTAATACCAGACAGAGTAACTTACTTTATTAATGATGCCACCACTCTCGACCACACCTTCAGCGCCTACTAATACAAGACAAAGTAGCTTGCCTTGTTAATGATGCCACTCTTGACCACACCTTAGCGCCTACTAATACAAGACAGAGTAACTTACCTTATTAATAATGCCACCACTCTCGACCACACCTTCAGCGCCTACTAATACAAGACAAAGTTACTTACCTTGTTAATGATGCCACTCTCGACCACAACTTCAGCTCCTACTAATACAATACAAAGTAGCTTACCTTGTTAATGATGCCACGCTTGACCACACCTCAGCGCCTACTAATACAAGACAAAGTAGCTTACCTTGTTAATGATGCCACTCTTGACCACACCTCAGTGCCTACTAATACATGACAAAGTAACTTACCTTGTAAATGATGCCACTCTTGACCACACCTCAGTGCCTACTAATACAAGACAAAGTAACTTACCTTGTTAATGATGCCACTCTTGACCACACCTAAGCGCCTACTAATACATGACAAAGTAACTTACATTGTTAATGATGCCACCACTCTCGACCACACCTTCAACGCCTACTTATACAAGACCCGATATTGACCACACCTTCGGCACCTACTAATACAAGACAAAGTAACTTAATGTTAACAATGCAACCTTCTCAACCACACCTTCATCACCTACTAATACAAGACCAACTCTGGACCACACCTTCAATGCCTACAAATAAAAGACAAAGTAACTTACCTTGTTAATGATGCCACCACTCTCGACCACACCTTCAACGCCTACTAGTACAAGACCCACTCTCGACTACACCTTCGGCACCTACTAATACAAGACAAAGTAACTTACCTTGTTAATGATGCCACTCTTGACCACACCTCAGCGACTACTAATACAAGACAAAGTTACTTACCTGGTTAATGATGCCACCACTGTCAACAACACCTTCAACGCCTACTAATACAAGACAAAGTAACTTACCTTGTTAATGATGCCACCAATCTTGACCACACCTTCAATGCCTACTAATGCAAGACAAAGTAACTTACCTTGTTAATGATGCCACCAGACCTTCAGCACCTACTATTGCAAGACAAAGTAACTTACCTTGTTAATGATGCCACCACTCTCCACCACACCTTCAGCACCTACTAATACAAGATCTATTTTCTCCATTACATACCTACAAAAGATACAGTACATATTTACAGTGTGAAATGCTGATCAATTTTAAGATATATCTCATACTTTCATACAAAACATATAGTTTTAACTTCAGTAAAAATCCCATGATCAATTTTGAAACAGAAGTTTTGTTCTTTGGTTTTTACATGTATACATATGGAAGTCACAATTGGGAATGATAGAAAGTAAAAAAATTCAAATGTTTGTAGAATAACTCTTTTTTGGTATGTTTTAAACCAAAAGTTTTAAAATAAAAAATAGGACAAGTTGGACAGCACAAATACCAAAAAGACCTAAACATAACAGCCAAAACTACCAAAGGTCAATATTGCCTGAGACATTATCAACTTACATTACCTTATTGAATTGACATGAATATGTATTTATACAAAATAAAAATTTCATCAAGTTTTAATATACCTGAAATTTTTTATTGAGAAGTAGCAGTTTAAGTAGGATTGACCCATTTCAGAAATGAACTGATGATTGACAGTCTAAAATTGAATTTATTAGTGTTTTAAATGCTGAGAGGGTAAAGCAATATGCAACTTTAAATTTTACATTGAAAGTAAAAATATATAGGCCAGCAACAGTAAGAATAAACACTACCATTGCAGAAAATTATATGGCTCTTATCTTTCTAGTGAACAGAATTTCATTAAAATAAAAAAGAACAGAGTTTCAAAGTCCCCCCCCCATTGCACATATTATATCTGTCCAAGATCAATAACCAAAAAAACTTTTTTTTCATTCTTTAAAATTTTCATAAATATCTTACAGAAATGAAGACTTGAGAGCAAATGCAATGCAATTTCCGATATAATTAATATTTCCAAGGGGAATAATTCTTTTTAATATATTTGATCAGCACTGATTTCCAAAATGTCCAAGACATTGCTGATACAAACCTTTGATAAAAATTTGATAAAAATCTCATGAAA
Source organism: Mytilus coruscus (assembly GCA_017311375.1). Classification (NCBI taxonomy): domain Eukaryota; kingdom Metazoa; phylum Mollusca; class Bivalvia; order Mytilida; family Mytilidae; genus Mytilus; species Mytilus coruscus. The sequence continues at coordinate 9,491,971 of CM029598.1, forward strand.
ATTGTACTTGTGAGAGCGCTTACAATACAATTATCTATATAATTAATATTTTCAAGGAGCATAACTCTTTTAATAATAATTGATCAGCACTGACTTTCACACTTGTCTGAGACATTGCTGATGTAAACCTATGATATAAGTTTCATAAAATCTGGAAAGAATTGTACACATGAGAGCTCTAACAATGCCATTTTCCACATAATTAATAATTCCAAAGGGCATAAACTCTTTTCAAAATTATTGATCAGCACTGATTTATGAAATTGTCTGAGACAATGATGATATAAACCTATGATATAAGTTTTATAAAATCTGTACACGTGACAGCAGACAAAACCAGACAGACATACACATGGACAGATGCCCAGTATTTCTATGTCCTCAGCGTCGGTTGAGGTACAATAAAAACAATTACCCTATTATTAAATCTTAAACTCAAAGATGAAATGAATTTTCATGTGCATAAAGTCAATTCATGGAATTTACTTTACAACTGTATCAAGTATGAAGATTGTCACCCTAAAACACTTATTCAGTGTATACAGACACTTACCCAACAGCTGAATCAAGTATGAAGATTCTCACCCTAAAACACTTATTCAGTGTATACAGACACTTACCCAACAGCTGAATCAAGTATGAAGATTCTCACCCTAAAACACTTATTCAGTATATACAGACACTTACCCAACAGCTGAATCAAGTATAAAGATTCCCATCCTAAAACACTTACCTAACAGCTGAATCTTGTATGAAGATTCTCATCCTAAAACACGTATTCAGTGTATACATACACTTACCCAACAAATAAATCTAGTATGAAGATTCTCACCCTAAAACACTTATTCAGTGTATACAGACACTTACCCAACAGCTGAATCTAGTATGAAGATTCTCACCCTAAAACACTTATTCAGTGTATACAGACATTTACCCAACAGCTGAATCTAGAATGAAGATTCTCACCCTAAAACACTTATTCAGTGTATACAGACACTTACCCAACAGCTGAATCTAGTATGAAGATTCTCACCCTAAAACACTTATTCAGTGTATACAGACACTTACCCAACAGCTGAATCAAGTATGAAGATTCTCACCCTAAAACACTTATTCAGTGTATACAGACACTTACCCAACAGCTGAATCTAGAATGAAGATTGTCACCCTAAAACACTTATTCAGTGTATACAGACACTCATCCAACAGCTGAATCAGGTATGAAGATTCTCACCCTAAAACACTTATTCAGTGTATACAGACACATACCCAACAGCTGAATCAAGTATGAAGATTTTCACCCTAAAACACTTATTCAGTGTATACAGACACTTACCCAACAGCTGAATCAAGTATAACCTAAAACACTTATTCAGTGTATACAGACACTTACCCAACAGCTGAATCAAGTATGAAGATTCTCACCCTAAAACACTTATTCAGTGTATACAGACACTTACCCAACAGCTTAATCAAGTATGAAGATTCTTACCCTAAAACACTTATTCAGTGTATACATACACTTACCCAACAGCTGAATCAAGTATGAAAATTCTCGAATTTAAACACTTATTCAGTGTATACAGACACTTACCCAACAGCTGAATCAAGTATGAAGATTCTCACCCTAAAACACTTACCCAACAGCTGAATCTTGTATGAAGATTCTCATCTTAAAACACTTATTCAGTGTATACAGACACTTACCCAACAGCTGAATCTAGTATGAAGATTCTCATCCTAAAACACTTATTCAGTGTATACAGACACTTACCCAACTGCTGAATCTAGTATGAAGATTCTCACCCTAAAACACTTACCCAACAGCTGAATCTTGTATGAAGATTCTCATCCTAAAACACTTATTCAGTGTATACAGACACTTACCCAACAGCTGAATCTAGTATGAAGATTCTCATCCTAAAACACTTATTCAGTGTATACAGACACTTACCCAACTGCTGAATCTAGTATGAAGATTCTCATCCTAAAACACTTATTCAGTGTATACAGACACTTACCCAACAGCTGAATCAAGTATGAAGATTCTCACCCTAAAACACTTATTCAGTGTATACATACACTTACCCGACAGCTGAATCTAGTATGAAGATTCTCACCCTTAAACACTATTCAGTGTATACAGACACTTACCCAACAGCTGAATCAAGTATGAAGATTCTCACCCTAAAACACTAATTCAGTGTATACAGACACTTACCCAACAGCTGAATCAAGTATGAAGATTCTCACCCTAAAACACTTATTCAGTGTATACAGACACTTACCCGACAGCTGAATCTAGTATGAAGATTCTCACCCTTAAACACTATTCAGTGTATACAGACACTTACCCAACAGCTGAATCAAGTATGAAGATTCTCACCCTAAAACACTTATTCAGTGTATACAGACACTTACCCAACAGCTGAATCAAGTATGAAGATTCTCACCCTAAAACACTTATTCAGTGTATACAGACACATACCCAACAGCTGAATCTAGTATGAAGATTCTCACCCTTAAACACTATTCAGTGTATACAGACACTTACCCGACAGCTGAATCTAGTATGAAGATTCTCATCCTAAAACACTTATTCAGTGTATACACAGACATTTACCTAACAGCTGAATCTAGAATGAAGATTGTCACCCTAAAACACTTATTCAGTGTATACAGACACTTACCCAACAGCTGAATCTAGAATGAAGATTCTCACCCTAAAACACTTATTCAGTGTATACAGACACATACCCAACAGCTGAATCTAGTATGAAGATTCTCACCCTAAAACACTTATTCAGTGTATACACAGACATTTACCTAACAGCTGAATCTAGAATGAAGATTGTCACCCTAAAACACTTATTCAGTGTATACAGACACTTATCCAACAGCTGAATCAGGTATGAAGATTCTCACCCTAAAACACTTATTCAGTGTATACAGACACATACCCAACAGCTGAATCAAGTATGAAGATTTTCACCCTAAAACACTTATTCAGTGTATACAGACACTTACCCAACAGCTGAATCAAGTATGAAGATTCTCACCCTAAAACACTATTCAGTGTATACAGACACTTACCCAACAGCTGAATCAAGTATGAAGATTCTCACACTAAAACACTTATTCAGTGTATACAGACACTTACCCAACAGCTGAATCAAGTATGAAGATTCTCACCCTAAAACACTTACCCAACAGCTGAATCTTGTATGAAGATTCTCATCCTAAAACACGTATTCAGTGTATACAGACACTTACCTAACAGCTGAATCTAGTATGAAGATTCTCACCCTAAAACACTTATTCAGTGTATACAGACACTTACCCAACAGCTGAATCTAGTATGAAGATTCTCACCCAAAAACACTTATTCAGTGTATACAGACACTTACCCAACAGCTGAATCAAGTATGAAGATTCTCACCCTAAAACACTTATTCAGTGTATACAGACACTTACCCAACAGCTGAATCAAGTATGAAGATTCTCACCTTAAAACACTTATTCAGTGTTTACATACACTTACCCAACAGCTGAATCAAGTATGAAGATTCTCACCTTAAAACACTTATTCAGTGTTTACATACACTTACCCAACAGCTGAATCAAGTATAATAGTAGAAGGTATTCCAAGTTTTTGTAATTCTTCATGTGTTTTGTGTCTGAAAAAATAAAAACCCATATGCATATATAACTTCTCTGTCAAACATAACTTTATGTCTTGTTGATAATACTTTTACTTAGGATTTCTTATTCTTATTTAGCCAACCTGAGATTTTTCTATAATGTTTTTACCCCTTTAATTATGCAGACACTGTCTTTTTTAATAATCCATCACAATACTTCTCTAACACTATTTTCTACCATTAGATAATTTTAAAAGAAGCATTCAAAATCTCTCTCTGAAAATAGTTCAAAAGAATTATAAACTTTTATTTTATGCCTGAATTTCTTGCAATTTTAGTTTTTATGTTAATGGGTATTTATTTTTGTGGTTTTTATGATATCATAAAATGTATTTTTTCACCTTACAATTTTGCTACAGGAATTTGAAAATACAAAAAATATTGTACATTGAAACGAAACAAAATGAATATTTAAATAAATATATGATTAAGAATTCAATAAATTGATTTCATTTAAATGGAGTGATAATCAGGAAATTCTTCAGGGGACGCCAGTAAATCTGAAAAGAATTGTGAATCAATTTTAGAGTGGTATTAAGGAGTAACATGAAAGTTAATATGAGATATAGATACCCAGACTTGTTCGGCTGTGATTCAGCTACAAATACATTAAATCTTTTCTTGGCCTCTGCTGCCTCCTTAAGTACTTGTAATACAACTCTTGACTTGGAATTTGTTAAAATTGTCTACAATAAAAAAAAAATTGTGATACAGTTATCAGAAATTCTAAGCAAAGGAAAGGATAAAGTACTTCTTTGTACGTTTAAACTTGTTCCTTTTAAAACCAGCTTTAGCTAAAAAATTGATTTTCAAATTTTTTTTCCCCTGAATTTTCTACTTTTAGGTGTTTTAGTGATCATGTCTGATGTAGGGCTAGATCAACATTATTTTGAAAGGGAATCAACAATGCAATGTTTACAGTAATTGGTTTTTTGAATTATTTTTGCTGCCAAATTTGCATTATTAGATTTTCCTGAAATATGACTACAAGAGAAATGGGATATTTGTCAATGAGACAGCAACAGGACAAAATAATAAAACCAGAATAGAGTGTCAATAGACATAGAAGTTCACATTCATTTTTTCAACAATAGACTATAATGTAAACTTTAAATCTCCAGAGGAAGGATAAGTAAGACTTTCAAAGATCTGTCATCAACACCAAATCTATAATGGACAAATGTAATAGTTCTAGGGGAGATAATAACTATGTTCTATTAAAAAATCATAGTTCAAGGGAGATAATAACTATGTTCTATTAAAAATCATAGTTCTAGGGGAGATAATAACTATGTTCTATTTATAATGTAATAGTTCTAGGGGCGATAATAACTATGTTCTATTAAAAATCATAGTTCAGGGGAGATAATAACTATGTTCTATTAAAAATCATAGTTCTAGGGGAGATAACTATGTTCTATTTATAATCAGTTATGAAGCAGACTACACAATGATGTTAGTTTATTTGAACAACTCCGGGCTTTAAATACATTGATTTTGTCTGCCAGATTTACATTGTATATGCAACATTAAGTACTTGTATAAGAGCTCTTAAATGTATAAAAACTGTCTGCAATATGAAACCCTGTCTTAAAAACTTGTCAGGATTTGCCAAAAAACACTCTGTATATCTAATATTTTACATTTTGATTTTTTTCAAATATATAATCTATCCTGTTATTTTTTTTTATCTTGTTTGCTTATAAAGACTGGGAGGTGATATAGCATTTTGTCCATTCATTCTGTGTGTTAAGGATCAAGAATAAAGCAAATAAAAGTCAAATATACATGATGTTTCTCTTGGACATGTCATGGACCAAAACAAAATCTGCATGAAAATTTATCTATTTTGATCTACATTTTATATATGAATGCCTGCATTACTCTGGTTTAGTTTTAAGTTAGTGTCCACATCTAAGTATCTACAAACTAAAGGTTAATGATATTTTTTAGTGAACAAATCTTCAGTAATAATATCAAAGGTCTTTACAGAATATGTGTCATCTTAATAATTTGTATGTGATTCAAAAGGGGAAGTGGGGTACATGTCAACGAGACAGCAACCCTATAACAAAAGGTCCAAAGCAATTTTAATATATTAAATTATCAAAGAGTCATATGTTTTATTGGTTAGGAATTAACCTCTAATAATTTCATTTTGGATGTAACACGTCTTCTGATTGGCTGAAAGTGTTTTGTCTATCAGCTCATCGACATAATTTTGTCATGTGACCGTGACATCATCAATATTTTTTCATGATTTACCCCTTAAAAATGCAAGGTAGAATTAAATTATAAGGAATGACTGTAATATTTTTCCTGTCTATTCGAAATAACCTCAAAAATGTGGTACATACTTTTAAATAACTTGCTATGTGGGTTATTCAGTGTGCACCACATTTTTTATGTTATTTCTTCATAATAAACAGAAAAAATATTACAGTCATTCCCTAAATAAAGTAAGACTTATTCAGCCAGGGGAGACAAAAACCTTTATTGGAAGAAAAAATACTTTGGAGAGGGCACAGTAAAGAGAAATAGTAAACCTACAGTTCCATCTCTGATAAATGGATGTGTCAGTTTGCCAATCTTTTGTCGTGATCCTGCTACTTTATCCAAAAACAAATTTCCTCTTTCAACCAACAACTTCTTTAATTCTTGAATATTCTGGAAAAAAATCATATCATTTGAGAATAAACAAAAACAAAATACAGTTAACCAACTGATTTTTGTCAGAGATTTATTTTGTGAATATAAAATATAAAGGTAGTGTGAATATATGTATTTCAACACAAAAAATTCAAACTTGGGTCATTTCTTAATAATCAAGAAAATAAGAGAGTTGTCTCATTGGCAATCATACCACATCTTCTTATTTTTCTTATACATGTTATAGAAACTATTTTCAATTTTCTGTTTGTAAAATATCCAAGGAATGGGAAAACGTAATTGCAAAGTTTTTGTTAAAGCATTAAAAAAAACCACTAGTTGCCTTTGAAGAACATCAATTTTGCTCATTTTTTAATTTTAAAGGGGCATAACTTCTATATTTTTTCTTAAAAAGATGAGAAACTGTGTAAACACATACCGAATATTCTAATGATGTTAGTTTGAGTGATATAAATCTAAGGAAGAGTTCTCCGGCTGATGATATAGAGGTTGTACTACTGTCAGTCTCAGTTAATATATTTATAGCTTCCTTTAAACTTTCTCTCATTTCCTGCACAGTTTCAACTACAAAAGAATACAAGAAGATAATGCAAATGTGTAATTACAGTAAAACATTATGTCAGTTTTTTTTTAATTTAATAAAACGATATTAAGTAAAATGTTTTAAAGAAACACTTTTTTTAAATCAAATTTAGCACAGTGAAACTTCTCCACCATGCTCATACATGTACATATTTAACCTGAATGAGAACCAAAGAACTTTCAAAGCAATTTTCAAAATCAAGAGAACATTTCTGGCAAATAATATTGTTCTGCATTAATAATCATTTTCATATCTTGATGGTAAAGATTTTGGTATAAATTTGATTCAATAGAAGTATTACAAAACATATACTAGGCCATTTTTCCAAATTGCATATGTCTGTAGATTTTTATTTATGGCAAATCTTGTGATAGAAATATAACACATTATCTCCATATAATTATGGTACATTGTATGTCCATGTTTCCTCAAATCTGAACACACTAATGACATCTAGAGAAAGTCAGGTGATTTCTGTATGAAAAAGACTATGTTCTGTTTACAAGGTACGACTAAAACTTACCTTTACTGATTTCCAGGAGGTGAATTAATGTTTTTATTGCTGCAACAGCTGCTGCCAAGTCTGGTTCATTATTAGTCAGATTTGTGAAATATGTCAGTATCTCTGTAATATAACAGTTTAAAATACAGGTAAATCTTATATAGTGCAGAATAATCCCTTATCATTAAAAGTCATAAAATGATTTGAATATAAATATTTTGCAATAAAACAATAATATATTTCGATAAGTGTCATAGCAAACTGAATTTTAGAAATCGAAATATTCGAATACATATCTCATCTAATGAAAATGTAATATTTAAATATACGCGTCAATTACACACTTTTTGATCATCCACCACTGCTGTAATATAAAATTCATTAACCTTTATTTACTACAACTGGAATTTGATGTGACTGTCATACAAGTGAGAGGTTTAGCGCTATGAAACTAGGTTCAATCCACCATTTTCTACATAAGAAAATGCCTGTACCAAGTCAGGAATATGACAGATGTTGTCCATTCGTTTGATGTGCTTGTGCTTTTGATTTTCCATTTGATTAGGGACTTTCCATTTTGAATTTTCCTCTGAGTTCAGTATTTTTGTGATTTAACTTTTTTTTTAAGCACAAGTCATATATATATATAAAATTCAAGAGTCGATCCTAAATTGAGGTATTTTATATGGCCTTCCAAATACCGTTTCGATCCCTAACATCACTGAAGAGACATTAATTGTCGAAATCCGGATATGGTGTACAAAGTTTTGCACCTCATGTTTGCCATACAGGGCTTCCAAAAAATATTTGTGCCAGCTGGACATTTTTTGTCTTATCCCGATTTTGATCCCTTAAGACTACGTAACAAAATTTTAAAAGGCAATCATGCTTATCAGTTGGGCATCATTTAAACAATAGATGATTGACATAAAAATGATATTAAACTTGACTTTTGATACAAATTTGATGTACTGACGTAAACTGTTAAATTGACAGTGCATCATTCGAAGTGTGCAACATAAGCGTACTAATATCTGCCTTGGAATCTTTATTTGTGCAAAATTACGTTGTCAAAATCTTTACTTTCGTTTTTGAAGGTACATTTTGTTATACCGTATGTTGACTTGACAATGGTAAAACACAGACCAGAATCGGATACGAAAAATCCGTGTACGTTTACAAAGCACAATAAAATTTAAGTAGCTCTTCCAACGTTATTTCTTCAAGAAAATACTTGAAATGAACGTTGGATAAAGATATCATGATAATTTTAGCATTTTTGAAGAATTCGGATGCATAATTAAATCTCACAACTGCGCATGCGCACACGTGAACTTTCTTCAAACAACGTGGTCCTGACGATTTTTCGCTTAAAACCTTTATAACTACCTTTTTAAATTTTTATCAAATCATATTTATACACATAGTTATGATGATTTAAATCTTTTTGATTAAATAAATTAGATGCAAACCGTTCTAATTTATGAAAATAACTTCAAATAGACCAATTAGTGTCCGGTACATATTAGTTTACCTGTCACCTGAACAGGTAAATTTCAACTTCTGACAACTAATTAACCTTGATTGTAATGAGAGGGTATTAAAGTAGGATTTGTTTTGATAGTACTTATTCACCATGTCACTTTTATGACAGGAAATGTGGCTGTTTAAGGCAAAAGGTCAGGTCAAAAAGATCGCAAAAACTTCCAATTTTTTCTGAATTCAATATGTTAAAATGGCAAACCCACATTTAATGTCTGTTTCAGATTTGACACAACAAGTCATATTTATAATTTATCGGTCATGTCCGGAAAATACCACCGTTTTGGAAGCCCTGTTGCCATATACCATCTTTTCTGCAAGTTTATTGTTTTCTGTTTGGTATTAAATTTATATAATTAAGATCCATGTTACATCTGGTGATCAATTTATTTGGCAATCGCCAATGGCAGTCAGCAGGGTTCAAGAACATCAGTTGTTCAACCTGTTAGTCAAATGCGTTTTGTTAAAATATTCTTTTCCCTTTTTGGTCTTTTGCAAAATGTTGTTTGTGCTGTACTTAGACCCCTCTACCAAGAAATTTGTTTTACATGCACACATATAAAAATTGCAGTTTTTATCCAACGCAATCATAGGTTTGAACGTTTCAATTTAGACTTAATTATATTTTTTCGTTTGGCCTTGTAATATATTTTCCTTCGGGTTTATATGATCCGTTCATCCTATTTCGACTCTTTAAAGGGAAAATCCATGATTTTTTACTTATCATCTAAATATGTTCATCTTAACATAAAAAACACATTCACAAAGTTTTAAATTTGTATTCCTTCTAATAACGGAGAAAATCGAGTATTTGTAACTTTTTTGGTTGACATACGTTAGTGGGTTGTGACGTTTTAACCCGATTTATTGAATGCTGGGAAAAAGTTATATCTGTTAAAGTCTTAATTGCTTATCGATATTTTACGTAATTAAAAGCGCACAAATGACCATTCCTCGTAGCTAATAACCACACTTTAAGAATGAAAGAAAATGAACACACGTGTACCGTTTTGCATTGATTGAATAAAACTTCCTATATGAAATATATAATTTATTTCCGAATTAATTTCATAAATTATTGTTGAGATTTTACATAAAATATCTATTGAACATTTTTACTGATGTTGAACTGAAAATATTTTCCGCTTTTATTTTCCTTAATAATTTCGCAACCATTTCAAAGCAAAATCTGTGTGAATAGAGAGTGTATATTATTTTGTAAAGTCATTGTCTATTACTCGATTTGAGGACAATTTGTTTGAACTTTACATTGGAGCAATTTAGCCTCAAGCCGTACACAGGTGTGAATTCAAACATACACAGGTGTGAATGTTGTCATTTTGAATGGATTAACAGAAAGAGTATGGCGTGTTTAATACACCAAGATCTAAAACCCGATGACAATAGAGATACAATAATAAAATTGTATAAATTATTTGAAATAACATTCAACTTTTTAATTCCGGAAGTGTATAAAATTAAATTGAAACAATTTTTTATTACGTTCTGTGCAATTAGCATAAAGATTCAAATATGAAGTTAAAAGAATAGAACTTTTAATCTTAAAAAAAATAATGTTTTATTTTCCCAATTTAATAGAGAGATACCATTGCACATCTGTTTAATTTACTTTACCAGAATTCTTTAACTTGTATTTAAATCTTAGACGAATTATTTGTGAAAAGGGATGACAGTTATCATTTATTTCATTAATGGATTCACATTCATTATAGATCTAAGCTAACAAATTAATTATTTATTTTGTATGACGATTTTTTACAAGTTAATTCGAGATCAAAGGAGACTAATTTCCCAACAAATGAACTTTTACTCGCTTATTCGTTTTCTTATAATCCTTTTTTTATGAGGTCTTTAAGTTTCAAAACAAGAAAATTAAATATAACCATTTTTATATTCTATGAAAATTTAGTGCAATGCTTTACAAGGTAGCCGTCATTAATCCAAACTAGTTATAGTAGTAATTAACGGCATAGCTTAATAATGCATTTCTGATATTGACGATTTTCGTCTCAACCTCGTTGTTCTTGAAACAAGCCTTTCCAAGTATAAGTTTACTTTATATAAATATATATACTGTTCCCGGAGTAACTGACGGACTTAACAATGATCTACAGACATCGACCTCTAATTCTTGATATTATAAACAGCATGCATGTACGTTTTTGAGAGTGATTATTTATCTTGTGCCTGACGAAAACTAAATGCCTGCATGGTTATATCTTGCCATACTTTTTTATTGGTTTGGTGGAAGTTCATTCAAAATCGTAATTCAAAAATAATGTTTGTGAGGTGTAGATCCAATACCGAAGTTCGTATATATATATATATATATATATATATATTTCACAGGTGTACATGTATACCACGGAGAAGCTCCGATTGTATATAACTCCTAATATTTGTTAACAGCAATATTTGATGAATCAGATGAGACTGGTATAAAGAAATATGAGTGTCATGATTTTTTTCCAATACAACCATATTGAGTAGGAATTTTTACATGCTATACTCGTACAAGTATTACAGGGTTCTCATGTCATTTGACTCCGACACACATCTTTTACTTCAAGAAGTATGAAAGGTTCTATATATATATATATATATATATCTTTAATGTAACACTAATCAAACTCCTAGGCAATAACTAAACGAGTTTGAAGTTTTCATACAGATTTATTCTTATTTACACAATCATTAACAAACTAAATAAATTTAACAAAGAAACACAGTGAAACTACGATATAACAAATGAGACATAATTATTTTGCTATGCAGAAACTTAACACATCAAGTTTAGTGCACGTGAACACCAAGTCGGTACACGATGTGTGATTTCATATAACAAAAGATATATAAGCGAGAAATAAATTTGTCAAGCAAACATTTTTTTTTCACAATGCCTCTCTTTATCTCCGCTTCCTTACAATCACTATTTCTCCTTTCGTCGCACATTCTCTATATTGTTCTCTATTCGGTTAATTTATTATTTTTTTCACTATGCCACACTTTATCTTCGCTCCTTTACAATGACTATTTCCCCTGTCGTCATAATCCTTATAAAGATAGGGACATTACACATGGAAGGGGCTCTCTAATCTTCGGTAGTGACGATAAGTGCTGCATTACTTTATAGCTCTTCAACTGTTTCGGTACTTAAACATCCCGCGGATTCCAAATGTTTGGCATTGAGCGTTCCTGATGAAGGTAAATCCAGAAAAGCGCTTCGGACGCATGAAATTATTAAACGTGTTGCTTTCAATTTTTTATATCTGCATGTTTGCCAATCAACATTTGTTTAAAGGTCATGTCTATAGTTGTGTTTTTTTTACTTATTATCAGCAAAAAATAATGGATAATTAATATCAGAATATCATTCATTAACAGGTGGAATTTATAATTTCAATCACGCACACGATCAACAACGTTCATTATGCCTTTTCAGAAACAAATATATAAATTGTGCACATGATGTATATTACAGCTGATAGTTTTATGGTTCAAAAACACACTGCCGGGTAGCTCAATAGAGAGGCCATGCATGGACCTGTATGACGTAATTGTGTAATACGAATTCAAGTTTAGTCGACAGGATGTTACTGGCCATGGAATACCTACCTGAATGTGTCGCTCTGACACGACCTCAATCAATAATTCATTTAGTCTGACATGCCGATTATCAATTCGGGAGGAAGCCAAAACATTCGAACATACCAGATAGGGTCACACGTTAAACAGAATTAAAACCTGTAAAGCATCTTTATAAGTGACCGTTCTGAACTGATCCCGTATCAATTTGATATCATATAAAACTTAGTTAAAAAAAAAAACGCTTAATAAAACACACCATATATGATAAAAGTTGAGATGTCCGATATTCCGACATTTACATATCTACATGTATAACCTGGGAATATTATACTATATCAACATGTTATGTCCCAGCTTAAACCTCTTCCTAACACTGCTCCTTGTCATTAGCTGTTAATTATCATAATAAAAAAAATGTTATTCATCTGACGTATAACTTTATTAATTAAAAAAAATTATCTTGTCTAAATATGGAATTATCCTATATATGACAAGACATTTTGACACTGAATGACGACTACGGTAAACCCCGATTAATGGTGGGAGTTTATAACGCACGGTCAGTAAATCCCCGATTCTTTTGGTACTTTGTGGTTTATAGATATCTCATGAGTTTTTAGATCGGGGATGCCGACAAAATGGCGGCATGTCGAGAACTGATAGTTAATTTCAAAAATCGATTTTGATATCTTTACAAAGAGAATATAACTTTTTTATTTATGAACATGTGATTTATTATGCTTATAGAACAAAATATCATTTTTTCATTTTTTTGCGGAGTTTCCCTTTAAAATTCAAGAGTCTATCTTAAATTGAGGTAAATTATATGGCCTTCCAAATACCGTTTCGATCCCTAACATCACTGACAAATGACTGAAGAGGCATTAATTGTCGAAATCCGGATATGGTGTACAAAGTTTTGCACCTCATGTTTGCAATATACCATCTTTTCCGCAAGTTTATTGTTTTCTGTTTGGTATTAAATTTATAATTAAGATCCATGTTACATCTGGTGATCAATTTATTTGGCAATCGCTAATGGCAGTCAGCAGGGTTTAAGAATATCAGTTGTTCAACCTGTTAGTCAAATGCATTTTGTTAAAATATTCTTTTCACTTTTTGGTCTTTTGGAAAATGTTGTTTGTGCTGTATTTAGACCCCTCTACCAAGAAATTTGTTTTACATGCACACGTATAAAATTGCAGTTTTTATCCAACGCAATCATAGGTTTGAACGTTGTTTTCAATTTAGACTTGTATATATAAATATATATATCACTTTTATCCCTAATAGGTATTTTTCATATAGGGGCTGCATCAACTTTAAATAAGGGCCAGATGAGATCAACTAGGGCCATAACGACTTGGAACAACTCAAAACCATTATAACCATCCACTAACTATGCAAACTTGTGCAGTCAAGGTAAAATTTTTGGTACTGTTGACATGTCATATCTTTAGTGTAACAGGTGCTTTGTTGTTGCTAATATATTTTTAATTCATTTCTCATTAAATTGGTTTTCCATGTGCCTTCCTGACAGGTGATCATTAATTTGTTACCATTTCTGATAATGGTAATCTTCATTTTTATTTGGATACCATATGCAATTCGAATTGGTAACAGTGGGTAGTAAAATAAGAAAAATATGACTTCTGATACTTTAACTATGATGGGATAAGCACAATTAAATCTTTTTCTAATGTCTATATATTAAAGAGGGTTTCGCCACAACCTTGTTTTTCCATATTTTTCTGTTGCAATGATCTGTTCGGTACAAACGATTTTTTTCGATCTGAGAAAGATGAGTCTAGAAATATTCCGAACGCTCACCTTCGTCGTTTTCATAATACCTCCCTTCATTGGTCAATTTTCTACTTTCTTTTTGATTTCACCAAATCAAAATTATCGTTATCTTGGTATCTTGGAATCTTCCACAATATAGAGACATATCATTGCTTTCTTTCCCCCTTACTTATATTCCCCTGAATTAACGCGCAACATGTGAATATATCTTTGTCTATGTGTATTTGAAATGGAAGGTAAATGTCTCATTGTCATCCCACACAATAAAGCTTGTTATATTATATAGACGTATACATAGACATCTTTTATTACTTCCAATCATGGTGCCCTAAAACGGAAAATGAGCAGTACAATCATTCATAACTATTAAACTAAATTTAGTAAATAAACATATTCATAGAAAAACAAGAAAATAGTTTGAATTGAACGAGCAGATAAAAAACCAAACTAACTACAAATACAGTACAGTAATATGAGGCAGGTGTTACCTGTAAGGGAGCGAAGTTGGCAAACCTTTAGAATACTTTACGATATCCCATAATTTAACAGCAGATTTATATATAATACGAGGCAGGTGTTACCTGTGAAAGGGGACGAAGTCTGAATAAATTATTTTTTTTGAATCAAGCATATATTAACTTCAGAATCTGTTGAAAAAAAACGAAAATACAGAAACATTTCCGATATTGGTTCTGTTGTTGGGGATTTTAGTTGTGATGTCATTTTCAATGTAAACAAACAAATGCTATCATCAGGAAACATATTTTCCATATCAGAGAATTATTATAATAGAATTGTTACAATTTATATCTTTAAACGTTCAAAGATACCAAGTCGGCTTGTTATTCTTATCAAGATTCTGAAATTTGACTGATTGATCAGGGGAGTTTCCCCAAGAGAGCACATTTTATTTGCTATAAACGGTATGTTGAATAAGCTCCAGACTCATTTTGAAATGTAAGGAAATTATTTTAATTGTTTGACTGGCAGTATTCTTTCGGTAATCAAAAAACACAAATTTGCAGGAAACAATATGATGCTCCTTCCTATATTTTACTCAAAGTCCTGTTTGATTGATCTGAGTTGAGTTTCCCCAGAGAACTCATATTGTTTGCTATAAAATTGTATATTGAATAAGTTCTAGACTCATTTTATTACGAACTAAAACAGAATGAATTCTATATGTTCGTCCTCATTGTTCTTTTTGGTAATCAGTTATACAAATTTGCAGGAAATTGTATGACTTACAACATGGCAGCATCCGTCAACAGAACACAAACAGGGTAATGTGCAAGCTCAACTGTTAAAAAAGTTAGAGAAAAGAAGTTAGCGATTTTGAGTTCATTAGTATATTGATTTTTCATTTTATTGATTTTCTTAATGTTATTGGGGACTTCATCCACATATCATGCATATAATTAATTGTCTAAATTCCAGGCATCTCTACCTGGGGAAGGGGGGACAACTCCTAATTTAAAGTAGCATTAGCTACTAATCTGCTTATTGTAAAAAATAAATTAGCTTTGCACATAACTAACTTGATAATATTTCTTCTCTTTTATCAAACAAAGTTTGCAACATGCAACTTAATATTAATGTACTACAGTAATTTACCTTCATTACTGAATAACCAAATTAATTTATTATCAGAGGACAAATAAGAAAAGTTTTTACAATTTGCTAATAGTCATTTCTCACATTATGGAGACAAGGACACTCAAATAAGAAGTGAATCTCATCTTCTTCTTTATTATGGCAAAGAGTACATATTCTACATTTTGTATCTTTAATATATATATATCCAGATTCTTATATCTTCAATTTTCAATATTTAAGCTATGTGCACTAAGTCTAAATTTACTAACCACTCTCCTCTGGTTTTCATTGCCTCAGATATGTTTCAAGCTGAAAGCAAGACTTAAACTTCCTGTACATTCTAAGCTTACTTCCAACTTATGCATTATGTTTATTATCATTAATATATATATATTATTATTATATATGAGGTAGATGTTACTTGTGAAAGATGATAAAATCTGAATTTGCACCTAACCAAATTATTTGTGTATGTAAAAGACTACATTCACATTCATTCATTTTCCTGTACTTTTCCAATGTCACAATGCTGTGTTATTTATTTGATTGTTCAATGTGGTCATTGGGGTTAACTGATGTAACTTCATCAACAGGGTTTAAGCTAGGATTTTGAGGGCTTTAGTCACTTTTGTGCAAGATGAAAATCAACATTATTTTGGGTAACAGCAAGGGACCAAGGATGTATGTATATTACTAGCTATACATCTTTGTCAGACTTTGAAGGACTAAGGCATTAATTTACTAGGCAGTAATTGCATGATTGGACTGATGTGTCACTTAAATATGAAGATTAGGATATCATCACGGTGGCCCCATACTCTGCACGTGGTGCACTTACTACATGATTTGGTGTAATGACCTTTAACTGTGCATTTGACACATGTGAATGTCCAAGCCTCACAGTATCTAGACTTGGCCTTGCGATCATTCCTCTGTCCATGAGCGGGACCGCCACATGCCCAACATTTCACTCCAGCTGCTTGGGGTCCTTTCAGATTATGACATGTAGCACTCTTGGCACTAGCTGAATCTCCTACTGCGCTCCTAGTGACTTTACCCTTTTTACTGGGCAATAAATGACACAGTCTCTTCCAGTGTTGTGTCTGTCTTGGGGTCACCTAGCAGGTCAGACGTATTTTTGGTCTGCAATACCTCTAACTAAATTGTCCTTGATCTCATCACTATAATCAAATATGTGGGTGCAACCTGGTTCTTTGCACATGGCTTTATACTGGCAGAGTGATGCTTGGCCAACATCCGGATATTTGACCCAGGTGATTGAATCATTCTGTTCAATTTAATGCGTTGGACCAGTCGCTCTCTTTTTGACGGCCAGTCTTTTGATAGCATTTAGAAGATCTGTCTCTATCCTGTTGGCAACATCACCTTGGAGGTCACGCATAATATCTGTGCGAAGATTAGTGTCACAGCAGTAGAAAAGGGCAGTGGGCAAGACATTGTCTATGATCGCCATCCCTGTTTTAAACATTTCCACTGTCTGGTGAATGCTGAGCATTGGTCTGGATCACATTCTACAGCTATAGTAGGTGGGTCCAATTTTAACTTGTGTGTTGCTGGTTGAACCAGAGGTGGTGGATGGTTCTGTCATGAATCTGGAGAGCAGTGGTTAGGGCAGCTGCAAATGCTTCATCCAATCACAGCCGTCTATAGGGCACTGTAGAACTGGCATATTGATAGATTGACTTTGATTCAGCTGTTAGTTGAGTATCAGTCATAAATGAGAGTCAACATTTACCTAGGTTGATACCTGAAATGTATATATACACAGAATATTAGTAAATGATTAGTTAGTTAACCCTTTAATTAAGCAAATGTCCTCTTTGGTTGTATGGTGTTGTCAGGTTGCTGTCTCATTGACATTTTCTTAAATTTATTGTGTTTTCTTATGGGATAATAAGGTATCAAAGAATACATTGCAACATAGTGGTTTTGTAAAGTTTAGAGAGTTATGGGTAACTAAATTTACATTTTATGTTCTATAAAGTTTGACATCCAGATCTCATAAATTTATGTTGCAACCACTTGTTTGTTTTTTTAGGAGAAAATGGAGTGTCCATAAGTAGTCAGTTGGTTATTATTTTGGACACTAATCCAGTATGGTGGGGCAAAAGTGGATCGCTTGGGGATGGACAAGGTGTAAGTAAAACCTAAGAATATAGTGAAGAGCATGTATAAACTTATGCCATATAGTCAAGAGCATGTTTAAACTTATGCCATATAGTCAAGAACATGCATAAACTTATGCCATATAGTCAAGAGCATGTATAAACTTATGCCCTATAGTTGAGAGCATGTACAAACTTATAATAGAAAAACAAAGGATATGGGATATCCATGACACAAAATAAGTACATGCACACAAAAAGCAAAGGAACAGTGCTTTTATTGCTGTTCTTCATCTCAAAGTCACAGTGAGGCCTTCACCATGGAGCAAAAAATTATGCCATATAGTCTAGAGCATGTATAAACTAATGCCATATAGTCAGAGCATGTACAAACTAATGCCATATTGTCGAGAGCATGTATTAACTTCATCAACAGGGTTTAAGCTAGGATTTTGAGGGCTTTAGTCACTTTTGTGCAAGATGAAAATCAACATTATTTTGGGTAACAGCAAGGGACCAAGGATGTATGTATATTACTAGCTATACATCTTTGTCAGACTTTGAAGGACTAAGGCATTAATTTACTAGGCAGTAATTGCATGATTGGACTGATGTGTCACTTAAATATGAAGATTAGGATATAAGATCTGAAAATCTAGTTCAAAATTTTACTTCAATCATCAATAAAAAAAACTTGAAATTGGTCTATACAGTTGACTGTCATTGTTTTTTTTTTTGAAGTTTTATGCTGACATCAGGTGTTTCAGCCCTGAAAAAAAAACTTGATCTGTAACTCATCATGGTAGTCTCACATATCAAAAAACAGCGCATAATCTGAACATGCTGAAGGCGTATAGAAAAGTCTGTATAACTCTGATTTTCAACAATTTTCAAAGTCTAAAACCCTTAATTTTGGCAAAAATTACCGGAGCGGAACGAAACTTAAACTTGATCTGTAACGCATCATGGTTAACTAACATACCAAAAATCAGCCCAATATCTGAAGGCGTTTAGAAAAAAAGTCTGTATAACTGTGATTTTCAACAATTAATCAAAGTCCAAAGCCAGTAATTTAGACAAAAATTAGCGGAGCAGAACGAAACTTACACTTGATCTGAAACTTATCATGGTTAACTAACATACCAAAAATCAGCTCAATATCTGAAGGCTTAGAAAAAAGTCTGTATAACTGTGATTTTCAACAATTTCAAGTCCAAAGCCCTTAATTTCGCAAAATTAGCGGAGCGAACGAAACTTACACTTGATCTGTAACTCATCATGGTTAACTCACATACCAAAAATCAGCCCAATATCTGAAGGCGTTTAGAAAAAAAGTCCGTATAACTGTGATTTTCAACAATTTTCAGTCTAAAGCCTGTAATTTCGGCAAAAATTAGCGGAGGGAACGAAACTTAAACTTGATCTGTAACTCATCATGGTTAACTCACATACCAAAATCAGCCCAATATCTGAAAGGCGTTAAAAAAACCTGTTTAATGGTTTGTTGCTGAATGACGGAATGACAGGAATGACGGAATGACGGAATGACATGATGGACGGAAAACTTTAATAATGTTAAAATAAAATAAATCTTAAGGAATGTTCTGTTTGTGTTCTGGACACGGAAAAATTAAATGCATGAGGTCCTTTCACAAATTTTCCAACAAAAAGTTTTTAGAATCACTTATCAATGTCTAAATATAATTCATCATTCAATTTCCGATTTAGCAATGTTATGTCCTGTTGTGTTGCGGTAGATGGGTCTTTGTGCTGTCAATAGTTCCTTTTCCTCAGCTTTATTGTGTGGCTGAAGACGAGAAAGAGCATGTGGTATCCTAGTCATAGCAGGCACATCTGGTTCAGGGGTATGGTGGTATGACTGGTCCAAATCTAGTTGTTGAGGTTGTTGAATTGTCTGAGTTGCCTGTTTTGGAGTGGGGACTGTAATCAGTGTTTCATTCGATGCAGCTGGTGGACTTTGGATTCTTTGTGGTGATGAAGGGATAGGAATCTTGGGCACCTGTGGCAGTATCGACTTGGAAGGAGTTGGAGAGTTCAAGATTACTTCCTGATGTTGTACTGTAGTGGGTGCCATCAAAGTATCTTGTGTTTGGGCGGTTTGAAAAGGAGTGAACTTTGGAACCCTGTATCAGCCACCATGGACATAGTGATTGTTTTAAGCTTGGAGGTGTCTTGCATGGGATGTCCAAACGATGCATGGTCCTCAGGCAGGGGTGTCATGTTCACCAGAAGCATTGGGTGGGGTTTTGAGGGTTGAGCCACCCACTGTCCATCAAATACGTGTTGTTCAAGACGTGATGCTTTGTTTGTCTGTTCTGATGTAGTGCACAGCTGCTCATAGATATAACAAACCTGCTCATGGTCTGTATCTTTGGTTGATCTCCCTTGATCAGGCGGGTTCCTGTGGCCCTTACCTTGAGCGCAGACTCTTAGAAGTTGCATCACGGTGGCCCCATACTCTGCACGTGGTGCACTTACTACATGATTTGGTGTAATGACCTTTAACTGTGCATTTGACACATGTGAATGTCCAAGCCTCACAGTATCTAGACTTGGCCTTGCGATCATTCCTCTGTCCATGAGCGGGACCGCCACATGCCCAACATTTCACTCCAGCTGCTTGGGGTCCTTTCAGATTATGACATGTAGCACTCTTGGCACTAGCTGAATCTCCTACTGCGCTCCTAGTGACTTTACCCTTTTTACTGGGCAATAAATGACACAGTCTCTTCCAGTGTTGTGTCTGTCTTGGGGTCACCTAGCAGGTCAGACATAATTTCTTGGTCTGCAATACCTCTAACTAAATTGTCCTTGATCTCATCACTATAATCAAATATGTGGGTGCAACCTGGTTCTTTGCACATGGCTTTATACTGGCAGAGTGATGCTTGGCCAACATCCGGATATTTGACCCAGGTGATTGAATCATTCTGTTCAATTTAATGCGTTGGACCAGTGTGCTCTCTTTTTTTGACGGCCAGTCTTTTGATAGCATTTAGAAGATCTGTCTCTATCCTGTTGGCAACATCACCTTGGAGGTCACGCATAATATCTGTGCGAAGATTAGTGTCACAGCAGTAGAAAAGGGCAGTGGGCAAGACATTGTCTATGATGGCCATCCCTGTTTTAAACATTTCCACTGTCTGGTGAATGCTGAGCATTGGTCTGGATCACATTCTACAGCTATAGTAGGTGGGTCCAATTTTAACTTGTGTGTTGCTGGTTGAACCAGAGGTGGGTGGACGGTTCTGTCATGAATCTGGAGAGCAGTGGTTAGGGCAGCTGCAAATGCTTCATCCAATCACAGCCGTCTATAGGTCACTGTAGAACTGGCATATTGATAAATTCACTTTGATTCAGCTGTTAGTTGAGTATCAGTAATAAATGAGAGTCAACATTTTCCTAGGTTGATACCTGAAATGTATATATACACAGAATATTAGTAAATGATTGTATGGTGTTGTCAGGTTGCTGTCTCATTGACATTTACTTAAATTTATTGTGTTTTCTTATGGGATAATAAGGTATCAAAGAATACATTGCAACATAGTGGTTTTGTAAAGTTTAGAGAGTTATGGGTAACTAAATTTACATTTTATGTTCTATAAAGTTTGACATCCAGATCTCATAAATTTATGTTTCAACCACTTGTTTGTTTTTTTAGGAGAAAATGGAGTGTCCATAAGTAGTCAGTTGGTTATTATTTTGGACACTAATCCAGTATGGTGGGGCAAAAGTGGATCTCTTGGGGATGGACAAGGTGTAAGTAAAACCTAAGAATATAGTCAAGAGCATGTTTAAACTTATGCCATATAGTCTAGAGCATGTATAAACTTCTGCCATATAGTCAAGAACATGCATAAACTTATGCCATATGGTCGAGAGCATGTATAAACTTATGCCCTCTAGTTGAGAGCATGTACAAACTTATAATAGAAAAACAAAGGATATGGGATATCCATGACACAAAATCAGTACATGCACAGCAAAAAACACACAAACAGCAAAGGAATAGCACTTTTATTGCTGTTCTTCATCTCAAAGTCACTATGAGGTCTTCACCATGGAGCAAAAAAAATTATGCCATATAGTCTAGAGCATGTATAAACTAATGCCATATAGTCGAGAGCATGTACAAACTAATGCCATATTGTCGAGAGCATGTATTAACTTATGCCATATAGTGGAGAGCATGTATAAAGTTATGCCGTATAGTCAAGAGCATGTATTAACTTATGCCATACTGTAAATTCAGAAATTATTGCGTGCATTTTTATTGCGATTTTTGAAGAATGGGCCAAAATGCGATGTTAATTATTGGTTTCTAGGAAAATTTGCTTGTAGATACAGGGATCACATTTCAAAATGCGAGTTCTTATTATTGCGATCTTCATCCACTCGCATTATTCGCATTACTGAAAACCTCGCAATAATTTCTGAATTTACAGTATATATTTTATATTTAT
The DNA here is from genome assembly GCA_017311375.1 of Mytilus coruscus. Classification (NCBI taxonomy): domain Eukaryota; kingdom Metazoa; phylum Mollusca; class Bivalvia; order Mytilida; family Mytilidae; genus Mytilus; species Mytilus coruscus. The sequence continues at coordinate 9,514,590 of CM029598.1, forward strand.
AATGGTAAGTAAACAGGATATTGACCTCAGTTAAAAGTATTTTGTTCAGGATTTCAAATAGAACATTATGGTGAATGTTGGGTGGTTGAGCTTGTAGATAGATTGTGTCACTGTCAGTTGTGGAAAACAAGAGTGCACTGTTTTGCATAATCAAATTCTTCTACAGTTTTCTAACTAGATTCTCTGTTCTAGGTAATACTTCTTGAAGACTGTAAATTTCTTTGGCTTTGATAATTTGCAGTAATCAGTATCACCTTCCTTATTTTACTTCTAGTAGATATATTCTAAAGAATATAGAATATAAGTGTAATTAATAACATTGATATATTTATATTCAATTGACAATTCCCAGTTGTTTTGAGTCTTTGATCCAAATTCACATGAATGCAGAGCTGTAAGTTTTATGCTTTTTATTACAAATGCAGTTTTAGCCCACCAGGCACGGGTTCTCACTAAGGCAGGGCCATGAGTCCTGGACTCCTCATTTTCAAAACTGGTGAGTCCAAAGATGCATCAAGATTGTAAAATGTTGTATCCACTGAGCACATATATATCATCATTTTATATCAAAGCTTCAAAATCATCTAAATTTAATGTCATTTCATTGCTCTTTGTTTGACATGGAGACTGAAATAATGAATTTTATAGCAATAAAGTTTCATCTTCCTCACTGTTGGACTAGCATCAGCCAAAATTGATGAGTCCCTGGACTCGCCTTTAAAACTACTGACCGGTAGTTAAAACCCTGAGGCCCTTAAGTGAGCTATTTTTATAACTTGACGTCTGTCGTCTGTTGTCATTGTCCATAAACGTTTACAAAAATCTTCTTCTCTGAAACTACTGGGCCAAACTTAGCAGCAATTATAATTCGGGTATCTAGTTTAAAAATACATCCAATGATCCTACCTGCCAACCAACATGGCTGACAAAGATAAAATTAGAACAAAGGAGTAAAATGCACGTTTTGTCTATTATCTTGAAAAACACTATAGATCATGTAGATGGGGAAAATCTAATGGTGCAGAAATGTTCAAAATGTTAAGATCTACAATTCTGAGCATTTACATCAAAACTGTCAGACCACTTCTTATAGGAGTTATTACCCTTAAATGAAGACTTTAACAATTTTAATACATTTTTCACAGTATGGGTGCAAAAAGTTATTTTAAAGCAGTTAAAAAATCTTCCTTTGGAACAACAGATGTTTAACTCAGTAATAATACGTATTCACAAATTTATTTGTTATACTTCATTTGTGTACCGAAGATAAAAACATTCATTGAATTTCTTACCTGTTTTGATATCAAAATTAATATCTTTATTTTAGATAAGTCTCACTAAGTGTTTGGAAAGTGTGATGGTATTTGCCAACTCACATTTGATGATGAGCAGCTTGAATGATTTATCAGTTATTGCAGCACATACAAATAAAAGGTTGGAAATTTTATCAGACAGAATCATGTGAATATATCTCCTTGTTATTTATAAATATACCTAATTCCAAATTAAATGTTATCGTAACAAGAATAAAGACACTTATGCATGAATGAGAATATTTCCAATTGGTCTGATTCACCATTGATGTTTCTAATAGAAGCACTGTAAATTTCAAAATTAAAGTAATATTTTACTGACGTGCCACTAGATGAGAAGACACTGCTAACCATTCCAAAGCACCTGAGCCCCACCCCAAGCTTTTGGTGTGGTTTCTCAGTCTTTAGTTTTCTATTGAGTGTTTTTATACTATTTTTATTGTCTCGCCTGCGTCAAAGGTCGCAGTATGCGAGACATAGGTATTACTATCTGGTGTCGGCGGCGTAAACTATTTGTATAAAGCTTTATATTTCAGAAGGTAGAAGACCTGGATGCTTCATACCTTGTATGCAGATACCTTACGTTAAGAAGTTTCCGTCTGTCATATGCCCATTGTCCTTGACCTCATTTTCATGGTTCAGTGACTGCTTGAAAAAAATACAGTTTTTTTGTCATGTGAATTTCTCACTTATTATGAGTAATAGGATAACTATATTTGGAATATGGGTTCCTTGCAACGTCTACATGTCTGTTCAACAGGGTTATCCTGACCTCGACCTCAATTCATGGATCAGTGATCAAGGTTAAAGTTACGCGATTAGGTCGGTTTCTCAGATACTACAAGCAGCAGGTCAACTATATGTGGTGTATGGAATGATTATAAGGGGTACATGTCAGACTGGCAGGTTTTATCTGACCTTGACCTCATTTTCATGGTTCATTGGTCATTGTTAATTTTTGTGTTTTGGCCTGTTTTTCAAGTACTGTAAGCAATAGGTCAGCTATATTTGGTGTATGGAATGATTGTAAGTTGTACATGTCTGTCTAGCTGGTGTCATCTGACCTTGACGTCATTGTCATGGATCTTTAAAAATGTTAAGTTTATGTGATACTTGTAGTAACACCTTTATCTAAGACTTTCAACATAAAATCAATGGTCAGTAAAACATGTGAGACGTTTCTTGTGTTATTTTTCTTTGCGTTACTTTTGGCCATGGTGTTGAATGCCATTGACAGTTTTTCTTCCACTTATGGTTTTGGCTAAATAACGTTTCCCTGCATTTTGATTCATATCATAGGGGAGCTATCGTAGTCACATCTATGTATTCAAGATTTCCTTTTCACTTTATCCATTAACAATTGTTCACATTTATTTCTGAATTAAAGGAGTTTAAAAGAAATGTACTAAGTCAACTATACAGTATTGGTTTTCTCATTGTTGAAGGCAGTATGGTTGCCTATAATTGCTTACATCCACATCATTTGAACTTTGTCAATAGTTGTCTTATTGGCAATTATACCACATCTCCTTATTTTTATAAGGACAATTGTCATGTAAAAAAAATGCATAAACAGAAAATAAAGTACCTGACTAAAATTAAAATATTCATAGAAATATATGAAGAACAGTAATACAAGCGTTGTTCTTTTGCTTTTAGTTTTCTCTAAAGCTTATATGGATTTTGTGTCATAAAAAGTACACCTTATCTCTTTTCCATCTCCGCTACTGAATCCTAGTTGTTAATTCAATATAAAAATAAGTAGGTTTGGTATGTATACCAATGAGAAAAACTATGCACCAGAGACCAAAGGATGAGGATGTTAACAATTGCATGTCATGGTATGGACTTCAACAATGAGCAAAACCCATACTGTATAAGAAACTTTAAAAGGCTACAGGATTGCAAAATGTGAAACAATGCAAAGAGAAAATCAAAAGTCTAATTCATACCAAAATAATAACTGAAGATTCATTATAAAATAGCCCATTTTCTTTGAAAATGATATTATTCAAAGCACCTCTCAAACAGTCTAGAGCATGTATAAACTAATGCCATATAGTCGAGAGCATGTACAAACTAATGCCATATTGTTGAGACTCAGAGCATGTATTAACTTATGCCATATAGTGGAGAGCATGTATAAAGTTATGCCGTATAGTCAAGAGCATGTATTAACTTATGCCATACTGTAAATTCAGAAATTATTAGTGCATTTTTATTGCGATTTTTGAAGAATGGGCCAAAATGCGATGTTAAGTATTGGTTTCTAGGAAAATTTGCTTGTAGATACAGGGATCACATTTCAAAATGCGAGTTCTTATTATTGCGATCTTCATCCACTCGCATTATTCGCATTACTGAAAACCTCGCAATAATTTCTGAATTTACAGTATATATTTTATATTTATAATGGTAAGTAAACAGGATATTGACCTCAGTTAAAAGTATTTTGTTCAGGATTTCAAATAGAACATTATGGTGAATGTTGGGTGGTTGAGCTTGTAGATAGACTGTGTCACTGTCAGTGTGTGGAAAACAAGAGTGCACTGTTTTGCATAATCAAATTCTTCTACAGTTTTCTAACTAGATTCTCTGTTCTAGGTAATACTTCTTGAAGACTGTAAATTTCTTTGGCTTTGATAATTTGCAGTAATCAGTATCACCTTTCCTTATTTTACTTCTAGTAGATGTATTCTAAAGAATATAGAATATAAGTGTAATTAATAACATTGATATATTTATATTCAATTGACAATTCCCAGTTGTTTTGAGTCTTTGATCCAAAGTTCACATGAATGCAGAGCTGTAAGTTTTATGCTTTTTTAGTACAAATGCAGTTTTTAGCCCACAAGGCACAGGGTTCTCACTAAGGCAAGGCCATGAGTCCTGGACTCCTCATTTTCAAAACTGGTGAGTCCCAAGATGCATCAAGATTGTAAAATGTTGTATCCACTGAGCACATATATATCATCATTTTATATCAAAGCTTAAAAATCATCTAAATTTAATGTCATTTCATTGCTCTTTGTTTGACATGGAGACTGAAATAATGAATTTTATCTAGCAATAAAGTTTCATCTTCCTCACTGTTGGACTAGCATCAGCCAAAATTGATGAGTCCTTGACTCGCCTTTAAAACTACTGACCAGTAGTTAAAACCCTGAGGCCCTTAAGTGAGCTATTTTTATAACTTGATGTCTGTTGTCTGTTGTCATTGTCCATAAACGTTTACAAAAATCTTCTTCTCTGAAACTACTGGGCCAAACTTAGCAGCAATTATAATTCGGGTATCTAGTTTAAAAATACATCCAATAATCCTACCTGCCAACCAACATGGCTGACATAGATAAAATTAGAACATAGGAGTAAAATGCATGTTTTGTCTATTATCTTGAAAAACACTATAGATGGGGAAAATCTAATGGTGCAGAAATGTTCAAAATGTTAAGATCTACAATTCTGAGCATTTACATCAAAACCGTCAGACCACTTCTTATAGGAGTTATTGCCCTTAAATGAAGACTTTAACAATTTTAATACATTTTTTCACAGTATGGGTGCAAAAAAGTTATTTTAAAGCAGTTAAAAAAATCTTCCTTTGGAACAACAGATGTTTAACTCAGAAATAATACATATTCACAAATTTATTTGTTATACTTCATTTGTGTACCGAAAGATAAAAAACATTCATTGAATTTCTTACCTGTTTTGATATCAAAATTAATATCTTTATTTTAGATAAGTCTCACTAAGTGTTTGGAAAGTGTGATGGTATTTGCCAACTCACATTTGATGATGAGCAGCTTGAATGATTTATCAGTTATTGCAGCACATACAAATAAAAGGTTGGAAATTTTATCAGACAGAATCATGTGTGGATATATCTCCTTGTTGTTTATAAATATACCTAATTCCAAATTAAATGTTATCGTAACAAGAATAAAGACACTAATGCATGAATGAGAATATTTCCAATTGGTCTATCTGATTCACCATTGATGTTTCATAATAGAAGCACTGTAAATTTCAAAATTAAAGTAATATTTTACGACTAGTGCCACTAGATGAGAAGACACTGCTAACCATTCCAAAGCACCTGAGTCCCCCCACCCCAGGCTTTTGGTGTGGTTTCTTAGTCTTTAGTTTTCTGTTGAGTGTTTTTTGTACAATTTTTATTGTCTCGCCTGCGTCGAAAGTCGCAGTATGCGAGACATAGGTATTACTATCTGGTGTCGGCTGCGTAAACTATTTGTATAAAGCTTTATATTTCAGAAGGTAGAAGACACGGATGCTTCATACCTTGTATGCAGATACCTTACGTTAAGAGTTTCCGTCTGTCATAAGATAGATAAGATAAGATAAGATAAGATAATTTATTGGTTCAAAATCCAAAATTATAGGATTGTTACGAAGACAATAAAGCACCTCTCAAACAGTCAGGGTACTACTTGTACAAGTTAATTTTATTTACTTGAAGAAGTAAAAAAATATACACATATAAGTAAATAAATAACGTTTGAATAATCTCCTTAATTTTCTCAAAATTTACTTGTATAAGTAAATTTTCTTACAATCCCACAAAAATCCTCAAGTTTTGAGATGTAAAATCATGCCTTTAATGATTTTTCCAAGGTTTGCTCAATTTTTTTTATTAAAGTTCAATGTTTCATCTCATTAATTCAACAAAGAAACTGATTGAGCAAAGATCTTGTATATTTGCAAGTCCTTCAAAAATTGCTCCTTTGGGGCTTGTAAATGAGCAGTGTTATAAAGATAACAGACAAATGGGATTTTCATTGTCCATGAAATTACACTTAAATGATTAATAAAGACATCTGCAAAGGGTACACAATTTAAAATTCTATTAGAGCAAAGAAATCTTAAGAATTCAAGAAAAGAAGAAAGGATGACTTTTTACTTATACAAGTAAAATTTCTGAATGTCTAAGGGACATAACTAAGACAATTTTTTACCTATACAAGTAAATAAAATTCACTTGTATAAGTATCCTACAAATTTACTTACATGTATATGTATTTTTTACTTCTTCAAGTAAATAAAATTACTTGAATAAGTAGTACCTGACTGCCAAAATGATTGTATGTGTATATATTATCAATAGTTTGAAAAGGAAGATATGACACAATTTGGGAGAAATATGTTAAAATTGAAGAACCAAATCTTACTTGATGTTTCAGTGTCATGTTGTACCCTAACAGAACACATACATCAACAGAATCATCATCAAACGATGGAAGATATGAATTATTCTGTCGTATGAATGACCAAATAAAAGACGAAGTGAAAACAATTGTATTACAAAATATGGAAGGAGCCTTTCATTCAGACTCATTAATAGCAGGTGCTATGGCCATTGGGCTTTGCTATTTGAACAGAATTGAAAGAGAAAATGAACTGAGAGAAGGGACTTTATCATCAAGGATATTGGTCATTAAAGGATCAGAAGATAATCCTGAACAGTATATGAATTTTATGAATGCTGTATTTACAGCACAGAAACAAAATGTAGTTATAGATGCCTGTATTTTAGACAATGACTCAGGACTATTACAACAGGCTTGTGATATTACTGGTGGTATATATCTTAAAATTCCACAAGTTACAGGATTACTGCAATATTTACTGGTGAGGTCAGATTTTGGAAAAAGGTGTAACAGCTAAATTTTTTAATTTAAATTTCTGCACATTAATAGTACGTACCTTAGAGTTCTTTAATTCACTACATTGCTACAATATTTATTGTTGAGGGTCGTGGAGGCTATCTTCCTAAATGTCAACTTAAAGACAATTTAACTAAACTAATATAAAAATAAGAAGATGTGGTATGATTGCCAATGAGAAAACTCTCCACCAGAGACCAGAGACCAAATGACATAGAAGTTAACAACTATAGGTCACTGTACGGCCTTCAACAAGGAGCAAAACCCATACTGCATAGTCAGCTATAAAAGGCCACAAAATAACAAATGTAAAACAATTCAAACGAGAAAACTAACGGCCTGATTTATGTTCGAAACTTTGAACATGAATTTAAGAAAGAGCATACCTGTATGGATCTAGAAAGCTTTATGTGTTTACTCAGTCAAACATTACTTAGTAACTGTTTCTTTTATAAATCAGAATAAAGGATCAAAAGCTTGTACATGTATATTTTTTTTTGAAATTTCCTTATCAATCAAATTAAATTCATTTGTTAATGTATATTTTGAGAATTACATTTGATACTGAAAAAAGGATTATTTCAATTAGCCCCAGAAAACTGAGTAAATAAATAGAAAATGAAAGTAGAGTGAATAATTGATTGTAAAGTAAATGTATATATTCAGAACTATAATACATTAGTCAACAAGTTGAGCAAATCCAACTCTTTTGAACTTCTTTTACAGGAAACTGAACTTGCATTTTAAAGATTTTTTGGAATTTTTCAGTGGGTATTTTTACCAGACCCTCTAGAAAGGCCTAAACTAACATTACCACCTAAAGTGCAAGTGGACTACAGAGCAGCATGTTTCTGTCATAGGAATCTCATTGATATAGGCTATGTCTGCTCTGTCTGCTTATCAAGTATGTAAAGTGTAATCTATTTCCTGAATGAACAGATTTTAGTCTTATACATTGAACACAGTGTGATATGAAAGAGTGAAATGAAAACGCATTTATTAGGTTTGGCCAGCATGGAATGTGTTACAAAACTGGGACATTTCCATCAGCTATTTATTAGGTCAATGATGACTTTCAAAGGTCCCCACCCCAGGCTTTTGGTGTGGTTTCTCAGTCTTTAGTTTTCTGTTGAGTGTTTTTATACTATTTTTATTGTCTCGCCTGCCGAAAGTCGCAGTATGCGAGACATAGTCGTCGCGTAAACTATTTGTATAAAGCTTTATATTTCAGAAGGTAGAAGACACGGATGCTTCATACCTTGTATGCAGATACCTTACGTTAAGAAGTTTCCGTCTGTCATAAGATAGATAAGATAAGATAAGATAAGATAATTTATTGGTTCAAAATCCAAAATTATAGGATTGTTACGAAGACAATAGACATTGACTATACATAAACATACAAACATAATCTGACCACATTTATAAACATTATATATATAACTGTATATCCTCCATTATTAAGAGAAAATATTGTTACAATAATAAATGCATGTATAAAATCTCTGCTGAGGAGGTGGTACCACAAAGTTATTAAGTACTCAATAAAGCATTTCTAGAATTATACATGGTGCTTATGAATTTTACAATAATTTTAATTATATCAGTCTCACCACAGGTATACAAAATTTAAATCTTGCTTCATTAGTCATATTTAAAAAGAGGAACTATTTCACTAATTTTGGAAAATAATTGTTCTCTAATTGTATTTAGTTTTGTACATATTATAGTGAAATGAAATTCATCTTCTACTTCTAAAAGACACAAGGGCAAATTCTTTCTTTACAGGTGTTTTAGTGTGTCGTCCTTGTTCAATTTTAAGAACACTATTACTTATGCGAATTTTGGCAAAATGTCCTATTACTTTTCTGTCAATATTTAACAATAAATAGGTTTCAATTTGTTATTTTCTTTAAGCTGTCTATATGTTCTGAGCTTATTACCGTGCAATGATTTATCATCACAAAAATATTTTCTTTCCAATAAAAAATTTTGTGGTCGATATTGGTATGACGTTGGCGTCATGTCAGTCCAAGACGCATTGGTTTTCGACTCCAGCTTTAGTTTAAGTAAATGGATCTCTATGCAATTTTACCATAAGGTTCAATATCACAAAAGGAAGGTTGGGATTGATTTTGGGGTTATGGTACCAACAGTTAAGGAATTAGGGGCCAAAAGGGCCAAAATAAGCATTTTGTAACTTCCAGACATAACTTGTGTGTTAGTGTATGGATCTCTGACTTTGTACCACAAGGTTCCATATCACAAAGGGAATGCTGGGATTGATTTTTGGGGTAATTACCTCAAAATTTTAGGAATTAGGGGCCAAAAGGGCAAAAACAAGCATTTTCTAGTTTCATGACAATAACTTGTGTGAAAGTGTATGGATCTTTCTGAAATTGTACTACAAGGTTCTATATCACAAAGGAAAGCTGGAATTGAGTTTGGGGTAATTGCCTGAAACGTTTAGGAATTAGGGCCAAAAGCGGCCAAAATAAGCATTTTCTAGTTTCCAGACAATAACTTGTGTTCAAGTGTATGGATCTCTGAAATTGTACTGCAAAGTACCATACCTCAAAGAAGGCTGGGTTTGAGTTTGGGGTGATGAATCATAAGGGTTCAAAAAATTTGGGGAGGAGGGGGATTTTTTTCCTTTTTTCCTTTTTTTTTCTTTAAAATTTTCCATTTTAAGTTGGTTATTTCTGATTTATATTTAAAAGCAAATAATAATGATATGGCAGGAGATACACACCAAACAGGATGTGTAAATTATTATATAATAGGTATTGTGCAATAGCAAGAAATTTTCAATTGCACAGTATTGCAATAGCATTAAATTGCACAGTATTGCAATAGCAAGAAATATCCAATAGCACAATATTGCGCAATAGCAAGAAATTGTCAATTGTACAGTATTGCAATAGCAAGAAATATTCAATTGCACAGTATTGCGCAATTGCAAGAAATATTCAATTGCATAGTATTGTGCAAAAGAAGATACTTTGTATAAATTGCTTATTTCTTGACCAATTTCAATGGGGTTTATTCTTGAACTCTTGGGGTTCTTTAATATGCTGAATCTAACCATGTATTAAGTTTTTGGATTTTTGGCCCGTTTTATATTGGTCCACATTGAGGTCCAAAGGGTCCAAAATTAAACTTTGTTTGATTTCATCAAAATTGAATTATTGGGGTTTTTGATATGCCGAATCTAACTGTATTTAGATTCTTAATTTTGGTCCCGCTTTCAAATTGGTCTACATTAAGGTCTAAAGGGTCCAAAATTAAACTTAGTTTGATTTTAACAAAATTGAATTCTTAGGGTTCTTTGATATGCTGAATCTAAACATGTATTTAGATTTTTGATTATGGGCCCAGTTTTCAAGTTGGTCCAAATCGGGTCCAAAATTAAACTTTGTTTGATTTCAACAAAATTGAATATATGGGGTTCTTTGATATGCTGAATCTAACCATGTATTTAGATTTTTGATTTTGGGCCCGCTTATCAACTTTGTCCACATTGAGGTCAAAAGGGTCCAAAATTAAACTTTGTTTGATTTCATCAAAATTGAACTCTTGGGGTTCTTTGATATGCTGAATCTAACCATGTATTTAGATTTTGGATATTGGACCATAATAGGTGAATGTCCAATTTAAAATTTTTAAGTTCTTAGACCACATTCATTCTGTGTCAGAAACCTAGGCTGTGTCAAATATTTAATCACAATCCAAATTCAGAGCTGTATGCTTGAATGTTGTGTCCATACTTGCCCCAACTATTCAGGGTTCGACCTCTGCGGTCGATCAGCGGTCTCATGGAGCATTTTATTGTGTTTTGGCCTATTTATCAAGTACTGTAAGCAATTAGTCAGCTATATTTGGTGTATGGAATGATTGTAAGTTGTACATGTCTGTCTAGCTGGTGTCATCTGACCTTGACGTCATTGTCATGGATCTTTAAAAATGTTAAGTTTATGTGATACTTGTAGTAACACCTTTATCTAAGACTTTCAACATAAAATCAATGGTCAGTAAAACATGTGACGTTTCTTGTGTTATTTTTCTTTGGTTTATTTTTGGCCATGGTGTTGAATGCCATTGACAGTTTTTCTTCCACTTATTGTTTTTGGCTTGATAACTTTTCCCTGTTTTTAGGTAATGTGAAATATGCAAAGGGTTCAGATTGCATCTTCTAACAGTGGCATTTTGATTCATATCATAGGGGAGCTATCCTAGTCACATCTATGTGTTCAAGATTTCACTTTTCACTATTTCCATTAACAATTGTTCACATTTATTTCTGAATTAAAAGGAGATTAAAAGAAATGTACTAAGTCGACTATACAATATTGGTTTTATCATTGTTGAAGGCAGTATGGTTGCCTATAATTGCTTACATCTACATCATTTGAACTTTGTCGATAGTTGTCTCATTGGCAATTATACCAAAAATGCATAAACAGAAAATGAAGTACAAATGTACCTGACTAAAATTGAAATATTCATAGAAATATATGAAGAACAGTAATACAAGCGTTGTTCTTTTGCTTTTAGTTTTCTAAAGCTTATATGGATTTTGTGTCATAAAAGTACACCTTATCTCTTTTCCATCTCCGCTACTGAATCCTAATTGTTAATTCAATATAAAAATAAGTAGGTTTGGTATGTATACCACTGAGAAAACTATGCACCAGAGACCAAAGGATGAGGATGTTAACAATTACATGTCATGGTATGGACTTCAACAATGAACAAAACTCATGATGTATAGGAAACTATAAAAAGCTACAGGATTGCAAAATGTGAAACAATGCAAAAGAGAAAATCAAAAGTCTAATTCATACCAAAATAATAACTCAAGATTCTTTATAAAATAGCCATTTTGTCTTTGAAAATAAAATGATATTATTCAAAGCACCTCCAAAATGATTGTATGTGAATATAATATCAATAGTTTAAAAAGGAAGATATGACACAATTTGGGAGAAATATGTTAAAATTGAAGAACCAAATCTTACTTGATGTTTCAGTGTCATGTTGTACCCTAACAGAACACATACATCAACAGAATCATCATCAAACGATGGAAGATATGAATTATTCTGTCGTATGAATGACCAAATAAAAGACGAAGTGAAAACAATTGTATTACAAAATATGGAAGGAGCCTTTCATTCAGACTCATTAATAGCAGGTGCTATGGCCATTGGGCTTTGCTATTTGAACAGAATTGAAAGAGAAAATGAACTGAGAGAAGGGACTTTATCATCAAGGATATTGGTCATTAAAGGATCAGAAGATAATCCTGAACAGTATATGAATTTTATGAATGCTGTATTTACAGCACAGAAACAAAATGTAGTTATAGATGCCTGTATTTTAGACAATGACTCAGGACTATTACAACAGGCTTGTGATATTACTGGTGGTATATATCTTAAAATTCCACAAGTTACAGGATTACTGCAATATTTACTGGTAAGATCAGATTTTGGAAAAAGGTGTAACAGCTAAATTTTTAAATTAAATTTCTGCACATTAATAGTACGACTTAATAACATAAAAAAAAAAAAAAAAAAAAAAAAAAAAAAAAAAAAAAAAAAAAAAAAAAAAAAAAAAAAAAAAAAAAAAAAAAAAAAAAAAAAAAAAAAAAAAAAAAAAAAAAAAAAAAAAAAAAAAAAAAAAAAAAAAAAAAAAAAAAAAAAAAAAAAAAAAAAAAAAAAAAAAAATTTCCTTATCAATCAAATTAAATTCATTTGTTTATGTATATCATGTATATTTTGAGAATTACATTTAATACTAAAAAGGATTATTTCAATTAGTCCCAGAAAACAGAGTAAATAAATAGAAAATGAAGTAGAATGAATAATTGATTGTAATGTAATGTTATAACTTGTATTCAACTATAATTATAAGTCAACAAGTTGAGCAATGCCAACTTTTTGAACTTCCTTTACAGGAAACTGAACTTGCATTTTAAAGATTTTTGGAATTTTTTCAGTGGGTATTTTACCAGACTTCTAGAAAGGCCTAAACTGACATTACCACCTAAAGTACAAGTGGACTATAGAGCAGCTTGTTTCTGTCATAGGAATCTCATTGATATAGGCTATGTCTGTCTGCTGTATCAAGTATGTAAAGTTTCCTTTCTATGCAAAGATATTACTTATAGATTGATACATTCCCATATGAAAGAGTGACATCTAAGATCTATTAGGTTTCGTAGAGATGCACATGTGTTACAAAACAGGGAATATTCCCAGTAGAGATCACACCTTAGATTTTATCTCTATAATTTTAATAAGTACCAATACAGAGGCACCATGTGTAACAGTGCATAAGCAAAATTGCAAACTTTATAGATTTGTAGTAGAAGATAAAGCTTTTGTCAGGGCTTAACATTACCGTTTGTCCGATTGTCCAGGACAAGTAGACATAGGTGTCGGACATAATAGTTGTACGACGGGACAAGTGAAAAATCCATGATATAAAACATATCAGACTTTCAAGACTTACAAATGCCTAAAATCTGTAGGGGTCTGTTTCACCCCAACCTCCTCATTTGAATCTGAAATAATTAAATAACAGATGTTATATAGAAAGCTGTATAATGATAATCAGTTGAGATAAAGCACTTAACTCTGTATCTATGGTAAAATTTACAACAGAATCAATGGTACAATGAAAACAATACCGCATCAAAAATGCTCCAGGTTACTGAAAGTAAGCCTAAGGGACATAACCTGGTGATATAAAAATCATTATTATACTTCACGTTAAAATGCCAGATTTTGATTGGTTAATAAGTGGGAGACATTCTACTCTATCCCATGGCTTATAATCTATTACCCTTCACGGAGACACTTGATCTTTTTTGCACTTTATTGAATATGAATGGTTGTTATGTACATGACGTGATAGTTTTATACTTTCAATTTGAAATTTAAAAGACAGTAATAAGAACATTCAGTATTATAAATTAAATAACACATAGCTGAGAGGATGATAGTGCAGATTGTTAGCACTCAAAAAAACATTGTCAACCATGGCTTTGCCTCAGTTGACAATGTTTTCTCATGGTAACAATCTGCTCAATCATCCTCTCAGGTATGTGCTATTTATTAACTGTCCTACATTATAATATTGGTGGCTGTTATTCAGTTTAGATATCACACAGCTGGGAACAGTATATCTAACGGGAAATGAATCTGATAGGCTTTTCAGTATAAAATTGATAAAATCTCGAACTTTACTAGACCGGGAGATTTATGGATTTTGAAAGCGTCTGATTGAAAAACTATCAGAATTGTTCAATAAATTAACCACATAATTCCAAACGTTCAACAAATACAATGAATTGATAAGTTTTATCGTAAAGTAGATATATTTTGTCATATAAAATGACCAATATAAGTGTGATTTATTTGATGTGAAGTGTTTTATAATGGTTTGTGAAATTCGTGGTTACTTGGAATGCCATTAGCGCCATTTTTTTATATTACCCCGTTTGTATTCTGTACCCTTCTGTGATGAAATGAATGCGACTATGACAAATTTGAAGTGACAGATTACAAGTTCGATACACTGGCATCACTTATTACTTAGTTTGAATGACATTTTATTGATATTATCAGAAATTATTAAGATAATAACGAGTACGTATTTTACATATCCGTTTCTGTATGGTGTCATTTAATAACTTTACCCTATGATAAAATTGGCTATAATTAAGTAGTGTCAAGTTCCGTCAATATAAATGTTCCTGCACACAGTAATGTCAATAACAGTTTAGGAATACACAATCTTGTACAGTGCCGAAAGTTAATTTGTACAGAATAGGAATAATTTGTTTCTACATTATTTTACCAAAACTTTTGATGAATTTGCAAGATCAAAACTAGCCCCAAAACATGCAAATTCTTCATATGGAAAAGGCTAACAACAGCCAGTTTTTGGCAGGGTTAAAAAAATCGTTGCTTGTTGATACTTATTTGGGGAGTTACCGTATGTCCCTTAGACTTGTAAATAACACGGAAAAGCAATTTTATCTTTCTTGCACCTACATTTTCCAAGGAAGTTCAATACAATATATGCCAAATGTTTACATCAGCAATACCTGAAACCAATTAAAAAAATCAGCACTAATCAATAATAGTTTGCAGAGTTAAGTCCCTTGGAAAAGTATTTAGATATAAGTCTGTTGATGTGGTTCTTAAGTGTTTCTCGTTTCTCGTTTTTTATATAGATTAGACCGTTGGTTTTCCTGTTTGAATTGTTTTACACTAGTCATTTTGGGGCCCTTTATAGCTTGCTGTTCGGTGTGAGCCAAGGCTCTGTGTTGAAGGCTGCACTTTAACCTATAATTGTTAACTTTTTATACATTGTGACTTGGATAGAGAGTTGTCTCATTGGCACTCATACCACATCTTCTTATTTATATAAGTGTTCTTTTACCTACTATATCTCAAAAAATGAAACTGATAAAAAATATGTGCTTATCCAGTATTTTATGCCTTTAAGAAATATAAATAAACTGGTAAAATCAACTTTGTAAGTGCTGTTGCTCCTACTTTGTCAGTGGACAATAAATTTATATCAAATTAAGTGGGTGATTTATTATTTATACTGCAACTGTGCTATTTGTGCAGTCAAATTGCATTGACCATATGCATTTTTGTGATATAGTCACTGACTATATATTGCCTTGTTTGTGACTTTTATAATGTGTTTCTAAAGAGTTTTATTTATTACATATTATAAATGCAAGATTTTTCAGTTACAAATACAAATGAAAACACAACTTTTGACTTCAAAGTTTTAGCTATTAATTTCTCAGCTTTGTGAACTGAGAGAAGGGACTTTATCATCAAGGATATTGGTCATTAAAGGATCAGAAGATAATCCTGAACAGTATATGAATTTTATGAATGCTGTATTTACAGCACAGAAACAAAATGTAGTTATAGATGCCTGTATTTTAGACAATGACTCAGGACTATTACAACAGGCTTGTGATATTACTGGTGGTATATATCTTAAAATTCCACAAGTTACAGGATTACTGCAATATTTACTGGTAAGGTCAGATTTTGGAAAAAGGTGTAACAGCTAAATTTTTAAATTTAAATTTCTGCACATTAATAGTACGTACCTTAATAACATAAGCAACACGACGGGTGCCACATGTCGAGCAGGATCTGCTTACCCTTCCGAGCATCTGAGATCACCCCAGTTTTTGGTGGGGTTCGTGTTGCTTAGTCTTTAGTTTTCTATGTTGTGTCTTCTGTACTATTATTTGTCTGTTTGTCTCTTTATTTTTAGCCATGGCGTTGTCAGTTTATTTTCAATCTATGAGTTTGACTGTCCCTCTGGTATCTTTCGTCCCTCTTTTAGAGTTCTTTAATTCACTACATTGCTACAATATTTATTGTTGAGGGTCATGGACGCTATCTTCCTAAATGTCAACTTAAAGACAATTTAACTAAACTAATATAAAAATAAGAAGATGTGGTATGATTGCCAATGAGAAAACTCTCCACCAGAGACCAGAGACCAAATGACATAGAAGTTAACAACTATAGGTCACTGTACGGCCTTCAACAAGGAGCAAAACCCATACTGCATAGTCAGCTATAAAAGGCCACAAAATAACAAATGTAAAACAATTCAAACGAGAAAACTAACGGCCTGATTTATGTTCATAACATTGAACATGAATTTAAGAAAGAGCATACATGTATGTATCTAGAAAGCTTTATATGTTTACTCAGTCAAACATTACTTAGTAACTGTTTCTTTTATAAATCAGAATAAAGGATCAAAATCTTATACATGTATATTTTTTTGAAATTTCCTTATCAATCAAATTAAATTCATTTGTTTATGTATATCATGTATATTTTGAGAATTACATTTAATACTAAAAAGGATTATTTCAATTAGTCCCAGAAAACAGAGTAAATAAATAGAAAATGAAAGTAGAATGAATAATTGATTGTAATGTAAATGTATATACATTTGTATTCGAACTATAATACATAAGTCAACAAGTTGAGCAATGCCAACTCTTTTGAACTTCCTTTACAGGAAACTGAACTTGCATTTTAAAGATTTTTGGAATTTTTTCAGTGGGTATTTTACCAGACCCTCTAGAAAGGCCTAAACTGACATTACCACCTAAAGTGCAAGTGGACTACAGAGCAGCTTGTTTCTGTCATAGGAATCTCATTGATATAGGCTATGTCTGCTCTGTCTGCCTATCAAGTATGTAAAGTGTTATCTATTTCCTGAATGAACAGATATTAGTCTTATACATTGAACACATATGATAGAGTGAAATGAAAACGCATTTATTAGGTTTGGCCAGCATGGAATGTGTTACAAAACTGGGACATTTCCATCAGCTATTTATTAGGTCAATGATGACTTTCAAAGGTCACAACAGACTACTTTTCTGCCAAGGCAACAAAAATGGGATTTCTTCAATAGTATACAAAACACTGACATATTTCACCAGAAAATATTCTTTTTTTGCTTAATTGAATACTGTAGCATACAAAAAGCCTGAAAATGTCTGATGTTAATGTTTGACATGGCCAGTAAGCGATTTATATAGTGTCAGATTGTTTAGATGCGAAAGTCAAGCACAATGTTTCACAGAATTTTCTTATTATTTAAAGATGATATATTCACCATCAAAGAGTAATGGGTGAAACAAACTCGTCTGAATTGGATATTGCTTGATATCAAAAGCAAGAAGCTCACTAATTATTATATGGAAATTTGAGTTGATATCAAGTGATAGGAAATTCTCACTGGTTATGAAACCTTTAAAACTTACATTTGAGGATACAAACACTATCACTGATTTTATTTGATTGAAATGATAGAAAAACCTAGTAATTACGATTTTGAAATATTATTTTACATATACCTATAGTAATAACATTAAATTTATTGTATTTTATTCCAGTATTCTGTACCTTTAGTCCAATCTGTCCTACATGCCAGTAAGTATCAATATGTTGTGGCTTTTAGTTTAGATTCCTGATATAAGTGTCCCAGTAGAGATCACATCTTAGATTCCTGATATAAGTGTCCCAGTAGAGATCACACCTTAGATTCCTGATATAAGTGTCCCAGTAGAGATCACATCTTAGATTCCTGATATAAGTGTCCCAGTAGAGATCACACCTTAGATTCCTGATATAAGTGTCCCAGTAGAGATCACACCTTAGATTTTATCTCTATAATTTTAATAATAACCAAATACAGAGGCACCATGTGTAACAGTGCATAAGCAAAATTGCAAACTTTTTAGATTTGTAGTAGAAGATAAAGCTTTTGTCAGGGCTTAACATTACCGATTGTCCAGGACAAGTGGACATAGGCGTCAGACATAATAGTTGTACAACATGACAAGTGCTAAATGATATATAGTTTTATCATGACAAGTTACAGATGAAGTTCGAATTTTGTTTTGGTCTGATGATTTTGTGCAGAGTTATGGTCATTGGACTTAGAAAATTAACTTAAATAATCAGTTTTCCATACTTTTTTTCGTCATGCTTGAAGATATTGACTTAATATTTGTTATATAGTTTACACCATGACAAGTTATAGATCAAGTTAGCATTTTGTTCCAGTACAATGAATTTTTAACCGGTAGGGGACTCTGTATTGCCATGCAATACTCTCAGAATGCTTGTTTGATTAGTGTCTTTTTCTTTACAAGGTGCAAGTTTGGTATTGATTGGTATCAGGTTCAAAAGATCTTATCAAAAGCCAAACAATTTGGACGAATTTCAGACCTTTGACCCAGAAACCTAAAAATCTGTAGGGGTCGGTTTCACCCCAACCTCGTCATTTGAATCTGAAACAATTGAATAACAAATGTTATATAGAAAGCTGTATAATGATAATCAGTTGAGATAAAGCACTTAACACTTTATCTATGGTAAAATTTACAACAGAATCAATGGTACAATGAAAACAATACCGCATCAAAAATGCTCCAGGTTACTGAAAGTAAGCCTAAGGGACATAACCTGGTGATATAAAAATCATTATTATACTTCACGTTAAAATGCCAGATTTTGATTGGTTAATAAGTGGGAGACATTCTACTCTATCCCATGGCTTATAATATATTACCCTTCACGGAGACACTTGATCTTTTTGCACTTTATTGTATATGAATGGTTGTTATGTACATGATGTGATAGTTTTATACTTTCAATTTGAAATTTAAAGACAGTAATAACAACATTCAGTATTATAAATTAACATATGCTGAGAGGATGATAATGCAGATTGTTAGCATCAAAACATTGTCAACCATGGCTTTGCCTCAGTTGACAATGTTTCTCAAGTAACAATCTGCTCAATCATCTCTCAGGTATGTGCTATTTATTAACTGTCCTACATTATAATTATGGTGACTGTTATTCAGTTTAGATATCACACAGTAATGTCCATAACAGTTCAGGAATACACAATCTTGTACAGTGCCGAAAGTTAATTTGTACAGAATAGGAATAATTTGTTTCTACATTATTTTACCAAAACTTTTGATGAATTTGCAAGACCAAATCTAGCCCCAACATGCAAATTCACCATATGGAAAGGTTAACAACAGCCATTTTGGGCTGGGTTAAAAAATCGTTGCTTGTTGATACTTATTTGGGGAGTTATGTCCCTTAGAATTGTAAATAACACAGAAAAGCAATTTTATCTTTCTTGCATCTACATTTTCCAAGGAGTTCAATACAATATATGTCAAATGTTTACATCAGCAATACCTGGAACAAATTAAAAAAATCAGCACCAATCAATAATAGTTTGCAGAGTTAAGTCCCTTGGAAAAGTATTTAGACACAAGTCTGTTGATGTGGTTCATAAGTGTTTCTCTTATCTCGTTTTTATATAGATTAGACTTGGTTTTCCTGTTTGAATTGTTTTACACTAGCCACTTTTGAGGCCCTTTATAGCTTGCTGTTCGTGTGAGCCAAGGCTCTGTGTTGAAGGCCGCACTTTAACCTATAATTGTTAACTTTTATACATTGTGACTTGGATGGAGAGTTGTCTCATTAGCAATCATACCAATCTTCTTATATCTAAGTGTTCTTATACCTACTATATCTCAAAAATGAAACTGATAAAAATATGTGCTTATCCAGTATTTTATGCCTTTAAGAAATATAAATAAACTGGTAAAATCAACTTTGTAAGTGCTGTTGCTCCTACTTTGTCGGTGGACAATAAATTTATATCAAATTAAGTGGGTGATTTATTATTTATACTGCAACTGTGCTATTTGTGCAGTCAAATTGCATTGACCATATGCATTTTTGTGATATAGTCACTGACTATATATTGCCTTGTTTGTGACTTTTATAATGTGTTTCTAAAGAGTTTTATTTATTACATATTATAAATGCAAGATTTTTCAGTTACAAATACAAATGAAAAACACAACTTTTGACTTCAAAGTTTTAGCTATTAATTTCTCAGCTTTGTTTAAAGATGTTCAATTCCATTGATTTATTTAAATTTATTCAAATTTATTTAAATTAAGATTTCTTTACTTTTAAATTGATTGATTTAATTTTTTTCAGAACATCATTTAAATTCCTTGGACCACCAAAGATGTTAAAGAAAAGAAGTAAGAAACTACAAACATAAGAAATCAGGATTAGGGAGTTTAAAGAAGGACATAACGCTTATGAAAACCAGATCTGTAGTCAATCAATGAAGGGTACTGATATTTTCTTGCCTAATAAAATTAGAATTACTCTTTATCAGTGTTTTATGTTATATAAGACTTATTTCCATTACAATATTATTGAATGTCTCGTGGCCCAATATCTCTAGAAAGTACTTTTATTGCTTTTGTTTTCTTTGAAAGTATAAAATACTATTAAAAAATAAAAGATACCAAAAGGACAATCTTAAATGTAGTCAGAGGACAATTATGTAGTCAGAGGACAATCTTAAATGTAGTCAGAGGACAATTATGTAGTCAGAGGACAATCTTAAATGTAGTTGGAGGACAATCTTAAATGTAGTCGGTGGACAATCTAAAATGTAGTCGGAGGACAATCTAAAATGTAGTCAGAGGACAATCTTAAATGTAGTCAGAGAACAATCTTAAATGTAGTCAGAGGACAGTCTTAAATGTAGTCAGAGACATAAACAAATGCTTCATTTCAATTAACCTTCCATTTTTAAGCACTGTACTTTCACTTTGTCTAATTTATAGTGATCTACTGTTTTTTTCTCTCAAAGTATAAGAAACCATAACAGTTATTTAATGCAAATGGCTTGGCATGCCCTAGTTCTGCTTAAAAGAAAGAGTAAATTTGAATAAAAATACAAAACAGGTTTTTGCAATACTAATTATTTGAATCTTTTAATATGACAAAATTGTTTGTATTTCTTTAGGGGATGGGTCAAATAACAAGACATTTTTCCATATATATGTAAGGGAGTAGGTATCTCGTAACAGACTATATAACAATTCAACTAACTTAAAGGTACAAAGTTAGCTACTTGAAAATCAAAATCACTTGTATCAACAAATAATTTGGAGATTAACATTGCAGTTATATAAGAAATATTCCAAGAAAGTTTCATTCAAATCTAGTCTCCGGTTTAGGAGAATGTTTCAGAGGAATAACATACACTTGATATTACTCTAGTCCTCTTTTAGATATGGCAAAGTCCTTAAAACACAAAAATCCTTTGGACCAAGACATAGAGTGAGAGTTGCAAGGTCCAAAAAGGCAATAGTTACCAAATCTTCTATAAAAATTTTATTGAACCCAGTTGACGGTTGAATAGGAGTTCTGTTTAATATGAGATGCCTTACCCCATTCACAGGTATGGCGAAATCATTATTTAATATCTTCCAGGGTCACTGTATGTCATAATTATTCTACCCTTTAATTTGAAACTAGGGTCAGATGCTGGTTGTTACTTTTGATTTGCTTCTCTTTATTTTTTTTTGTTTTTAGTGTTGTTTTAATATAAATAAGAAATTGTGGTATGAGTGCCAATGTGAGAACCCTCCATCCAAGTCACAATGAATAAAAAGTTTAATATAAAAATAAGGAGATTTGGTATGATTGCCAATGAGACAACTATCCACCAAAGTTCAAATGAAGTGGATGTAAGCAATTATAGGCAACCCTGTGGCCTTCAACAATGAGAGAAACCCATACCATATGGTCAGCTATTAAAGGCCTTGACATGAAAAATATGAAATAATTCAATTGAGAAAACTAATGGCCTAATTCATAACAGAACAATTCACGAAAAAATATGACAGACATGAACCAACGACAACCATTGAACTACAGGCTCCTGACTTGGGACAGGGACATAGGGGTTAAACATGTTTGTGAGCGCTGAACCCTCCCCCTAACCTGGGACAGTGGTGTAACAGTACAACATAAGAACAACATTAGCATGCTTTATGGCATGGGGTTTGCTCATCATTATCATTTATGTAGTTGTTAACAACTTTGTTCTTTGTCCTGTTGTGGATAGTAATTTCATTGACAATTGTAATTATAAACAGACGTAATGCTTTACTACATCAGAGACATAAACTTTTACAAAAATCTTCCCCTCTGAAACTACTGAGCCAAATTTAACCAGACTTGGCGCAACAATCATTGGGGTATCCAGTAGCTGAGAGGATGATAGTGCAGATTGTTAGCACTCAAAAAAATTGTCAACCATGGCTTTGCCTCAGTTGACAATGTTTTCTCATGGTAACAATCTGCTCAATCATCCTCTCAGGTATGTGCTATTTATTAACTGTCCTACATTATAATATTGGTGGCTGTTATTCAGTTTAGATATCACACAGCTGGGAACAGTATATCTAACGGGAAATGAATCTGATAGGCTTTTCAGTATAAAATTGATAAAATCTCGAACTTTACTAGACCGGGAGATTTATGGATTTTGAAAGCGTCTGATTGAAAAACTATCAGAATTGTTCAATAAATTAACCACATAATTCCAAACGTTCAACAAATACAATGAATTGATAAGTTTTATCGTAAAGTAGATATATTTTGTCATATAAAATGACCAATATAAGTGTGATTTATTTGATGTGAAGTGTTTTATAATGGTTTGTGAAATTCGTGGTTACTTGGAATGCCATTAGCGCCATTTTTTTATATTACCCCGTTTGTATTCTGTACCCTTCTGTGATGAAATGAATGCGACTATGACAAATTTGAAGTGACAGATTACAAGTTCGATACACTGGCATCACTTAATACTTAGTTTGAATGACATTTTATTGATATTATCAGAAATTATTAAGATAATAACGAGTACGTATTTTACACATATCCGTTTCCGTATCGTGTCATTTAATAACTTTGACCTGATGATAAAATCGGCTATAATTAAGTAGTGTCAAGTTCCGTCAATATAAATGTTCCTGCACACAGTAATGTCAATAACAGTTTAGGAATACACAATCTTGTACAGTGCCGAAAGTTAATTTGTACAGAATAGGAATAATTTGTTTCTACATTATTTTACCAAAACTTTTGATGAATTTGCAAGATCAAAACTAGCCCCAAAACATGCAAATTCTTCATATGGAAAGGTTAACAACAGCCATTTTGGGCTGGGTTAAAAAATCGTTGCTTGTTGATACTTATTTGGGAGTTACCGTATGTCCCTTAGGCTTGTAAATAACACAGAAAAGCAATTTTATCTTTCTTGCATCTACATTTTCCAAGGAAGTTCAATACAATATATGCCAAATGTTTACATCAGCAATACCTGGAACCAATTAAAAAATCAGCACTAATCAATACTAGTTTGCAGAGTTAAGTCCCTTGGAAAAGTATTTAGATATAAGTCTGTTGATGTGGTTCATAAGTGTTTTTCTCGTTTCGCTTTTTATATAGATTAGACCGTTGGTTTTCCTGTTTGAATTGTTTTACACTAGTCATTTTGAGGTCCTTTATAGCTTGCTGTTCAGTGTGAGCCAAGGCTCCGTGTTGAAGGCTGCACTTTAACCTTGATTGTTAATTTTTATACATTGTGACTTGGATAGAGAGTTGTCTCATTGGCACTCATACCATATCTTCTTATTTATATAAGTGTTCTTATACCTACTATATCTCAAAAATGAAACTGATAAAAATATGTGCTTATCCAGTATTTTATGCCTTTAAGAAATATAAATAAACTGGTAAAATCAACTTTGTAAGTGCTGTTGCTCCTACTTTGTCAGTGGACAATAAATTTATATCAAATTAAGTGGGTGATTTATTATTTATACTGCAACTGTGCTATTTGTGCAGTCAAATTGCATTGACCATATGCATTTTTGTGATATAGTCACTGACTATATATTGCCTTGTTTGTGACTTTTATAATGTGTTTCTAAAGAGTTTTATTTATTACATATTATAAATGCAAGATTTTTCAGTTACAAATACAAATGAAAAACACAACTTTTGACTTCAAAGTTTTAGCTATTAATTTCTCAGCTTTGTTTAAAGATGAACAATTCCATTGATTTATTTAAATTTATTCCAATTTATTTAAATTAAGATTTCTTTACTTTTAAATTGATTGATTTAATTTTTTTTTTTCAGAACATCATTTAAATTCCTTGGACCACCAAAGATGTTAAAGAAAAGAAGTAAGAAACTACAAACATAAGAAATCAGGATTAGGGAATGTAAAGCAGGACATAACCTCTTATGAAAACCAGATCTGTAGTCAATCAATGAAGGGTACTGATATTTTCTTGCCTAATAAAATTAGAATTACTCTTTATCAGTGTTTTTATTTTATATAAGACTTATTTCCATTACAATATTATTGAATGTCTCGTGGCCCAATATCACTAGAAAGTACTTTTTATCGCTTTTGTTTTCTTTGAAAGTATAAAATACTATTAAAAAAATAAAAAGATACCAAGGGGACAATCTTAAATGTAGTCAGAGGACAACCTTAAATGTAGTCAGAGGACAATCTTAAATGTAGTCAGAGGACAATTATGTAGTCAGAGGACAATCTTAAATGTAGTTGGAGGACAATCTTAAATGTAGTCGGTGGACAATCTAAAATGTAGTCGGAGGACAATCTAAAATGTAGTCAGAGGACAATCTTAAATGTAGTCAGAGAACAATCTTAAATGTAGTCAGAGGACAGTCTTAAATGTAGTCAGAGACATAAACAAATGCTTCATTTCAATTAACCTTCCATTTTAAGCACTGTACTTTCACTTTGTCTAATTTATAGTGATCTACTGTTTTTTCTCTCAAAGTATAAGAAACCATAACAGTTATTTAATGCAAATGGCTTGGCATGCCCTAGTTCTGCTTAAAAGAAAGAGTAAATTTGAATAAAAATACAAAACAGGTTTTTGCAATACTAATTATTTGAATCTTTTAATATGACAAAATTGTTTGTATTTCTTTAGGGGATGGGTCAAATAACAAGACATTTTTCCATATATATGTAAGGGAGTAGGTATCTCGTAACAGACTATATAACAATTCAACTAACTTAAAGGTACAAAGTTAGCTACTTGAAAATCAAAAATCACTTGTATCAACAAATAATTTGGAGATTAACA
Organism: Mytilus coruscus; assembly: GCA_017311375.1. Taxonomy (NCBI): domain Eukaryota; kingdom Metazoa; phylum Mollusca; class Bivalvia; order Mytilida; family Mytilidae; genus Mytilus; species Mytilus coruscus. The sequence goes on from CM029598.1 coordinate 9,540,212, forward strand.
TTGCAGTTATATAAGAAATATTCCAAGAAAGTTTCATTCAAATCTAGTCTCCGGTTTAGGAGAATGTTTCAGAGGAATAACATACACTTGATATTACTCTAGTCCTCTTTTAGATATGGCAAAGTCCTTAAAACACAAAAATCCTTTGGACCAAGACATAGAGTGAGAGTTGCAAGGTCCAAAAAGGCAATAGTTACCAAATCTTCTATAAAAATTTTATTGAACCCAGTTGACGGTTGAATAGGAGTTCTGTTTAATATGAGATGCCTTACCCCATTCACAGGTATGGCGAAATCATTATTTAATATCTTCCAGGGTCGCTGTATGTCATAATTATTCTACCCTTTAATTTGAAACTAGGGTCAGATGCTGGTTGTTACTTTTGATTTGCTTCTCTTTATTTTTTTTTTTGTCTTTAGTGTTGTTTTAATATAAATAAGAAATTGTGGTATGAGTGCCAATGAGACAACCCTCCATCCAAGTCACAATGAATAAAAAGTTTAATATAAAAATAAGGAGATTTGGTATGATTGCCAATGAGACAACTATCCACCAAAGTTCAAATGAAGTGGATGTAAGCAATTATAGGCAACCCTGTGGCCTTCAACAATGAGAGAAACCCATACCATATGGTCAGCTATTAAAGGCCTTGACATGAAAAATATGAAATAATTCAATTGAGAAAACTAATGGCCTAATTCATAACAGAACAATTTACGAAAAATAAATATGACAGACATGAACCAACGACAACCATTGAACTACAGGCTCCTGACTTGGGACAGGGACATAGGGGTTAAACATGTTTGTGAGCGCTGAACCCTCCCCCTAACCTGGGACAGTGGTGTAACAGTACAACATAAGAACAACATTAGCATGCTTTATGGCATGGGGTTTGCTCATCATTATCGTTTATGTAGTTGTTAACAACTTTGTTCTTTGTCCTGTTGTGGATAGTAATTTCATTGACAATTGTAATTATAAACAGACGTAATGCTTTACTACATCAGAGACATAAACTTTTACAAAAATCTTCCCCTCTGAAACTACTGAGCCAAATTTAACCAGACTTGGCCGCAACAATCATTGGGGTATCCAGTTTAAAAAATGTTTTCGATGACCCTGCCTGCCATCTAAGATGACCAACATGGCTAAAAATAGAATATAAGGTGTGAAATGCAAGTTTTGTATATTATCTTGAAAACCGCTATAAATAGAGAAAAAAAGTGGGGCAGAAATGGTCAGAATGAAGAAATTGTCCTTCTGTAAATTTACATCAAAAGTGGTAGACGACTTCCTGTAGGAGTTATTGCCCTTTAATGATGAATTTTGCTTTTTTTGTCTATCATTTTGAAAAATTATAATAGATAGTGTGAAACTTCAAACAGCAAAAATGATCACCAAGACAAGATCTACCAATAAGTCAACATGGCTGAAATCATCAGACAACTCCTTATTGGAGTTATTACCCTTTAATGATGATTTTATTAAACAATTATTTGCATTTTTGCCAAATATCATAAAAACCATAAGAGATAGATAGCAAAAATGATCAGCAAGACAAAATCTAGAAAGAAGTAAAATTTTGCCAAAATCGTTTGTAGACTCTTTATAGGAGTGATTGCCCTTCAATGACGATTTTTTTTAACTCATGTATATGCTTTGGCCAAAAATTAAAGAAGATAGGAACTGTCAACAAAAAACAATATCAGAGACATATTATACAATTATATGTCTCTAGCAATATCTACAAAATAATGATTTTTGTCTTGAATGCTATTCTAGTCTACAATGTTGGAAAGTGTCTATTATTGAAATGTGCATATGCCTAGGTGAGCAACACGGGTTCTCTAGAGCCTCTATTTTCATATAACTTTGATTTTTATATTGATTAAAAAAAAAGGAAATATAGATAGAGTAAATATTTTTAAAATGATACAAAATGATTTTAATATTGGGTATTTTTTTCCCTTTTTATTCTTCAGTTAAAGAGAAATATTTTAGATTTTAATCATTGAATATTATTTTAAGAATTCAAGACAGTTAAGTGAAATGTGACGTATGAACAATCTCGAAAAGTGATCGATTGATTCCTCAGTATACAAAAGTCATTGATATATTTAATTAAAAGTTTAAAGCATATCCAATCTGACATTAAATTACAGTTTTGCTGGCTGTTCTTTCATATTCGCAAACATATTACGTACTCCATATATAACTTTGTGTGCTTCGTCAAACTGGGGCTGTAGCCTACTTTTTACTCTTTCCATCCAAGTTTTTACAACCGGACTGTCTTCATATAGTTTTTCTTCATGCACAGCAGACAGTTGAATTAATTCACAAACCCCAAGGATATCAGCAACAGAAAGCTCTCTTCCACAGAGAAAAGGTCGGTCTTTTAGCCAAACCTGCTCCAAAAAATTGACTGTCTTTTCTACTTCTGCTCTTAAAAGGTCTACTTTATCAGAATCTTCTGATTTATTTTTCATCTTTCTAAATAACTATAAAACAAAACATAATAATTGTAAGTACAACTAGAATATTTTAACAATTTCTACAAACTGAACTTCTTGTTAGGTCTGTTACCCAACAGTATTTTGGGGAAAGTTGAGTATAAATAAACATTTTGAAACACAAATTGAAAATCGTGTCATGTCTCCTTTAAGTAGCTCATCATCTTAAAATCAAATGAATCGATAAACACTGACAAATAAAAATAGCACTTTATAAATTTGGTGTGAACGATGTTCTTTTCTGGGTAAACGTCACTAGAAACATCAAGTACCAAAGATGTGTGTATACTTGAGGAGTTATATGACCAAAAGAGACTGTAAAAGACATGTTTTTACTTATACTCATGTAAGAGGGTGTGAATGGGCAAAAAGTGCAGAATAAAGTGCAAAAAATATAAAGAAAAGAGAAAAATAGGCAAAAAAAAAAAAATAAAGAATAGAGATTAATGGGATGCTAAAATATAAAGAATGGAGAATAAAATTTATAAAGAATAGAGAAAAACGGCTTAGAATACTAAAGAATACAGAATTGAAGGACCCCCATCCAGACCCTCATGTAAGAGTATATTAAGTTTGTATGCTAAATTTAATGTAATATTATTATCATACCGTATACAGGAGAACACTACACAATTTGATGTCTGATCCTATTTGAATCATTGAGCGAAAAAAAATATCATAAACTTAGCTAAGCATTATTAAAAAATCATATCCTATAAAAATGGCATTAACACAAAAATCCAATGGTATTGTCAGATTGACAAATGAACATGTGGAATCTATGACAAGAGTTAAACTATCGCTAGTGAGCTGAGCAAGTGAGAAAATGCATGTAACGATCAACCAATTCATTATGAAAACAGTAAGAATGTAATTGATCATTCCAGGCGTTCTTCCTCATAACCTTGCGTGGTAGTTGTTGAGTTAAAAGTATACCTCTGTGAACCCCCAGCAATAACATATATAAACTGAGGTACATAAACGTAGCAGGAAATTACAACGGAGACAGATGACACAGTGCTACTTTTATTAGAAGTGGAAGTTAACAATCTGAAAATTGAAACCATTGAGTTTAATTTGTATATCAGAATCAAATAAATATTATCTAGATAAAAAGTAGATCTTGTCTTAGATGAGATATTATACGATATTTATTTCATTGGGTCCATTTGTACAATCTCAGTCATTATGCTATTCCTTAAGGAAGGGTAAAAACCCTCTTGCAATTTACAAATTTAAGATAATACTGGCCTCTTTTCTATATATGTGTTTCTATTGACTAAACATATACCACGCGGTATTGTCAAAGATTTTCATTTCATGAAAACCATTACCAGTTTGAAGCACTAACAATTACATGATAAATAGCAAGTACATCTATTGAAATAATTAATTAATCAGTTACATTAGTCTTTCGGCAATTATCAGAATTATGTTATGTAGATTTTATACAATTAATTACTTACTGTACGTTTTGTATTTTTAAGGGATAGAAAAGAAAGTGAAAGGGCATTGTTTAAAGTATAGAGTGTTTCTGTGATGTCTGTATTGGATTATCCCACGTCACTGTGTTTAAACAACTTAAAATGTAACTGTTTTCATATCTTGAAAAAAAGTATAACAAAAATACAGAACTCTAACTTAGGTAAATTTCATAAGGGGGAAGTCCTTAAAAACTGACAAAATTAAACGTTATCAACCAAAGGAACGAGTGCCAAAAAACTGTCACATTCCTGACTAGGTACAGGCACTTTGGCAGCGCCACTAACGATTTGTATCAGTTATTGCCACATTAAAGTTTATCAAAATTGCACTAACAATGTTTAAAACTGGATATATTACAGAAAAAGAACTCTGTTGAATTAATTCACACATCCAAAAGAAAGCAGGCATGTTTTGCCAGAAGAGCGTTTCGTATACATCAGATTAATCATTGGCGCTCTAATACAAAAAGTTGGAAGGCCAAATCAAACACGACGAGGAAGACCATTGCATGGCAAAAATTCAAAAAAGTTGTGCCAAATCTGGCTGATGCTATCTCTGCCTAGGGTTAAAAAAAACTAGTGTTTCGAATAATTCACAATTCTATAAAAAGAAAATTTACCAAAAATCATATCAATTACTTTTCCTGTCAACACGAAATGCTGACTACTGGGCTAATGAAACCCTCGGGAACGAAACATCTGCCAACAGTGGCATAAATTGGTAAAGAAAAAAAAAACAAAAAAAAAGAACTGACAAAAAGGGAAGATTACCAAACTCTGGAAAAGATTTGCTGACTTTAATCTGGTATTCCAATGCTGCCAGTTCATGTATTCGTCTACTTTTGCTTGAGCTTGTAAGTCAGCCCTTGGGTACCAGTTTTCAGGCGTGTTATACTTTTCTGCCAAATATTTCAATATCGCAACGCTGAAAAAAGCACCAGAGCATCAAAACAGATAGTTTTGTATCGGATCCGTATACAGAATTGTACTACTTACGTTTTTGCTGAATGATCTTGAAATGGTTTTCAAGCGTCCTTGTGACATTTTAATTGAAAAAGGGGGTAAACACAGAAATCATTTTAAATTTAAGATAGCTAACTGTTGTCGGCGGATCAAAAAATGTGAACTGAGGTCAAAGTTAAATGATACTAACACTTAATGAGAAAGCGATTTTTTTTTGGTATATTCGAATGTTTGTGTTTAGTTAGTTATGTGTGGTGAAAGTTTCATTTGTTGAAGACATAACAGAGACTAAAGACGTTCAGGCACGTTTTCAAGCTACTTTTATCAAGTTCGAGATTTCCTCAATATTTAATGTTGTTGAATAATCATTGATTTCCCAACTCCACATTCCATATTTTGTTATTTATATTTATTTACAATTAGTGAATGTCTATCAAGTTCCAGAAGAATTAAATATGATTTGACGACTGGAATCTTCTTTATTTAAATTTACTTATAAATTGAAAAATTGTCCAACGAAATTTGGAAACCTTGATTAATGTTTTAATATATCATAATTGTTACCTTTCTGTTAAAATGAATCCATCATCATCCAGAACGGGTACCAGACCGAAAGGATTTACTTTTTTGTATTCATCTGAACGATGTTCTCCTGTAAAGTAAATTTTATTTCTGGACATGATCTATTTGTTTAGGTTTTCAAAAAAAAAATGAGAATTTTTCAGAATCTACTTTTTATTAATGCCAATAGTTGAAATAACCTTTTCTCGTAGTATATTTATAGATCTTGTTGGACTTGAAAAATATTTCAGGTTATATAATTGCCAATCTTTAGTACATCAAGAAAATGAATCGTCAATACACCATGTTTTACATATACTTAATGCGCGCCTGACGTACTGAATTGTAAGCATAATTACACCTTATGTAAGAATCCTGGGTTTTGATTGGTTGATAGCCAGTGTATTTTTCACCAATTTACTTTTATCAAATGAATATCGTTCATTTTTAAACAGCTCCGGGGTATATGCAAAAAGGATATGCCTTTTTTACCCTCTCTGCCGTGGTATTTGCCAAAAAATACTCTATCCGACTGGACGCTTGTAATGGTAGCCCTTGTAATGTCACGATCATCAATGCGTTTTATGTCACGATCATCAATGCGTTTTGTACGTTAACATTCGGTGTAATTAAACAGATATAGCATGTTCTTGAGGGGTATTTGCGAAAAATACCAGTCTTGAGAATGAATTTCCCTCGCCTTACGGCTCGCGAAATTTAACATTCTCTCGACTGGTATTTTTCGCAAATACCCCTCCTTAACATGATATATCTGTTCATTATAATTTGATATTTAATTGCAACCACTGGGTCGATATATGATTCGTTTCAGAAGGTATCACAAATCCGTTGTTAGCACACTACTTTCCCACACCTTTGAACATGTTTTTAGGGTGTCTTTTGGATTTTTTTTATTCCATTGCTTAACTTTTAAGTCATATGATACTTCTTCAAATTTAATAAAACAGTTGAAAATGTTTTATAAACTTAAACGTCTATATTATACCATAAAACACTTGTACATAGACTTTCTTATAAAAGAAATCCTCTATTTCATTAAAATCTTCAGAAATGTTTGCTATTGAATTATTGTCTTAACGTACTCTAATTGGCCGACGGATTTTCCGTATGCAGTGACCTTAACAATGCCACCTTTCGTTTATACTTTGGCAATCGCGCAGCCCAAGTGTGATGGAAAAACCGTGATGAAAGAAAAGGTAAACAAACGTGGAAAGGAGGTTGTAATAACCGATAAACAATAATAATACACCAAATCATTTCAGATCATTTCACAACTGTAATGACAAAGTTTAATCAACAAATTGGTATATGTATTTTTTTTTACATGCACACGTATAAAAATTGCGGTTTTTATCCAACGCAATCATAGGTTTGAACGTTGTTTTCAATTTAGACTTGTATATATATATATATATGTCGAGTGGTCTAGCGTGTCGGCTACAGTGCAGGCGATTTGGTGTCACGATATCTCAGTAGCATGAGTTCGAATCCCGGCGAGGGAAGAACAAAAAATTTGCGAAAGCAAATTTACAGATCTAACATTGTTGGGCTGATGTTTAGACGAGTTGTATATACGGAAATGTACCAACCATGTATCGCCATCACTGCTGGTGATCCGATGGAGAAATCTGTTGTAGAGTTGTCACTGGTTCAGACGTACTTATAAATATAATTATTTCTGTGACTGTATCTTGCATTAATTTGTAGGATCCTTTACAATAGATATTTCAGCTGATCTGTAACAATTCCATCTTCATGCCTTATATATCATGTACTGTATTACGACGCTAGATAAAACTGACGAGGAAAGGTAACACCCGGCCACCGAAAGCTTTATTATTTGTGAAGCCTAGGTGGTCGAGTGGTCTAGCGTGTCGGCTACAGTGCAGTCGATTTGGTGTCACGATATCTCAGTAGCATGTCACCTCCTTCTGGACAATATTTCATAATGAAATTCTGTCCATGACAATATTTCACTATGAAATACTATCTATTATGACATTATTTCCTTGTGAAATTCTGTCCATGACAATATTTCAGTGTAAAACACTGTCCATGAAAATATTTCTTAATCAAACTATTACAAAATTAAAATAAAATGTTCCGCTGGGCACAGCTTGATACGACCGGAGAGGTCGAACCCTGAACCGTTGGGGCAAGTATGGACACAACATTCAATCTTGATATAGCTCTAAATTTGGATTGTGATTAAATATTTGACACAGCATAGATTTCTGACACAGAATGAATGTGGTCTAAGAACTTAAAAATTTTTAATTTACCTATTATGGTCCAATATCCAAAATTTAAATACATACACGGTTAGATTCAGCATATCAAAGAACCCCAAGAATTCAATTTTTGTTAAAATCAAACTAAGTTTAATTTTGGACCCTTTGGACCTTAATGTAGACCAATTTGAAAACGGGACAAAAAACACGGTTAGATTCAGCATATCAAAGAACCCCAATATTCCAATTTTTGATGAAATCAAACCATATCATTATTATTTGCTTTTATATATAAATAAAAAATAACTAACTTAAAATGGAAAATTTTAAAGAAAAAAAAAAAAAAAAAAAAGGAAAAAATGGAAAAAAAGGAAAAAAAATCCCCACCCCCAATTTTTTTAACCCCCTTATGATTCATCACCCACAAACTCAATCCCAGCCTTCCCTTTATGGTATGGTACCTTGCAGTACAATTTCAGAGAGATCCATACACTTAAACACAAGTTATTGTCTGGAAACTGTAAAATGCTTGTTTTTGGCCCTTGTTGGCCCCAAATTCCTAAACGTTTAGGGCAATTACCCCCAAACTCAAACCCAGCTTTCCCTTTGTGATATGGAACCTTGTAATACAATTTCAGAAAGATCCATACACTTACACACAAGTTATGTCCTGAAACTAGAAAAATGCTTGTTTTTTGCCCCTCTTTGGTCCCTAATTCCTAAAATTTTGAGGCAATTAACACCAAAATCAATCTTGCCCTTCCCTTTGTGGTATGGTACCTTGTAGTACAGTTTCAGAGAGATCCATACACTTGAACACAACTTATTGTCTGGAAACTAGATATTTGTTGATAACCCCCCTTCATGAGACAAAATTTCATGACAATCTCATGAAATATCGTCTCAATACACATAAAATATAACCTCCCTTTAACTGGACAAAATTTCATAGTATTCATCTGCGAAATATTGTCTATGTACAGACAAAATTTCACTTTGAAAATTTGTCCTACTCTGGACATTTTTTCATAGATGAGGACAATATTTCACGATATATAGTCATGAAATATTGTCTTGGAGGACGATATTTTATAGGACAATATTTTGCTTTACAACTAGACATACTTTTTAAGTTCTATCTAATGAAAATAATGCTCTGTAAAACCTTATAATATAAACTATACTGACCTTTTCTAAGTGCAATCGGTTTCGATTCAAATGGAATTTTATTAATTTTTAGGAATATATAGATTGCCCTACACGGCTGTGACATCAAATCGTAGTAATATCTCAAAACCATGTTGAGTGATTATAAACACAACACCAGTCTGGTCCGCTATATATAAATCTAAGCAAGCTAGATATTGTAGAGATTGAATAAATGTTTAAATATGCATTTTTGTTTGATTAAGATACAAAATATGTGAATATTTTATACATTGGAGATTGGCATACACGGTGAAGATGTAGAACGTTGTAAGGTAAGTCAAAATACGTTCTACACTTTAACCTTCGTGTAAATTAAACTAATTAAAACAGGGGACATTAAATAGAAGTGTACTGGGCTGATATGCATAAAACTACTTAAGATTTGTTCCGAATGGACGGATTTTTCTACATGTCATACGACAATTTAGTATTACGATTGGATATCTGGTTTTATGCGTATCAGCCCTGATTCTCAAATGTTACGATTACTACAATGTGTTAACGCTGACTAATTAGTAAGAGGAAGAAATGATTTGTTAACTCTGACTAATTAGTAAGAGGAAGAAATGATTTGTTAACTCTGACTAATTAGTAAGAGGAAGAAAGGATTTGTTAACTCTGACTGATTAGTAAGAGGAAGAAATGATTTGTTAACGCTGACTGATTAGTAAGAGGAAGAAATGATTTGTTAACTCTGACTAATTAGTAAGAGGAATAAATGATTTAACGCTGACTGATTAGTAAGAGGAAGAAATGATTTGTTAACTCTGACTAATTAGTAAGAGGAAGAAATGATTTGTTAACGCTGACTGATTAGTAAGAGGAAGAAATGATTTGTTAACTCTGACTAATTAGTAAGAGGAAGAAATGATTTGTTAACTCTGACTAATTAGTAAGAGGAAGAAATGATTTGTTAACGCAGACTTATTAGTAAGAGGAAGAAATTATTTGTTAACGCTGACTGATTAGTAAGAGGAAGAAATGATTTGTTAACTCTGACTAATTAGTAAGAGGAAGAAATGATTTGTTAACTCTGACTAATTAGTAAGAGGAAGAAATGATTTGTTAACTCTGACTAATAAGTAAGAGGAAGAAATGATTTGTTAACGCTGACTAATTAGTACGAGGAAGAAATGATTTGTTAACTCTGACTTATTAGTAAGAGGAAGAAATGATTTGTTCACTCTGACTGATTAGTAAGAGGAAGAAATTATTTGTTAACTCTGACTAATTAGGAAGAGGAATGATTTGTTAACACTGACTAATTAGTAACATGAAGAAATGATTTGCTAACTCTGACTAATTAGTAAGAGGAAGAAATGATTTGTTAACTCTGACTAATTAGTAAGAGGAAGAAATGATTTGTTAACGCTGAATAATTAGTAAGAGGAAGAAATGATTTCGTCTGCTTGTTATCTAATAGTAATACACAATGTGTTAACGCTGACTAATTAGTAAGAGGAAGAAATGATTTGTTAACCCTGACTAATTAGTAAGAGGAAGAAATGATTTGTTAAAGCTGACTAATTAGTAAGAGGAAGAAATGATTTCTTCTGCTTGTAATCTGATAGTAATACACAATGTATTAACGCAGACTTATTAACAAGAGGAAGAAATGATTTCTTCTGCTTGTAATCTAATAGTAATACACAATGTGTTAACGCTGACTAACTAGTAAAAGGAAGAAATGATTTCTTCTGCTTGTAATCTAATAGTAATACATAATGTGTTAACGCTGACTAATAAGTAAGAGGAAGAAATGATTTTTTCTGCTTGTAATCTTCTCGTTTTACAAATGACATGAACCCAAAGTTTTATATAATATTATAGTCTTTAAGTACCAGTACTGGAACAGGGAACTGCTTACTTGCATGTCCAGAGGTCATGCGTACACCGTATCTGATTGTCCCCCTAGAAGCTACTACCTCTTATTTGTTTTGGATTTGTGCTATTTCATTTTTTTAAAGTCTGTTTACATTTTATCTATTCTTTGTCAAGAAAAACTCTTTCCATTTCAACTTTTATATTTGGTCATGCATTGGAGACATTAGGTTTAAATATACATGATTGTTTCTTCCATATTGAGCCCCTCAGGTAGGTTTTTCTATATTAATCGGATTTTGAATAAAACAGCATATTCACCTGGAGAAAAGTGATATTCACCAAGCTAAACGTCACGCGCTTTTACATGTAACGTTTGCTAAAATGATTGATGTACAATTGGTTTTGGTAAATATTTGTCATTGTTTTGTCTCGGAATATGGAATAAAACAATTACTGTCTTTTGTTTCGGTAAATATGTTGTTTAATTTACTTTTGAAACACTGATACTAACTTCAGTGAATATCAGTTTTTCAAAAGTCAACAAAACCACATATTTACCTCATCAAAAGACAGTAGTATAAAAATATGAAATCGATATTGCACGAACTATCACTTTATTACTATGTTTGGTAGATAAAGATAACAGGAAGTGTTCTAGATAGTGAAAAGGGGACTGCAGACACTTCCGGAGCGCTTTAGTGCAGCCCACTTTTTGTGGGTTCGTGTTTTATTGCACTTGGTTTCCTTTTATGTGTTAAAGAGCGGCAAAAGATACCAAAGGTGCATTCAAACTCATAAGTCGAAAATAAACTGACAACGCCATGATTAAAAGGTAAAAGTATAATTATTTTTTAACGTAGTTGTAAGAAAACAATGTTTTATTATGTTCAATGGCCGTTGCTTTATCTAATTTTAGTTCGTTAAATAATTCTATTGTCTCTTCATGATGTTAATAGATACCTGTCAGATACTTGAGATAGGAGATGAATACCCAGGATGCAATCAAAAAGTCCAATAAAACAGACAACACTATGGCCAAAAATAAATTGACTAAAAAAAAAAAACTTCAGTAAAAAAAAACCAATAAAACAAAAACACAAAGATTAAAAAAACAAACCCCACTACAATGGGGTCCGGAAGGGTACATAGTTCGTGCTCCACATGTGGCATCCGTCGTGTTGCTTGTTCAAGTCGAAATCCGATGAGTGACGAATTCGGTAATATCACAATCGAGGAAAATTTCGGAAAACGTATATCTGAAGCTATGTAAAATATAACATTCTTTTTGAAACTATTCACCTACTTGGATACAAGGGTAGGAAAAGAGATGTTTAAAGTATTGGTATGAAAGGGGAAAAAAAACTCAAGAAAGGACACGCTACTCTATAGCTATCGGGATAATACTTTATGATCTTAGTCTACTTAACATTTCGGAGTTCTGGATAAAAATGGATCAGATGATAATTGATTGTTTGATTTGTTGTGCATTTGGGTTGCTGTCACATTGACGTATACCTCGCATCTCATTTTGTATATCAACAAGATTTCAAAGATTCGAAGCAGATAAAATGATAACAATGAATGCTTTTATTTGAAATCAAATCTGCATCCAAAGTTTCAGGCTGATATTGCTTTAAATGGGTCCACCTGGAATACAAAGGAAATCATTTCAAAATTAAACACACTTTTTATATCACATTTATACAACAATGCAAGATATTTTGTCTTCAGTTTTTCAGATAGTTTAAAATGGTAAAGAAAGAGAAGATTTAATATTAGTTTCAGAACAATTTGAGGCTTACTAAAGTGCTTCAGCAAACATAGAATAACTAGTCACTATACACACGTGAACAGATAATGTGAAAAAACAATTGAATATTGTCAACATTGTTTTTATTTAGGAAACAAATTATTTTACACAAAATAAATCTGGTTTCATGATGTATCTTTTTTTTTAAATATCGAAAATACACGAAAGGAAACATATGTTTTATGTCAGTTAAAAACAAAGTACCATACTTCTCTAAAAAACGTATGTTCTTTTATGGTTTTCGTGTGTATACACAAGAACCACAATCCGATATTTTTTATCCTTTTTCCCAAACAAAGGGTTTAACCTTCACACTAAAATTGTATAAGAGTCACATTTCAGTACAGATATAATACATTTTGGAATGCTTTTCATCTTATAGAAGGATTTATGTGCTGACTCATTGTTCTTTAACAATCTCATAATTTTTTGTCCATCATTTATATCGCAAAAATGATAAATAAAAACAATTTAATATAAATAAGTAGGCCTTATACAAATTTGCTGTACCTAGCCTATTACTGGTTATAATTTTGAGGTGTTGTCAGAATGGTTACATAGGTACTGAAAATAGACTTACATTTCGTGCATTTGCATTTCTTCTGCCCACAGTCACCACGTTGACATCCTGCTTGACGACAACATTTATTGCAGTTTTTATCAGCTTTGTTACTTGGACAGTTTGCAACATTTTTATTGCAATACTTTTCGTTTTTCTTGTCGATTGACGAATAAACTTGTCCTCACTAGGATCTGACTAACTAGTAAAAGGAAGAAATGATTTCTTCTGCTTGTAATCTAATAGTAATACATAATGTGTTAACGCTGACTAATAAGTAAGAGGAAGAAATGAACTTTTTCTGCTTGTAATCTTCTCGTTTTACAAATGACATGAACCCAAAGTTTTATATAATATTATAGTCTTTAAGTATCAGTACTGGAGCAGGAACTGCTTACTTGCATGTCCAGAGGTCATGCGTACACCGTATCTGATTGTCCCCTAGAAGCTACTACCTCTTATTTGTTTTGGATTTGTGCTATTTCATTTTTTAAAGTATATTTACATTTTATCTATTCTTTGTCAAGAAAAACTCTTTCCATTTCAACTTTTATATTTGGTCATGTATTGGAGACATTAGGTTTAAATATACATGATTGTTTCTTCCATATTGAGCCCCTCAGGTAGGTTTTTCTATATTAATCGGATTTTGAATAAAACAGCATATTCACCTGGAGAAAAGTGATATTCACCAAGCTAAACGTCACGCGCTTTTACATGTAACGTTTGCTAAAATGATTGATGTACAATTGGTTTTGGTAAATATTTGTCATTGTTTTGTCTCGGAATATGGAATAAAACAATTACTGTCTTTTGTTTCGGTAAATATGTTGTTTAATTTACTTTTGAAACACTGATACTAACTTCAGTGAATATCAGTTTTTCAAAAGTCAACAAAACCACATATTTACCTCATCAAAAGACAGTAGTATAAAAATATGAAATCGATATTGCACGAACTATCACTTTATTACTATGTTTGGTAGATAAAGATAACAGGAAGTGTTCTAGATAGTGAAAAGGGGGACTGCAGACACTTCCGGAGCGCTTTAGTGCAGCCCACTTTTTTGTGGGTTCGTGTTTTATTGCACTTGGTTTCCTTTTATGTGTTAAAGAGCGGCAAAAGATACCAAAGGTGCATTCAAACTCATAAGTCGAAAATAAACTGACAACGCCATGATTAAAAAGGTAAAAAGTATAATTATTTTTTTTAACGTAGTTGTAAGAAAACAATGTTTTATTATGTTCAATGGCCGTTGCTTTATCTAATTTTTAGTTCGTTAAATAATTCTATTGTCTCTTCATGATGTTAATAGATACCTGTCAGGTACTTGAGATAGGGAGATGAATACCCAGGATGCAATCAAAAAGTCCAATAAAACAGACAACACTATGGCCAAAAATAAAAGTGACTAAAAAAAAAAACTTCAGTAAAAAAAACCCAATAAAACAAAAACACAAAGATTAAAAAAACAAACCCCACTACAATGGGGTCCGGAAGGGTACATAGTTCGTGCTCCACATGTGTCATCCGTCGTGTTGCTTGTTCAAGTCGAAATCCGATGAGTGACGAATTCGGTAATATCACAATCGAGGAAAATTTCGGAAAACGTATATCTGAAGCTATGTAAAATATAACATTCTTTTTGAAACTATTCACCTACTTGGATACAAGGGTAGGAAAAGAGATATTTAAAGTATTGGTATGAAAGGGGAAAAAACTCAGAAAGGACACGCTACTCTATAGCTATCGGGATAATACTTTATGATCTTAGTCTACTTAACATTTCGGAGTTCTGGATAAAAATGGATCAGATGATAATTGATTGTTTGATTTGTTGTGCATTTGGGTTGCTGTCACATTGACGTATACCTCGCATCTCATTTTGTATATCAACAAGATTTCAAAGATTCGAAGCAGATAAAATGATAACAATGAATGCTTTTATTTGAAATCAAATCTGCATCCAAAGTTTCAGGCTGATATTGCTTTAAATGGGTCCACCTGGAATACAAAGGAAATCATTTCAAAATTTAACACACTTTTATATCACATTTATACAACAATGCAAGATATTTTTCTTCAGTTTTCAGATAGTTTAAAATGGTAAAGAAAGAGAAGATTTAATATTAGCTTCAGAACAATTTGAGGCTTACTAAAGTGCTTCAGCAAACATAGAATAACTAGTCACTATACACGTGAACAGATAATGTGAAAAAACAATTGAATATTGTCAACATTGTTTTATTTAGGAAACAAATTATTTTACACAAAATAAATCTGGTTTCATGATGTATCTTTTTTAAATATCGAAAATACACGAAAGGAAACATATGTTTAATGTCAGTTAAAACAAAGTACCATACTTCTCTAAAAACGTATGTTCTTTTATGGTTTTCGTGTATACACAAGAACCACAATCCGATATTTTTATCCTTTTTCCCAAACAAAGGGTTTAACCTTCACACTAAAATTGTATAAGAGTCACATTTCAGTACAGATATAATACATTTTGGAATGCTTTTCATCTTATAGAAGGATTTATGTGCTGACTCATTGTTCTTTAACAATCTCATAATTTTTTGTCCATCATTTATATCGCAAAAATGATAAATAAAAACAATTTAATATAAATAAGTAGGCCTTATACAAATTTGCTGTACCTAGCCTATTACTGGTTATAATTTTGAGGTGTTGTCAGAATGGTTACATAGGTACTGAAAATAGACTTACATTTCGTGCATTTGCATTTCTTCTGCCCACAGTCACCACGTTGACATCCTGCTTGACGACAACATTTATTGCAGTTTTTATCAGCTTTGTTACTTGGACAGTTTGCAACATTTTTATTGCAATACTTTTCGTTTTTTCTTGTCGATTGACGAATAAACTTGTCCTCACTAGGATCTGCAGTAGTCTTTTCGGAGATAACTGTTAAAAAAGATTACAAATCTAAAGCACTAACAATGTCAAGAGACTAACTAAACTACTTCCATTGATGTTGATGTAGATTTCTATAAAACACACATACTACAAGTAAGTTTATTTTAACAAGAAATATTACGTTGTATAAAAAGAACTTTTGTCATGTCGAGGCCGATTAGCTGACTAAATTTTGCTTTATAGGTTTGCTCAAAGTTGAAGGCCGTACGGTGACCTATAGTTGCTTAAATCCGTTTCATTTGGACTCTGTTGGAAATTTGTCTCATTGGCATTTCAGGCACCACATCTTCTTATTTTTGCAGAAATCAACAGTACAATATTTCAAAATGTCGTTAAATATATTTGTATAATGATATGATAACTTTTTGTTCTTTTCAAATATTTTCGTTTTCACACCAGTTGAAAGTATGTCCAAAGAATCATTGTGATCCTTAACTGATGTTTAATAGATATTCTGAGTTATCATATTTCACGTTACAATACCAGAGTGTGATTGGTTAATACAAGGGAAACAATTTATTCTAACCAATGGCTCAGCGAGAGACTATTTTTTAAATGTCACAACTCGTGCAGACCTCAAAAATCAACAATTAAAAAAAAAAAAAAAACAAACAAAAATACAATGGATTTATTACATCAATATTTGATAATCTTAAACTCGATGTCCAAGTTTTACATTTCGGTCTCATGCCTTTGCATAGACTTTCAGGATTAGAAAATACATCTCCCTACAATTTCTAAAATGTAAAATAACAAAAATACCAAACTACAAGAAAAATTCAAAACAGAAAGTCCTTACCAAAATCAAAAGCTAAAACACATCAAACGAACGGAAAACAACTGTTATATTCCTGACTTAGTACAGGCATTTCCGTTTTTAAAAATGGTGGATTGAACCTGGTTTTATAGCTAGCTAAACCTCTCACTTGTATGACAGTCGCATAGAATTCCATAATATAGACAACAACGTGTGAGCAAAGCAAACAGACATAATAGGTAAAAATTACAAATATTGGGGTACAATATATAACCGTATTAATCCTATTCTGATCGAAATAATTCATGAAAGCCATGGATTTGTTGTCATTTTAAATGGTTGGACTGTCATATTTTAAACATTTTCTCCTGGCTAGTTCTGGGCACAAAATTCGAAAAATATGTTAATGTCATGTGGAAAATGTGTAGCTTGTATTTATTATTTGTTAAATAAAAGAATACCGCGAAATTCGTGACAATAAACACATCGCGAAAAAAATAACAACAAAAGAAAACGCACTACCCACATTAATTTCTTTGAAGTAAAAATTTCTATTGCATATATCGTTTTTAAAAAATATTGAAATGAGTTAAAATATTGATTCAAAGTTTCTGAACACCAAATTCTGTGAAAATGAGAAATTTTTTTTAATCTTAATTTTTGAAATCTCAAAAAACACATTTTTAACAAACAAGCAAAAAATAAAAAGGATGCCAAATTTGTGAAAACTGAAGTCGTGTGTATATTTTAACCTGAAAACACCAACATGACTTTGATTTTCAGTTTCTTGGTCGAATTCTTTCATAATGACCAATTTGAAAATGAGTTATCTCAGACTTTTGATTTTGACTTTTAAATTTAATTGAAATCTCCATTGCCGCCTCAAAAATGAAAATTTCTCCGTACACTCTGCCTTACATTTGAGGTTATGCTTAAAATATACCGAATTTCTACAAATCTGTAGCAAAAACAAGAACTTCTTAAACTGCTATATATATGTGGTAAGATGTAGTGCGTTATATGTGTTGTTAAGAATATATACAGTATTCCCTGTATAAATGAAATAGATACACTGAATCAAAGCACACATTTGGTGTTTTGGTCGTTATTTCACCAGGTTTAATCAACCATTTTTTTACATAAGGAAATGCCTGTACTAAGTCAGGAATATGACAGTTGTTTTCCATTTGTTTCATGTGTTTGAGCTTTTGATTTTGCCATTTGATAAGGGACTTTCTGTTTTGAATTTTCCTTGGAGTTTGGTATTTTTGAAATTTTTTTTTTTTTGGCAAACTGTTCAAATTTACGTAACATTAAGACTGCGCTAGAGACAAATATGTCCATTGTCGGCAGACCGCACTAGAGACATATATGTCCCTTTTTCGAATATGAAAAAGAAATTTTCAAAATATACTAAAGAATAATCAAAATTTACTAAAAAATGAAAACAGCACTTTCCGCCCGAAGCGTTTTCCTGGATTTAGATTCATTAAGAACGCTTAAGGCCGAATATTTGAAAGCCATGGATGTACAAGAACAGATACAGTGGTGGAGTTATCTGACCGAAAAGGACCTAAATAATAGCCATATCCAGCTAAGGCCAACTTTGCTTGAAGGAGTTAACACCTTAGTTTTTTAAAAATTTATAATCGGACATTTTTAGAAAGGTTTGTTATAAATGATGTCTATACGAAGTGCTGACTGCTGAGCTGATGAAAACCTCGGGGACTGATATTATAAATCTTATTTATACATATACAATGTTACTGACGCGTGTGTAAGATGGTGTATACGTTAGTTCGTCCGTACGTCCATTCTCACTATCCGCAAATACTCTTAAACAATAAAACTATCAAATAGATGTAGTATGAGTGCCAATGAGACAACTCTCCATTCAAGTCACAAATTGTAAAAGTAAACCATTATAGGTCAAAGTACGGCCTTCAACACGGAGCCTTGGCTCACACCGAACAGCAAGCTATAAAGGGCCCCAAAATGACTAGTGTAAAACCATTCAAACAGGAAAACCAACGGTCTAATCTATATTTTATATAGATTAGACCGTTGGTTTTCCGTTTGAATGGTTTTACACTAGTAATTGTTGGGGCCCTTTATAGCTTACTGTTCGGTGTGAGCCTAGGCTCCGTGTTGAAGACCGTACTTTGACCTATAATGGTTTACATTTATAAATTTTGACTTGGAAGGAGAGTTGTCTCATTGGCACTCATACCACATCTTCTTATATCTACAAACTACAAGAAAAATTCAAAACAGAAAGTCCCTTACCAAAAATCAAAAGCTAAAACACATCAAACGAACGGAAAACAACTGTTATATTCCTGACTTAGTACAGGCATTTCCGTTTTTAAAAAATGGTGGATTGAACCTGGTTTTATAGCTAGCTAAACCTCTCACTTGTATGACAGTCGCATAGAATTCCATAATATAGACAACAACGTGTGAGCAAAACAAACCGACATAATAGGTAAAAATTACAAATATTGGGGTACAATATATAACCGTATTAATCCTATTCTGATCGAAATAATTCATGAAAGCCATGGATTTGTTGTCATTTTTATATGGCCTGGACCGTCATATTTTAAACATTTTCTCCTGGCTAGTTCTGGGCACAAAATTCGAAAAATATGTTAATGTCATGTGGAAAATGTGTAGCTTGTATTTATTATTTGTTAAATAAAAGAATACCGCGAAATTCGTGACAATAAACACATCGCGAAAAAAATAACAACAAAAGGAAACTACCCACATTAATTTCTTTGAAGTAAAAATTTCTATTGCATATATCGTTTTTAAAAAATATTGAAATGAGTTAAAATATTGATTCAAAGTTTCTGAACACCAAATTCTGTGAAAATGAGAAATTTTTAATCTTAATTTTGAAATCTCAAAAACACATTTTAACAAACAAACAAAAATAAAAGGATGCCAAATTTGTGAAAACTGAAGTCGTGTGTATATTTTAACCTGAAAACACCAACATGACTTTGATTTTAGTTTCTTGGTCGAATTCTTTCATAATGACTAATTTGAAAATGAGTTATCTCCGACTTTTGATTTTGACTTTTGAATTTAATTGAAATCTCCATTGCCGCCTCAAAATGAAAATTTCTCCGTACACTCTGCATTACATTTGAGGTTATGCTTAAAATATACCGAATTTCTACAAATCTGTAGCAAAACAAGAACTTCTAAAACTGCTATATCTATATGGTAAGATGTAGTGCGTTATATGTGTTGTTAAGAATATATACAGTATTCCTGTATAAATGAAATGGATACACTGAATCAAAGCACACATTTGGTGTTTTACCGTTATTTCACCAGGTTTAATCAACCATTTTTACATAAGGAAATGCCTGTACCAAGTCAGGAATATGACAGTTGTTTTCCATTTGTTTCATGTATTTGAGCTTTTGATTTTGCCATTTGATAAGGGACTTTCTGTTTTGAATTTTCCTTGGAGTGAGGTATTTTGATATTTTTTTTTTTGGCAAGCTGTTCAAATTTACGTAACATTTAGAATGCGCTAGGGACACATATGTCCATTGTCGGCAGACCGCACTAGAGACATATATATGTCCCTTTTTCGAATATAAAAAGAAATTTTAAAAATATACTAAAGAATAATCAAAATTTACTAAAAATGAAAACAGCACTTTGTCAGTTTCATCCGTCCGAAGCGTTTTCTGGATTTAGATTCATTAAGAACGCTTAAGGCCGAATATTTGAAAGCCATGATTGTACAAGAACAGATACAGTGGTGGAGTTATCTGACCGAAAAGGACCTAAATAATAGCCATATCCAGCTAAGGCCAACTTTGCTTGAAGGAGTTAACACCTTAGTTTTTTTAAATTTATAATCGAACATTTTAGAAAGGTTTGTTTTAAATGATGTCTGTACGAAGTGCTGACTGCTGAGCTGATGAAAACCTCGGGGACGGATATTAGAAATCTTATTTATACATATACAATGTTACTGACGCGTGTGTAAGATGGTGTATACGTTATTTCGTCCGTACGTCCATTCTCACTATCCGCAAATACTCTTAAACAAGAAAACTATCAAATAGATATGTGGTAGGAGTGCCAATGAGACAACTCTCATTCAAGTCACAAATTGTAAAAGTAAACCATTATAGGTCAAAGTACGGCCTTCAACACGGAGCCTTGGCTCACACCGAACAGCAAGCTATAAAGGGCCCCAAAATGACTAGTGTAAAACCATTCAAACAGGAAAACCAACGGTCTAATCTATATAAAAAACGATCAAAGACATCTTTTAAAATAGGTAAAACATTATGTGCCGTCAATTTTATTTTGATCCATGGGATTTCGTAACCAGACACAAGTTGTTTCCTTTTTGAGAAAAAAATTTTTTGAGGAAACAAATTTTTGAGAAAAAAAAATTTTGAGGAAGCAAATTTTTGAGAAAAAAATTTTGAGGAAAAACATTTTGTGAAAAAGAATTCAGTTTGGACTTAGACTTTTTTCAAAATTTGAATATCGAAAAGGAAAAGGAAAAAGAAACAACTTGTGTCTGGTGATTTACCAAACAATGCATTGACTGAGATTGTCATATCTACAAAGAGAGGTAGGTATTTTGTAACCGCTACTCTCATTAATCAATGATTAAACTTCAATGAAATTTTATAGCTTCTTCCTTATAGGTTGCACTTCTGTAAATATAGACAATGCAATTTCCCATAGGAACTCCAATTACGGCCAAGACTGTGTCACTTTTACTAAGAAGTTTCGTACAAAATTTAATCCTGGAATGGAAAGTTCAAATGCACTTCTTTTCTGCCAAGGTCAAAACATAGGGTTTTGCAGCATATTTTCAACATTTATATGCTTCGAATTTGTATGAGTTTGAACTTATAATTACATTCTGTACTACCCCTCCCTTTACTTTGAGTCTTCCAGAGAATTCAATTTGACCGCTATCCAACTGCATTTATACTGGTAAAATTCCCAAGTTGTGTCTCTGAGATGAAAAATTGAGATCATATCTGGGAACCAGTAGGTAAAAAAAAACCCAAAATATATGAATATTAAATATCTCCCAAAAAGAGGCGTGTTTTGTGAATCAGCTGTATATACAAAGTGCAACCTTTTATCCTACAATCAGTCAACTATTGTACAAATAACAGGTATAAAGTCTCCTGTTACCCCGCTTCCATGTTGAGAAAACGCTAATGTGGATATTTTTTTTTTTGCGTAATAGTTCATTTTGGGGTCCTTGCGATCGGAATATATGTACATTGTCGGAAATATAAGAGATAATTTTACTCGCTAGGAAACAGGAAAAAACTCGTCTTGATTCTAAAGCTCGTAAAAATAAATTTGATATTTTCCGACAATGTACATACATTTTATATATATATGGTACAATTGCGAACCTGCTGTTTTTTTTTTTTTATTTGAATTTTTTTTTTTTGGTGTTTCCCATAGCAAAATATATAACTTTTGCTTTATATGTATACGAAGGTGGAGTGTGTTATAAATTTGTTCATATTTTTGTAGTTGCTTCAGTATTTAATTATACTTACTCAAGACACCGAGAATTACGATCAATGCAATCACTGCGTACTTCATCTTTGAATTCTAAAAGTCTTGAAAAAAAGAAAAGAAAATACTAAGTAAATACGGAAATAAAAACAAATGTTTTCCATTTGCTTTTTATATTTTTTGGGGTTTTGGGATTTCCGTTTTGAAAAAATAAATAAAAAGTAAGTGCTAGAAAACACTAGTTTTACTCGGTCTTGCGTGCACGTGTACATGCGTGTGTTCTTAAGGGATTTAGTTATCGATGAAAGACAATTGATTGATTCCGGATTCGTAACTTTCTAGATTCGGGGCGATTAAGAGCTTGATATATGGAAACTTGTCTCATGTTGACTGCCGTAAGATGACCTCTAGAAGTGTATTGACTCGTTGGGTTGCTCTCTCATTGACATAAACCCTGCATTTCTTTTGTGATTATTAAGTTAGCTTTTAGGCAAAATGAGAAATTCGTTCACACTCCAATACCATGTTGGGTCTTTTAAAAACCAACAATATATCGTTCTCTGAATGAAGAATGTTATTCGTCAAATAAACGAAAATTAAAAAAGAATAAAAATAAAATCCCTCTCCCTATAAAAATAATACTCTACTTACTTGTTAAAAACAAATGTGTTCTTCTAAAAGCAATGGATGAATTTCATCGTATTTCAGATTCCTTATATATTCTTCCAGTTACGACAGATGCTAGAGAATATTAATTGACTTTTTTTAATATCCGTTATCTAAACTCCTATAGGGAGACTTTTTGCAACTTGTTTGATAAACGCTGAATAAATTTGGTTGAATTATAGAAAATACCTTAAATTTATGCAAATGCGTTGACACATTTCACAATCTATTCACTTTTCAAGGACTAATTTCGATAATATAAGAGTCTATATAGAGGCCTTTAATAGCAAACTGTTTGAGCTTTTTCATTTTGAAATGCCATATGATGACCTATTCAGTTATTTTGAACCCTACTTTTGGCTTTAATAAATTTTGTGCAACACGCGTACTTTACATGCATACTTTGATAGGTTTACCTTTCCAAACCATTTGATTGAACTTCGGTTATATTCGAGTTGGTGTTACCCTAAGCTTTAGTTTTGAGCGATCTGTGTTCTAAAACTCTTCATATTCATATTCATATTGTTAAAGTGAAACATGTTAATAAATTGTTTTACCATTACTTAATTACATACCTTTATCTCAAACTTAGACAGTTACAACAATTCAATCGGAACCATAACTTTGAAATAATAATGTAGTTTGTCGAGAATTACGCCAGAGCATGGACAAAATGACGAAAGGGTTGAACTAAACTCTCTGTTAGAATGAGTTAAAGCAATTCGGTCGTCCATCCAACTCAAAATCCATAAGTAGAAAAAACTGTGTAAATTTTCAATCTAAAGTCTGTATTTAGAGACAAAGAGAGTGTGCAATGTCTGAAGTCCTTTGTTTTGCTCACACATTGTTGTCAATATAATGGAATTCTATGAGACAGGTTTAAACCTCCATTTTCTACATAAGGAAAGACCTGTACCAAGTCCAGGAATAGGACAGTTGTTTTCCATTTGTTTGACTGTTTGAGCTTTTGATTTTGCCATTTGATAAAAGATTTTTTGTTTTGAAATTTGGAGTTAGACATTTTGTTATTTTACTTTTTGAATACCAAAAAGGAATCACCCAGACAACATGTTGGCCCACATAGTTTCCACTATGAAACAGAAATATTCGTAATGCACTGTATATCTTTTATGCTAAAATACCAGCAATACAGACTTGTCGGGGTCCATTTTAAAATTTTTATTTTACTAAGTTAAATAGTCTCATATTAAGAGATAAGCATATTTGCGATTAGTTCGCACTAGTTATAAACACATATTTCATATGTAAATACAGATCCATGAATACCGGATTATAGCTAGTAGCTGGACTTTTCTAATTAGCTATTGGCATAAAACATTATATACACCTGTTGTTGTTTTCCATGTTTTAGTAATTAAATATATATTCAAATTGAAAGGTCATTGACAGAATTAAATAGAATAAGGAAAGAAGTGAGGAAAATTTATAATTTCAAAATTGATATCGTCTTGTATGTCATAGATTCTGGTACTGAGATGAACGCTGTTATCAAATTCGAAGCAAAGGTAGCAAGCAATACACAGTCAGGAATAAAACTTAAAATTGACACTCATTATTTTTAACCTCCATCTTTCCCTTGCTTTCTACCAAATTAGGCGTTCTGTTTGTGTCATGTATGTGCATATGGATTTGATTTCAAATAGTTAAAATGGTAAAATATAATCTCTTTGATGTTACCATTGCAGCAATCTGCATTTACAAAATATTGCAAAAAGGGGTGAAAATGTCACAAAAGTCCCCAAAATTTGGTCCAAAGAAGAAATAAAACTCAGTGATACCTTTTCTTAAACCATTGTCATTTATCTATCAAGAGGTTAAATAAAATCATCTGCATTTCACCTTATTTTTTATAAAATTGAATTGAAAAGTTTTACCTCAAAATATTTGTTGAAAAACACTACAACCACCTATGGGCTATACGGATGTAGAAATACGGACTGTCAAACTGAAAACAGCCTATAAAATGCAAAACAAAACTATTAATGTTCATATAAACCCACTTTTTAGGCTATATTATTATTCCTCTATATAAAAATCATTTTTTATTGCAGAATAACTTTCGTATTTGCAAAATTTACGACGGCCAAAATGCGAAACCAATTTTCTAACTGTGTATTGCTACCAAATGTCTAGCAATGAGGCGGAGGAAGTTGTATCTGTGGTTTCTTTAATATCTAGTTCAAGAGGATATATTAGTGGGACCCAATCAGAAAAAATGGATTGTGAATGGAATAACATTATCAACATACCTGTATGTGCAATTAAATGATCTAGCTTTTTTTTATCTTCCTGTTTTTTACAAGTGTATAAAGGAACTCCGACTCACATGAAAAGAAGAAAAAGGTCGGCCAGGAGAGGTGCACAGCAGATTTCAATAGGAATGCCGACAATCTGGCGGAGAATTCTACCTCCAAATTCAACAAATATGTTGTCAATGAGAAACTCCAGCATACTGATCAATTGTGCTCTGGTGTAGAATGTTTTATTTTACGGGCTAATTTAAAAAAAAAACATGCTTATTATATCTCAAGATAAAACATTTGTAACATATGGTACCATTTTTACTACAATCCCGTCCCCTTTTCCCCGAATGTGACCTACCGAATTAGACTTATCACCAGGTTTGTACTAACATGAGCAACACGACGGGTGCCACATGTGGAACAGGATCTGGATACCCTTATGGAGCACCTGAGAACACTCCCACTTTTTTGGTTGGGTTCGTGTTGCTCAGTCTTTGGTTTTCTGTGTTGTGTTTTGTGTACTGTTGTTTATAGATATAGGAAGATGTTTGTCTGTTTGTCTTTCTTTTTTTAGCCATTGCTTTGTCAGTTTATTTTCTACTTATGAGTTTGAATTTCCCTTTGGTATCCTTCGCCTGTCTTATGGAGGAATGTATTGTGGATTATTATTTTGAGACTTTTTTTTAGTTTTTCATGTCGTATGGTGTGTAAAAGGGTGGGAACATTTGGAGGTTTTGATCCAATATAAACAACGTAAGTCCTCAGATTTTTTGTATATTGAAATTTATTATGCCAAAATCTCATCCTTATCAATGGTTACGATTTTGTACGTGGGATTGCCCAAGTATTCATTTATTCTTAATTCAGTGATAAGACATTCGTACACATATGATTTAAAGACAAAAGACAAAAGAACATATCACAGATCGAATTTATTTCATAGTGTGTTAATTTACGTTTTGATTGAGTTAAGCCTTCCAATTGATGTTTTATCGTGTGTTTTCTATGTTGTGATGTTATACTATTGTTTCAGAAAAGGGAGAAGGTTTGGTACCATTAAAACGTTTAATCCCGCTGCAAATGTTTGCACCTGTCCTAAGTCAGGAATCTGATGTACAGTAGTTGTCGTTTGTTTATGTAATTTATACGTGTTTCTCGTTTCTCGTTTTTATATAGACTAGACCGTTGGTTTTACCGTTTGAATGGTTTTACACTAGTACTTTTGGGGCCCTTTATAGCTTGTTGTTCGGTGTGAGCCAAGGCTCCGTGTTGAAGGCCGTACATTGACCTATAATGGTTTACTTTTATAAATTGTTATTTGGATGGAGAGTTGTCTCATTGGCACTCACACCACATCTTCCTATATCTATTGTTTGAAGCTTTGTCCACAGGAATAACAACATAATTGTCGTGAAGGATTTCAGTCATTATTTCACAACCTCTTTGTCTCTAAAAAGTAAAATCACAAAAATACTGAACTCCGAGGAAAATTCAAAACGGAAAGTCCCTAATCAAATGCCAAAATCAAATGATAAAACACATCAAACGAATGAACAACAACTGTCATATTCCTGACTAGGTACAGGGATTTTCAATTGTAGAAAATGCTGGATTGAATCTGGTTTTATAGCGCTAAACCTCTCACTTGTATGACAGTCGCATCAAATTCCGTTATATTTACAACGATGCGTGAACAAAACAGACATAATAGGTAAAATAGTCACAATATGGGTACAGCAGTCATCACTGTGTCACAATCTCAAAACAAACAAATATTTAACAAAAAGCACAAAAAGTAAAATCACAAAATACTGACCTCCGATGAAAATTCAAAACGGAAAGTCCCTAATCAAATGGCAAAATCAAATGATAAAACACATCAAACGAATGGACAACAACATCGTTAAGCATCTATAAAATATAAAAACCACATTCTTCGCGTGTCTGACGTCAGAAAATGTAAACGTCACATAGGAAGAAATTTTGTCGTTGAAAGTATTTTCAAAAAAAATATAATTTATCATTACTAAATACAGACTAAGTTCGCACATTTACACAGCTTTTCAACTTGTGGATTTTACTTTGTATCAACGACCGAGTTGTTAAACTCATTCTGACAGAAGGTGTAGTTCAACCTTTTCTCATTTTGTCCATGCTCTGGTGTAATCCTTAACGTGATACATTATTATTTTAAAGTTATGGATTCAATTGATGTGTCTTGGCTGTCTAAATTTGAAATCAGGGTAAGTAATTTAGTAATGGTAAAGGAATTTATTAATATTTATTACTTGAAAAATAAATAAGAAAGAGATTTAGAACACAGATCGCTCAAATATAAAGCTTAGGGCTATACCAACTCCCATAAAACCGAACTTATATCAGATGACTTGGAAAGGGTAAACCTATCAAGGTATGCATGCAAAATACGCGTGTTGCACAAAATTTATCACCTAAAATATCCAATAAGTATGGTTTTAAATAACTGAATAGGTCATCATACGGTATTCAACAATGAGAACGACCAAACAGTTTGCTATAAAAAAAAACGTCCTCGATATAGACTGTTATATTATCGATATATTGTGAAATGTGTCAACACTTTTGCATAATTTTAAAGTATGTTTTATAATTCAACCAAATTTATTCATCGTTCATCATAGTAATTTGCAAAAAGTCCCCCTATAGGAATTTAGATAACGGATATTAAAAAAAGTCAATTAATATTCTCTAGCAGCTGTCATAACTGGAAGAATATATAAGGAATCTGAATACGATAAAAATCATCCATTTCTTTTAGAAGAACACAGTTGTAATTAACAAGTAAGTATAATATTATTGTTATAAGGATAGGGATTTTCTTGTATTCTTTTTTAATTTTCATTTATTTGACAAATATCATTTCTCATTCAGAGAACGATATATCGTTGTTTTTTTATTCAATTGACCCAACATGTTTTTTGGGATGTGAACATCTTGTAACAAATTTCTCATTTTGCTTAAAAACTCACTAAATAATCACAAATGAAATGCAGGGTTTATGTCAATGAGAGAGCAACCCAACGAGTCAATACACATCTAGAGGTCATCTTACGGTCGTCAAAATGAGACAAGTTTCCAAGCAAGCTCTTAATCGCCCCGAATCTAGAAAGTAAGGAATACGGAATCAATCAATTGTCTTTCATCAAATAACAAAACCCCTCAAGAACAAACACTTTTACACGTGCAATTGAGACGGGGTAAAACAAATAATTTCTAACACTTACTCTTTATTATTTTTCAAACGGAAAACCCAATACCCCCTAATATAAAAAGTAAATGGAAAACATATGTTTTTATTTCCGTATTTAATGAGCAGGTTCTTTTGTTTTTTTCAAGACTTTTAGAATTCAAAGATGAAGTACGCAGTGATTGCATTGATCGTAATTCTTGGTGTCTTGAGTAAGTATAGTTAAATACTGAAGCGTCTACAAAAATATGAACAAATTTATACCACACTCCACCTTCGTATACATATTTAGTAAAGTTTATATTTTGCCGTGGGAAACACCTCCCCCCCCCCTCCAAAAAAAAAAAATTCAAATAAAAAAAAAAATAACAGCTTCGCAATTGTAGTATATTTATACAATATATATGTACATTGTCGGATTATAAGATTGTACGTGTATTAGAAGCAAGATGATGCTCGCCGATGTTTTCTCTGGTTTCGTAGCGAATAAAAATACATTTCATATTACCGACAATGTACATATTGTTTTTATCCGGCAATTTACATCTGAATCTTCAAGCTTTGGTTGTTTAAATCCAAATCACAGACCAAAGAAATCGACATAGTTTTAACGCAGGACGCGAAGAGGACTCCAAAAATGAACTGGGTCGCAAAAAAGAAATATCCTCATTACTGTTTTCTCAACATGGAAGCGGTGTAACAAGAGACTTTATTTGTACAAGTACAAATAAATCAAAAATTTATTTGTGTACCTGTTATTTGTACAATATTTATGAGGATAAAAAGTTGCACTTTGTATATACAGCTGATTTACAAACCACTGCTCTTTTTGGGAGATCTTTGATAATCATAGATATTTTGTGTTGTTTACCTATTGGTTCCCAGATATGATCTCCATGTTCCATCTGATAGAGACACAACTTGGGAATTTTACCAGTATATTTACAGATGGATAGTGGTCAAATTGAATTCTCTGTAGACTCAATGTAAAGGGAGGGGTAGTACAGAATGTTGGTATAATTTAAATTCATAGAAGTTCGAGGCATGTAAATGTTGAAAATATGCTGCACAGCCCTATAATTTGACATTTGCAAAAACAAAAGTAGTGCATTTAAACTTTCCATTCCTGGATTTATTTTTTTACGAAACTTCATAGTAAAAGTGGCACAGTTTTAGTCCTTTGTGAAATTGCATTGTCTATATTTAGAGAAGTGTAACCTATAAGAAAGAAGCTATAAAATTGCACCGAAGTCTAGTCATTGGTTAATGAGAGTAGCGGTTACAAAACGCCTACGTCTCTTTGTAGATATGTCAATCGCAATGCATGGTTTGCGAAATCCCACGGATCAAAATAAAATGGACGGCTCATAATGTTTTTACTTATTCAAATGTCTTTGATAGTTTTTCTTATTAAAGAGTATTTGCGGATAGTGGGAATGGACGTATGGACGAACTAACGCAATCGCCACCTAACACACACGGGTCAATTACCTTGTAAATGTGTA
This sequence comes from Mytilus coruscus, assembly GCA_017311375.1. Classification (NCBI taxonomy): domain Eukaryota; kingdom Metazoa; phylum Mollusca; class Bivalvia; order Mytilida; family Mytilidae; genus Mytilus; species Mytilus coruscus. The sequence continues at coordinate 9,570,281 of CM029598.1, forward strand.
AATTAGTTTTCAAGTATCAGTACCTGAGGTTATAATCAGCTTAGTTGTCAGCACTACGGTACTGACATGACTTTAAAAACTTTCTAAAATTGTCCGATTATAAATTTAGAAATTTTTTAAAAACTTAAATTTCAACTCCACTGTTTCTGATCTTGAACATCCATGGCTTTCAAATACTCGGCCTTAAGCGCTCCTGATTAATTTAAATCCAGAAAAACGCTTCGAACGGATGAAATTAATAAAGTGCTGCTTTCATTTTTTTAGTAGAGTTTTTGATTGTTTTTTAGTTTGTTTTGAAACTTTCATTTTCATATTCTAATACGGGACACATAGGTCTCTAGCGCTGTCTGCCTACAACGGACACATTTGTCCCTTGCGCGGTCAAAGTGTTACATAGATGTTAACAGCTTGCCAAATAGATATAGCAGTTTTTGAATTTCTTGTTTTTAATACAGATTTGTAGAGATTCAGTATATTTTAAGCATAACTTAAAAATTAATGCAGATTATACATTTTCTACGTAAGGAAACGTATGTACCAAGTCAGAAATACGACTGTTGTTTTTCATTCGGTTGCTGGGTTTGAACTTTTGATTTTGCAATTTGATAAGGGACTTTCCGTTTTTAATTTTCCTTGGAGTTCGATACTTTTGTTATTTTACTTTTTAGAAGAAAAAAAAAACGTATTTAATCCTTGTAATTATTAACCTAAATATTTGCAATTTTATATGTAACAAAACTGAAGCAAGATATATTTTTTTTTCATTCTGAAAATCTATGAAAAAAGCATGAGGCCGAAATGTAAAACTTGGACATCAATTTTAAAATCATCAAATATTGAAGTAAATAAATCCATTGTTTTTTTAATTGTCGATTTTAGATAGGTCTACAAGAGAGGTGACATTCAAAAAATTGTCTCTCGCTGAGCCATGGGAAAGAGTAAAATGATTCTCTTATAAACCAATCAAACTCCGGCATTCTTACGTGAAATATAATAAATCAGAATATTTATTAAACATCAGTCAAGGATCGTAATGTTTCTTTGAAAATACTTTCAACTGGTGTGAATACGAAAATATTTGAAAAGAACAAAATGTTATTATATTATTATACAAATATATTAAACGACATTCCGAAATATTGTACTGTTGATTTCTGCAGAAACAATCATTTTTTGTTATTGTTATAAACAAGTCAATATCAAAAGGTAAGAATTGGCAGGGTTAAATAAGAAGATGTGGTATAAATGCCAATGAGACAAATATCCAACAGAGTCCAAACAGATTTAAGCAACTATAGGTCAATGCACGGCCTTCAATATTGAGCAAAACCCATAACGAAAACTCAGCTTATCGGCCTCGACATGACAAACCTTCGTTTTATACAACGTAATATTTGCTGTTTAAATAAACTTACTTGTAGTATGTGTGTTTTTATAGAAATCTACATGCAAGTTATTTACTTAGTCTCTTGACATTGTTAGTACTTTAAATTTGTAATGTTTTTTAACAGTTATCTCCGAAAGGACTACTGCAGATGTGGACAAGTTTATTCGTCAATCGACAAGAAAAAACGAAAAGTATTGCAATAAAAATGTTGCAAACTGTCCAAGTAACAAAGCTGATAAGAACTGCAATAAATGTTGTCGTCAAGCAGGATGTCAACGTGGTGACTGTGGGCAGAAAAAGTGCAAATGCACGAAATGTAAGTCTATTTTCTGTATTCCATTCTGACAATACCTCAAAATTATAACCAATAATAGGCAAGGTGCAACTAATTTGTATATTTGTATAATTTCTACTGTTTTATTTATATTGTTTTTATTTATCATTTTTGCTATATAAATGGACCAAAATTATGAGATTGTTACAGAACAGAACATATGTTTTCCGTTCGCATACAATCGATAGTTAAAAAGAGAGACATCTTTGAAACCAGATTTTATTGCGTGTAAAATCATTTGTTTTCTAAATGAAAACAATTTTGACAATATTCAGTTGCAATAATTACTTAGTATTTTTCTTTCATATTATATGCTCACGTGTGTATAGTGACTGGTTATTCTATGTTTGCTAAGTACTTTATTAAGCCTCAAATTATTCTGAAACTAATATTAAATCTGTTCTGTCTTTATCATTGTAAATTATCTGAAAATTGAATAAAGTGCTTTTGAAAAATACCTAGCATTGATTGTTATATGAATGTGAGTAAAACTTTTAAATGATTTCCTTTGTATTCCAGGTTGACCCGTTTAAAGCAATATCAGCTGAAAGCTTTTGATGCAGATGTGATTTCAAATAAAAGCATTAATTGTTATCATTGTTATCATTGTTTTTGCTGGGAATCTTTAAAACTGTGTTGATGTTGAAAAAATGAGATGCGGGGTATACATCAATGTGACAGCAACCTAACGACACCTAAAGTAAAAAGTCCAAAACGGTACCAAATTTTCATCCGTTAAGGGCAATAGAGAAGTTGACTCACAATTTCGGCATTATTGACCTATTTGTAGATCTGGTGTTGTTGAACATTTTTGCTGTTTACAGTTTCTCCTTATCTTCTGTATTTTAAGCCCAAATCATTTAAAAGGGTAAAATCGTCATTTATGGGCAATAATCCTATAAGGAGTCTTCTGACTTTTTTTTTTCTTTCTGAAAACGGACAGTAGCTAGATTTCAGCATTCTTTTCTGTCACTGTCAGATATTCTCTATCTTTACCGGTTTTCAAAACAGTAGACCAAACTTTTACACCTATGTTCTATCATATTTTTTTTATATGTCGTCCATTTTTATTGAAAAGTGGTATAATCGGACATATAATTTAAACTAAATACCCCCAATTATGGTTGTGGCCAAGTTTGTTTTCAATCTGCTTAGTTATTTCAGAGGCGATTTCTTTAATAAAAATTAACGGACGACGGATGCCAAGTGATGGGGAAAGTTCACAATGGACCTTTGTTAAACAATGACTTATAATGGAAAAAATAAATCTACAATAACACAAACTATATATTTCTAATAAAATATATAGTTTAAATGAAAATGTCTGTTAACATTTTAAAGTCTACTGACTACGGTTTCATAAATAACACATACGAATTATATGCAAGTATTTTGTCTTCCTTGTGGACATGGACATTGAAATATATGTATGTCCTTCTCCAAAAGGTATAATATAAATGGATACTTAAAAACTTTGTATTCTTGGAATATGAATGTGTTCTCGAACATGAAAAATCACCATATTTCCATCCATACATAAAGCGGCATTTAGCAACACAAACAAACATAATTGGTTAACATGACTATAATAATGATTCAGCAGCAACAAATGTGTAAACAAACATCATAGATAACACCATTACTAAATGGATTAATCCAAACAAACATGCAATCAAATCTAACAAAGACGCCATCAAAACAAATTGTGAATATAATCTAGTACAATATAGTAAAAGCACTTTCCGGATAAAGTACAAATTAAGGTAAAAGCTAAATACAGGGTAGACAAACTGAAAATTACACTATAAAAATTTAATGTACAAAGACAAATAAAGGAAAAAAAAAACTGCAAGAGTAAATAAAAAAATACACAATGTCATCACAACGAATCTATATTTTAAGACCATAGTGTATTATTTGTGAAGTTGACGCTGAAAATTTATTTATTTGGTCTTGGTACCTTTCGATGAAATTTTGAGGAAAAGGAGAAGACGTTCTTTGACAAAACCCTGGCTCATATTGTTTTGCTCAAGCACCGGTGTCGTTTTACAAAGCCTGAGCAGCATCTGCAAGCTTTTGGGTAGGACTCACTGCATATAATACGGTTCTCAGGATCAAATGTGCCGGATAAATTATGATACTGAACAAATCTCTAAATACCAATGTTTAAATGCATAGATACGCACTGGATATAAATGTATAATTAAAATCTTTGCAATCTTAAGTCCAGGTCAGATGCAGGTCATAATGGTAACAAAAATATTGTCTTACAATCCTCTTTATATCTGGGCATGCCCGAGCATAAATTGCAGTGAATATTTTCAAGAGAACAAATGCATCCGGCTTTGAAGATTTTGGCTGATGCGGGTGGATCCAGAGGGACGCTTCGCATGCAATTTATATGGTGTTATTTTCAGTCGGTTAACCCTGGGAGTCAGATTTTACTTAATTCGTACTTTATCGGAAAAGTGGGTTTTCTATACTGTATTAGATTATATTAACAATGTGTTGTGTTAGCGTCTTTCTTAGATTTGATTGTATGTTTATTTGGATTAATCCATTTAGGTATTTTGTTATCTTTGATGTATGTCTACACATTTTTTGCTGATGGATCCTTATCATTGTCACGTTAACCAATTGTGTCTGTTTGTGTTGCTCACACAATTTAAAAAATATAACAGAACGTTTTAAGTCACTTTTGGTCATATGTTTTCCTGTGTTTCGATTCTAATTTATCATTGGCCTTCAAATGTTTGGTTTTGAGCGTTCCTGGCGAAAGTAAATACGAAAAGCACTCCGGAAGCATACATTTTGCGCCTGTCCCAAGTCAGGAGCCTTTGGCCTTTGTTAGTCTTGTATGTTTTTTAATTTTAGTTCATTTATATATTTTGGAGTTTATTGTGACGTCCATTTTCACTGAACTAGTACACAATTCTATTTAGGGGCCAGCTGAGGACCACCTACGGGTGCGGGATGTTCTCACTGCGTTGAAGACCCATTGGTGGCCTTCGGCTGTTGTCTGCCCTTTGGTCGGGTTGTTGTCTCTTTGACATATTCCCCATTTCCATTCTCAATTTTACAGTTTTATTTTCATTTTTGTTTTGATGATTACTAAGTTAATGATAACCTCAGGGACAAATAATTTCACTACTAAATCTTAAAGCTGCTTCTGCTTTCCTGAAACAAAATAAACATTTATATGCTACCATAAGATTTCCCGGATGTTTCAAATCATGTGGAAAACGAAACATCTAGTACAATATCTAATGATACAGATATTGAACACATTACATTGACACCGGCCAATGCCAGTATACATATGGATGAAAAATGGTGATTTTTCATGCTCGAAAACACATTCATATTCCAAGAATAAAAATGTCTCCGGTGTCTATTTATAATACACTTTTTGGAGAAGAACATGCATTTCCATGTTTTTGTCTACAAGGGAGACATAATACTTACATACAAGTCTTATGTAATCTTTGTGAAACGTAGTAAGTAGAATTTACTCATACCACATCTTCTTATATCTATTTAAAATGTTAACAGTCATTTTCATTTTAACTGGAAATATATGTTTTGTATTATGTAAGTTTATTCTTTCAATTATAAGTCATTGTTTATCAAAGGGCCAGTGTGAGCTTTTCCCATCACTTGGCATCCGTCGTCCGTTAACTTTTACTTAAATTTACTGGGCCAATTAAAAACAGAATTTGTCAGAATGTTTAGATCTAACTGCTGCCCGTTTAAAAAACATGTCGGGAGACTCGTTATAGGAGTGATTACCCTTAAATGACGATTGTTGCCCATTATTGTAATGTTTGCCTATTATATTTAAAACTATAAGAGATAAAGAGAATTTCTAAATTGCAAAAATGACGAAAAAGGCAAGTCCCAAAATTAGTCAAAATGGCCGAAATTGTAGTTGTTAGACAACTATTCATATGTGTTATTGCCCTTTTATGATGTTTTTTACTCAATTATGGCATATTGTGCACGAATTATAGAAGATAAAGAAACATTGTAAAAGAAAAAACGATGAGCAAGACAAGATCTACAAATTGATCAAAATTGACGATATTGTCAGTTGACTCCTTAAATGACGATTTTTACCCTTTTGTTTCGCATTTTACTCGATATCTTAACAACTATTTAGTGAAAGAGAAACTCTAAATAGCAAAAAAAAAAAAAATATCAGCCGAAATCGTCAGTCGTCAGTTATTGACTATTTTTACCAATTTTTGCATTTTTAGCTTAAAATATAGTAAATAAAGAAAAACTGTAAACTACAAAGAGGATCAACAGGACAAGTTGTGTAAATTTGTCTAGATGACAGTAATTGTCCATAGACTCCTACAGGAGTTATTGCCCTTTGAAGATGATTTTTACCCATTTTAAGCAATTTGGCCAAAACTATGATAGATACAGAAAAATTGTAAGAGCAAAAATGATGGCAAGACAACATCTAAGTCAACAAAGTCGAAATCATTGGTAGACACCTTTTAGGAGTCATTGCCCTAAAATATCATTTTTTTGCGTTTTTTCTTAATATCCTTTAATGATGGTTTTTTTCACAGTTATGTCATATTATGCAAAAACTATAGCAGATATAACAATATGTTTGATAAGCTCTACAAATAATTCAATACTGAAGGAATGGTCAAATGACTCATAATAGAAATTAGTGTCGTTAAATGATGATTTTTTCCCTTTTTAATGTGTTGGGCGAAAAATATAGAAGATAAAGAGAAACTGTAAACAGCAACATGATCAGCAAGACAAGATCTACAAATGGTCAATAATGCTGAAATTGTAAGTCAGCTACTTAAATAAATTGTTGCCCTTAACAGATGATACTTTGGTTCAATTTTGGTCTTTTAACTTTTTTGTGGACTTGGGTGCTGTCATATTAACTTATAGCTCTCGCGTCTCATTTTTACCATATCAACACGCTGTTAAAGATTTGCAGTAGAAACAATGATAACAATGAATGTTTTTATTTGAAGTCAAATCTGCATCCAAAGTTTAAGGCTGATATTGCTTTAAATGCGTCCACCTGGAATACAAAGGAAATCATTTAAAAATTTATCACATTCATACAACAATGCAAGATCTTTTTCAAAAGCATTTTTTTTCTTCAGTTTTAAGATAAATCAAAATGGTAAAGATTTTATATTACTTTTGTAACGGGGTATTTTCTTGGTTAATACAACAGAAACGATGATCTAGGGTTCTTTTCTTTTTATTACACAATATTTAGACCCATGTATATGGTACATAGGTCAGTGTAGTAATTGGAAACATCACAGCGCTGTGTGTATAAAATCTGAGCTAGTCTCATACATGTCATATGAAAAGGTATTAATCCATATCCTGAATATAAGAATATTGAAAATCCAAGATGAAGTACATGTATAATATAAATATCAGAGATTAATATATCAGGCAGGTAATTTTCACTGCATTCCAAAATGTCTGCAGTCTTAATCTACCAGAAACAAAGAAAACCTATAGTAAGGCCTAAGGCCTAAAGATTGACCAATCAAAAGGTTAGAATTTTCCTCCAAAATGATATGACAGAAAAGAGGTTCACCAAAGGAAAAGAGAATATACTAGAAATAGAAACAATGAGTAACTAAACTATCAAACACTGCAATAAAATAAATAATCAACAATATCATATTTAATATATATATCAATCAAATATGACTCTGCCACAAACTCCCTGGATGTAAAATGACGTCCCGGTCATTTACAAGAAGGAACACATACATATGGAAATATCAATAATAACATGAATAAAATATACCTAAAATAAATATAATAAAATACTAGTCATTAGAAATAACTGCGAGTAGTGCCTCGCCTGCTTGTCTCTCTAATCCTGGAAATAAACCATGTCTCAAACAATCAGAAATAACTTAGCCTTTTGTTCCCACTGTTGCTGCATAGGAACAGCAACCTTGTGAACAAACTCACCTGAGCGCATCCATTCTGGTTCAAGACGGGTACGTGTTGAACGTCTAGGTACAGGCACTGGAGGTAATGGTATCACAACTGGTTCTGGTTGTGTCTCTATCTCATCCTGTTGATCTCCTGAAGCGCTTCCTACTGTGCTTTGAACATCAGAATCATCTCCACTGGCACCAGTTGCAGTAGAGTGGGCGTCCCCATCTAATTCTGTGTCATTCTGTACTGGAGTGTCCATATCTTGTAGAGTAGGGTCCATATGATACTGTGGAATATCATAATCCAATTTTACAAGAACATCTAACTCCTCATCACTACTCTCATAATCAGATGACTCTGGTGATGGCTGTTCTGTTCTTTGTCTCAATCTTGTTCTTGGAGGAGGTACTGGTCTGGGTGGTGGTTCTAGCTTTCTTTGAGTGATGTAACCCACAGGCAAAAGAAGATTCCTATGAAGTGTGCGTCTACGGCCCTCTCCGTTCTCCTTCTGTACGGTGTAAACTGGCACATCACTGTTAGGTTGATCGATGATAACATAGACATCATCTTCCCATCGGTCAGCTATCTTATGTTTCCCATCATAAGCTACCACTTTCACCAATACTTTATCTCCAATCTCTAAAGTAGCTCCTCTGGCTTTTAAATCATAGCCTGTCTTCTGTTTCTCTCTGGCTCTGTCTGCAGTCTTAGATGCCAACTCATAAGCTTTGACGAGTCTCTCTCTAGTTCCTGAATGTACTTGGACTGTGGCTGTCTGACTGTATCTGTGGTTAGTCCAAAGGCTATATCTATAGGCAAGTTAGGTTCTCTACCAAACATCAGAAAATAAGGTGAATGGCTGGTGGCTTCATGGCGGGTACAGTTGTAAGCATGTACAAGTGGAGCAACATGAGTCTTCCAATTTATCTTCTGGTGTGGCTGTAAGGTTCCCAACATGCCAAGTAGAGTCCTGTTGAACCTCTCAGTCATGCCATTTCCCATGGGGTGATAAGGTGTTGTCCTTGATTTCTGTACACCAAGTAGCTGGCAGAGTTCCTTAATCACCTTGCTCTCGAAGTTGACTCCTTGGTCTGAGTGCAATCTCTGTGGTATGCCATAATGCACTATAAAGCTGTTAAACAGAGCTTCTGCTGTTGTTCGGGCGGTCTGGTTCCTTGTTGGTACAGCTTGAGCATAGCGTGTGTAGTGGTCAGTAATTACAAGGATGTTCTGTATGCCTCCTTTAGATGGTTCCAATGTTAAGAAATCCAAACACACCAACTCCATAGGCTGTGATGATGAAATGTTGATCAATGGAGCTCTGTGCGGGTCCTTCTTTCTCTTGAGACATCTGTCACAGTGGTTGATCCATTCATCAATATCCTTGTTCATGGCTGGCCAGTAAAATCTATCTCTGACTAAGCTGTTTGTCCTATCTCTTCCTGGATGACCCATCTCATTATGCAATGCTTCCAATACTACAGGTACATGTGTAGATGGCAGGACTAACTGTCTAACATTCCTTCCATCAATGGTAATCTCCTGTATAGTATGTTTTCATGCAACTTCAGCTGATCAAAATGTCGATTCAGAGAACTGGATGGTAACTGTCCTTTCCTGGGTTTAGATCCTGACTTCACAAAGTCAATCCAAGGCTCAAGATGTGTATCTGACTGTTGAACTGCAGCCCAATCAATATCATGCTCCACTTGCATGTGTAGATCAATGTTCATGGTGTTGATAACATCAGGTTCAACAACTAAAGTGTCAACATATGGTGTTCCTATGGTTCCACAAATTGCCTTGATACTGTCCAAAGATAATGTAGCTTCCTGTGCTGGTGGTAATCTGGAAAGTGCATCAGCATCGTTGTTAATCTTTCCTGGCCTGTATGCTATGTCAAAATCATATGCTGCAAGTGCTGATAACCATCTGTGGCCTGTTGCATCTAACTTCGCTGATGTAAGTACGTAAGTTAATGGGTTGTTGTCTGTTACCACATGAAATCGGTGTCCATACAAGTAATCGTGGAACTTATCTGTAATGGCCCATTTTAAAGCGAGGAATTCCATCTTATGAGCAGGATAGTTTTTCTCAGCTTTGGTCAGTCCTCTGCTGGCATATGCAATTACTCTGAGTTTGGCTTCTTGCTCTTGATACAGCACAGCTCCTAGACCTAAACCACTGGCATCTGTGTGCAACTCAAATGGTCTATGATAATCTGGATAAGCCAATACAGGTGCTGACGCTAAACTCTGCTTAAGCTGATTGAAAGCTGTTTCTTCTTTGTCTCCCCAAGTCCAAGGGTGTTGTTCTCTTTTTTTCTTCTTTCCTGATTTTGGCTTTGGTGCTGGCATAAGATCAGTTAAGGGTCTTGCTATCTGGCTGAAGTTCCTAATAAATCTACGGTAATAACCAGCAAATCCTATAAACCGTCGAACTTCCTCCGGTGTAGTTGGAGTAGGCCAAGACATCACTTTATCTATTTTCTCCGGGTCTGTTTCTACACCATCTTTGGATACTATGTGGCCAACATACTTTACTCGTGGCATGAAGAATGAGCATTTCCCAGGTGATAACTTCAGGTTGGCTTCCCGGATTCTATCAAATACTAGCTTCAGTCGCTTAAGATGTTCTTCATAGGAGTTGGCAAAAATAATGACATCATCAATAAAGATACAACAGATGTTCATATGGTAATCGCTGAGGCATTCTTGCATGAGGCGTTGGTAAGTAGCTGGTGAGTTTGTCAAACCAAATGGCATGCGGTTGTACTCATACAATCCAAGCGGACCTACAGTAAATGCTGTTCTTTACTTATGCGCTTCCAATATTTCAACTTGATGGTAACCACTTTTCATATCGATGACCGTAAAGTATGAATTCCTGCTAAGTGATCTAGAATGTCTCTATATTTAAAAACAATGGTAGGCATCAATTATTATGTAAACTGGGTCAAATACCCATTAGTAAATTACACGATATTTTCAAAGAGTGTGACACCATCTCTTTCTTTAGCCCACTGTATGAATATTCGCGTATAATTACAGCTTTTTGCCACCATAGGCTGTTCCCGCGTATCGACAAACCTGAAGATCATAAACGTCATTTTCTGAAAATTAAATATATAAGCAGAGGTATTGATTTTATCAACTTATCTAGTATATTTAATGACTCTACCGTTCAAAACTTTATACCTCCCTATTTTGATAACATAGAACCACCTATAATTTCATACACATACAAAAAACCCAGCAGAAGTCTAATTTTTAATTATACGTCGGTAACATCAGACGTGAATGTAGATAATAATACTCCTTAACTTGAAACTGTGAATCGTCGAAGTTTAGATATGTTCCTATGGCCATGTTATTACAGGGGACCTCAATATCGTCCAGGACAGAGAGGTTAAAACTTTTGAAAAATGACCAAAATATCGTCCTCCATCTAAAATAGATTGGAAAGAGTGTCGTCAAGTCACCAAAGATGCTCTTTCCTCGTTTTGTAAAAAGTGGTGTAAACGGGAAAAATCTGATAAAAAATCTCTTGATTCTTATTTAAATAAATGTATGAATGTGGTAGATAAGAGAATATCACATTTTGAAAATAATTTAGAAGTAAATAATAGAGTACATAATACACCTATTTCCAGAATAAGAAATAAACTTCAAGAACTTTCTAAGCGGTTTGTGTTTGTACCGGCCGACAAAGCAGCCAACAATGTGGTGGTGGTATGCCGTAAATACTACACGGACGTTCTTAAGAATGAAATTTTAAATTCATCTACATTCAAGTCCATCCGCTCCACGGAGAGTCATATAGTAAACAAACATATCACAACCACATCAAAGCTTAAGGCTTCTTCTGAACATTTGAAGGTCCCTACTATGTATTGGCTACCTAAACTACACAAAAAACCATTTAAATATCGTTTCATCTCGGCCTCTAGTAAGTGTTCTACAACTAATCTTTCAGTGCTTTTAACAAGTTCATTAACTACTATTAAAGAGCTTATCATAAACTATTGTAATAAAATATATGAACATAGTGGTATAAACTATTTTTGGAGTGTAAAAAATTCTTTGGATGTTTTAGATAAATTACATGCTTTTGATGGTCCTTTTGATTCTGTTGACAGTTTTGATTTTTCTACTCTTTACACTACACTCCCACACTATCTTATCAAACAAAAGTTTTCCTATTTAATTAAATGGTCGTTTGGTAAAGCTGAATGCAAATATATTTGCTGCAACTCATTTAAAGCCTTCTTCTCTAATGAGAAAGGTAAATATGCTAGATATACTTACTGGAGGTGTGATGAGATGACTGAAGCTGTTAATTTTCTCCTTGATAATATTTATGTACGTTTCGGCAACAAAGTTTATCGACAGGTTGTAGGTATCCCTATGGGCACTAATTGTGCCCCTTTAATAGCAGACTTGTTTTGTACTGTTACGAATCACAGTTTATGACTAAATTCAGTAAAGACCCGTCGAAATTGCATTTAATTGATAAATTCAACAACACTTACCGTTATCTTGATGATATTTTTCGTTAAATAATCAAGAATTTTCTCAATATACTGCTGAAATTTACCCCAAGGAACTTACTTTAAATAAATCAAATTTAAACGGTAATAACTGTCCTTTCCTAGATTTAGATATTTCGGTTTTAAACGGAAACTCCACACTAAAAATTTACGACAAAGGGACGATTTTTCGTTCCCTATTGTTAATTTTCCATTTTAGATGGTGATGTTCCTTTGGCACCATCTTACGGTGTTTATATTTCACAGCTCGTTCGCTATGCCCGTGTCTGTTGTGACGTTTTTGATTTTAACGAACGTAATCTATGTATTACTGGTAAATTATTAAACCAGGGATATCGTTACCATAAATTACTTAAAACCTTTACTAATTTTTTCCATAGATATAAAGATTTGGTTTTGAAGTTTGGTTGTACCTGTAGAAAACTTATTTCAAACGGGATAGCACATCCTCATTTTACGGAAATGTTGTTAACCGTGCCCGGAAATTAAGAAATGATCCTTGTAATCTTATCGCTCCTTTAAATAAACTTATTCTAAAAGGTTACCAATTCAACACTGTAATAAGATCATTGAATATTGTTTTATTGGTATAAATATTGATTTTGTTATCAGTAAATTAAAAGCAAACTAAATATTACTAGTATGTTATATACATATACACATTCATGGATCTACAATCTGTCGATACCTGTATCTTGGCATTGCACAAGGTCATGTTTTTCTCTGACTGTTTATGACGTCTTTACACTAAATCCATTGGATGTTGGATGTGTACGGATTGATAATTTAGTCTTAGATGCATGATTTTTTATTAGTTGTTAGTGGCTTTGAACTAGCTGTCAGATAACTGCGAGTACTCTCAGATCTGTTCCTAGTGTCTTTTGTTGTTGGGATGTACAAGTACCCTGCCACGTCCACTTGTATTTTGTCCATCTGATGAGTTAAGCCTTTTCAACTGATTTTTATAGTTCGTTCTTATGTTGTACTGTTATATCACTGTCCCAGGTTAGGGGAGGTTGGGATCCCTAACATGTTTAACCCCGCCACATTATGTATGTATGTGCCTGTCCCAAGTCAGGAGCCTGTAATTCAGTGGTTGTCGTTTGTTTATGTGTTACATATTTGTTTTCGTTCATTTTGTACATAAATAAGGCCGTTAGTTTTCTCGTTTGAATTGTTTTACATTGTCATTTCGGGGCCTTTTATAGCTGACTATGCGGTATGGGCTTTGCTCATTGTTGAAGGCCGTGCGGTGACCTATAGTTGTTAATTTCTGTGTCATTTTGGTCTCTTGTGGACAGTTGTCTCATTGGCAATCATACCACATCTTCTTTTTATATAGACGATACAACAAATATACATGCATCATATTGCTGACCCGTCATTTATCGTTACTGAGTTACAGACTGGTCACCGATGTTAAAGTTATGGCTTGGCCATTATGCATATGACAAAGAGACATATACTCATTATAAGTAGTCCACATACCAAATAATGTTGACCTGCCAATCATAGTATCTGTCCAAGAAAATATAATTTGACCCTTTCGAGTAAAAATTCGTAAAGGGTTCGAGAAACCCGGCTCTTACATGCAATTGAAGCGGTCAGTATAAAAAGTGCAATGTTGACTGCCAAAAACTAAGTCCAATTAACAGTACAACACAAAAAAAAAAAAGACTTCCAAATTGTGCTCTGGATGCTATCTTTTGGTCATACAGAAGCTTTTGTTTAAGTTTTGAAGCAATTCCATGAAGATCTGATAAATTAATTGATGTCTGAAATAAAACTTTAACCACACACTAAACCTAAATGTTGAGGACGCTGATGACGTATATCAGAGTTCGCGAAAACTTGTTTTGACCCGTCGGTCATGGGACCGACAAAGCAAGATTATTTGTCAGTCCTACAAAATTTTAGCCAGTCCTAAAAAATCTGTCAATTTTATTCTGAAATAAAAATAATAACATATTTTATCGAAAATAACTTTATTATTATTAGTTTTATTTTCACAGCCACGGACAAATAAACAATGAATGACCAGTTCTTTTCTTCTGATTGTTCTTATTTAAAGTAATCTTCACTATCCACTTCATCATCTGAATCACTTTCTCAGTATTTGTTATCTCCATCGAAGGGTTCAATCGCCGATTGTTTGCCTGGGATGGCTACATGAACAAATTTAGCAGGCCACGTGTAGATCTGCGCTTTGGTTTCCGTAGGTTTCCGTTTGTTTATAATGGGAAACCAGTACCGGAAATTAGCAGCAGGTACATCTGATGACCGATGTAAACGCGTATTGGAATTAGTTGCGGTATAACTAATTACCGATAAAAAAGGCACTGCAACGGCCGTTTTTACATCGGTCATCAGGACCGGCACTAGCTTTCAAAATACTGGTCCGAGCCTCATTTTGACCGACAGGACCGACAGGACCGACCATTTTCGTGAACTCTGGTATATTATGTATGATAGCTATGTCTCGCTTCGCTAGCTCGACAAAAATGAGGTCAGTCTCATGTTACAATAATTGGTTAACAAGATTTAATCATTAGTACCGATGGACATCTTTGTTGGTCAGCGGAAACATCAGAAACAAATTCTAAACAAGATAACCGAAGAAGGACAGTGATTAAAATTGGTGTCAATTAACCTAGTAGTTTCAAATGGAAGATTTTAGAAAAAGTTTACAGATTTAATCCAAATGATAATAGCTAACACTGACCCACTGAGATAGTTGAGCTTAAAGTTACAAATACAGAGCTTTTCTTACAAGTCTTTAGTTTTGGCAACACTGCCTAAGTCAGCACCTCAAGAAACAATACACATGTTTTTTTCTATATTGTAATTGCATTTGGCAGAAGATGATAGTTTTCTATGACTTTGATGTTCGCCGTTTTCCTCAGTAATTTTGAATTTTCCTGCTACATAACGTCTGTGGAAAGAGCAAGATATCAAAATATTTGTAATACTATTTCTATTGACCGATTCCTTACAAACTACAGACACATAAAAACTGTAAAGAGCAAGTCTATAATACGAGTTTATTATATTGATAAAATATGTATGTACCTTGTGCTAATATACAACAGTCTAAAAGTCAATGTTCAGTACACATGTTATAGTTTGGCTAGTTGTTCTTTAATCATTGGGTACATTTCACGTGTCCTGTATGTCATTTTGTGAGCTTCATCAAAGTGAGGCTGTAGTCTCTCCTTTACTCGCTCCATCCATGCTTTCACCACAGAATTCTCTTCATACAAATATTCTTCATTAATACCATACAGCTGCATTAATTCACAGATTCCAAGAATATCAGCTACAGAAATTTCTTGTCCACAAAGGAAAGGTCGGTCCTTCAGCCAAACATTTTCTAACAATTTTACAGTTTTCTTAACTTCTGTTCTAAAAAGTTCAACTTTATCCCAATCTACTGGTCTACTCAAAGCTTTTGGTTCAATTAACTGCAAAAGATAAAGTTCCAAGCTTTATTCATATACACTATATTTTTCTTATATTCTGAAACGGACAATTGATTAAGCACCATACACCTTATCGCTATTCCCGACTGACCCGAGAATCTGTCCAGCTTGAACTATTGACGTCATACAACAATCACTTTTCCACTGTGGCGTCAGATATTTTGTATTATGACGTCAAAATTTTACGGAACCTGTGTGATGTCCAGCAATGGCGGACAAATAGCGATAAGGTGTATTGTAAATGACATATGTCTTTAATGTTCACTTAAAAAGTAATAATAATTGAAAAAAAAAACAAAGGATATGGGGTATCCACCAATGACACGAAATCAGTACATGCACAGAAAAAACACACAAAAAGCTAAGGAACAGTGTTTTATTGCTGTTCTTCATCTCAAAGTCACAATGAGTCCTTTTTCATGGAGAAAAAATACCTCTCACATCACTGCAAATTTAAGACGGACCCTAGCAACGGTACATAAAACATTTCAATTTTAAACTTCTTTAACTGTGAAAAATGTGCCATTTGACTTTGCTGTGTGAACCAAAAAGCAGAAAAAGCAGATGCCTTGTCTGGCCTAAAGCATTAAGGTCCTTACCATGTGTAATGGTAAGATATGTGATAAACACAAAGCAAACTTTGCGATGGTATTACTAAGTAAGATACGTGATAAACACAAAGTAAACCTTGCGATAGTAAGATACGTAATAAACACACTGTAAACCTTACGTTGGTAAGATACGTGATAAACACAAAGTAAACCTTGCGAGAGAAATATCTGTTACCACACATTTCAGTATTGTTCAAAGCATCATTTTCATGTTTGTTTCCATCTTCATTTATATATATATATATTCCCATGTTTAGTTAAACCCCGATAAAAAACATACCGAATATGAATTAAAGGATATGTGGGTACGTCAATGAGACAGCATTCTGACAAAAAGATAACCAGATGACATCTAAAGGTCAGCTAGTGTTAAATATTAGACAGGTGTCCACATAATATTTACAGAATAAATTGTCAATATCAGTTATTCAAACATTCGATAGTCTTTTATCATCTTCATTCTCACCTGTTTAAGGTACTTATATCGTTTCATAGTGAACAAATATAAAACTGTTTTTTTTAATCTTTAAAAGATCCTTTGGCTTAATAAACTGTATAAAATATAGCTATAACCTTCCTGCTTACTTATTACGTTTTGTATTTCGGGGTTTCCCTTATCTGTAGATTAATAAAACATCTGAAATTTTATTTTGTTTTTGTTTTAAATTCTGTGCATAATTTTGGCATTCCACGCGATCGTATCAAGTATCCCTATTGACGTTGATGTATGAAAGCTACACAGCAGTACCGAGGATATGAGAGTGTAGGAGAGCATGATTTCTTTAATAACAGATAAAGTGCTTGGAGCTTGCTATCGGTAATTGTCAGCATTCTTCAGACTAGTTATATGTTGTGTTTTTGTTATCTATAACACTGATATTATACTACTAGCTAGAAGTATTTGTCTACATTGCTATTTATTGTACGTTTTTCTATATATACACCTTATGTTATTCCCTTATCGAGATTATGGAGAGTTGTGAGCTCAAAAACTAGTTTAACCCCGCCATATGTGTTTGTACCTATTTCAAATCTGAAACGTCGTCAGTGGTTGCACTTAGTAATTATATCTTTGTGGTCTTTTTCTGGCGAAATCGGTGCTAGTGGAATACTTCTGATAGTGTCTTAACCCGAATAACTCCCAATAATCGATCACTCCTACTTACGAGGTTAACTTGAGACTTCATAAAGCCATCGTAGGGCATTTGAATATAACGACAGCATTATTCGGGTTAATAGTGTCTTAAAAACTGATTGCAAATTGTCTAGACTCTGGGTAGACATATGGTATAGCCACAGGTGTATTGTTGAAAACCATATATTGACCTTTAATGTGTATGTACATAACTAATCTTTTGTGTTCAAACTCCTCTTTCCGTTTTCCAATTGGGGCAAATGTTGAAGTTCTCATCGAATTCAGCAAATAGATAAATATTTATCTAACAATATGCTAGAAGAAAAATACCAGATTCCTGAAGAGATATGCTGACTTCAGCCTGGTATTCCAATGTTGCCAGTTCATATATTCGTCTACTCTTGCTTGGGCTTGTAAGTTCGTTCTGGGATACCAGTTCTCTGGTAAGTTGTACTTTGCTACCAAGTACTTTAAAATGGCAACACTGAAAAATGCAAGTTTCTATTATTTACCTATAGGAAATCGTAGGTTAATGGCTTCCTCTAATATATATATAACTTACAGTTTCACTTTTGTATCAGTAAACCCTTTATACAAATATATTGAAACTTTTTAAGAATCTTAACCATATAATGCCATTTTACATATATTTTGTTTATGGTCCAAAATCATTCTTATGGTTTCCTCAGCGAATAATGGACGAACTTAGTGCATTGACAAATGTTAAACTGAATCACTTTTGATAAAAGAGGTAGGGCCAATTTCCCTGTAGTTGTTTCTCTCACATGGTCATATAATCTGAAAGTTAGAAAAACCAACTACAGTCTATTTAACACTCTCATAAAATATAAACAACTTTTCTTATTTCAATTATTTCTTAATTTGTTTTCGAAAGACATTCACAATATATAGCTATACTTTCACCAGATTTTGGTTTTGGTTAAGCATTTCCTTTTGATATATTTTGTTTTATATAGATACTCAAATTAGCCAAAATCTTTAAAATTGCAGTTCTGAGCCATCTTTCGGTTTTGTTCGAAATACATGCACCAAAATGCTGTTAAAACCTTTAAGTACATATTTCAATCTATGATGCTGTGAATTTTAGAAAAGATAAAACTTTTAGAAAATTGTCCTGGTGTGAAATAAATTCAGGAAAATTGTCCTTACCTCTTTGCAAATCTAAATGGGAAAATGTTAAAATTTGTGGAATTTTAAACGTCATGACGTCAAAATTTGAAGCTCTAAAACTGACATAAAAGTTCAGCATGCATTCCTATGAAATCAGCAAAATCTTACAAAGATTGGTCGACCTACTAAAAGATCCGTTGGTGTGAATTTTCATCACATAAATGAAAATACACGTGCATTACTGTTCAGGCTCAGTATATTTGACGACAGAATATTACACTTTACATGTATCAACGCATATTTGATGGGCAAGTTTGTCGATACACATACGATGTTTCAGTACTTTCCGTTAAAGATGGTTCAAATTTCCGGTATTTTTATTACTTATGTGATGGCACTACAGTAAGTGATCTAAATCAATATACTTAATATAACAAAGTGATCTAAATCAATATACTTAATATAACAAAGATTGTAAAATAAAGACTTCAATTGATACAAATTGACTTTTGTGTGTTTTGATTTTTCAACCATTCCCATTTTAAATATCGCTAATAAATATATATGTAGATCGAAAAAATACAAAACTGATGAGAAAATAAATATAACAAATGAAGCCATTTATCATATTAAATGTTTACCTCTCGGTTAAAATAAATCCATTGTCGTCCAGAACAGGCACTAAGCTAAAGGATTAACTTTCTTGTATTCATCTGAATAGTGCTCTCCTGTAAAAGCACATGACTGCTTTATTTTGGCATTAAAATTCAAAGTAAAAAAAAGTACATTAGGAATTTCTAATAACATAAGGACAGCATTCTTAAAGCTGACAGAAAATACCTTAGTATTTTTTTATATATTTTGTTTTAGCTGTATTGAAATTCTGGACTGCCTGTGTCTTCCTGTAGTGTTTACGACGTTTCTGAATAACAGTCGGCAATATTACACCGTATCTGAGTCTCTGCTTGTATTTGCAATGTAACTAGACTCCGAAGGAATAAGAGCCTGGTATATTGTGTAGAAACTCGACTATTGCTGAAAACCGTATGCTGACCTATAGATGGCTTTTGACCTTTGTTTCGTTGTGCTGTTGTCTCATTGATGTAAACCCACATCTCCTTTTATTTTTACGTCTATATGGAAATAAGCTAAAATAACGATTCAAAATACAAAATCTGAGAGATTGATTCTATCTCTGTATTTATTTCCTTTTCAAGATTAAATTCTCTGTGACTCGAAAAAGAAAGACACCATTTTTAACGCGAATTTCAAACAAAAGGATTTCAAATGAATAAAAGTATATATATTTACGTCAATGAAACAGCAACCAAACAACACAGAGTACACAAAAAGACATTTAGAGGCCAACATACAGTTATCAACAATACACTATGTTCTATACCCTACGTTCGATATATCAAGCTATAAATCGGTCCGATTCTAGACATGTTGTGTGTTAATTCAACAGATGCTAACACGGAAGTGTCGTTCGAATCAAATTATGTGAGAGACTCGGACACACAAAGATGTAACTAAACTGATACAATCACTGACAAAATACATTACTTAGGACAAGAACATTTACATGTGGTGGGATTATTTTTTTTCATTCTACATGCATCCCCATTCCATCTCATAATAAAAGCTATGGCGTTGTTTGAAAATTATTATGTTGATAAAATTCCCTTGCTAGTCTATTTAAAGGTGTGATCACGGGGCTTATTCTCATTTCGCCTTAGCTGTCAAAATCCTTATATTAAATAAATCCCAATTGGCCTTAGTACAAATTTTCAGGTAAAAAAGAATTAACTAAGGCGAAATGGGAACTTGTGTAAACAATGCAATTAAGTTATTTTTTGTTTTTATTGCAATTATTTGATATTTGTTATGATTTTAATGTCAAAATATGCCATGCATTACTTTTTAAGAGAAGATGTTTTTTTTGTGTGTCTTCTCGATTGTCCCACTTTTAGAATAAGTCTTTTTATATTTGCTCATATTTTATTATTATTATTTTTTAACTTTTTAACTTATATGATATATTTTGTAAATAAAGTCTTTGTTGATGTTTGTAATTAGAGATGACATTCATTCCTTTCATTCATATGTTTAATTCCTCATAATGAGATGAAATGAACATACGATTAGTGAATAATTATATGTAAACGTCATAATTACAAACAAAATATCAGTATAAGAGCAAAAATATAAAGTAAAAACACAACAGATAAATGACTGTTTATACAAACAATCTTAAAAGTATTGATGCAGTGACCTATCATGTATTGGCACACATAATAGCTCTCTCTAAGAGATTGACTATATTCTGCTACACACTACATAACATGTGCATGACACAGCTTGAGAAACTGAACCCATTCATCTAGGTTTGAAAAAATTGTCAATGCATGGTTTTCGACCGAGTAAAATTTGAAACAATATTTTGTCGTCATACATGCTTAATTCAAAGTAAAGCTTCACTAGATATTTGCCACTTAAAATGTCCCACCATACTTCGCTGTGCATTATTTGTCGGTGCCATATAGTTTTACCCTTGTCCATCATTCCGCAGCAAACCATTATACGGACTTTTTTCTAAACTCCTTCAGATTTTGGGTATCGTTCCGACACATCTAGTTTTTTTTTTTTTATTAAAGTTTCAGTTATATATGTAAACAAGTCTGTGGGAAAACATGTTTTCTGTTCTATTAAACTTTTGTGTTGCATAATGTTAAGGATAATTGAATTATTTAGATTTTTCTCATTGCATAAAATTCATAAAATTACAACTTTTATTAAATGAAACAAACAATATTTCAAGAGAAGCAACTTTCCTACTGACATGTTTTAATTGTAGATTTTTCATGGTCACTTTTATTAAATTAATATAAAAATAATATTTAAAGAGAAAAAATCCCTAATTACATGTTGTTTAAATTGTTAAAAACACAGAGGTTTAATTTGTTTATTTAACATTTTATCTAAATTCACGTTTAGCCTTAGCTCAATTCCCATCTCGCCTTAGTATTTTTTTACCTTTTTACCTGGAATTCACAGCTAAGGCGAAATGGGAACACACCGATCACGGTTGTCCAACATTTGATAATTAGACTAAAACAACATTAGGGATTAGGGGTCTTCTGAAGGACTGGCATCTTGATATTTACCTGTAATTCATCTGTTCTTAACTAAAATATTGTTAAAAGGGTATTTTTAACAGTTATAAAGTTATATATTAAAACATTGACATTTTTTTACAATAATTGGTTTTCATAAAAAATTTAAATAGTTTCCCAAGATTTTAAAAGTCGATATAATCTAGCACAGTAATGTAAATTTTAATTTAATTTGTTTTCATATTTTTCACTTTTGTATCAGTAAACCCTTTATACAAATATATTGAAACTTTTTAAGAATCTTAACCATATAATGCCATTTTACATATATTTTGTTTATGGTCCAAAATCATTCTTAGGGTTTCCCTCAGCGAATAATTGACGAACTTAGTGCAATGACAAATGTTAAACTGAATCACTTTTTGATAACAAGAGGTAGGGCCAATTTCTCCTGTAGTTGTTTCTCTCACATGGTCATATAATCTGAAAGTTAGAAAAACCAACTACAGTCTATATAACACTCTCACATAAAATATAAACAACTTTTCTTATTTCAATTATTTCTTAATTTGTTTTCGAAAGACATTCACAATATATAGCTATACTTTCAACAGATTTTTGGTTTTGGTTAAGAATTTCCTTTTGATATATTTTGTTTTATATAGATACTCAAATTAGCCAAAATCTTTAAAAATTGCAGTTCTGAGCCATCTTTGGTTTTTAGAATATGGTTACATGTTCGAAATACACCAAAATGCTGTTAAAACGTTTAAGTACACATTTCAATCTATGATGCTGTGAATTTTAGAAAAGATAAAACTTTTAGAAAATTACTCTGGTGTAAAATAAATTCAGGGAAAATTGTCCTTACCTCTTTGCAATTCTAAATGGGGAAATGTTAAAATATGTGGAATTTTTAAGCGTCATGACGTCAAAATTTGAAGCTCTGAAAATTGACATAAAAGTTCAATATGCATTCCTATGAAATCAGCAAAATCTTACAAAATTGGTCGACCTTCTGAAAAGATCCGTTGGTGTGAGTTTTTATCATATAAATGAAAAATACACGTGCATTACTGTTCAGGCTCAGTATATTAGTCGACAAAATATTACACTTTATCAACGCATATTTCATGGGCAAGTTTGTCGTTACACATACGATGTTTCAGTACTTTTCGTTAAAGATGGTTCAAATTTCCGGTATTTTTTTTATTATTTATGAGATGGCTCACAACGGTTAGTGATCTAAATCAACATACTTAATATAACAAAGATTGTAAAATAAAGACTTCAATTGATGCAAATTGACTTTTGTGTGTTTTGATTTTTTCAACCATTCCCATTTTAAGTATTGTTAATAAATATATATGTAGATCGGAAAAAGTACAAAACAGAAGAGAAAATAAATATAATAAATGAAGCCATTTATCATATTAAATGTTTACCTCTCGGTTAAAATAAATCCATTGTCGTCCAGAACAGGCACTAAGCTGAAGGGATTAACTTTCTTGTATTCGTCTGAATAGTGCTCTCCTGTAAAAGCACATGACTGCTTAATTTTGGCATTAAAATTCAAAGTAAAAAAAAATACATTAGGAATTTATCAAATAACATAAGGAAAGCATTCTTAAAAGCTGACAGAAAATACCTTAGTATTTTTTTTTTATATATATTTTGTTTTTGCTGTATTGAAATTCTGGACTGACTGTGTCTTCCTATAGTTTTACGACGTTTCTGTGTAACAGTCGGCAATATTACACCATATTTGAGTCTCTGCTTGTATTTGCAATGTAACTAGACTCTGAAGGAATAAGAGTCTGGACTATTGTGTAGAAACTCGACTATTGCTGAAAACCGTATGCTGACCTATAGATGGCTTTTGACCTTTGTTTCGTTGTGCTGTTGTCTCATTGATGTAAACCCACATCTCCTTTTATTTTTACGTCTATATGGAAATAAGCTAAAATAACGATTCAAAATACAAAATCTGAGAGATTGATTCTATCTCTGTATTTATTTCCTTTTCAAGATTAAATTCTCTGTGACTCGACAAAAAGAAAGACACCAAATTTTTAACGCGAATTTCAAACAAAAAAGTTTCAAATGAATAAAAGTATATATATTTACGTCAATGAAACAGCAACCAAACAACACAGAGTACATAAAAGACATTTAGAGACCAACATGTTCTATACCCTACGTTCGATATGCCAAGCTATAAATCGGTCCAATTCTAGACATGTGTGTTAATCCAACAGATGTTAACAAGGAAGTGTCGTCCGAATCAAATTATGTGAGGGACTCAGACACACAAAGATGTAACTAAACTGATACAACCACTGACGAAATACCTGACTTAGGACAAGAACATTTACATGTGGTGGGGTTATTTTTTTTATTATTCTACATGCATCCCCATTCCATCTCATAATAAAAGCTATGGCGTTGTTTGAAAATTATTATGTTTATAAAATTCCCCATGCTAGTCCATTTAAATATCAAATTAAGGAGATGATAGTGATATGAACTATCAAATAGACCAAAGGGCTTTCATGTGAACAATTACAGATCACTGCACGGCCTTCAACAATTAGCAAAACCCATACCGTATAATCAGCAATCAGTGGCATAGCCAATGGAAAACAAATTGTAAACAGGGGGTTTGGGGACAGCAGTCCCCATAAGCTGAAATTCTTATTGAAAAAAAAACAATGGTTTAATAAAATTATTTGTAAGCACATGCTTAAAATGCTACGCTGGTGCCACACCACTGGCTATAAAAGACACTCTGAGTAATGAAATATCAACGTTTAAAAGAGACTTTTGAAAACTTTAAAGCACATATTCCTCCGAAATCAGTCACCGTAACCATAATGAAAGCACTATACACTAGTACGTTCCTAATAAGAGACTTTTCATAATAGTGTTAAAACACAGTTATGTTATAAATTAACGAGATATAAAACCTAAAAGAAAGCACTATACGTTGGAGTAAAACCAAATGTTTGTTCTGACATAAGACTTGTAAGCAACGTCTCGGATGTACTCATGTACACTGGATAACCTGTGTGTGGTCATAAAAAATAAAGTTATTTCCTCTATATAAAAATAAGGAGATGTGGTATGATTGCCAATGAGACAACTATCCACTAAAGTTTAAATGAAGTGGATGAAAGCAATTATAGGCAACCGTACGGCCTTTAAAAATGAGAAAAACCCATACCGTAGAGTCGGCTATAAACAGCCCGACATGAAAAATATGAAGCAATCCAGTTGAGAAAACTAACGGCTTAATTGTCTCAGAATTGACAATGTCCATCTTGACACCTCAAACATGTGAAGTTAGAACACTGTATAGTTTTAAACCTAGTGACTCTTAGTTTTATATTAGAAATGAGTATGATCTTACTTAGTTACCCAGGGGAAACTTTTCCTCTATATGGTACCTGTAAAATGGCGCTAATGTAGTTTTTATTTTTGGCGCAATTGAAATATAACCCTGTGGCGCAAATGAAAGATTGGATTTCGTAAAAATTGGCGCAAATGCAATGCGCCCATAAATATAATATGACATACAAACCTTTTCTAAGTGCAACTGCTTTCGGTTCGAACGGAATTTTGTTAATTTTCAGAAAGATGTACACTGCTCTCGATGGCTGTGACATCAAATCGTAGAAATATCTCAAAACCATACTTTACATGGGTACTGTGACAACACAAAAATCTACTGTGACAATAAAAGAGTTCAGAATACAAATTTATAGTTGTGTAGTCGACAAAAATGTCAAAATGTAGGACGTTACACGTGATACTTGTTGACCTTTGTGTATAGATCGATTTATCATTACGAATAAGCTTGATTAAACACACAATTCGATATAAAAGCTATATTTTAGGTATGTTTTTTTTTAAGATTTAGATTAAAATTATTTTATTGATACTGACAAAAGTAGTTATAAAAGGTAAATAGTAATAGAATTCAAAAGTTTGTTTTTATTGACATAAGCGTCAGTATAAACAATGGCAAACGAAGCAATTCAGCTGCGTAAATCTGCACGTTTGTTTGGCAATGTATTGCTTATATTCTGCACAATCGGAATGCTGTTGTCCGTGTATGCACTTTATGTTGAAATCCACGCGGAGGGAGACTCAAGTTTTAAAGCATGGTGTGATATAAATCCTAAAATGAGCTGTTCTAAAGTTTTTACATCAAGGTAAGAACACGTCAGCATTTATCATTTTTACAATTACTGAATAGATGCGTAAGCATATGATGTATTTTTCCTTTTATTTTACGATAATATTTTAAAACTATGTATTCTATAGTTTGATATAATTTTAAAGGCGTTTTCTGGTAAAAGAACGTCTTTTTAAATTCTCGACTATGATGAAGGGAAATAACTCCAAATTCACCAATGAACTGTTAACATGGTTAAATAATTCGCGAATATACATGTATATCATGATCATAGATTGGGATTGTTATTCAAAAAGTTATCGTAGGAAAATATACTTCATTGAAATATTCAAAATGTTGTGAATTTGTGATGTCAATTATCGTAGTCCCATGAAAACAGAGGATTGCTTATACTGCCGAAATGTACAACTCTACCAGCCGGATCAGTATTTTAAAAGTTCCATTGTTATGTTTAATTTCATATATATCTGAGACACAATGGCAAAAGTCACCATTTATTTTATTTTTAAATATGAACAATTAACATGGTTATTTTCATTTTAACTTGACCAAAGTTTTTTTTATTTCTTTGGAATTTAAATTTTATTCTTCCATAGCAATTACTTACTATATCAAGATAATTAAAAAAAAAAAAATTGTCGTATAATTTTTATCTATACATCTGTAAGTGTATGAAAATATATGTTGTAATTAATTTTTCACAAACTACCAAATATGTACAAAATTAATTTCTCGGTAGGAAGCATTTAAGTTGAACATCAGGAAAAGCTTGAGGACTAAGTGAGGTATATAGAAAGGAAGTATTGTACACTTGAACATCGAATTATAATGCAGAATATTACTATAAAAAAGAATGTTATTAAATATGACTGCAATAAAGTGATACGGAAGACGTGTTATTCTTGTAACCTATATATGTGTGTATGTTTTAAGAGATCACCCCCAGTTATTGGTGGGGTTCTTGTTGCTCAGTCTTTAGTTTTCTATGTTGTGTTTTGTGTACTATTGTTTTTCTGTTTGTTTATTTTTTTCTTTTTTAGCCATGGTGTTGTCAGTTTATTTTCGACTTATGAGTTTGAATGTCCCTTTGGTATCTTTCGCCCCTCTTTTAAGACACATAATACTAATATACAATCTCAACAAGAGAAATATACTTTCAGTTTATGTTTACCAGTAACCAGATTTGTCTGTTCGATTTTTTTAAACGGACAGTTGTTCTATAAGTATGATCCTTCTGTAGATGGATAGATGGATAGATGGATGGATGGCATGTTTAACGTCTAGTGGATAACTAATTGCATATTCAGGACGAGACCATGCATTCTAGTGTGATATGAATAAATACCCTGCTTTGTATATATACGTACTAGACCGACACGCTGAGTCGGATTTTTAATGTGCTAGTTAACAAGTCCTCAAGAAGACAGGTCACCCTACCCGGACATACTATTTTGACTCAAAGCATACCAGTCTTTGCTCTTTCTCCTTAATGCCGCGTGCTTGGCGGAGAAGCGTCAAAACTAATCTTAGTCGCTGGTTTGACCCGGCCAGGCTTCGAACCCACGACCACGAGACTACCGAGGTGGTAATCCTTTTGTAGGCAGATCTAGAAACTATTTTTCAACACCAAAGTTAAGGTAATTTTCCCAAAATGATTTTCTCAAAGCCTCCATGCAGACACTGCTTTGACCTCTAGTTTTATCAGACGTCAATTAAAAACAAAATTTGTAATACAATATACTATGACTTGTTTAATTTGACTCCCTCATATGATATTCCTTGTTTTTTTGAGTACATGCCACATAGTTCGATTCCTTGAAAAAAAATATCAAGAAAGAAATTTGAAATTTAATCCGACTTTACCAGTATTTTGAATTCGCCTTAATTGCGTTTATTCCCGCCCCAGAACATTAATGCTGCATATAGAGGAAATGAAAAGTAAATGCATATTTATAGCGATAGATGTGTTTATTTTGAAGCAACTTATTGGTGTTAATTTTCAAATGTTACAAATTTTCTACCTGGCTAGATACAATTAATTATAATATAGAAAACAAGGCAACCATTGCAAAGATGGCGCGTTAGCCAGTCAGAGAGCACCTGAAGTCATTACACGTGCCTGCTGGATGTCTGTAAAAGGCATATTCGACTCTCTCCGTTTGCGACAAAAATCGCAAAGGTGAGACATCCAACATGTGTCGGCTTAGTCGGTGTCGTCGTATCGTCAAAATTTAGGAACAGTCTGTGGTTAAAGTTTTTTTTAGACATCCAAATTTTGTCACGCATTCATGAAATTTTATGTATCTTGATTATTCATTGATGATGACGATGGATGGCTGTTTAACGTCGAGTGCGAATTCAATGTAAATTCAGTACGAGAAATGCTAATGCGATATCATCATGAATATGAACCCTGTTTGTACTAGACCAGTTTATTGTATTGAATTATAAAATTTCAAAATAAACATTTTAATGATCAAAAAATATTCAAACCGCAGTGAATACGATAAATAAGAATAAATCTTTCCATATGTATTAAGATATCATTCTTTTATTTATCAAAGATGTATGTTAAAATGTTGAGAATTGCATGTTTGTTTATTATCTTCAGGTACGGAAGAGGTTTTGGGTTATTGGAGTACATTGTCGGTAAAACCAGTGTACTAAATCAACCAAATAGTATTTTTGGCCTGATTTTCTACATCCTTCAAATAATATGTGGTATGTCATTAATATTTTGAATTTGTATAATGATATTTTGTTTTACATACTTTACAAAAAATAGATGTATTAATTACTATGTCCGAAACTACTACTGTAAACATTAGAAATAGTTGACTACAATACTAAAGAAAAATCTACTTATAAAGTTATGTTTTGTCTACAGAATACGTATGTACCTTATTATTCATATTTAACGAAATTCAGTTGTGGATGAATGTACTTATCAGAATGCATATTAAAAATAACAGAATATAAATTTTCTGTGAATGCATGATCATAGAGATAGGCGATAGATAGAACACAAAACAAAAACACTTGTTCAAAAATATGCAATTGAAAGTTTAGAAATTATTTTTAAAAACATTCTCATGGTGTTTTTATTCTAGTTTCGAATCGAAATTTGTGTTTTGTTACATTTCAAAGGTATATTTCCTTATTTGTAAAAAACAAATTGGGACAAATAAATTTTCTAGATACACTCCCTCACAAAATAGTGTTTCCTCAATGTGGATCGAGGTTAAAACTCTGAATTTTGTTTTAAATCGGTCAAAAGTATGATTTTCATGGTGGAAAGTGCCAATCATTATTTATTGATATTCTACATACATGTATTTGTCTTATTAAACTTCAATGCAAATAATTTTATTAACTTTTATAGGACGAGTATTGGCTTTTCATGAAACCTAGTCTTTAATACATGTCCATAATTTTGTTGTCCATAATTAGATACTTGTACTTTGTATATTTTCAGCAATGACGATATCCGGCAGTCTAGCAAGCTTAGCTCTAGGAACAAGTATTGTGGCGAACTTTGGCTCAGCCTATCTGGCTTATATACTTGTATATATACTAGATGATGTTTGTGTGGTGTGTGTTTCTACGTATATAGTCAATGCTGTAATTTTGTACTGCTGTTATCAAAGATATTACAAGATTGTCAATATTGCCAAAAATAAAAAGCAAAGATGATAGAAAAGGACAAAATATCCGATTCCAATGTCTCGCCAGAGTGTCTAATTGCTTCAAATGCCAAAGTGTCTTATCATTCGAGATTATCATGCTAACAGTTTACTACAGTGATTTTTGTAGTAACGATTGTAGAAGGCTATCTTAGAAGACTAACTATAGGCATAATTATATATAGTACTATATATGTCTCTTTAACAAATAATGTAAACTTGTGGTAGTAGTAAGTTAATGTAGTATTGTTTTTATGCCCCACCTACGATAGTAGAGGGGCATTATGTTTTTCGGTCTGTGCCTCCGTTCGTCCGTTCGTCCGTCCGTCTGTCCCGCTTCAGGTTTAAGTTTTTGGTCAAGGTAGATTTTGATGAAGTTGAAGTCCAATCAACTTGAAACTTAGTACACATGTTCCCTATGATATGATCTTTCTAATTGTAATGCTTAATTAGAGTTTTGACCCCAATTTCACGGTCCACTGAACATAGAAAATGATAGCGCGAGTGGGGCATTCGTGTACTATGAACACATTCTTGTTTTTTGTTAAAGTGCCATATACTGTTTACATTGAATCAAAAGTTTGGTCTTCTTGTAGGCCTCACAGGACCCGGTATATGCTTTATACAAACTTGTTAGGTCAATATGTAGTATAAAAAAAGATCCTGTATAAGAAAATAAAACTTTATGAATTTTTTCCGCCCTGTGTGATTTTAAAATGAACAAAAATTGAACAATTGTCTAGATCTCATGTTACTTTTTAAGTTTTTGAGTTACTATTAATATTATTCAAGGATATTAAAATTCAATTCAATTGAATCCAGAGTTTTATTTCAAGTCGATATTCTGAACAGAACATTCCGGCCGGATGTGGCAGCTCGCTTTTACATTCCACACAGACGAACAGTGGTGTTTATGAAGAAGGGACTATAATATCGTAATAGGTTTCAATAAGGCTTCTGCACGTCCAGTGGTAAATATGACTTTCGGAATAATCAAGATAACATGTGAATACAATAAAATGTTATGTTTTGTGCAAGTCACGTTGGGTCGGCTTTATAACGTTCCGGTTAAAAAGGGTACTAGAAATCCACAGTAAGACATGACACTCTACCCGGATATATTATTCTGATACTGAGCAGATCAATCTTTGTACGCATTGCTTTATAATACCGAGTGTTTTTACTTAATGGTGTTGTTTGATCTGACAGGTTATTGAACCACCAGCCTTCCAAACTGGAGATAAAAAAGACGGAGACAGTTTATTATTTTGATATTGATATATTTTTGCATTATCATACGTGGGGTTTATTTCTTAAGGATCGACAATTTGATTTTGAGAAGGGGGGCTTAGCAGATTTTGGAAACAAATATGCCATTCAGTTAGAAATTAATAATCTTGCCCTATACGGTAACACATAAAATAAATATTATGGCCGCAATTTTCTAAAATATTTTACAAAGATATATCATAGTTACAGAAGAATTATCATGCTATAAGATTTTCATGTACTGCACATACATATATTTTATTTCAAGATGTACACGTAACTGTCAGGTTATAGATGGCCTGAGTTCGAGTCTACTACAATGTGTGCCTGTTATAGGATAATTGTCGGATTAAAACGACAGTCTAAAACCTGAAAGTTGGAAAGACTGGCAGTTTTTATATCACTTTTTGGATTATTTGAAAAAAATCATCTGGTCGCCCTTGAGTTGGAAATAACTACTCTGTTCTCATCAAAATTGCAAGGTTCCGAATAATGTGACCGGATAGGATGCAATGTCTTTCTGGAGACTGTTGCTGTATTCGCTAGAACGTTAAAAATTCGACGCAGGGTATCGGTTTAGTAAAAGAAATGGTTCATATTCTTATCACATTAATATGTTCTGGTTTTTATATGCATGTAACATTTGCCATTGGATGTTTAACATCAATGTTTACCTACTCTCAATAATATATCAGTTACTTCATTTAAATTTGTACAACTTTTCTGAATTTGGTGTTTTTAAGATTACATTCTAATAGATCTTTTATATTTGGTAGGTTGCTGTATTACCGTTTTTTTTAAGGAAATTTAAAACAAGTGTTCGTAGTCTTGATACATGTAGCGCTCAATAAATGAAGTTTATATTGCTTTGTTCGGTACTTAATAAATAATTTTTTCACGGCATTTTCACGGCAGTTGACACAACCATTCAGAATTGTTTTGAAATTGATATCCATTCCTGAATATTGCATTATATGACTTTCGATCAAATAATCTTTATTATTAGTTTTATTTATAGAAATACTCGTTTTATTGTTTAATTGTATTATTTTTTGTAAGACCAGACTAACAATATATATATTAGAACAATTTAGTGTAAAGTATACAAGTTTAACTCAAAAATAAAGCAATGTCCAGTCCAGTACATTCACGAAATTAGCATAATTGTCACAATCAAAATTGCATGCCAATGCCTTATTATAGTAAAGTACTATTTTAGTATATATATATATATATATATATATATATATATACAGTATTTTCTTTATATTGTAAGCAAACTGAAAGCCATTTAAAAGGATAATTGTGAGTGAATCAGAGTGTTTGTGTGTGAACTAGTTATTTTTAAAATATATTCGATATTGTAATAAATGCATATTTTGATATTCTATATTCTTGAATTTTATTATTGTTGTCTTTGTTGATTTCTCTTCATTCGTCTTTGAGTGTTTACTAAATTGCATATAAACACAAGGCAATTTGAAAAAAAAACCCAAACAGTTGAGGAGATTAACATCATGCATGAAGAGTCCTACTCCCTTGTTGTTGACTTAAAAATGTGTTTTTAACAAAAATTTGCAAATATTTTTTACAAATTGTGTAGAAGGGTGAGTTAAATATAGACAAAAAATATGTTAATCTTACAACAATGAATAAATACAAAAGTGTCATGAATACACCAATGAGGCTTAACATACTTTTAAAGCAAAAAACAAAAAACGACTGATTTCACATGAAAGTTCAGTGCTTTGAATACGAATACAAGGAATTTAACTCAAGTGTTTTCACCAACAGCCAAAATATGATATCTATCTGGGTATTCACCCTGAACCAATCTGATAGTTGAAGTGACTCAGATTCCAATGTTGAAATTAAAGTATTATAATCAGGGCTACAGAAGGAAAAAAGTAATACTAGTATCATCTGCATAATTGTACAGTCTCCAATTTTGATAAATAAAAATATATCATTTTTATACGACCGCAAAAAAATTTTGCGGTCGTATATTGGTATGACGTTGGTGTCGTCGTCGTCCGAAGACGCATTGGTTTTCGCACTCTAACTTTAGTTTAAGTGAATGGATCTCTATGAAATTTTACCATAAGTTTCAATATCACAAAAGGAAGGTTGGGATTGATTTTGGGGATTACGGTACCAACAGTTAAGGAATTAGGGCCAAAAAGGGGCCAAAAATAAGCATTTTTGTAACTTCCAGACATAACGTGTGTGTTAGTGTATGGATCTCTCTGACTTTGTACCACAAGGTTCCATATCACAAAGGGAATGCTGGGATTGATTTTTGGGGGTAATTGCCTCAAAATTTTAGGAATTAGGGGCCAAAAAAGGGGCAAAAAACAAGCATTTTTCTAGTTTCATGACAATAACTTGTGTGTAAGTGTATGGATCTTTCTGAAATTGTACTACAAGGTTCCATATCACAAAGGAAAGCTGGAATTGAGTTTGGGGTAATTGCCTGAAACGTTTAGGAATTCAGGGCCAAAAGGGACCAAAATAAGCATTTTCTAGTTTCCAGACAATAACTTGTTTTCAAGTGTATGGATCTCTCTGAAATTGTACTGCAAGGTACCATACCTCAAAGGGAAGGCTGGGATTGAGTTTGGGGGTGATGAATCATAAGGGGGTTCAAAAAATTGGGGGATTTTTTTTCCTTTTTTTTCTTTAAAATTTTCCATTTTAAGTTGGTTATTTCTGATTTATATTTAAAAGCAAATAATAATGATATGGCAGGAGATACACACCAAACAGGATGTGTAAATTATTATATAATAAGTATTGTGCAAAAGCAAGAAATTTTCAATTGCACAGTATTGCGCAATAGCAAGAAATCTTCAATTGCACAGTATTGCGCAATAGCAAGAAATATCCAATAGCACAATATTGCGCAATAGCAAGAAATTGTCAATTGTACAGTATTGCGCAATAGCAAGAAATATTCAATTGCACAGTATTGCGCAATTGCAAGAAATATTCAATTGCACAGTATTGTGCAAAAGAAGATACTTTGTATAAATTGCTTATTTTTTGACCAATTTCAATGGGGTTTTATTCTTGAACTCTTGGGGTTCTTTAATATGCTGAATCTAACCCTGTATTAAGTTTTTGGATTTTGGGCCTCGTTTTTAAATTGGTCCACATTGAGGTCCAAAGGGTCCAAAATTAAACTTTGTTTGATTTCATCAGAAATTGAATTATTGGGGTTCTTTGATATGCCGAATCTAACCGTGTATTTAGATTCTTAATTTTTGGTCCCGTTTTCAAATTGGTCTACATTAAGGTCCAAAGGGTCTAAAATTAAACTTAGTTTGATTTTAACAAAAATTGAATTCTTAGGGTTCTTTGATATGCTGAATCTAAACATGTATTTAGATTTTTGATTATGGGCCCAGTTTTCAAGTTGGTCCAAATCAGGGTCCAAAATTAAACTTTGTTTGATTTCAACAAAAATTGAATAAATGGGGTTCTTTGATAAGCTGAATCTAACCATGTATTTAGGTTTTTGATTTTTGGGCCCCGTTTTCAACTTTGTCCACATTGAGGTCAAAAGGGTCCAAAATTAAACTTTGTTTGATTTCATCAAAAATTGAATTATTGGGGTTCTTTGATATGCCGAATCTAACCATGTATTTAGATTCCTAATTTTTGGTCCCGTTTTCAAATTGGTCTACATTAAGGTCCAAAGGGTCCAAAATTAAACTCAGTTTGATTTTAACAAAAATTGAATTCTTAGGGTTCTTTGATATGCTGAATCTAAACATGTATTTAGATTTTTGATTATGGGCCCAGTTTTCAAGTTGGTCCAAATCGGGGTCCAAAATTAAACTTTGTTTGATTTCAACAAAAATTGAATATATGGGGTTCTTTGATATGCTGAATCTAACCATGTAGTTAGATTTTTGATTTTTGGGCCCCGTTATCAACTTTGTCCACACTGAAGTCAAAAGGGTCCAAAATTAAACTTTGTTTGATTTTCATCAAAAATTGAACTCTTGGGGTTCTTTGATATGCTGAATCTAACCATGTATTTAGATTTTGGATATTGGACCATAATAGGTGAATGTCCAATTTAAAATTTTTAAGTTCTTAGACCACATTCATTCTGTGTCAGAAACCTATGCTGTGTCAAATATTTAATCACAATCCAAATTCAGAGCTGTATCAAGCTTGAATGTTGTGTCCATACTTGCCCCAACTATTCAGGGTTCGACCTCTGCGGTCGTATCAAGCTGCGCCCTGCGGAGCATTTTATTAAAAATGTTAAAAGTAGGGAACCAAGGATTCTATCAGACAGTATGATTTTAGAAAACTAAACTGAATGAGCAAGAGAAAAGAAAAGAGACTAAAATTGCATGTACTCGAACAGATCTTTCGAACTTTTTAGTGTCCAGATGTGATCCACAGCGCTCCAACGTGCAGTAGTTAGTTTCACGGTAACTTTGAATCCAGGTTTCGATTGATGATAAAAGTGATGTTGATAATTTGGAAGGAAACTAAATCGAAGGTATCATGGAGCACTGAAGATCGAGTGGTCGTGCATCTTTCGTTGAAACCCCAAAAGAACACACAAAAGACCTACGATTGTTCTGGATTTTCTCTCTAGTAAGTGTCGTGGCGTATATGTTGAGTTATACCAAGTGAACTGTAAATACCCAATTCTGTTATCAAGCAGTTATTGTATTTGTTAAAACACGCACACATAATATTGGTCGGGTTTTTATCTGCGGGACTATGTATCTCGGCAGTCACCATTACCCACTTTTAACTGCCGAACTCAGGTTTACACTAACGGCAGCTGTCGCAATCGATACACACGGTACCGCAGAACCCTTTTTTTATTTTTTTTTGCACTATTTTTTACATTCTTTTCTGGTTGGCTTATTTTAGTTTAAGTCATCACATAACAATATATTATACTTGAAATACACATCTAGGATTCAGAAACAAGCCAAGTTGCTTTTACAAATCTGTCTC
This sequence comes from Mytilus coruscus, assembly GCA_017311375.1. Taxonomy (NCBI): domain Eukaryota; kingdom Metazoa; phylum Mollusca; class Bivalvia; order Mytilida; family Mytilidae; genus Mytilus; species Mytilus coruscus. Next base: position 9,606,114 of record CM029598.1, read on the forward strand.
CCGTTGGTTTATCTGTAGTTTCTTGTACACATTCTAATATTTGATGGCAGGTTTGATTAATTCTCTCGTTTTATTTGGTCTAAAAAATAAAAAAAAAGTGAAATCATTAACTATGTAATGTAATTATAAGGTCTATTCGTACAATAATGTATATGCATTGAAGAGCAATTAAATTATATGTACATGTAATAACCGTGGAAACTTTAAACGTCTTTGGTTATACTTCACATTAAATTTCAAGCTTAGGCTTCTATAAACTATACTACACATGTTTGTCCATGAGGATCCCGAATTAATTTTTCTATTATATCATCATCTGAGTTCGTTAAAGAAAATTGTTAATTTAAAATGTAGTACCATAAGTATAGCATATTATTGCCAAAATGGTCTACAACCTTGGAAATATCTGATATACAATACGAAATTCAAGTTAATTAAACAAATGAATAAAGTTCTACATTCTTATGATCTCGCATCATGCATTCGTGATTTCACAATCAGTGATAGTCTAAACCTTCTTGGGATCACCTTGTAATTCAGGATCCATCAACAATTAGTTATCATCTCCCTTTAGAGCTGCCATCATCCCAAACGTACCCTTAAAAAAAATTACAACCCTTAAAAAAACAAACACACAAGAAAATAAAAAAATAAGAAAAACACGCAAAAATTTGAGGTACCTTTTGAATGATATTTGTAACACTGCTAGTACCCGAAGTCCATTGTAAATGGACCGACCTGTGGTTGTGCCTTTTTGTTTTCATCAGAGACCAAGGCCGTAACTAGGCATATTATTTTAGTGAGTCAGAATTGATCGACGAGCGGAGAGATGCGGAAAAACACAGAAAAATTTCAGTAGGGGTCTGGGATAAATGGTGTAAAATCCTGCATTCTTGGCATTTCCAGAGAGCTTGACATCGTTGGATAGATTGAAGATGTCACGGTTTGATTTCAAACCGTTTCATTGCGGACGGAGCTAAATATCAATTTTCATCTTTTAGCCTTGAACAGAGTATATTGGGAACTACTTTGCCGTTTCACCTTCAAGAATATCGGATAATCATATCTTTGTCATCTGAATTCACTGAGATATGGGGGTACCCCATATGTTATTTTGTGTTATTTTAGGAATATTAATTTTAGTTTTTCTTTTTGCCACATGCTACCTTTTAATGTTATGGATACGGGAAATTGGATATAACTATATCCTTTTATGTTATTCTAGGAATATTGATTTGTTTAGCTTTTTTCTTTATGGATACGGGGAAATTGGAATGGAGTTTTCGCCGTTTACATGTAGATCCGTGATTTCAGATTTTTTCTGGAAATAGTCAGTGGTAAGATATTTTTCGACAATTTGAATAATGAGGGGGTAGGAGGGGGTCCGATCCCGAAATCCCGAATTGAAAGACACGAAATCACGTTTTAAAGATCCTAGCGTCCCTCAATAATGTCGAAATTGGATTAAGGGATGTTCTTTCAAATTTTAAGAACCAGTAAAGTTGGGGAAAACGGGGAAATGAATACTCAGACAGGACTGCTCCCGTGCGGTGCCCCAGTACCTGATTTGTCAGTCTATTTATAGTTTTTGGCATAGTTCCAATGAAAATATATTCAATACTGGAACTCTTAACACCTGTTGTGATCACAAATACCATCCATTAGGTTACTTGAATCAGTATCGCTTTTCCTTTTTCTGCAAGAGCCTGTTTTTAACCAGAGATCCATGACGATAACCGGTTACTTGGTTAATGTAATCGAGAAACATCAAGCGGTGACTGAGATGCTGATTTATATCCGGGAAGAATAATTTAAAAGGAACGATGTCAAGTTATAGAAATTAAGGTTGAGACAGAAAAAAAAACAAATGACTATATTTCGTATTCAATTACCATAAACAAATACACAAAATAAAAATCAGTGTCGAAATTTTAGTGAGGCAATTGCCTCACTTGCCTCAATGATATAGTTACGGCCTAGGAGACTTAAATACTAGCTATGTCTTTGTTTTCATCAGACTTAAATATACTAGCTATGTTTTTGTTTTCATCGATCAAGATTAATTGATAAAAGTAGTTAGGACTTTCCATAATCACACATGTTAAATGTTTCTGTCTTTTATACCCATGCCCTTTACATAATACGTATATATTATACAGTTTAAAAAAAATCAGAGACAACTAACTGCCTGTGCAAACCATTATTTTTTTTTAAAGTAAGAATGATAACTTGATTTAAACAATTGAAATAATACATATGCTTTATTTAGAGTCGACACCGTCAGGACATAACTTAAGCTCTAATGAGTTTTTAACTGACATAAGACACCAAAGGTACACCAAACCTAGACAAGACAAAAAAGGGGATATAGAAAGGAATCTGAGGTATGCATTCCTTATTAAAAGTTAAATATCTCACTTTATTTTCTAATATTACACAAAAAAAAAAAAAGAATAGCAAAAATACCGAACTCCAAGGAAATTCAAAAAGAGGGAAGTCCATATAAACTGACAAAATCCAACGTTTTCAATCAACCATACGAGTGAAAAACAACTGTTTATTCCTGACTTGGAACAGTCATTTCCCGAAGAAAATGGTGGATAAAACTTGGTTTTATAGCTAACTAAACCTCCCACTTGTATGACAGTTGTTTATAGTTTCGTTATTATGACAAAATTTGGTGAGCAACCCAAACAGACATGATAAGTAAATGTGACAATTATTTGGATCCAGCAGCCAAATTGTGTAAACATACATCACAACTGACAAAGATTTAAACAAAGATTCAAATAAATCTTAAAAAGACGCCAATAAAAAAGGTGTCGTAGTTGATAGTAAATTTGACAAAGACACCAACAAAAAAGTTTTTGTAGTTGATAGTAATTGACAAAGACGCCGATACTTACATTCCGTATATAGCGCACACCTTTTCGATAAAGTACAAGTCAAGTAAAATATAAATACGAGGATAACCAAAATGGAAACAACACTGTGCAAAAAAAAACCCATCTTTCGTCCGAATAGCTTCTGTGGACCCACCTGCACCAGGAACGCCTCAAGTCAAAAACCCGCTACCGGAATGCATAAATACCGATTCATGTCTAAAGCGACAAAAAGAAAAACAATAGCACGAAGACAAACAAAGGGAAAACTGTAAAGCAAATAAAAATACACAAAACTTCAGCACCCAGAATCTATAACTCAAGGCCATCTTGTATTAAATATGTAGTAGACACTGAATATTTATCTGTTAAGTCTTAGTACTTTCCGATGAACTTTTTGAGAAAAAGGACGAGAAGTTCTTTGACAAAACCCTAACTCATTATTGTTTTGCTCAGATACCAGTGACATTTTACAAAGTCTGAGTAGCAGCTGCAAACTCTTGATTATCGTATGAATTACGAAATGAAACTCCATACACGGATGTAGTTGGCATATATTGCTACTAGGTGAGGAAAATTCATAATTTCAAGATTGAAATAGTCTCGTTTGTCATATCTTCTGGTACTGAGATGGCCGAGGTTAATGTCTAGACATGAGACGGAGGAAGTTGTATCTGTGGTTTCATTTCTTTAGTGCAGGGGTGTCGAAGGAAATCCTACTTATATGAAAATAAGAAAAGGTCGGCCAAGAGAGGTGCACAATTGGTTCCCATAGGAATGCCGACAACCTGCTGGAAATTTCTACCTCCAAATTTAACAAATCTGTGTCAATGAGAAAATCTAGCATACTGGTCACTTGTTCTTCGGTGTAGCATGTTTTAACTTTAGTTACCATTTTTAGGAAAGCATTGTGGATTACTAGTTTCTTTAAGATGTTTTTTTTTTATTTTTATGTGGTATGGTGGTGTAAATGGTGGAAAATCGAATGTTTTGATAGAATTTATTTCAAAGAATAAAGAGATTTTCAAAATTTTTTCCAGAAATCTTTTGAGTGTATTTTAGAATCCACATATGGTTAATGCCACTACGCGAGTAAACAGTATCACATTATTTCTGTGATCCCTCTTCCGCTACAGACAAAATTTTAGTTAATATAACGGACAATTCCTTTGAAGAACATGCAGATGAGCCGGCAATGTACCGTTGTTTTTTCGAAGCTTTGTGAAGTTTCAGTATCCAATACAAACTAGGTAAGTCCTCAAATGTGTTGCACATTGAACTTGATGATATTCAATGAATTAAGCCATGAATGACTTGTGGTTTGCAAGGCCGATCTCATCCGGGTTTATCAAAGGTTATGTCCATGTACGAGGGATTACTAAATGTTGATTTATTCCTTATTATTTGATAAGATAATCGTAGTAATAGGATTTACAGACAAAAACAATATTGTTTGAAGCTTTTCCCGCAGGAACAACAACTTTTTTTTTTGTCGTGAAGAAGAGACTTCATACATTTCATGCACAGCCTCTTTGTCTTTGAATACGGACTCAGGTCGAACATTTATACAAGTTTTCAACTTGTGGATCCTGCATTGTATCAACGACCTAGTTATTTTAACCATTCTGATAAATTATTTTTTTATATTAATAAATCAAATTTTTAATAGGAAAAAATGAATATTTAATGTTAAAAAATCTATTTCTTAATATTTGAAAAAAAAAAAAATGATAAAAGATACTAATGAACTTCTGATATTACTGATTCGATTTTTAATATTATTTTTCTTAAAATAATTAAAGGATTTTAATATCTAAAAAAAGATAGGGAATAAAGGTCCGGTAAGGGCTAATTTTGGCCTAAAATTCGAAGTACATCTGATGAAAGATTTTTGACATTTTTTAAATGCTTAAGTGTCTACTTCAGTCGATTCAATTAGTTTATGTTGAAAATTTGAACTGATTTGGTCCTTAAAGACGCTCAAATTCAAGCTTAAATATGAAAAAGTATCAAAAATGCCATGAAACGTCACTTTTCGGATGGTTTTTGTCTAAAATGGAAGTGGCCGCATTCCTGTTCAGTTTCAATTAACCTTTATATATGTTATGTATTATCATTAAATACAATATATATTTTAATATTAAGACTGAATACAAGTGCGTCTACTTCCATTTTAGACAAAAGCCGTCTTAAAATGTATAAACGAACTAGACGTTTCTGATACGGTCAATAACTTTGGCTTCTTAATTTAGATCAAAACCAATTTTTGCAAGATTTAAACAATGATAAAAACAAAGTGAATGGCAATAAATTAAGAACGTACCGCCTATATAAGACGAAGATAGAACCCGAAAACTGCATTACATGTCAACTTCCACGAACTGTGAGACGTACGATGGCATTATTTAGGAGTGGGGCACTACCGCTAGCTGTTGAGACGGGACGATATTCTAGACCGCAGATACCATTAAATTATAGACTTTGTAAATTTTGTCATACGAACTCTGTAGAAAACGAAATACATTTATTAATGATCTGTCCTTTATATACAGACATCCGATATGAACTTTTTCTAAAATCATGCACTAGAACTTATCGATGACTTTGACAGAATGAACACAGAGAATAGATTAATTGATCTTATGAACTGTAAATATATACAAACTTTTTTAGCTCATACATTGAATAGATTTTTTCTTGGAAGAAAAAAGTTTTTATGAAATTATGATTTGCAAACTATTTATTTACCATCAGTATTATTTTTTCTTTCTTTGTACATTTTTGTATTTTACATAAAGGTTACTGTGATAGTCTTCATATAATATCCCAAGTTTAAATACTTTTATTTTCTTTTTAAAAGATAAATTCAATCAGTGACAATTTGAACTACTATATTATCAGAACATTGGCATTTTAATAAATATTTTATTTGTTTATTTATTTATTTATTTTTACTTATGTCAAATGTGGATATTATTTTTATGTCATTGTTAAAGATGTGCTTGTAAATAATTTATAAATCATATTTTTTTTCTAATGTGTTTTAATGTAAATTTAGTGTCTCGTAAGTCTATGTAGGCTGGGTATTGATCTTTGGTTTAACTCTTTTGTGTATTGAACTTGTATATTTATTTGTAAGATCAGTATGTGACACTTTAATAAAATAATCATTATCTTATCTTAAAAATAGCACAAATGCTAAAATTGTGAAGATTTCAGTATTTTTGCATGAAATCAGGTTCGTTCGCCCTGATTACATGTTCGCCCTGGGTCCGTTCGCCCTGAGTCCGTTCGCCGATAGAGTCCGTTAGCCCTGGGTTCGTTCGCCCTACTTTTTATAAAAACATGATAAATATTAATGATGTTATTAAGGTTTTATGAACTTATTCAGATATGTATATGTTAAATATGAAATAAAATACATGTTTCTGAAAAATCATGATAAAAACATAGAAATAATTAAGAAATAATGGCTTGTTTTGGAGCATTATTGGCTTCATTGTTACATATGTTTTGTTTAGAATTACCTTTAATGACTGTTGATTGTAATGTAGAATGCTGATTAGGTAAAGTTATGATGTCTTTGGTCTCACTGATTGTTTTATTAATTGTCACTGGTGTATTAATAAGGACAATTAAAAACATTTTTTTTAAATTAACTTGTCAGCTTCGAATAAGTGAAAACAATTATGTATGATTTGTAAGACATGAAAGGGAAATTTAGTCTAGCAGCTTAATTGACCTCTTTGATCTCAAAATTTGTTTTATTTAGTAAATCATGGTGTAGAAATGTAGAGTGAATGGCTGTGTGATTGTGTCCTTTTAGTATTTTTTTTATATATAGAATTTTTTACCTCAGTGCTCTTCAAAATAATAGTGATAAGACATAATTGGTGTGTGATGAGAACTGAGGATGCGAATGACTAATTTCGAGTTGGGTCTTATTATTACTGTAAAAGGTTGTTTTGAAATTGTTCAACTGTATAAAAAAATACATACAGATAACTTGATTTTCAGTTGTTTTAATATATTAAATATCTTGAATCCCTGTACACTTCAGTACAAATCAAAGAAAAATAATTATCTGGTAGCAGCATTTCAACATAAATATTCGGCGAAATTTTCAACAAACTTTAAATACTTTATTCAAATAGTTAACATTAAACAACAAGACAACAAAATAAAATAAAAAAAAACATGGAAACGGGTATCAGGGCAAACGGACCCAGGGCGAACAGGTATTTGGGCGAACACGTACTGGAGCGAACGTGAATCAGGGCGAACGGACCCGGATTCTGATGCTAGTACCTGATGCATGTCCATTGTATTGTCGAAAACAACCCATATTTATGTATTAAAGAAAAGTATTCTACTTTCCAATAAATAGCTTAAGTTTACATTTTTCACAACTTGTAAAGACGTTATACTTTGGCAAAAAGGGGTCGTACCGTGCCTACTCCTTTAGTAACGGCTTGCACTAACTCGGAATAATTTTAACGTTTTCTTTATTGCTTGCCGGACTCTTCTCGTCTTCAATCCGTCTTTGATTCAAATATATTTCTCGCGAGATTACGACACCGTGGAAGTAATGGCAGATATGGGAAACCTATGGGAAGGTGCATTTTGCGTCGTTTACCGTGCCATGGCATAATTTGTGAAGGGCACTATACATACATTACATTATTGATTCTTTGAACATAAACATGTCATGAATTTTTCTGAAATATTGCATATGGTCTTTTCACGGTGCTCTTTGTTTAATTGTTTACATCCTGTCATGACTGCTAAAAAAATAAATCCTTACTATTAAAACCAAACCATATGCTACTTTATAAAGAAAACAGTATACCATCTTTTCATTTTAAATGAAACATTTGCGTATCGTACGAGTTCATTACATATAGTTTTGTCCAAATTTGTAAGAAGCGGTCACTTTTATTTGTTTACTTTAGTTGCTACTGCTCTGAAGACTGAACAGAGTCTAAAAAGTATTTGAATTTTGAAAATAATGTGTTGTCTACCATTGAGTTAACACCTTTCCTGATGTTATTATCCTAGGGAATCACCTGTCCAATAGACAGTACATACTGGCATGAGTAAAGACACTGACAGGGGCTGCTCTGGCTCCCAAAAAGTTGGAGCCAGCAAAATCGCCAGCTCCTAAATTTTGTCGCCAGTTTTGAAAACTTTGAGCCAACTTTAGGGCCAGCTAGAGTCTTGATTTCTTCTAAAAAAATTCAAACTATGTTCAATTTAAATTTCTTATGCACTCAGCCTGCACTTTACATCATTTAACATGTTACACTAAGTAAGTTATAGCATAGGGTTTATATACATACAAAAAAACATGTGTACTTTTATTTTCTTTGTCAGTATTTCATATGTATAAGAATATAATTAGCTTAGTTATGGTCTGTATATGCTACAGAATAGAAAAATTGTTTTAAATAAAAAAAAAAATAGAGAAAAAAATTGGTAATTGAATGAAGAAAACATAATAATGGGTGTTTAGATTTACAGAATAGTGAAAATTTGTGTATTAAAAATAAAGAGTACAGAAAAAGATGACCAGGCACTCTTCAAACATTACCCATCCTGCTACTAAGACCCTCTTTAACTCTACCCATATCTCAAAATACATAAACATATGAATTCTTCAGTCAGAAGTATGTAGACATATCTTAGACATATCTAATGTAGGTCTCCCAATGGTAGGAAAAAATAAAATTGAGTTATCTTTCTTTATTCGGGCGTGCTCCTTCTTTGGAGGATTATACATAGTACGAAGATAGAAGAGGTAAATATGATCAACAATATGGCGGCCGGTTTTGTTATTTTCGTATCTTAACTGAGGGCATGCAAAGACAAATTAAGTCTGAATTTGCTATTTTTTTACGGAAAACAAGAAAAACTTTGTCTTTGTATAAGTTGATTATGGTTTTGGACTTCCTGTCAATTACGTTTTCATCATTAAACTACGGTAAACATTGCAAATTGTGTTGTCGTATGAACATTTATTCAAATGAAAAGACAAACGCTGACTGACCTGATTCTAATTGAATGAATTAATGTTAATGATCATTAATGACCCATCCGATAAATGGATTACCTGTAACAACAGATTATGACACCTGTTGTAACTGTTGATTAGCTTGGGGTCATAAACAAAGTCATAAACTTGTCGCCAGGTAAAATTTCGTACAATTTATTTTACCAATTTAAATGAAGATCGATATTGTCAAGAAATGAAAATTTTGACATAGGAAAATGTTGGTGCCAGAAATATCGCCAGCAGCCGTATTTTGTCGCCAGATGAAATAAAAAATCGCAAATTGCGACATTGCTGACGCACAGCGGTCCCTGACTGATAGATATTGATTTATTGAGATTTGCTGTTACTTTTTTTTTAAAACTTGAATTAAGGAATTTTGTATTTCCTTAGTACATACATGTAGCTCTGAGCTGTGAATCCTTCTCCAGGTTTTGCTTTATTTTTGGTCCTATTTTGGTTTATCATCTCTGAACATTTGTATTGCATGTATTGTGTTTTGGATTTTCAAATAATTTTGCTGCAAGCATCAATGATTGTGAAGTGATATTAGAAAATTAGTCAACATGTTCATCTGCTGCATCTGACTTAAAATTTAAAGCATAGATTTGTAAATCATGGATTCCTTGTTGATTTGAAAATGCATCTGATGTCAAAATACTAATTAGAACAAGATCACACTGCTGGGAAGGTCTTTAAAAAAACTTATTGCTGGCTCAATGTACATGTACTCCAACGTCTGTGAAATTCCATTTGAATTTGCAGGGTGCAGACAAGGAAGCTTCTCTGTTATTTCTGAACCTTGTTACACATCCATTGTATCACGATTGCTGGTCTGAAGAAAACTTTTTTTAGATGTCTTGAGTTTAATCATTTGTCATGTTTGTACTCATTTATAACAAACAAACATCAGTTTCAGACAGTTATTGTCATTCAAATAACAACAAATCAATGTGTGTTGATACACTTGAAAATATGTTACTATGTTTTATTGAAGTATTTTTTTCACAAATGATTTTGTGTAAATCCTGTTTCCATCTATGTACATGTACATGTATAGAATTCTGTGTATGCCCAAGGGTTTGATAATTACCTCAAGTAAAATGTAAAATGTACAGTCAAGGGACTTATTGAAATGAGTGATTTTTAAATCACTTATTTAAGTAGCAAATTCAAAGTTTTGTCACAAATTGTGATTTTTAGTTTTACCAAAATTTTAAACACATAGGTTTAGATTATAATTTTCATTAGTAAAATTGAAAAAAAATGAACCTTTTGCTCCTTTTAAATAGCAAGGTTTATGCCTTAGGTGCAATCATTTAGCTGTAAATTCTATTTTAGTTGAAAAAATGCTATAAAAATGGCTTCACATAATGAACTAATACTTTCTTAACAGATTTTGGGAGTATTTTTCATGTAAAATTCAAGGTTTCGTCTGACAGATTATGTAATAAAATTCTACTGTTCGCCATCAAAAAATTTCACTGTTCGGGGGTGTTGAAAATAGTGGGGGTTATTAAAATAATGATACTTAAAAGAAGTGATTTTTTAGAAAAAAATAGAGGTATGATACTTAAACAAGTGATTTTTATGTCATTATCCCAGATTCAGTACAAGATCATCACCTGACATGACCCGGTCATCCTATCAACACAGATGTTGGTTCTGATAAATTTAGTAACATAATTAGCCCCTGGATCATTAGTATTGTATATTTAAAGCTACAATAAAATTAAATCACTTAGTCTAGTGATATATTTGTACTACTTAAATAGGTGATTATTAAAGAAAGACAACTCTTACTTCCAACCCTTGTGGACATAATGTTACTTGAATCAGTGATTTAGAAAATCACTCATTTAAGTAAGTCCCCTGACTGATGTAGGCAACAGTAGTTTACTGATGTTCAAATCTCATAAGTCAATCAAGAAGGCAAATCAAGGTAACAAACAAAAACTTAGGAAATCGCACGAACTCCAAATAGGTGCTTTGACACGGAAAGCATCTCCTGGTTTACATGCATCAACCACCCTGCGAATCGACACACTGTAAAAAAATTAAAATAACACTTCATAAATTTCAGGCGACCATGGTTCTTTTCTGGATTTGCTTTCATCAGACACGCTCAAAGCCGAATATTTTAAAGTCTTGCCTGTATAAGAACTGAAACAGTTGAAGAGCTATATGACCAGAAAGTACCTAAAATAGCCAAATCCATCTAAGGTCAACTTCAAAGTCAAAGTTTCATAATCAGGAATAGTACACAATTGGTAAAATAACAGATTAGACAATTATTTTGATATCTAAAGATCTAAGTTAGCAAACCATGTTGCTGTGAGTTAAAACATAGGCATATTGTTTTGGTGATTTGGTCAACAAATTTGTATTGATGACTATAAAACTTGCAGAGTTTAATCTTAATTCACATTTTTTCTGAAATGAAACTATGTGTTTTATGATATTTTTCAATGTACAATATATTATACAGAATGAAAGTCCACTGACTGTGAGCGTTACAAACTTGAGTTAAATAGAGAAAAAATAGCATTTTAACACAAAGCATATTTATTTCAGATTTACGTAAGCAAGCTAGACAGTTAGAGAATGAGATTGATTTGAAACTGGTATCCTTCAGTAAACTAGGAACAAATTATTCATCACATAATGATTATGGAAGGTATGTATCAAGTAATATGTAATTATATATGTGTAATTTGTTGTATATCTATATATGTTATTGTACTTTTGTAACCTTGGCAATATTAACCACAATGCTTACAAATGTATGTTTCGTTTGGTGTGAAAGTGCACAAACAAATGTATTTATTATTGCTTAGATTCTAGTAAAGAATGATATTGAAAATAAGTAATTCAAAAGTCAAAGGACAGACAATCATGACAGTAGTTGAATATTATAACCCAGAAATTAAAGATTCAACAAGGTGCCCAAAACAAACCAGAGAGTGAAATAAAATGTTCATAACTTTTTTTTTGTATACAAATTGGGTATATATACCTTTTTGATGCAATTTAATCTATTCTCACATTCAACATGTTCAAAGAAGAATTTTTGATAATCTGACATTCTAATATTTCCCTTCTCACTTTTAAAAATGATAATTACAATGTACATATGATTGATAAGTTTGTTTTGTAATGACCATTTAGCCAACCAAATGAGGAACACACATTATCTAAAAGGTAACTTCATATTTTTGTACATGATGGGCAACTCATAAAAATTCAACATTCATACATATATTTTAGATTCTACCACTGAACAAATGACGTGATACAATATTTCTACTCTAGAGACAGTTAAAGTTTCAAATATAGAACGGAAGGCTTAAGTTTGGTAACTTTTGAGAGCAGAAAATATTGTATCACACAAGATACAAATGTACAGGGTTTGAATCTGTTTCTCTAATGGTTTTAAGATGATACATGCATGTCAGACAACTTTTATCTTTCTTTGTCAATGACTTTAAAAAATTTCATGATTCTTTTTGATCTATGAAGAATTCAGATCAAGCAAACCACACATTGATTAAAAAAAAGATCAACTGGTCAAGGAAAGTATCAATCATCTAAGAATTAGAGAAACTGCTTACTCATTTATTTATGATGTGGTCCATTCATTTATTCTCCTCAGCATGGTATTCAAGCTTCAGTATTCCTCTCACAGTGGTGATGGTCATATTTAAAGTTCAGGCTTCAAGAGAGAACAATGCTGATTTTGTAATACACAGGATACATGTAGATTTGTTCACATTTGATGGAAAATACACATTTGATGATTAATATAAAAGTATGGAGATGTGGTATGATTGCCAATAAAACAACTATTCACCAGAGTTCAAATAAAGTGGATTTAATAAATTATTGGCAATTATAAGATTACTTAACAGAATTGGGAGAGCAAGTGTTCACATTAGTATGGGTCTTATGTCCAGAAGCTGCCTTTTCTGGGAGGGGACTTTTCATTCGAATAACACTGATGCTTTATACAGGGCCTTTGACTATTTTTTTTTCAGTGTCTCTGTTATATTTATTGGCTGCCTGCATTGATTTATTATAGGTTACGCATTACACAATCATTGCTTATGACTTCATTGAAGTGCATGACAAGACCTTGATGCCAAGTCATTTAATTCATGGAATAATAAGACCAAACTAAATGTAATTGATATTATACCTTGTAATTTGCTTGTCTTAAGACTCCTAAATTTGAATGCTTGTAAAATTAAAGTATACAAGATTCCTGCTTTTATAGTGTAATCATACATACATGTCTACATACAAATTAGTTTAGTGAAGTCTTGCATCCATGATTATGTAATCAATGTTTTAAAATCTGGTGAAATTGTCTTAAATATCCTGAAATTTATTAAAAAAGATAAAAAGACACTTTCCAACATCTTGAATTTTTATTTAATACAATACATTATACATTAGTTTGGATTTTTCTCTATAAAAAGTAATTATTAAATGCTGAATGTTAATATCTTTACAAATAATATCAAAATTTAGTTGATATTTAAGTTTTCAATCCTGCTAAAAGTGAATGTGTAATTTTAGTATTAGAAAAAGCTAGTACATTTTTTACAATATAAAAATACCGAGTATGGATTTTAGCCTGTATAAACATAGATATTTATGTTTTTTATAATTATATATTTTCAGTGAGTCAGCCCCCCTTATTAATAAATCTAGTAGTGAACACATGTTTGATACAATGGCTATGGAGATTGAACAGCTGTTATCAAAGGTAAGTAGTCAGCCTTCCTACTGTTATCAAAGGTAAGGAGTCAGCCTTCCTACTGTTATCAAAGGTAAGGAGTCAGTCTTCCTACTGTTATCAAAGGTAAGGAGTCAGTCTTCCTACTGTTATCAAAGGTAAGGAGTCAGTCTTCCTACTGTTATCAAAGGTAAGGAGTCAGTCTTCCTACTCTTATCAAAGGTAAGGAGTCAGTCTTCCTACTCTTATCAAAGGTAAGTAGTCAGCCTTCCTACTCTTATCAAAGGTAAGGAGTCAGTCTTCCTACTCTTATCAAAGGTAAGGAGTCAGTCTTCCTACTGTTATCAAAGGTAAGGAGTCAGTCTTCCTACTGTTATCAAAGGTAAGGAGTCAGTCTTCCTACTGTTATCAAAGGTAAGTAGTCAGCCTTCCTACTGTTATCAAAGGTAAGGAGTCAGCCTTCCTACTGTTATCAAAGGTAAGGAGTCAGCCTTCCTACTGTTATCAAAGGTAAGGAGTCAGTCTTCCTACTGTTATCAAAGGTAAGTAGTCAGCCTTCCTACTGTTATCAAAGGTAAGTAGTCACCCTCCCTACTGTTATCAAAGGTAAGTAGTCAGCCTTCCTACTGTTATCAAAGGTAAGGAGTCAGTCTTCCTACTGTTATCAAAGGTAAGTAGTCAGCCTTCCTACTCTTATCAAAGGTAAGTAGTCAGCCTTCCTACTGTTATCAAAGGTAAGTCCCCTCTACATGTACTAATGGATAAATCTAGTGGAGAACAATGGCAAGAAGCCTGTTCATCTAAAAATGATTAGATACAATATCCATGTTGAAATTTTTATGTTATATACCGACCATTGAGGCAAAATTCAGTACATTGAACATTCAATGGACCATTGATATAGTATTGAGTTTGCTTTATCCAAATTCCAATTTTACCATGCAGATTGAAATTTTTCATTTTGAGCTGGGTAATTGTTTCCATTGTATCTCAGGAAATGAACCATAAATTCACATTAGTGGGAGATTCAGGAAGAGGTGGTTGCATAGAAGAGTTAAAAAATATATCAAAATTTGGCATTTAACTGTAAAAATTTTTGGAATCCCTACTCTCTGCACTAATTTTATCATATTGGAAAAGTATGTCCTTTCAACTAACCCTGAATCCACCCCTGACATATGAAGAAATTTGACCTGTTCCAATTCTTGTAAAACTAGTCAAAATGAACAATCAGTGACATTTTCTCTTATAGCATCCTGGTTAGTATGGAAATTAGGAAGTACAATCTTGTTTCCAGGGTTTGAAATTAGCAGGGACCCACTCGCCAATGGCCCCTAAAATTTGGTGTGGGCTACTTAAATTTCGGCTTTTCTTGTATAGGACTTTATATGTGGGCTACAAAATTAAAGCTGTGGGCTACAATGCCAAAATTTTAACTTCAATCCCTGGTTTCTAGAAATTATGGCAAAACATCCATGATGAGAACATGATATTTTATGATTTTGAACCCCTCTTAGTACAAGACCAACACACTTAGCTGGATTTATAATGTGCTAGCTCACAAGATAAAAGTTAGCATGAAGACAGGATACATTATTCTAATTCTGAGTTGATTGCTCTTACTCCCATATACTGCCTGCTGAGATAGGTATTTTGTTTAGATTGGTTGTTGATCAAAATACACAATTGAGGCTGCTAAGGTGATTAGCACAATAACAATAGTATTTCCATTTCTTATTTTTGAAACATGTATTTCAAACTGTTTGATGCCAATGCAAGTTTTTAAGTAATGCTTTTAAATGTCTTATAAAGTAATGACATAATTTAAGACTATTATGAAAAAAGGAGATATGGTATTTGATTAGTCATTTTATTTTTTAGTTACAAGATGTGAATGATAGAATGTCAGACTACACACAGAACATCAGTATGAGTTCACCCAGTGCTGCTCTACTTCATACCTTACAGAGACATAGAGACATACTACAGGATTACTCACATGAGTTTCATAAAACTAAAGCTAATATATCAGCAATAAGGGAAAGAGAAGATTTGTTAGGTTCTGTTAGACGAGATATTAGGTTTGTAATGATTTTATGTAGTAGACTTGTTAGTCTCTGTCAGACAAGATATTAGGTTTGTTATAAATAAATAGGTATAAAGTATTTGTTAGGCTCTATTAAAGGATTTATTATTTTTGCTCTCAATTTTGGCAAGAGAAGTCATGCTCTGTGAGGTAATGTACACCGTTTTTTATAAAACTATAATGCATTTCTAAGTATTTGTCAATTGAATTGGTTTCAATTTATAGGTAAGATATTTGGGGGTAATTGAAACAATATATATGTATATCTAAACTAGAAATACTAGCATAATTGATAGTTGCTTGCTTGATAATGTTAATGTCCGACTGAAAATATTTTCCCTTATGTTCAACACAACAAACTATAAGGAGATGTGGTATGATTGCCAATGAAGCCACTTATTATTATATGAAAGATAAAAAAGGACAAGAAATATCAATACATCTACAGATCACTGTATTGCCTTCAATACTAGGCAAATATACACACTGTAAGAATTTGAGGCAAAGCAAATAAGTTGTTATTCTCATGTCATTCATGCTAAATTTTTCACTGGCTGCTTCCTATTTTAGCTTTGAAAGCATGAAGCATCTGGTTCAAAAAGAAGGGATGTGAAGTATATATTTGTGAGAATGGAATGTGCTGTATCTGTTGAGAATTCCATTTTGAAATGTTTAATTAAACATCATAGCAATGTAAAGAAGTAATAAAGTATCTATGTTTATATATTAAGCTATTTTTTTATATTTGTTTATTTTCCAGTGCTTATAAAAATTCCTCTGGTTTGAATAGAAGAACAGATATGTATTTAAAAGAACATGATCACATACGGAGGTAAGTAAACTTATAATCAGGTAACTCATGAGGCAAAAACAAACAGGAAATATATCTGGTTAGCTGACTAAATGTCTTATTTTACCCGACCCAACATGGGTTGTTTTGCTAACCCTTACACAAACATTGGAAATTCCAATCTAAAATTTGATGATATAAAAACATGGTTAACATACTTTTTTACACAATAAACTTGTTTTACAAAATAAAAGTGCAACAAAGATAGTTATCAATATTGTAAATACATTGCTAATGATGACTTCATATTCCTTAATAGTATCCTAACACTTGAAGTAAAACTTGTTATTTCTTTTATCATTGATGAAAGCTCTTCCAGAAACAAATATGAAGAGAGACCAATAGTCATGTATTGTTTTTGAGGAATGCATGCTAAGAAAGTCTGAATTTGCTGTATTTGTTGGATCTCATAATCTGATATTCTTAGTGACCACACGTCTCTAGTAAACATAACCACAATCAAGTCTCTATAAAAATTCTGCATATTGACCATTTTTATGCCCCTGCCGTAGCGGAGGGGGCATTAAGTTTAACCCTTGTCCGTCTGTACGTCCGTACATCTGTACATCCGTCCGTACGTCCCACAAATTGGTTTCCGTTCTCTAACTTTAGTTTGCCTCAACCAAATGTTATGAAACTTATACACAATGCTTATTACCACAAAACACAGATCAAGTTTGCATTTTGGTGGGGTCACTTTTACTGTTCTAGAGTTATGCCCCTCTACAAATGGAAAAATTGCTGAATTTTTCGTTTCTGTTCTCTAACTTAAGTTTGCTTTGACCAAATGTTATGAAACTTATACACAGTGCTTATTACCATAAAATTCAGATCAACTACAAATTTGGGTAGTGTCACTTTTACCTTTCTAGAGTTATGTCCCTTTAAAAATGGAAAAATTGCTGAATTTTTTGTTTCAGTTCTCTAATTTTACTTTACCTCAACCAAATGTTATGAAACTTATACACAATGCTTATTACCATAAAATTCAGATCAGCTACGAATTTGGGTAGTGTCACTTTTACCTTTCTAGAGTTATGTCCCTTTAAAAATGGACAAATTGCTGAATTTTTCGTTTCTTTTCTCTAACTTAAGTTTGCCTCAACCAAATGTTATGAAACTTATACACAATGCTTATTAACACAAAATTCAGATCAAGTATGAATTTGGGTAGCATCACTTTTACCGTTCTTGAATTATGTCCCTTTATAACGTTATATGCAAGCGGGGGCATCATCTGTGTCTCATGGACACATTCTCCATTTATTTCTTTATGCATATACAAATTTTATTATTTAATCATATATCAACTGAGCTTTTGGTAGGGTTCATGTTAAGTCTCTATTTCTCTGTAGAGTTTTGTGGTAGCTGTTTGCTTGTTTGACATTTATTTTTGGCCATATTGTTGGTTTCTTTTACATTGACTTTAAGTTTTTATCTTCCCCTTCTTATTTGAAATGATACAACTTTGTTATTTTCTATTTCAGTTCAGAAAAAATGATAGATGACCAAATAAGGTAAGCAAATTAAAAAATTTACTACTTAATGAATCAGATTGGCATTTTAAAAAAGTATGAATAAAAGGAGATATGGGTATATATATATATATATATATGTATTTCAATTAGACAACAACTCAACGACAAGAGTAACCAAAATACATCTTCAGGGGAATATAGAATATTTAATAAGCAGATATATAAACAAAATGTCAACCTCTAAATTTCCCTAGTCTATATTAGTTGTAAATGAACAAAATTGAAACAAGATCACTTGTGCTTCACACCTAAAAGACAAACCTGTAAAAATTTGGCAATATATAAATGATTGGCAGTGAAGGGACCAGCAGACAAAAGCACAAACAGAAACAAGATGAAAAAAAAAATCCAACTTCATTAGAAATGTCAGTTGAATGGACTTGATTAGAATACCAATAAGACTGAACATTAAAATATTGTTGCATTTGATTGATTATTTGTAATTAATGCCACTTTCAGCACTATTGTACTACTTTGTGGTGGTCAGTTTTTATTGGTGGTGGAAGTCGGAGTGCCCAGAGAGAACCATCAACCTTTCGGTAGGAATTCTGACAATCCTAGTCAATTCAGATTCGAGTTGAGCACACCTGCCACGTGTGGGATTAAAACTCACAACCTCAGGCTAGTGATACAGTAGTTTGACTACTTAGACCACTCAGCCACCGAGGCCCCTGTTGCAGTTGATGATGAAGAAAACATTATCAGGACTATTCCATTAAAATAGAAAGGGACTTCTTGAATACCCTCAAAACGAACATATGTTTTTTTTAAGCAATTTTGCATACTTCAAATTTGTATAAATAAAGTTTATATACTGCCATACATGATCAATGTCTAGAAATAAAAAATTCTTTCTTACCCTTCCACATCCATTTTAATAGTTTATTCCTCATTGTGTTTCTCATTTAACACTATGTTCTGTTTGTCTATGTTTTGTTTTTTATATTTAAATTTCTATTTTACAGTATAGCAATTGCAACAAAAGAAAATTTACAATCACAGAGAAAAGTTCTTGGAACAATCACACAGAAAATGAATTCATTAGCAAGTATCCTTTTGAAAACTAGATTTATACAGTCTTCACACTTGGCAACAGGCCTACTAACCCAGGCTTGTAAAATTTCTATCTTTCCAAGGAACCTGTACAAAATAGAAAAAAAAAATGAGCCTTGACCTTATGGTTGCGGGAGTATATTTCTATACCATTGTACTTTGGTTTACGAGAATAAAGATATATGTATACAGAGTTTATCATGAACACTGTCTACATGGTATACAGTTTAAGAAACAACTTAGTCTTGACCTATATTTTCATGAAGCTATTAACTAAATTTAGGCTTCAATATGTCTAGACTGTATAAAAGTATGCAAAATTTTTAACAATCATTAATATACTTGAGTTTGAATATAGTCTAAATAAATATTGGTATCAGTTTTCCATGATCAGACTTTGACAATCAATGGGAATAATGAGATGAATAAGTAAGCCTTTCATTGACGTACAGAAATATAGAATATAGCTTTCAACAAATAAAACAGAGTTCCACTTCAAATAAATAAATTTGTATTTAAAAGGGATTATTTTAGGAAAATGAATAGTTTTAAAATGTATGGATAAGTATAAAAATAAGAAGATGCAGTATGATTTTCTATGAGACAACTGTTCATAATATACCAAGTGAGAGTTATTCTTACAAAATGGCAGAATTTGTTTGACCGCTGTAGCATACAACTAAATGATACAAAACTATTGTGTAAAACTAGTAAGTTAATATTTTAAAGTTATAATTATGGATATCTGTTTTGTTCCTTAACTAGATCTCAGATCGGTTTCCACTCATTAACACATTAATGCAAAAAATAAACTTACGGAAAAGAAGAGACACAATAATTTTAGCGAGTGTTATAGCTACTTGTGTAATTGTGTTACTGTTGTATGCTTTCCACTAGTTCATACCTGTCAGTAATGTGTTTATTATATTTATAAATGGTGGTTATTTTTAAGATAAAACTTTCATATTCATTTCACTTTCAGATGTACTGAAAAGTAAGGAATTCTACATGAATGTTATATATATATGTGTGTGACCTATTTATTGTTTGAATTAAATCAGACTAAATGTCATTTAAAAGGACAAACGAAGAAATACTTAAAACTGAAATTATTAATAAGAAAAATTGCATATTCATTTATTATATTCCAGCTTACTAAACAGGGAGTAGATAGTATTTGTTGTTTTCAATTTTTGGCTTTTTGTTTCCACAAGTTCTCTTTATCCAATATCTCATTTCAGAAGGTCTTCAGGGTCTAATATCATCATTGATTTCTCATAACAAAAATGGACTTTGTCACATCTAGGGATGGGGTTGGCATATTGTATCCACAGCTCTTAAGCATATTAATTTGTAAGTCTGTTGTTGAGAAAAATGTCTATACCATGAAATAAAGGTTAAGAATGTGCATATTTGATTGTTAGTTTAATCATGGAATCCAGAGGTTTATATTAAGACTTTTGATGGGTCCCATATTAAGGAAATTATAACTTTGATAAGTTTAATAGTTGAGGTCATGATTGAATGACTCATCTAGGTGACATAATTCATATACACATCCTGTGGACATCCTTTCACTTTGATATAGTGTATCAATGATGTTTCTCAAAATTAAATAGATTGTATGTACCAGTATTTATGATGTACATGTTAAAACCAATCTAGATTATATTTATTCATTACTGAGAATTATGAATATGATTTAAACCAATTACAGTACACGTATGCTGATTTAGAAAAAACAGTCTTGCTGGCGTGAGTGACTAAGTATGAACTTGGTGATTGCTTGCAGTTGAATGTGAATCCCTGTTTTATAAATGGCATAATATAAAAAGTGTATTCAAATGATACATTTTGTAATCTGAGATAATATTTAAACAAGGATGGAAATTAGTTAATTGATAAATTGTATTAAAATTATAATAGGACAACCTTGTTTTTTTTTATTCCAAACAGTGTTACGGGAAACTTTGGGGTTATTGCTTAGCCAAGACTACTTGTGCAGTTCCTTGTTACATAGCACAAATACCATATAAGTAAAAACCTAGTCTTTGAGATTAATGAATTGACTAGAAGTTAACAATTTGATATTATAGTTGATGTTATATTTTTATTGTCAGCAGTTTATCAGAAGAAACACTATTCTGGTTTCTAACAATATATCCAAACAAAAAGGAAAAGAACAGTTGCCTTTATTCAACCAGTCTTAAAGAAATTGAATCTAGAATTTGAAATTAAATATATTTACAAAATTTTTAACACAGGATACTGGAAGAATGAGAGAAGGTTTGATATGATGAAACATACTGAGATGACCTCATACACAATTTACAGGTGACTGAAGCAACCGTATAATTAATTTTTGTTCTAATTAAGGATGAATGTTCTGTGTGTAAAAGAGAGTGGATTCTGCGTGTAGTGTATGTTTGTTGATCTAATTGGAGTTGGTGTTAAAATTGAGAATTTCCTAAACATTCCATTCCAAAATATTGTTATTTTGTTTTTATTTCTAACATGATCAAAATTCACAGCTCATTGAGAATTGAAGAGTTTATTGTTGTCATTTGTTTGGTTTTGTTTGTCTTTCAGCCAGTTGTAATGGTTGAGGTCTATTGTCAATGTTTTTTGTCTATAAATATTCTCACTTGAATCTTTTGTGCATATTAGCATTGTGTATGATGGACATTAGACTTCAGTTATGATAAAATACACATAATGTGCAAGTTTAGAAATTTGGATTTGTCTAAAAAGAACACCTTAAAACCAATCATATAATACATATTCATCATATATTTGTCATGGTAATGAATGTAAAGTTAGTGACTGTGATATTTATTTATATTCTGGTTATATTGAACTCTGACTGTTTTCATTGTTTGTAGTTGTTACTGTTATAAAGAGGTAGTATTTATATAATTCTTTTAGTTTTGAAAATGTCATGTATGTACATAGTGTAAATAAAATATCAAAATAAAATAAATTATGTTTTACCTTATAAGATACTGCAAAATATGCAACAATGAATTTCTACAGATAAAATGTTAACACAGTATACGGTTTAAATGAAAGGAGATATTTGGTCTCTATCAATGAAATAGGAACACCAAAAACTCGTCTACTGGTAAATATTGACTCATAAAATAAAAGAAATTAGACATACATATGTTTGTTAAATACTTAAACAGGTTTTGTACCTTACCTTTAAAACTGGAAAAATCCAAGAATTTAATTTAGTCATTCCAGGCCTGGGAGTGTCCTTAAAGGAGACGTGACACGATTTTTTTTTTTTTTTTTTTTATTAAATTAATAAATTTCAGTCTTAAAACATGTTTTGTACAATTTTGCTGGTCAAAACCTAATCAATCGGCATTTTTTAGGTCAAAGAATCCAGCGCTTGTCATAATGAATGATTTTTGATTAGATAACGATCACATGATCATGCTTACGTCAGTGGTTACAAGCTGGGAAATGTCTCAAACTGGACGATGTCGATACACTATGGACGGTATTGACAGCACTTTTCCCGATTACTGACAAACTACAAAGACAATTGACCTCATCCATTTGAGCCATTGTGTGTGGAAAATAACCAAGAAAAATATATTAATTCTTCATGCATGCCAAGAGTCCACCAACGACGATTTTTCAGACAATACAGATCAGATTGTTACCATACATATGGGTTTGTCTGAGGAATAAATTTAGTTAAAACATATTTTATTGTCTAAATATACAATAGGATTGGATACAAGTTATAACAACTTAAAATAATCCTCTCCAAATAAGTACAATATACAAAATAATAAGAATAAATTTAATAAACCGTTTCTGCATTTTTAAAATTTAAATAAAACTACTTTAAATCATGATTGAAAATATAAATTTCTAATTATTGATGATCAAATTGTTCTTTTCTCTCTGTTACGGTAACGTTATAATTATGTGTGCACCAGAAGCAGAAAGAAAAAGAAAAAAACGATTTTTTTTAGTTGGAAACCATACATCACACCAAGGATTTGTATAGTGACAAATCCTTTATCACACTATTTCTGCATTAGGATATTCAATTTACAATTTTATTACTTTCCCCCTTTTATGAAAACATTTATTGGAGGCTCTTGTTTTAGTAATTAAATTTTGACACCTATAGCATACTTGACCAGGTGAAAGGCATCTGTAGTGTGATTTAGTCAAGTGTTATGTTATTTACCTTTAAAAACCAAACATTTAAAAAAAAAAATTATCTTATGTTGGGACAATTAATATAGTTATACTACACTTCTAAGGTATGGAATTCCATCCAGATCCTTAAAAATCTAACTTCAAATTTAATGAATTACAAAGTAAATTCAAATTCACATATTTCCACCCCTCTCTTCCAAATATTATTTAGCAATCAATTTGTTTATTGCTACCAGTAAAATGCATGAGTCCAGGAAAATATTCACAACACATAATGTTCTTTTTCAAAACAATTCAACAAAAAGCAGTCATTTGAATAAATGAATAGGCGCTCACAAACATATACCCGCAACACATTTTGAATGTGCCCGTCTTAAATCAGGAGCATGTAGATCAATGGTTGTCGTTGGTTCATGTCGGTCATATTTTTTCTTCGGAAATTATTTTGTTATAGATAAGGTCGTTAGTTTTCTTGTTAAAATTGTTTCACATTTTCATGTTGAGACCTTTTATAGCCGAATATACGGTATGGGGTTTTTATACGACCGCAAAAAATTTTTGCGGTCGTTTATTGGTATGACGTTGGCGTCGTCGTCGTCCGAAGACACATTGGTTTTCACACAATAACTTTAGTTTAAGTGAATGGATCTCTATGAAATTTTACCATAAGGTTCAATACCACAAAAGGAAGGTTGTGATTGATTTTGGGGGTTATGGTACCAACAGTTACGGCATTAGGGGCCAAAAATAAGCATTTTTGTAACTTCCAGACAATAACTTGTGTGTTAGTGAATGGATATCTCTGACATTAAACCACAAGGTTCCATATCGCAATGGGAATGTTAGGATTGATTTTGGGGGTAATTGCCTCAAAATTTTAGGAATTATGGGCCAAAAAGGGGCAAAAAACAATCATTTTTCTAGTTTCCAGACAATAACTTGTGTGTAAGTGTATGGATCTTTCTGAAATTGTACTACAAGGTTCCATATCACAAAGGGAAAGCTGGAATTGAGTTTGGGGGTAATTGTCCAAAACGTTTAGGAATAAGGGCCAAAAGGGGCCAAAATAAGCATTTTCTAGTTTCCAGACAATAACTTGTGTTCAAGTGTATGGATCTCTGAAATTGTACTGCAAGGTACCATACAACAAAGGAAGGCTGGGATTGATTTTGGGGTAATTGCCTCAAAATTGTAGGAATTAGGGGCCAACAAGGGACAACAAGCATTTTTCTAGTTTCAGGACAATAACTTGTGTGTAAGTGTATGGATCTTTATGAAATTGTACTACAAGGTTCCATATCACAAAGGGAAAGCTGGGTTTGAGTTTGGGGGTAATTGCCTTAAACGTTTAGGAATTTGGGGCCAAAAAGGGACCAAAAAACAAGCATTTTTCTAGTTTCCAGAAAATAACTTGTGTTCAAGTGTATGGATCTCTCTGAAATTGTACTGCAAGGTACCATACCACAAAGGGAAGGCTGGGATTGAGTTTGGGGTGATGTATCAATAGGGGTTCAAAAATTTGGGGGATTTTTTTCCTTTTTCCTTTTTTTTCTTTAAAATTTTCCATTTTAAGTTGGTTATTTCTGATTTATATATAAAACAAATAATAATGATATGGTTTGATTTCTTCCATAATAGGTAAATTAAAAATTTTTAAGTTCTTAGACAACATTCATTCTGTGTCAGAAACCTATGCTGTGTCAAATATTTAATCACAATCCAGATTCAGAGCTGTATCAAGCTTGAATGTTGTGTCCATACTTGTCCCAACTGTTCAGGGTTCGACCTCTGCGGTCGTATCAAGCTGCGCCCAGCAGAGCATTTTATTCTCATTGTTGGAGGCCGTACGGTTATACCAAATATATGGTTCAAACGACACTTTGTTCATTTATTATTAAGTTTCCATTTTTAAAAGAAATGTTTTTCATCAGCTGAATCTTTACCAACTAGATAGTTGTCAATAATTATATTCGATGTTCAATATAAGAATGTAAAAGACTTATGATTCACATTCTCGTATCATTTCCTTGTTTGCTTTTTATGCCTTTTGTCTAACAATTTCTTATGACGTTATAGACTTGCAAGCATACAGAAATATTACTTTTCCATCTCAAGAAGTCAATTAAAAAATACATCTGTTATAAACCTTTTTATATCTGCATATTCTTAAAAGCAATAAAAATAAGATCTATATACAGGTTGTCTATTAGTTAGGTTAGGGTATTTAATTGGTGGTGCTTAGAGTATTAGATGGTCGTAGTACAGGAATTCATTAAACATCAGGTGGTTGTACCGTTATTACTGTAACAATAATATATTCCAATCTCACCTGTGCCCTCGGCAAAACCAACATCCAGGATGTACACAAAGAACTAATGAAGTAATATTGCGTAATAACTATGTCTTATCAATCCCCCATGTGGCGTGACACCTGAAGCTTACACATGAAATTGCAAAATTCAATCACCTGTACCGCACACCTGTGCCCTATGATGAACTCATCGCATGGCACCCGAGACCCCAACTCTGGATTCCTTATGAAAGTGGGAGGAAAGAAGTGTAGTTTGGGCTTGTTAAAATGTCCCATCTTTACACCTTCCAAGTCTGCGTGTCATTCGAAAAACAGAAAACATGTCAATATTCTTTTTAATTATATTGTTGAATCCATCGGCATCACACATAATCATTGTTTATCACTGTCATGCGTTTTGTGTGATAATAATCGAAACTAAATTTGCGCTGTACACATATGTCAATATGAATGAAAGTAACCACTGGCGTAGACTCGTTCTGAGTGACTTCCGGGATGGAAATATGCATATTTGACAGGTCATAAATCGTTGCATTAAAATCTCATTAAAATACATATTTAACCAAATATTTGACACTTATATTGCTATCGATGTATTTTTGGGGAAGATTAAGTATAAATAAACATTTTGAAACACAAATTGAAAATCGTGTCATGTCTCCTTAAACATTTGCGAAATAGAGAAAATCCTAGAAAGCTCTTGAATTTTAACATGCCTTTAGGTGTGTTTTAACATTCTACATTTCCCTTTTACGTTCTCTGCACACAAAATAATTAAGTGTATACTCTCTGAAACGGTTGTTAGATATTAAAAATTTCGCTCATTATAAAAGGACTATTTGTGTTTGACAGACAGGCGTTTGACAGACAACCGATTTATAAAAAACAAAAAATACAAAATTTTAACGGTACGGCAGGCCACCACAACACCTAGTTCTATCGAAAAAGACCTTCAAATGAAGACGACAATGAACAAATTATGTATGTGGGAACGAGGGTATCGTAGGTGAACTTTGCTCAAACACAGTACCTCAAGCTTTAGTTTAATGAAGTTAAAATACTGTCTTGTATTATATTTGAACACTACTGACTATATTTGCAGATACAATGTTGATAGCACCAATATTGCCATCTTTTCAAAGTGTTGTTTAAGACTATAAAGACCTGTTCAACATGTTCATTATGAAAAATAAAGTCGGTAACAAGTGGTGATCTGTCATGTGGCAAGTCGTTAACAAAAAGTATGGTGGCAATGGAAACTATGATGGCAAAGAAATCACAGGTGATCTGCGCTATCGTTCATGCCTTGCTTCAAAATGTTCAAATAATTCAGAATGTCTTGCGTCTGGCGCAAATACAAAATTTCAATGCTGGTATCTATGATGAGTTTATTTACAACCACTGGATCGATGCTACTGCTGGTGGAGTTTTTATTCCCCGAGGGTATCACCAGCCCAGTAGTCAGCACTTCTGGGTTGACATGAATTATCATTGATATGATCATAATTATAAATTGACTGTTTACAAAACTTTGAATTTTTGAAATACTAAGGCTTTTCTACCTCAGGAATAGCTTACCTTAGCTGTATTTGACAAAACTTTTAGGAATTTTTGGTCCTCAATGCTCTTCAACTTCGTACTTTATTTGGCCTTTTTAACTTTTTTGATTCGAGCGTCACTAATGAGTCTTTTGTAGACCAAACGCGCGTCTGGCGCAAATACAAAATTTAAATCCTGGTATCTATGTTGAATTTATTTACAACCACTGGGTCGATGCCACTGCTGGTGAAGTTTTTACTCCCCGAGGGTATCACCAGCCCAGTAGTCAGCACTTCTGTGTTGACATGAATTATTATTGATATGGTCATAATTATAAATTAACTGTTTACAAAACTTTACATTTTTGAAATACTAAGGCTTTTCTACCTCAGGAATAGATTACCTTAGCTGTATTTGGCAAAACTTTTAGGGATTTTTGGTCCTCAATGCTCTTCAACTTCGTACTTTATTTGGCCTTTTTACTTTTTTTTGATTCGAGCGTCACTGATGAGTCTCTTGTACGCGAAACGCGCGTCTGGCGCAAATACAAAATTTCAATCTTGGTATCTATGATGAGTTTATTTGCAACAGATCTGTGAAAATAGAAAACTAAAGACTGAGCAACACGAACCCCACCAAAAACTGGAGTTGATCTTAGGTGCTCCGGATGGGTAAGCAGATCCTGCTCCACATGTGGCACCCGTCGTGTTGCTCATGTTAGTACGCACCCGGTAATAAGTCTAATTCGGTAGGTCACATTCGGGAAAAGAAGACGGGATTATAGTTACAACATTAGGAACATATCCACTATCGTCTGTGAAACGGACATTCCATAACGGTCAACCAACTCGTGATGGCGTCCGTAAAACTCACGAAGGGATGATTTCAACTTCACCATTTGGAGATGCTTAACGACATTACGAAATAGCTGATAAATTATGCAAGTTAGCTCATTCATACGTTTTCATTCTATTCACTATTAATTACTGTTTACATTCAAGAAGAAACTGGGTCTTTTATAATTCTATATTTGAAAGCGATTAGGCATAACAAGTAATTATTTCAAATCATAGAATCAAATTATATCCAGGGAATGTTGGGTACATTCAATTTTTCAACATTTAACTCTTGCAGATTTACTCTTGAGTAATATGATTGAACACCATTTGTACTTCTCTATTAACTAGGTTCGATCTGTTTAAATTAATCAATAGCCTGTCGACAATGAAGTTGAGAAATCGAATTCCACACTTGGCAGTTGCGTTCTGCCCTGATCTTAATGGATTAACTCTGGTGGAGAGTTGTCTCATTGGCAATCATACCACATCTTCCTATTTTTATATTATAGGATTGCCAATTTTTCTGCAAAAGGTTATTTCTGGGTCACTATGGCTTCATCCCTCCGCCAATAAGAAACTGGCCGTCAGGATATAGTCAAGAGTGGTCTTAGTGGCGTTAAACACTAATAATCAATCGAAATGGGGTCGACATTATGCATCCGTATTTGTGAGTCCGTACTTTTATTTGGTTTCAAAATGAAACAGCAAGTTGCATTTCAGTAGATCAAAGTTTTGCTGTATTGTATTGTTAGTATATATAATTAATTTGCAACATAAGTAATAATCTCTGAAATAGTTCTATGTAGATTTTGTGTATTAATGTAACCCAAGAATACACGTGTTCGGCAAAATGCATATTTCATATCGGTTTGTAATTATATTATTTTTACATTAAGGAATAAGTATCCATCAAAATTCAGTTTTTCTTCGATCAACGCACATGAGTACCTTCGTTATAAGGACATCTACAGTATTCTAAAATTGGAGCATTTACAAGTTTGTTGCTTAATTGTTCCAATGACGAATTTCATTCGCTTGTCCAATAGACTTTGTTCAGTTTTGTTTTTAACAACCTTATTAGATATTTAGCTTTTCTTTTGCTCTGGCATATTCGTCCTGCCTGTTTATGGAGCCAATGGTCATCCACAATTTGCAGTTCTTAAGTTATATACAGAGCCAATAACAATATTACACGCCTCTTATTCGACATAGAGAGGATGATTAATATCATCAAAACTTTGGTAGTATATATGTTTGTGACGAATGTTTAGCTTAAGGTAGCACTACAGTCCCAGTCAGACTTTTCTGACTCCAACCAACAATCTTTAAAGACTAATTTCTCCAAAAGTACTCAATGGATTGTTTAATCTTTAACTCATTTTAAAGCTGAAATATTACTCTTTCTTAATCTATGGATAAAGTTATTTTTGGTATAAACGATTAAGAAATATATCTTATTAACTACCAAAAAAAGTGCTCTCCCAACTTTGATGAAAATAGCACATTCAAGTCAAATGGTAGTAAAAATCATTTTTTATCTCTTTAATTGACAATACACAAGCTACAAAACTGTGTCTCAGATTTTTGATATATGCCTCCAATTAGAAGATGTCTTGATTTAAATGCTGGGTGCCAAACCTCATTTCACCTTTCATCTTTGGAGACCTATAAATTCATTCGGAAACAAATTATTCAAAAAGTGGGACAAGGTAAGCGTTGTAGAAAATGCTCCCTTTAATCACATATAACAAAGCCAAACCAAAGGGGGCACACATAAATATTCTATTTTCATTTTTTGATGACAATTTCAATGAAAAATTGTTTTGAAAAATCATCTTAAAACTGAATATCCTCCTTTGAACCCCTATAATTGCAACATAAATGTATACATTCCTCTGGGAACAGCCCAGGAGTGTTCCGACCCCATTTTTTTTTTATCAATGGAACCACACAGTTTGTGTCTTTTGTACACTTAAACTGTAAATTTTGCATGATTTGTGCACTGTCCATCCCTTAGCAACACTACTTTAACATTTGGCGGGAGTTTGACGTCACAGAAATGACCACATCTAGTAATTAGATATGGCCAAAGTTCCTCCCCTGTCCAGACAGTATAGGATAAGACAATATTAAGAGTGATCAGTTGCATATGTTCAATATTTAACATAATTCGCTATATGAAATAATAATTATTATTCATATTTAAAAAGAAATATATGGTACTGTGAAATTAACTAGAAACTTAAAACTATGCAATAAAAGACATTTTCATACTACCTACTGTCCTCTACAAAATAGAACAGATAGTTCTTATAGTACAAGTGAAAAATACTATTATCCGGGTGATTTGTCTAGAATAATGATAATGCTGGTGTCAGATTCAGATACAAATTATTTTGCCTTAGTAAGAACATTTGTCAAGGCTTTCAAATTTTTGTTTAAGCTACTCTTACACATTTATATCTATCTGTATGTATCTTCACTTTATATTTAATTCCTTCTACATTTTTTTCTCTTTTAGATTCATTGTTTACCTCCATTATTACATAAATTAAGTTTTATTGCAACATAATAAAATAAGACCACATTATTTTTCTTGTGGTCAGAGATTAACAGCTGGACACTTGGTATCAACAGATGATTGAAAGATTAGCTCCTCCCATATGCTCTTATATGTAAAGTATTTACCATGTGCTTTTATTTACATAATTTAATTAATAATTTACTCCTTGTTGTGACATCAAAATGACTGGGATTTTTACAAAATGTTCAGATGGATACATACTTTAAAATAATGAGATAAAAAATGTTTCACTAAAAAATCATCATTACACTGTAGTGTTACCTTAAATAACATTTGAAAATTTGTAATGCATAAGTAACATACACATTCTACCACATTGATAGGCTTTGAGTCTTCCAACTGTTTTCATTCGAGCGCTACTGATGGATCGCATGTAGACAAAACGCGCATCTAGCGGTCACAATTATACATAAGTCTGGTATCTTTGATAATTTTTTTACGACCATTACAAGAATGTGCGACGATTTGTACAGATAAAACAACATAGAAAGACAATGAACATAACAGTTACTCGTTGTATTTTTTTAAAATCATCAGTTGTAACAATTACTTATATTGCTCATCCAATTTTGTCAATATATAAACATGATAAAGACAACAGTAGTATACCGCTGTTCAATAGTCATAATTCGATTAAGCAAAAACAAATCCGGGTAACAAACTTAAACTGAGGGAAACACATCAACTATAAGAGGAAAACAACGGAACAACAGAAACACTGAACTACAACAAAAGCAAACGCCAGCATACATAGAAACGGACTGTAGATAACAACTGCCAGTTTTTTTTCACTTGTTCTGTTGATTGATAGAGTTTGATTTTGTCAGTTTTTACGGACTTCCCCCTTTTTAAATTTGCCTAGGAGGTGGACAAACAAAGATTGTGCAAACAGACTGGATAAAAATAAATATGCATGTTATGTACTCGAATGTTAAGCACGTAAGATGTGATTGGGCATTTTGTGAATGTTGTTGCTTAAAATGCATAATTCGTGTTTATGTAATCGATTTTATTTATGGATATAAATCTTCTATCGACCCACAGCAACATGCGGAATTAAATACAGCGTTTAAACTATTATGATTACTTTATTTTGTATAAATATTGATTTTGTATATTCAGACTACTGTAGCAGCTGTAGGCAATTTGTTTACATCGTGCAATTGGTCTAAGATACATATATTACTTCCCTTTATACATGTTATCCTCGAACGAGCCCATTACCAGTAACTAAGCCTATATATATATATATATTTGTCGCTGATAAACTGGATTCCTATCTTGATATTATTTCTAGTATTCAGCATTGCAAGGGACCAGTGGAATAGTAAAATGGACATTTTAAAAGTTCTGATTGCAATGACAATTTCATGGTTTTTAATACTTATTTATTATATATAATGTATATTCGATGCTGTGGAACATGTGGAATACAAAAATGTAAACGGTGAGTGAGAAAAGTTTTAAAAAAAAGCCCTACTTAGAACAACAAACGATAGCTACTAAATATTAGGAAAACAAGGGTGTCAACTGTTTCGAAATGGCGTGTGTTGATTGATAAATAATCCTGTTAGTTATAGTCTACCTCACGATAACAATTACAAATAGCATCAGGGGAAACATGCAACGTCAGCATTGTATTTATAACTTTTGTGTGTGCAGGCTTGCCTAAATCAATTCTTACTGAAATCTGGTATTAAAATCCATTTCATTTGAAAGAAATAATGAAATTCAATACAATATAACAATTTAAAGTCGTATTGAAAGTCATTATCAAAGAAATTTTTATGAAGTTAAAGAAAATCTGATCAAACAAAAGTCAATAAGAAAAATACACTGTTCTTGGTAAATATTCAATTTTGAGAATCTTAAGATTGCACATGGGACAACAAGGATTATTGTGCACTGTGTGTACTATTAACATACTAGCAAAAAAAATCTGCAATTTTTCCAGATCGTGTAACAATTATTTTAAGTATTATCAGTGCATGTGTGTTATCAATTTTAAAATCATTTTCAAAGTCGATATTTTTCCATCGTTGTGATCTTTCCATCTTTACATTATGGTTAAGCGCTTCGGACGAATGAAATTAATAAAGTGCTGTTTTCATTTTTATGTTATCGTTATCGTTTTCCTGAAAGTTTTTATCTGGCTATAATTTCTTCGGTAAGTTCGCGATCTAACATCAATTTCGTTGTCTTATGTCGATTTGTTGGTTTTTTGTTCCACATGCCATTTTGTCTTGTATTCATTTTTAAAATTAATATAATTCTATAAAAATGGATTGGAAAGAGTTTGACTCATCATATAAGTAACAAGGATACATCAAAAGAATATTCACGTGTTAGTAATGACGTCTCAGATTTCAATGAACGAGATATTTCAAGAAAACAAAAATATCAGATACAAAACTAATAAAAGGTTTCATGGATTTTCATCATACAATTTAATTGAAATTGGCAGACTTTGTGGAAAGGCCAGTAAGAATTCAAAATCGTCAGATTATTGGAAAAATTACCATTTAATTGAATAAATGAGTATAATCCCGCATGTAACCTCTTTTAAACTGTTAAACAAATAAAATAAATAAAGAGTTTTAGTTTTATGGGCGGAGGACATTTTAGGGAAAAATTTTGAACTTAAAGCGCGGACGTTATAGCACATTTTCATCTGTATTTTTGATAGCCCATTTTAGCGAAAACTTACCTTGTTGAATAATACTCACCAAACGAAAACCATGTATAGGTAATTATGTTCACCTAAAACTAAACAAGAGAAAGAGAAGGAACAATTCCTACTGCAGTTTTATGATATAAATTCCAGGCTAGAACGGACTTCTAACATTTGCGTTAACCTTTTGGACTTTTAGTGCTGTATTTCAATGGACATAATATTTTCTAAACTGTGCTTTCTTGATTATATTGAAATTTATTAATTATCATTTATGATTTCTGTCGCTTAAATGGGCATTATTTCACTTTTCGCTAAAATAGGAGAAAAATCTTGCGCTAAAATGGACCTTGATAATTTCACTTTTCTCTACAATGGGTTAATAATAATAATAATAATAATAATAATAATAATAATAATAATAATAATAATAATATCTTTTAAAGAGAGTAACTCATTTGGATTAAACCAATTTTCAATAAGGCTCTCTACATACAATATTAACTACACGAATAAAACATAATCAATCTACTAATACACAAATATAAACAATATATATATATATATATATATATATATATATAAACAAGTCTAAATTGAAAACAACGTTCAAACCTATGATTGCGTTGGATAAAACCGCAATTTTTATACGTGTGCATGCAAAACAAATTTCTTGGTAGAGGGATCTAAATTCAGCACAAACAACATTTATATAATTATTAAATACTTGATAAAATCATTGACACCGACGAAGGCTATTTGTTAAGCCGAAATATTTGTCAACACGATTAAATAACAACATCTTCGTATAATACCATCTTATATTAGTATCGTTGTGCAAATTTTAGACTTATATATATATATACATATATAAAATATATAACAAAAATAATACACCTAAAGTATACACTGTGGTTAAACTTATAAATTTCACATTTTCTTAAAAATATAATGACTTGCAAGAGTATTTGAATGCAGATACGGTTTTTTGATTTTTTAATTTATACGCTTTTGCAACTGAAACCGCTTAATCGAACACTTTTCCTTGTAAGAATTATCTCCCAAAACATTGTTTTTCTTGTGTCCACTACTCCTTCGCAACCGTAAAAGATTAGGACAAATTTATTTTACCAAATTGCTCGTTATATCTTCAGGATTAGGATGATCATTTGGACCGAATCTATTCGAAGACTCCATATGAGAGTTATTTCCCCTTATGCATTTGATATAAGTGATATGCATTTGTAACTGGTAAACCATAAGTGACAGAGACCTAGGGTCTTTGGATTTGAGGTCCTTGGTCAAAAAAAAGAAAAAAGAAAATATGGTCAAAGTCAAAGGTCAAGTTCATATTTTAAATTTTGATTTTGAATTATTTTGACTTCTTTTCGAAAACCGTTTAAGATATCGACCAGGCATGGGGTAATGCAAATTTGTAATTGTAATGCATGGCAATGCATTACATTTTTCCAAGTAATTGCATGTAATGTGTAATGTAGCAATTTTTGCGTTACATGTAATTGTAATTTAATGCATGACTTTAGCAAAAAAGTTGTGTTATTTCATGCATTACATTGCATTACATGGCATTACTTTTTTCGTATACTATATATATATATATCTTTAACAGATTGTTGGAGATTTAACTAAAGCAGAATTTCAGATTTCTTGATTAACTAAGAATATAATCATTTGAATTTATTCCATATTTCATACATTTTCCTGCATACAAAGATTGATATTTGAAAAGCCTTACTGTTAAGTGTTCCATTGTTGTCAAAAGATCAATGAATACCTTGTAATGATTAAATAACAGATAATTGAACATTGTCATAAAACACTAATTAGTTTGTTTTACAATCAAACTTTTCACCATTTTGACACTTGGTCAATTGATAAATTAAGCTCAATGTTTATTATATAATTAGGAAAGAAATTCTCAGTAAATAATTTGATTGAAATTAAAAACCAAATGTATATATATAAAAGTATCGTTAACATTAAGTTAAAATAAGTATTACACTTCATCTCTGAAATATCTTTTAGAGAAAACACAGATATGTATACCTTGAAACATTAAAACCAAACTTATATTGAAGAGACATGTCGAATCTTTTGTGACTTCATGTTGCTTTTCAAAATGTTTGATTTTTCTTTTCACTTGATAAAAAAATTTACAAATGTAATGTGTAATTCAATGCATTACTTTTCAAAAGTAATTGTAATTTAATGCATTACTTTGATAAATGCATGTAATTGTAATTGTAATTTAATGCATGGTTTTGTCAAAGTAATTGTAATATAATGCATTACATTGCAATGTAATTCGCCCCATGCCTGATATCGACAACATATTTTTACTAAATTGTTAGTTGCAACATGTCATAAGACATACATTTTGGTTGAAAGGGTACGTTGACATCTAATGGAAGTTTTTTATATTTAATATTACGCGTATGATGAAATAACTCATTAACCATACATAATAAAGACCTACGGTCTTTTGTTTTGAGGTCTTTGGTTCATAACCTTGAAATTGAGGTCAAGGTAATAGGTAAATTAGTCGTTCTAGATTATGATCTTTGCCTTAACTTCATATGTATACATGACAAAGCCATGGGACTTTTTGCATAAGTTGCATGCCATATGACCCTGAAAAAGCCAACCGGAAGTGATCTTTTGTAAACAGGAAGTAACAAATTATCTCCCTTATTTAAAACAAAAGTTATAGAAATCATATATTATTGGAATCAGTGTACAATAAGCTATCATTTGACACTGGAAATGACATTTTAAACCGAATATTAATATTTTCATATCAAAATATTGTAACAAACCGCCGCCACAGGCCGATTAATTTTAGAAGGGCCTGTTGACAATCTTAGGACCCATTGTACTCTCGTCAGGAATATGCTTCATTTTGGGTTAAACTCCGAAGACGAATGGATGCCAGGCAATGCACTCATTATAATCCATAGTTGAGTTGAAAAATACAGGTTCTAACGTATATAATATTTATTTACACTGCCGCTACATTTACTTTTCCTTTAAATACTTTATCTTATCATAAATTTAAGTATATTAACCTGCTTGGCTATTCTGTTCTTGAATTGGTCTGGTAATGATACACTTGAATAAAATACAGCAAATGTGGTTAAGCTTACTAGTCAGCAGTTAGACTTGAGATAACAAGTTATCCGCCATTACATTGAGCATAGCCTTATTTATACTATTTGGAGATTCCCGAAAGCCAATGGTAAATAATGGATCTAGCCTGGGATCCCTGAGGGCCAATGAGAACCCTGTCAGGACTGACAGGAAAATGTCCGACAAAATAGGAACCTGACAGGAAAAACGGCACATTTAGAAATTAAATATAAAATGGACATTAAAATTCCTGTCCATTAACTATCAAGTATATGGAACTTAGTCTTAACTTTTACTGATATTAAATTCCAGCGGTAAACTGGTTAACAATATAGTTCCTATTGACTATTCTTTTCTAGGCATAAACATTGAAGCTTTAATAAAATTATTAACACAATGACTAATTTTTTACTCTTAAAGACTACTTTAGATATTCAAAGTATTTAATTGCAACGACAAAAATATTTCCTACTGCGGTCACATGATCAGTAAAATGACTCTTCACAGAGAAACGAGAAACATGGGTTTGACCGATAGAAAATATTTCCTAACTTAAACACCTTCAAGACTTATAATGGGTTGAAATTTCAGGTATATGAATATTTATGCCACCTTACGATCTATGAAAGATATGTTATCAAGTACAACGAGTTTGGTAAACAAGTGGAAGGGGGCACTTGCCAAGCAAAATAGAAAAAGTTAAATTATACAAATGTTACAATATGTGCAGTTCAAATTAATGGTCATAGAGTCAATGATATTTTCTGTTGTAGGTTATCACCAATAAAGTTTATATCCATGTGTATTTGTTTTCTTTCTTCAGTTGAATTTGTAAATTCCAGGTTGTTAAAATCAATAAATGTCAGTTATTCCAATTGTTACAATATCCCCTCCTTAGATACAGCAATTCTCCTGAATTTCAGATATAAAGTTAGTGTTCGGCACATTATATAGAGGCTGCAATATATATATAGATTCCACAGTAAATGAAATTGTTGACATGATAATTAAATTCAATTAATGTTCAGTAATTAATGGACAATTAAGATGTAGTTAAGTGTTTATGATAGGCGCAGAGGGATATTGCGTCGGTTGCACATTTGGATAAGTTTGTCCGTTGAGGTGTTTCGTAGGTCCCTTGTCTGATAAAGTTGGTCAACCATGACTTGGAGTTAGGGCTGGTCCTTATTTATAATGGTTCTCAAAAGTTCATAGTTGTAGTAACGGCATTTTCTTATGAGATTCCCTTTGTCTTTAATCTTCTGTTCCTTGGTTCCTGGAAGTACCATGGAGTTGTACTTGTCTAACAAATCCACCTGGTTCAACTGTGGAAATGTTCAAGGGGAGTGATACTCCAACTGGGAAGCCGAAAATTCCTAGGCCAACAACTTGCGGTCAGATGTGAGGGTTTCCCAATCCCTAGGTGGCCACTCCAGGTATGTTGCACCAGTTGAGATTTTGATCGGGGTGGATTTCCAGTCCCTTCTGGCAGGTGGTATAGCTGGCATAGCACCCAGTGTTAGGATTTCCCTAGCCCTCTGCTGACTAGGGGTGTCCTCTGCGACTGTTAGATCTACTGTAGCTGTTGAAGGTGGTATGATGACTGGCAGGTAGGCGGTTTCTTTGTTATGAACAGTTGGTGTGGAAGATTGGTTGTTTGATGAAGGCTTGGATGAAGAAGATGTTGGCTTGGATGTGGAAGATGAAGGCTTGGATGACGAAGATGCTGGCCTGGATGATAAAGAAGCTGGTTGGGATGATGAATAGGATGGCTTGGATGATGCTGGCTTGGAAGATGAAGATGCTGGCATGGATGATGAAGATGCTGTCTTGAATGATGAAGATGCTGGCTTGGATGATAAAGATGCTGGCTTGGATGACGAAAATGATGGCTGGGATGATGAAGAGGATTGGATGGACAATGCAGATGTCCTGGATATTGAGTTTGAAGACCGTCTGGTGGTTAGGACAGGAAGTGGAGAGTTGTTTGGTTGGTGATTCTCTTGCAGTATTTCTAACCTGTTTGGAGCCATGGTGGGTTTGACCTTTGTTACTGTTGATTTTGGGGTGGAGGAGATGTCAGGTCTTCTTTCTATCCTGGTGATTAAAGCAGGGGAGAGGTTAAGGGTGTCAGCACACATCTGTTGTTTCAGGTAAAATTCTTCCCCATAAATTGGTTTGTCACTTTTGGACATTTGGCTTTCATTTTCAAAGCGGCATTGTACTTCTCCACCATTTTAATCACTGGGTCAATCTCTATCCTGTACCAAATGGTTTCTTTTGATCTTACCATGAAGATGGCAATAGGGGTCCATCTGTGTTCATCATAATGTTGTGTAGAATGAGAACTGATGGCACAAGTGGATCATACTCTTCCATTGATGTTTCTTCTTCCAGGCTTATAGTGGGCTCATCTTGCTCCCACTCACTCACATCTGACTCCACAGATGGTTCCCTGGTTTACTATCTAGGTGTACCCAACAGGTCAGAATCCTTTGGATGGTTAGCCTAGTCTTCAATCCAGCTCTGTCTCATTCTTCTAATCGATTTACATTTGCTCAACTAATCGGTGACGTTGCTCCGGGCCTGCACTGCAAAAGAACTTCCTTTAGGTGTCACCTTGCTGACTAGTCTCCTGTAGTCCTCTGGGTAGACAGAGAACCAGTAGCCATTGGCCTCTGACAGGAATTTTTTCTCCAGTTTCGATCCATCTGGGTGTTTCTCCTCCAGGCGGCACTTCAGATCACTGATCCTTGAGAACCTCTTCTCATAGGAGAAACACCACAGGCAAAAACAGATAGGCGGCCTCCATGTGCCTTTTACCGGCTAGATGTCTTTTTAATGTTTTCTGGTCTGCTGTTGGCATATCCAGCATTCATCCAAGTTTAGTGTTCTGATTCTGAAAGATATAGAATTGAACCCAATGGTAAGTAAGGGTGTTTATATGGTATTTATTAGCATGGAACAGTAAGACATCTATTTATCTGTTCTTGTGTCAAACTATGAGATTAAAGTTTTCATTTAGTTATAGATATAAATATATATATATATATATAAATTATAAATATATATTCTTATACAGTCTCTCTTATCGCTAGGTATGGTTATTTTTCTTTAGACAGGCAACCATGGTTTGTTTTATTTTGGTACTTTGGTACAGCAATTTCTATGGCCGGTAGACTTAGTGGTTTCTTAGCTGTTAGCAAATCAATATATTTTTTCTTCAATTATCTCCTCTTAACTGCACACCGATTTTTCTATAATATTCATTATACATTGTACATATAAATCATGGAAAATAAATGGATGGAACAACTGGAATCCTGGTTATAGCATGGCTGAGCATCATGTTTTTTTTCTTCTTTCTGTGTATGTATAATATTGCACTTCAACTACTTCTCATTGGGAATTGGTAAATGATACAAAATGGTACAAACGCATTACTATTGTAAGGGATACTGGCAGTATATCCACACTGGATAGAGTACCTGGCAAAACGGGAGGCTTGGACAGGAAAGGCCTTTTATACACATAACACTAATTCAGGTAGACAAGGGAGATGACTTTTTTCCTTTTGTCACATTTCAACACTGATACAAGGATTACAATATGGCTATCTTTATTCATGGCATTGGTAAACTGATTATATGCATATTCATCAATTTCATCTATTTCTGTGTCTTTTATGTAGTAACCTTTGGTTTGTGGTACAGAATTTGCTTATCATCAGCAGTCTCTCTGCTGACTGGACAGGAACTTCTTTTCTTCATCTCTCTCCTACCTTTAGGAGTATTAAATATAACATAAGACATTTAGCGGAATTCATAGGATGGTCAATCGCATAATTCCACTCTAAAAATAAAATATCATTCACATGAATCCAATGAGTCTATACGTCACAGGATCACTAATAAAAACATTTACTGGTAAATGCGCATTGTCACCAGTAACTCTTCATGTCTCACTTCATAATACAACGTTAACAATATCAATATACATATGTGTCAAATCTTCTGCAAATTACTAAGAGTTTTACTCCATAAATTTTAAGTTTTTCCTTGTACCAGGTTGGTGGGTTTCTGCCCTTATATGGTATTAGACGGTCTATGTGGTAAACTTTTGCTGGTTGCCGTGGCGGCTTTTTCACCATATATATCAGATCATCAATTTTCTTCAAAACTATGAAGGGTCCTTTCCATTTAGGCAATAACTTTGAACAAATGCCAGGTTTCCTGGTTGGGTCGTGTAGCCATACAGGTTGTCCTACATTTAATTCTCTCTTCTTGGCACCGTGGCCATAATATTTTTTTCTGATATTCCTGATTTCCTTTAAAGAGTTTTCTTGCATAGTCATGGGCTTTGATAAGGGAGCTCTGGAGTAATTCTACATATTCATGGGGGTTAACCTTTTTATCATTTTCTACTTCTGGTTCAGGGATAAAGGCTTAGACTGGAAGAGTTATCTCCCTTCCTAACATCATTTCATTTGGTGTTACACCTGTGCTTGCATGGTTTGATGACCGGTATGCCATCAACAACTGGGGTATAAACTCATCCCAACAGTTTTGATTTCCTAGACAATACATCTTTACCATGGATTCTAATGTGCGATTAAATCTTTCAACAGAGCCATTTGCTTGTAGCCTCATACTTATCGCTCTTGTTTTTCTATTTGTAACAGGCTGCATACTTCTTTCAAAAGTTTTTACTCAAAATTCTGTCCTTTGTCTGAGTATAGTTAGAGAGGTGTTCCAAATTGCTTATAAATTCATTGGTTAGGGCCTTGGCCACTGGTTTTGCTTCTTGGTCTGGGAGAGGATATGCTTCTGTCCACTTAGTGAACAGATCTGATAGGACTAGTAAAAATCTATTGTTGTTTTAGACATTGGGAGAGACCAAGTATATCCATGGCAACTCGCTCCATGGGTTCACCTGTGAGGAATTTTCCCATAAGGGCTTTTCTTGCTTGTAGTTGCTTTTGGGCTGCACAGTTGTCACATCTTTTTATGTATTCGACAATGGTGAGTTTCATGGAGGGCCAATAAAAAGTTTTCTGAATTCCGTTTATGGTTTTATCTATGCGTAAGTGACCTCCTGTTGGGATATCATGAAAATATCTGATAGTTTCCTGTCTTTTTGATGTTGGTACAATTAGTTGAAGTAGTTTTCTGTCTCATTTTCTATCCACTTCCTGGAAAGTAGTCCTTGATGTACTTCAAGTCGATCCCATTGTCTCCATAGGGTTTTTATAACAGCTGATTGATTCGATATTTCATTCCATTCTGGGCGCTTTTTGTCTTCTACTTTCATAAAAATTTCAGATATCTCATGGTCATCTAATTGTGATTTTCTCAGTTTTTTCTTGGTCCCAACCATCTATCACAAGGTCTTAAATTTTCATTGCTTCTGCACTTGCATTAACCTGTCTGGATCTGGTTACAGCTCTTATTTGATTAAGTGGGCTGCATTAGGGGATTGCTGTCTCTTTGCTGTCTTCGTCAATATTTTTTTACGTCATTCTGTGTCTGTTGGTTCAGACAGGATGTACAAGGTACTCGGGATAGGGCATCTGCATTAGTATGTTTTAGGCCAGGGCGATGAATAACATTCAGATCATAGGTACCTAGCTCCTGGAGCCATCTTGCAGTCTGTCCTGAATG
This sequence comes from Mytilus coruscus, assembly GCA_017311375.1. Taxonomy (NCBI): domain Eukaryota; kingdom Metazoa; phylum Mollusca; class Bivalvia; order Mytilida; family Mytilidae; genus Mytilus; species Mytilus coruscus. Next base: position 9,648,243 of record CM029598.1, read on the forward strand.
TTTCTTTAAATTTTTCATCCAACTAACTGCAGCATTGTCTTCTTAAAATTACATTTTGACCGTATAGATATGAATGAAAGCTGAAATGATTGAAAGGAGTTCTTTTCTAGTTACACAATAAGATTATTCAGGTCTGGATAAAGCTTTACTCATGTAAGCTATTACATGCTTCTTTCCTTCATGTTCTTGTGAAAGTACTGCACCAACAGCTTGTTGACTGGCATCAATAAAAGTTTGGCCTGGTACAGGATAAACAAGAATGACAGACGTTGTAAGTGCCACTTTCAGGGTCTGAAATGAGTCTTCACACTCGTCTGTCCAGGTCAATTTTACCCCTTTCTCACATAATTTGTTTAATGGGTGGGCTATTTTGGCAAATCCTTCCACAAATCGTCAGTAATATGATGCTAGGCCTAGGAAACTACGAACTTGCTTGATGGTTTTTGGGACTGGTCAGTTTTTAACAGATTCTACCTTTCCTGGATCAGTGCTTATACCTTCTTCTGATACAATGTGACCTAAGAATTTTGCTTTCTTTTGGAAAAAACTACATTTTGAGGGTTTGAGTTTTAGATTAGCATCTAAAAGGCGTTTAAAAACATGTTCAAGTCGCTTGATACATTCTTCAAATGTTGATCCAGGTAGTATGATGTCATCCATATAAACTAAACATTCCCTCCATTGGAGACCCCTGAGGACATCTTCCATTAAAAGCTGAAAGGTACTTGGGCTGTTGCACAAACCAAATGGCATTACGGTGAATTGGTACAGGCCTTGACTGGTTGAGAAAGCTGTTTTCTATCTGTCGGATTCCAAAAGCTGTACCTGCCAAAATCCTGAATTTAAATCCATCAAATTATATAGTTTAGAGTTGGATAAAGCCTCCAAACAGTCGTCTTCTCCACCTACGGGATACGAATCCACTCTGGATAACTGATTTAGGGATCTGAAGTCCACACATACTCTTGTAGTTAGATCTGGCTTTGTTTTTAGGACTACAATAAGTGCACTCCAGGGGCTGTTTGAGGGCTCAATAATGCCACGTTCTAACATTTTTGAAACTTTCTATTCTCTCTTACCAATTGGTAATCTCCTGGGTGGTACTCTTACTGGACGAGCATCTCCAGTATCAATGCTTTATTTAATTTTATTAGTTCTTCCAATATCTTCTGGGGACCTTGGGAATACATCTTGGTATTTATTCAGGAATTCTGCAAGGGTCGTCTGTTCTTTGGGTGTCAAATGTGTGCTACCTCTTGTCAAAAGGTCTTGGAGGTGCTCTGGTACCCCATTTTCATCATTTTCTAATTGACTGCTTGGAATTATGTTAACGCCTGCACATCTATCTTGTCTAAACTCTGGAAAAGCTACTACAGATTCACAAGTAACAAGCATGGTGTTGGGATAAAGCTTAACACCTGAGCCACTGTAATTTACGATTTGGACGAACGGATATTCGTCATTGGAATTTATTATACCACTAACTACAGATATATTTTTCTCTTCGTATAAAAGATTACAGGGTTCTATTATAGCTATGTTGGTAACATGCTCCTTGTTAGGAACATTAACAGGTAAGGTTATACTAGAGTTTGATGGTACAACATTATCTCTGGCTAACACACGACAGGTCATTCTAAATTCTCCCCCACCCAACATTTAATATCTGAATTTTCTGTTTGGAGTACATGAGACCTGTAGTCAATCTTTTTCACATGTTTAAGTAGGAAATCTTGTCCTAAAATGGCATCAGGTGTGATATCACATACAATAAATTGGTGACAAAAGATGGCATCCCTTAAGGAAAACTCCAAGTCTACCATTCCATAAGTGGTTAAAGATACTATTGGTTTTGGAACTGTTTACTAGGTATTCCTGAATTACATCATGACTGAACTGGAAAATATCTTTATGAACTTGGTTTGATATGAGCGATACTGTAGAACCAGTATTTATCAGAAAATCTAACTTAAATCCAGAAATTGTACCATTTGTGTACAATCCATTGTCCCATTGGTCTAAATGTTTCCCTACGTGTACTACTCTGTCATTAAATTCAACATTACCCCATCTATCCATGTCAGAGCCTTCTAATTCCGTCTGGCCCCGGTATGGCGAGCTGACGGATAACCGTTTCCCTGGTTCTGTTGGTTATTTCCTCTTCTTTGTCTTGGTAACTAGGACTGTATTTCACCCAATTTGAGTTTAGAGGGGAGGCTTGAATTGGTCCAGTTTGTCTCTTGTATAAGGGGCAATTCCTATAAAAGTGGTCAGGAGAGATGCAGGTAAAGCAAGTTCTTGGGCTTCTTTGAGGAGTCTGGCTACTATTTGAATCATGTTCTAGTCTATTCATTCTGTTAATAAGTTGCTGTAATATTGAATATTGAATCATTTTCTTTGCTTTGGACTGGTATGTCAGTATTTTGTGTGTTTAGGCAAATCTTAGTGTCTGACACTTGTCTTATATTTCCCCTTTTTCTATCTTTAGGATCCCCCAAGAGAGCCTCATAATTCTCTATTTGGTCTACTGATTCAGTAACTGTACGACAATCTTTATCTATACAACGACATTTCATCTCAAGGGAAATATTTTTACATAATTGGTTAAGGGCAAGAACTTCTTGGGCTGTCTGGTTCTAGTTTCAAATCTTGAAAGCCATCTATTCTGATGTCTGGCATTTACAAATCTCTCCTCAAGGGTTCAGACTAATAATCAATAGGAATATTTCTCAGTACTGGTAAGGCTTATATAGAATGTCCTAGCTGGTCCCCGTAGTCTAGCAACAAACAAAAAAAACTTGTTCAGATTCTTTCCATCTTCCAAGGTCTGCACAGTTTTTAAAGTGTCCAATTGTCCTTTCCATTGTAGTGCTCTTGTTTAATGGTAGTTCAACTTATACTTCCTCTTGGAAATCCTACTGGTATCTGGTTGTCAAAATCTGGATTGTTGCTACAGATGTT